>CM022670.1:6972660-7135160 GCA_012295275.1 Chrysomallon squamiferum
GGCCATATTGAAAATGAAGAATCTCGACAATAAATATATTTAAAAATAAAAAATAAAAAATAGTTCTTTTATCCTTTTAACAGATCAGTTCTATCATGCGTAGATCACTGGTTATAAAAATCTAAAACTGAACAATAAAAATAATAATGAACCTCTCATATCTCTCTCTCTCTCTCTCTCTCTCTCTCTCTCTCTCTCTCTCTCTCTCTCTCTCTCTCTCTCTCTCTGTTTCTCTCTCAGAACGCAGTTCCGAAAACATATGTGAATAAAGCGAATAATGAATATTTAAAGACGTTAGGACAAAAATATACTCAAACAAAGATACGTTTATGGATGAATTGATGATCTGTATCATTATCAAATTTCAAAAATCAAAATTGAAAATTATTAATAAGAGCTGTTAATATTTTATCAGTTTCATTGTGTTTGTGTGTGTGTTTTTTTCTTCGCTTACTCTCTCTTTCTCACACGCATATACAGTACACATTTGTTGTGTTGTTGTTTTTATCCTAACTGTTAACTCCCAACTCATTAAACTCATTAATGTGTATGGATTTTTAAACGGGGACTGATTGATTGTTTTTATTATTTAACAAAACAGCGTGACATAAGCTGCAACCAGCGAGCATCACGTTACGTGTTGCTAATGTGTACGTGAATTTCTTAAACAGTACTGTTGTGTTACTTGTGTATTTGTATATTTTTTTTTTTTTTTATTATTATTACAATTGTTTTTTTGTTTTTTTATTTATCAATTTTTATGATGCTCAATATTAGATTAGACAAGTGCAAGACATCAATAATTTGTCTTATGTTTCGCATATTGACAAACTGATGTTGAAAAGAAGTACTTAAAAATATAAATAATTTTGTCTTTGTTGACGTACATTATTGCAGAAGTACTGATAATGATCTAACTCTTCAAAATACAAAATGGGCGTCAATGTATCGATCTATTGTTCTGTTAATCTCTCTCTCTCTTAACGTATTTAAAAAACATAAACTGGTGTTTTATTTCGCAGTTAAGATGTCGAAATTCACTGCTTCATATTAAATTACTATTATTATCTTAGTTTTGAACAAACTACTTTTTAGCTTGCAGCTTGTCAAAGATGTCTCATAAACTCGCATCGTCAATTAAGAATCGATCTTTCGACATCCAAGTAAAAAGAAAATGTTCCTAATTACGTAAATAAATTGCTAATTATTTCCTATCTTTCTGATCTCTATTTTGTTTTTGCTTTTGTTAAGTGTTTTTAATTGCTTCCTTCTTTCTGTAGCTGCATTCAATATTTATGTCTCCGTATAGTCCGATATAATTATATACTTTTGGCGTTGACTGATTCTGGTGAATGACGATAATAAACATTATTTTCTGTAGATTTATTTTGTTGTAGAAAGTCAAGTATGAGTTGTGAGGTGCATGCCGAAAAAATTAATAGCTCAATTAATTAACAAGGTTTTGAACCTTCGAATCATCCGAATACAAATTTGTTTCGATAATGTTAATTATCAGATAATATATTATCTCATAATTAACATTATCGAAACAAATTTCACGCAGACGTTTGTGGCAGGTATGTGTATGCGGTTATATTCAGAAAATAAATATACAAAATTGTTTTAATCACAGACGGATATTTTGATATATATTTCAATATTTATTTAGTAAAAAAAGCTACAAGAGACGACGGATTTTATAAATTAAGGTCTTCCACCTTTTTCTTCCAAGCTAGAGAGAGTTTAGGGCTTTAAACATGTAGTTAATTATATGATGCAAAATAATAACTGCAAATATATTTGCTGGATATATCTTGCTGAAAAATGAATGACTGAATACCTGGAATTAGATATTGGTATTTTTATAAAGCGAGAAACAAACTTGTTGTAATGCAGTTCACAGTTTAAATAATTTTTAGTTTCAATCGATTCTTTCTTTCAAGGCTTTCACGTAATTTTAGCCAAGCTTGCTACACAGATAGGATCTCAGGAATTTCTGTAAATCTGATTTATTCATAACGGTAAGGTTACATTGTTAACTTGTAAAAATAACAACAGTAAAAAAAAAAAAAAAAAAAAAAAGTCATTAGAATTATTATTTGCAAATATCATACAACAAAACATTACATTGTCTTATATCATTTATACAAAGAATATCCAGATCTCAGCTGAGAATATACATCGTAGAGTAGACCAGTTTCTGATTTGTTAAAATTAGAAACAAAGCAAAAACATCTTTAGTTTGTTATATTATTATTTATATTACTATTATTCCAGCTATTATTATTATTATTACACTAAGCACAACTACAGACAGAGATATTATACAATTTATTGCTAGAAGGCAAGAAAATATCATGTGGTTTTTGTCCGGGGAAGCAACATAAATTCGCCATGATGGTTCATACTATAATGGCAACAAAAAAAAAAAATTAAAAATTAAAAAATAAAACACGTTCTTTTTTTCTTTTTTTTTCTTTTTCCCCCTCCCCATGCTGAAGATATATCACGATATTTGTAACTCCCAGACAGAAAGAATAGGTTTGATTTTTCTTTCAGTCCTGCAGACAGGATTGTCTTAGTCCAGAATGGCTCGTGTCTTGCCGATGTTCATTCCCGCTTGTGAGGCGCCTTTGTTTGATCCGGCTTGCAGTCCAATCACTGATTCGCCCGCTCGTAAAACTGATTCGTCGAAATTTCTAACATTGGGTGCAGATTCTTTAGGTCCTAGTGTGGGTCCGTCAAAGCCATTCATCCGTGCCTTGAAATTAAATGAAATTATATATTTCAGAATTTTTTTTTTTTTTTTAAATTCTTTTTTTCCAAGAACTAATAAACTGTTTTTCAAGAAAATCATCGTTTGATGACAGGATGAGGATAGCATTTTGTACTAAAACAGAATTACTTTTATAATAAAGAGGACTGAAATCCTTCAGTTTATGACTATGTCTTTATTAAAAATAAAGAACCCAGCTAATTACTCTCTATAGCTCGTACACAAAGATCAGATGAGAAGGAAAAGGGTTTGTTGGGGTTATACAGGGTATGTTTCTTTAAATAGAGTAAATACCCCAACTGAAAATAAACTTCAGTATACAAATATAATTACATTTGTAAAGAAACTTTATAATTAAAGACAGTATTACCACAAAAAAAAGTAAATAAAATAAAAATACTAAATAAATAAATAAATAAATAAGTAAATAAGTAAATAAATAAATAAATAAATAAACAAACAATGTATTAAATATCCTTGTGAAATAATACTTTTCATCATAACAAAATTATGAGAAAAAACTCTATTGCTTAAAAAGGTAATCCATCTTAAACAAAACTATCCAGTAAATTCAGAGACTGTGTGTCTACAGTATACATGTATAAACAGCTCTCTGTCACACACAAAAAAGTAAAAGTTCCAGTAACTTACTCTTCGCCCTAAAGCTGTGATGGCGGACAGCACCTGAGCCATGTTTTGTTTCTCGTAAAGATCCACAGTTTGGAAGGAGTCTATTTTATTTAAACCGTATTTCTCCGCCGCCTCTAAAAAACTGCTGATATTCTCCATCAGTAAAAATGGCATTTTCTTTTCGTTAATCTTCTTCACGCTTCCCGGCTTCAACACATTCATAACTCTACAATAACAACCAAAGATGAGAGAAAAGTGTGGAATGTGTCAAAACGTATTTAAATTCATGTGTATAGCCGTCTAATATTTTAATCAGTATACGTTAACAGTTAAAACAGAAAATTTTTAAAATCGCATATAATTTATTTAAGCTGTTTCAGTTTTTCTAATTTCTGTAAACGAAAAATTAACTCAGAATTTAAATTGTAAAGTAATCGAACATACATTAAGCTAATGTATGAATGTACTATAAAGGCAGATTCGAATTTAGTCATAATCTAAAGAAATGTATACCATATTAACATCAACATTTTCTAATATCATATCAAATGCATTAAGTAAACAGCTATATTATTAGTTAAACTGGATAATATCTTTAAATGTATTTATACATTATCTCACGTTACCTTCATTTTGCTTGAAACCACACTACACAATAGCATGAAAACTAACATGTTTTAGAAACCAAGTAAAAAGCATATACATACTTGCACAAAATTACTCCATCTTTTAAAATTGCATGGAACTTGTCCATACCAAGAGGTTTATCAGGATCTTCTCCCTGAAAAGATACATGTAATATAATTATGAAAGAAACACGAAGGATTTGTACATCGTGAACAGGAGGAGTTACTTCCCTTACACTTAAAGCAACAAAATAGTTTTAACTTTTCGAAAGAGTAATAATAATGACGTTGGTAACTTTATTTAATTAAATTCTGTATACCCATAAAATTAATTAATGAAATATATAATGAGGCAAATAGCATGCAACAAATGTACGTGCATGCAAATAAATAAATATCAAAAAAGACATGCAGGACGAAATTAAACACAGATAACAATTGTATAAAGAGACTTTTATGTTCTGTAAAGATTTTAATTGTTGATTTATTTATTTGTGGTGATGGTTTTGCGAAGTTTTTGAGATTTTGTAACAGTTAATGTTGTTTTTGCTGATACTGTTATTTTAATTTTTGTATTTGATACTGTAACTCTTGCAGTGTTTTTTTTGTTTTTTTTGTTTGAACATGAATCTTTATAATCTTACTGGAGCTATTGATGTGTTTAGTAAAGATTCTATCCATCTTCTGGCGTCTATTTCGAGGTTTTCGTCATACTTCCCTCGCATCTGTCAAAATAAATACATCACATAAAATACACGTACCAAAAACAGTAGTATCAAAACGACTTAATTAAAATTAAATATGTCATTCTGATTTAACTGAGCTAACCAGTAGTTGCTATTGTTACTGTTCAGTAGCAGTTACTGTGAAAATCTTTGCACTGACAGAATGTTCACAGAATGAACTGTCAGATATTGGTAATATGGAAATATCTGCAACTGGCTTCCGTAACAGTGCTTATCTAAAGTTAAGAGTATTACTCTCTGTGGTTAAATAGCATCATGTAATCCAGCAAGCAGATAATATTGATCAAACTAAATCTTGATATGTTATATCACAGTAATTGTCTGATCTACAAAGGTCTTACTAACAAATTAAACAGCTTCAAGTTTAACCGTGTTTTGTCTTATTCTGTTACTACTATTCAAATAAGTAAAATACTACAACCAATAGTAAATATTTTTCGGACCCTGAATCTACTTCTCAGCATTTTAGTTCAGTCTTTTAGTTCGACAGTTTTCTTGGAGTCTACGTAATCAGTCCGTGACGATTATATGTTGTGGTGTTTTGTTACTGAGGATTAAAATCTCAAGTTTCTTACCTTATTTTTTAACTCCGCCGTCAAGCCATAACCCCGAGGCCTGTTAGCCATCCCCTCACTGAAAAACGAGAAGAAAACATGTACATATACGTGTTTACATTAGACACGTAGACATAACCCTTCTTACTGAACAAAAGAGCGAACACAGAGATGTCAGTGTTACTTCCTATAGGAACACGAATACATGCATATAATAATTATTGCTCACATTTGACGTATAGCACAATTTTAAATCTGCAGTGAATATTTCTATAAGGTTCTAATAAGTCTATATATTCGCTCTCTATCTGGTTCTGTGCTTCCCTGTCTGAATTTTTCTTTCATTGTATATTGTTCTTTCTCTCTCTCTCTCTCTCTCTCTCTCTCTCTCTCTCTCTCTCTCTCTCTCTCTCTCTCTCTCTCTCTCTCTCTCTCTCTCTCTCTCTCTCTCTCTCTCTCTCTCTCTCTATATATATATATGTGTGTGTGTGTGTGTGTGTGTGAGGTGTGTGTGTGTGTGCGTGAACTACTCCACTGCAATACAACAATCATTTACACCAAAATAGAATTAGTAAAATATGGAAACATTCAGTCTAGATTGAAATAACTAAACCCTGTACATGAGTCATTTTTACTAAATCTTCTTGTTTGTCAGAGTCCGTTGAATGTCGCAAAAAAGATTTGTGATATTTATCTACACTGGTCAGTAAATTCTGCGTCTTGTCGTCAAACTAATACTTGTGACCTTTGACCTTAAGAGCTGCTGTACTTATCTTGCTAATCCTTAAGTGTTTTGGTTTCTTACTTTCTTACGTAAGAAAACTGAATTATCTGTGAAAACAGTAAGCGTTAGTCAAGGATGGTTAACAATAATGTACGTAGATAAATTAATTAAACCAGATGTCTTCTTTCTCTCTCTCATTATCTCTCTCTGTCTGCTTGTCTGTCTCTCAGTCTTTGTGTCTGTCTATCTGTCTCTGTCTCTCTATATATCTATATATGTATCTATCTATCTATTTATCTGTCGATATCTATATACTTCTATCTATTTCAGTGTATCTCTTCATCTACCTCTATCTATATCTCTCTCTCTCTCTCTCTCTTTCTCTCTGTCTCTCTGACTCTCTCTTTCTCTCTCTCTCTCTCTCTCTCTCTCTCGTCTCGTCTTTCTCTCTCGTCTCGTCTCTCTCTCTCTCTCTCTCTCTCTCTCTCTCTCTCTCTCTCTCTCTCTCTCTCTCTCTCTCTCTCTCTCTCTCTCTCTCTCTCTCTCTCTCTCTCTCTCTCTCTCTCTCGTCTCTCCCACGCTGTCTCATTTCACTCTCTCCACCCTCCATCCATCTCTTTCCCTGTCTCTGACTAGATTTATCAAGCTGCATTCCACGGCTATACATCTGAAACAAGTACAATGGAGAAGCGTTGTCCTCTGGAGTGTGTCAGTTCAAGTAAGTTATGTACTTAGAGCAAGCACGGGTCGCCACCTCTGGTGACGACAACAACACTCAGAGAAGCACTCAACCATCAGGCGAGTAAGATAACCTGGAGAAAGACAACATCTTCAACGCCGCAGTTGTTTAAACAAGGTTATGTCAATGTTGCCAGACGTCAGCACCTTATTGACAACAATGTTGATAGTTCTGAGACGTCAGTGAAGACGTTGTGTGTCGCCAACGAAAACAGTGCTTAACGAAGCTGTGAGAGTGTTGCATTTACAGCTCAGTTAATATGTATAAAGTACCTTTTGTTACTACCCTGGTGTACAAATTGATTAATGCTGGGTAAACAATACCTCAACAGAATTATATAAAGGTTACGTGAATGTTTCTTCTTGTTGCTGTTATCTGTAGTTGTGATTTCAGAGAGAGAAAAAAAAAAACTCTACTGTCACTTCACATGATACTCGTTTAAATAACAGACAAATGTTGATTTTTACATCGTAATTTTTTTTTTTTTTTTAAAAGAAGACGCCTATTTTGTTGAATATTCTCTTTTAGCTAAGACAGTAAGTCAAAAACGCCATTAACGATTTTTGCACAGTCTAATTCAGTTTGTGTTGTTGCTGTTGTCTGTGTAGAAACATTCCAAAAAACAATAAAAATATTAATACTACACGGTCTACACGGGCTATAACTCAGATTAACAAAATTCACACGTCTAGAGTGAGACTTGTGTGTAGCCGCAGGCGGCGGTTTTACTGTGGAGTCGGCTATTAACGCAATTCAGCCTCTCGTTTCGTGGCCATCAGATTGAATTATTAATGTCTGACAATATTTATTATTCTAAAATAAAAATGTTTTTTGTCACATAAATCAGGCTCCACCAAAAACAGCTCAGGGTTCTCTCGATTAATTCGTAATTTCGTGTATGCGTGCTGTGTGTGTAACTGTGTGTATTTTTGTGTGTTGTATGTGTATGTGTTTGTCTGTGTCGTATATGTATATACGTGTGTGTCTATCGTGTGTGTAGAATATGTAGCAATCGTATGTTTGGAACGTAATGACCTTGAATAATAAAACATTCTGAGGTAGTGTTAATTCATTCTGTTGTTGCTGCATAGATTAACAAGTTAGCTTTGCTCAGAATGTGTTCTTGTTTTTATATTCTAATTTTCATTTTAATAGTTCTTATATAAAAAAATCTTCAACAGTTATTTTTGTAATATCAACAAAGTTCTTTGTTATGCACTTTGCAAATGACAGTTCAACAACAACAAAAAAAAAAGATTTGGAACGTATGTACGAAAATCGTCTACAATTACGAGACATTCAGTGAAAAAAAAAAAAAAAAAAAAAAAAAAAAAATGAAAAAAAAATGACTTACTGCTAGTTTCAGAATTGACCAGGACAGACCTGTTTTCACTTTATAAATGAAAACAATTATCTTTTCGGCCATACATCAAAAAGACCAGGGATGCCAGGCACCGAAGTGTTTTAACAATGTGTTTTAAATCACAGGCGTCCAGCAGGTTATCATTAGATGTGTGCAGTAACAAGGCAAGTCAATATCCGTCTTACACAAACAGGAAAACTTGCAAGTGTTTGAAGTTTTCACATTTCTAACGTGCTGCGGTCAAATCAATGAGCGTGAATACGAAAATATCGGATACACGGTATAAGATAGAGATAGTGTGTGCTTTGTCGACAGACTGAGAAAGAGACAGACAGACTGACTGACAGTCGGAGAGATAAAGACAAATAAACAGATAGAAAGAGAGAAAAAAAAGACTTTTCGACAGAATGGTGTGTTTACGTGTAGGATATTCAATCAAATCAAAAATTAGGGATGTTTTAGTTTCCTTGTCGGTATTTTCAAACACACACACACACACACAACAAAAAACAAAATCAGCTAAGATTAGAGTTGTTTCTTTTTTCTTTTTTTCTTCGAGATACTAGTATATCCGTCTACGTTTTTATGACTGTGTGTATATTCCTTTTTGTTTCGGATTATACGACAGTTGTAAGTGGATATAAAACAACTTAGGTTTAAAATAACCTTTACTTCCTCATCGTTCCTTGTAGCCACACGTGTTTACAACACTTGTCGGCAGATCCGAGGAATGTGTGTTTAGCAGCATCGCAGTAAACTGTTAAACACCTGTTTAGTTATTTGTCACTGTGACAAGTCCTCCAGAATGACCTCAGAGCTTATTTTAGAACGGGAAAAACTCTCCGACCTGTCCTTAAACCGGCTCTAAAAGCAGAAGGGAGACGTGTTAGACCGGGAATAAATTCTCTGCCTCATCTCATTGTTTATTTTTTAGATACTAAATATAGCCCTGTTATCAGGTGGACTCCTAATTAGTATTAGAGTTTATTCACTTTCCGCCGACAGGATTTGAACCATGATTATCACATTATTTCTAAATAAACCAACATGGAAATTTCAATATTCTCAACATCTTTGAAAAGAGAAAATAAGTTACACTAAAAAAAAAAAAAAAAAAAAAAAAAAAAAATTCTTAGCATGAGAAAAATAGTCATTTTAGGCTGCAATGAAATGATTCGAAACAGAAACACACGAACTAATAGTCTAGACCTAAGCATAATTATCTAATCTTTGTACAATCCATCCAATAGCTGGCTTCAATCCAAAAACCATCAGGGTATAATATACAAGTGCTCAGTCAACTGTTCTGACAATGAAAGAAAACGATTTCCACGGTCTAGTATATACTGATGTTTCAGCATTAAAATGCAAATAAAAACAAATAAGGGAACAATGGAAATGTTATCTTTTGTCAAATAAAAAATAATGTTGCCATATTTTTTAACAGAAAACGTTAAATGTTCCTTTGAACCACACCTTAAGGTCGGCAGTTATCAGAGGAGAAATGGGAAATGTCAAGATTAAGTGTCACAAACACAAGTAAGATATTAGTGAAAAATGTCGTCAAAGGTCGAAACGTTTAATCCTTGAGAGATATTTGTATCACAGTATTTGCTGAATTTTAAAACTTTCAAGCAAAATAGTGTGTATAGGCAGGCCTGTATGTATATACAGATATACATACATATAAATGCAGCAGTGTATAAATCTATGTAAAATTATTAATTTGTTTAAATGAAATGCACATTGCTATAAACACCACTGATAATAAAGAAGTATTATACATATTTCCATTTCAAGGAGAATTTTAATCTACAGTAAATATTAAATAAACGTATCAATACAAATGTATTACACCAATTGAAAAACAGAATGTTTTATGTATGAGTGATTCTAAAATTCCGTACACCTTATGAATGTGAGAATATTGCGTAATTTACAGAATATTATCAATCATTTCTGTTCTGTATTGACTATCTGTCTGAGAATGTGCGTGTTTGAGAATTAGTTAGAAGACAGAGTACCGTAGTCTAATTACTCTCCATTAGTTTTGCGCATGAGTCGGAACTGGGAGGGGAACCCGCTGTCTGTCAGTAATAAATCCAAGGCTTAACCATTATCATCCAGCATAGGAACAAACAACACAGAAATAACTGTATCTTATACACTGACTGACTTGTTAATAATAGTAATAATAATGATCCACACAAACGAAGATCAATCGTACCTCGACCGTGCAACGTTTTGTCTCTGCGGCTGATATTACACACAGCAGGTAAGACGAGTGTCCTGACGTGGCCCACCCGGTCACTGACACAGTACGAGTACCTGGGTATACACCAACACGTGTTAAAAGAATAATAGACAGACATGGAGACTAATGGACAGAAAGGTGATCTTGCCACTGATAAAACGCGAGGACGTGGAGATCCTATTCAAAGACATCAGCCGGCTTTCACTAAACTCGGTGGATACGGGACTAAGTGGTCCCTTATCGGTTTTCAGCTGCTGGGTGTAAACAGAAGAACTGAATCTACTGTACTTTCTTCTCGGCCTAGTTTCTGACCTACGTTTAGGAAGCTGGTCAAACTTGCGTACACAAATAATTTGTTGAAACTCGGTAATCGTGCAAACTGTGATTTCTTCAACGAAGATACGCATTAATCACGGGGAAGCGACCCTGTAACTTTGTCGACATAAAACCGTTTCTCACAGACCGGTGATCCACTGAAACAAGATGTGACCTTTGACAAAATAGCCAAAATGCTGAGTTGAGTAGCAAAACTGAAACACTGTTTGACCTTCTGCTTAAATTATTTAAATATAAAAATCCGGTACCTGTCACTAACTTTAATATAGCTGGCAGCATGTAAAAAAAAAAAAAAAAAAAAGTGTTGTAGATCCTCTGCTCTGAAAATATATTATAAATGTAATTTTTGCAAATCTAAATTTCAGATACAGAACTGAAAACAGTCTCTTAGCTTCTGTTTATATCACTTGAGCCTAAATCAGTGGTAGTTAAACAGAAACTGGTGTTAGAGCAGTTATCGTATTAGGAATGACTTAGTATGGACAGGCACAGCTCTCATTATTAAAAATAGAAATATTAAATATCTTTTTTTTTTAAAGCCGATCTGAAAAACAAAACAAACAACAAGAACATAAGGAGGCATTGTCTTTTCGTGAATGACAGTATAGAAGTATGAAAACAAAGAAAACATATCATTAATTATCGTATACACGGAAACAATTAATACAATATGAAAGAAAATGTTTATATGAAACGCGTTCAATGTTTTTGAAAACAAATTTACGACTACTGACCGAAGTCTTGTATTCCGTCTTTTAACACGAACCTCCACTCGAATTACCGGACCGTGAACTCCGTAACCAGCACACATCAATCACTGACATAATCATTGATTTACAGCTTAAACAGTTAATTAAAATCTTCTTTAGGCTGTGGTAACCACAGCAACCAGAGTTCTCCTTCCTGCGGGATATAATCTAGATCATTCTTCATTAGTTTTAGTGAGGTGGGTTTTTATTTTTAATTTTTTCTTTTCTGTAATTTTATTTATTTATTTATAATTTTTATTTTATTTTATTTTATTTTTGTTGTTAATTTTATGGGATTTTTTATTATTTTTTAAATTTATATTGCGTTTTTTGTTGTTTCTTTTGTTGTTTTTTTCTTTAATTTCTTTATGTTATTTTGCTTTTGCCGACGTAATATATCTATTGCTATGATTTATTGTTTGTGTTTTTGTTTTCTATTATTCCTCATAATACGTCGCAGAAGAATCAATGGGTAAAAGAAATGAAAAAAAAAAAAAATGATATTAACAAAGAAACAAAGACATGAAAACTAACAAATATCGCATTACTAGCTTTAAGGTGGTCGATACACTCACTACTAACATGGCATAGGTTTTCACTTAGCATACACTTTTATTTCACACCAGTAGTTCAAAGTTCACGGGAAAGGATAAATTACTGACATTTAGTGTGGATGAAAGGAGAGAAAATAATAAAGTGCTTGTTGTGATTAAAAAAAGGATGTGAATGAATTGAACAAATCGCGCCCTCTCTCTCTCTCTCTCTCTCTCTCTCTCTCTCTCTCTCTCTCTCTCTCTCTCTCTCTCTCTCTCTCTCTCTCTCTCTCTCTCTCTCTCTCTCTCTCTCTCTCTCTCTATCTATCTATCTATCTATCCATCTACCTTTATAGGCAGTTTAGATTAAAATGTACTTAAGAAGAAACAAAGAAGTAACTAAGTGTAATTTTGTTACTCTCAAATGAGGTTTTAGATAGTTTATCATTAAAGGCCTAACTTTAACAATATAAAAATGTTATATGAAATCCATGCTATTTATTTATTTATTTATTTATTTATTTATTTACATGGAAGCCGTGACAGAAAACCATACTTATCTTACTAATAAACAATTAATTCGGATACAATATCTTTGCCAGTGCTGCCATTCTTTCTATGGAACTCGTTGCAAAAAAAAAAAGATGATTACTTTAGTAAAAACAATTAACTCTGACGCAATATCTTTGCCAATAATTTGTTTACTCTTGTTTGAGATAAACAAGTAAAACTAATTTATTACTGCCATAGCAGTTCAAGTGATTTTTTTTTTTATTCAATTGTTGCTTGTTTCTGAAAAATGGAATTTGATTTTCATTACTGTTCTTATTGTCATTTGTTTTCCTTTTACAACTGGACTGTCGCATAACTAGGTAGATAATAAGTTTGTCCTACGAAAGAAAAAAAAGAGTTAGACTCTATGACTGTCACTGATTAGTCAGTCATTCTGTTATTGTTAAATTATATACTTAGCAAAACAAATAAAAGAGGTACTTTGAAGTGGTTAAAAACGCATTTTTATGTACATTGAATAGTATAAAACGACTTTCATTTATTTTATTGGAAAAACTATTTAACGTATGTCTCTGTTTGTAAACAGGTAGACATGCAGTGCAGTTACAAAAATGAATTTGTTTATTTCTTTTTATTTATTTATTTATTTTTTTTTTTTTGTTTACTTGGTTGTTTGGAAAAAATTCCATTTATTTCTTTGTTTATTTGTTTGTTTATTTATTCATGTATGTATGCATGTTTGTATGTACGTTTATATGTAAGTATGTTTTTATGTACGTAGTAGGAAGTTAGGTAGGAAGAGAGGTAGGTATGTGTACGAATGTATTATTGCATGTATGTAGATATGCATATATGTATGTATGTTTGTTTCTCCGTTTCTGTGTATTACTGTATAACAGTTCGTAATGTAATGAAATACATACGTGTACGAAAGAAAGGTATATATAATTTGGCACACGGTCTAAAAGCCACGCTGTAATTACAATACTATTTACCTCTTGATAACGGTTCAGACGCGTATTACATAAACAGTTAAGCTATCTGCGTAATGTGCTCAGCATGGGGCACGTAATCAACGACGACACAGGACAAATATTTAAAGACGTGGTCGAGACCCAGAGCACAGTGAAACTGTTTACGTTTGTAAACTCTCATTATTAAAACTGTGTGTAAACACGAGTTCGTGTCACGCTTCCACTGGTCAGTTCAGCCAGGTGAATTCTGTAAACGGTTTACGAAGCTGTTCTTGTGATAAAGCCGTTACAAAATAAATCGTAGCTTTTCCAACCCTCAGTAGACCTGAAGGTATATATATCACCATAATAGAATTTTTTTTTTTTTTTTTTTTTTTTATACATTTTTATATGGTGGTTGTTGTTTCTGTTATATTTGGTGTCTGTATTTCATTCACCAAAAGAATTTTTTTTTCTAAATACTTGAAATTTTCTATATGATTTTTTTTTTTTCTGTATAAGTTAACAGGAAATATTTAGAACGAGAACAAAATTAAGTATAATGCGTTTTTGTAAGACTGTTCATGTATCTGTGAATGTGTACGCGAAATTAATTAAACGAGTTTAAGAGTATGTTTGGTGTTTTCTCTACGAATTAATTCATACATAGACGCAGAGACACATACAAACACAAACATAGTTATAATTATTAATTCACATATAATAAGAGCTGGACACAAAGCTCATATTAATTGTCAATGTTTGTAGCATAGCATGTTAGCAATACAAACCACGCGGTTTATTAATATAAACTACACAGCTGATTTATTGGGTAGTTTAAAGTGAACTACAAATGATGTTAATCTAAACTATATAACATATTAACATGAGATACAGATATTAACAGCACCACATATTAATATAAACTATATAACATACTGACATAAAATATAGACATACTGATATTAACAACACGGCATATTAATGTAAACTGTAGTGCGTATTAATTCTGACAACAGGTTATAACGATTCGGCACATCTGTGATATACGTCATTGCTACAATCCTGACTTCAATCTCGTCTGGTATGTCCACCACTTCCGAAAACTCGTCTGTTTCGTTTGTCACCAAAATCTCCCCTCTCGAGTGAAGAGGCGACATCTGCATCCGGTGTCAGGGGACTGACAGACAGACAGACATTCGAATTTGCGTACAGTGAAACTCGTGAACTGGTGGTTTGCTGATAATTAAAATAGGAAACTTCTAGAAATGGTAATAGTACGTACACCAGGAGAGTTAGGCTGTTGTGTAATTTAACTTGATTGATGTGTGTGTGATTATAGGTAGATCCTCTTTATGAAAATCGCGGCTTATTTTAAGTTGTAAAATAACATTAAATAACTGCTTTGCTTTGTAATGATATTATTGTATCTGTCATGATGGTTCATTAGTTTTGTTCTGTTATTTAACCGAACACGTGGCGATTTGACAGATTGTAGAACCCTTGGTTTGACGTACAAATCGAAATTACCATTATTCTTGTTGTTGTTGTTGTTGTTACTCAACTGTTGTTGCTTGGTCCATTCAAATGTTTTAACTTTTCATTCGGAAATAATTTGTTTGGATTTGCAAATTCATTCTGCTAGAATTTCATTAACAAACAGATCCCTTTTTAAATGAAATTTCGTTCTGGTCTGTTTAACACAGCACAAACGGCCTCTCTGTCGGCTTGACAGTTTCCATTTCAGTGAGCGAGGGAGAGGAGAAAAAGAAAGAAAACGTCAGGACGTTGTGTAACAACGTTCTGTTTGTTCCGGTTTTTCCACCCGACCTACCTCATCATTCACATCCCAAGTTTTACACATATCTACGAAAATCTTCTAGTAACGTTCTCGGTGACGTAACATTGGCTTCGGGCCAATCAATACGTGTCGAGAGTCGGTTTTATCAAGCTGACCCGAGGCCAGTCAACTGAAGAGAGATTTTAAACCATCTTATCCTTCGTAGCCAGGCATCTGAACGCGACGCAGAAGAAATCCTTACCTACTCGAGATTACGCCGTCGGACTTAAAACAGTATTTATAGACCTTATTGAAAAGAGCTGGGAAGAAAAAAAACTAAACCCTCTCTTGTTTCTAAATAATAATTTACATATCTCTCTCTGGAAAATACAAGCAGCACTCCCGACCACAAAGACATGCTTGAACTTTCAGTGAACACAAGAACGTTTCAAATGGTTCACTGACAGCACCAGCTTTATAATTACATGGAAATATTAATAATGTAACACTTTTATATCCGCATTATACATAATAAAAAATAGCGCGTTATCTTAATGCGATAAGGTGAAGACATTTCTAACGCTATAAATACAATTTTCATAACCTGTTTAACTGTTTAATAACACACAAGCACAACGATAAAAGATCAGGAAGTTTCAAAGTGGGGGAGGGATTTATGGGAAACACCCTACGGGCGTGCGAGCTTAATCTAAACATCTGCTCGAGTTATTTTTATAACTGATCGGTGGAAATCGATTAATGTATTTAAACTATCATTGATGATTCTGGGATATGAATACATCTAGGGTTTCTCTACTGTTACGATACACAAACAAGTATTAATAGTAATGTTTTGGGTAAATTAGTCAGCGTATTGTCTAAGTTAATTTAAACAAATGTTGACGTCATGTTTCTAATAGCATATGTTGTTCTGTTGAACCAAGAGATAAAAACAAAAAAAAAAAAAAAAAAAATACAAATAAAAGAGAAAAGGAGACAGACACGGAAAGGAGAAAAAAAGAAACCGAGAGATAAAGTTGCAACACACGGTCACAGTAGAATGGATGTAAAAGGAGAAGAAAATGCAGCGTCTCTGCACGCAATATTTGCATTAGAACCAGTTGATGTAGAAGCCATTCCCCCGTTTTATATACGTGTTAAATATTGTACTGGCTGACAAATATATCTAGCTCCGCGTGATTCATATTTCTGTATTGACAATCTATGTCCACTGATCCGGCAAATACTGTTTTATGATCTCACCATCCGGATATTGCTAATTCCAGGTCGCAATGCTCGCCTAGTTGCCTGGGTGGATTATTACGTGGCCACGTAATCCATACGAGCGCTGTTTTAGAAAAACACTTGTTATAAATCCTTGTTATAAATGTTAATCACGAAACATTTGGTGCTTGAGAAACTTGATATTTGTAATGTTACCTGACTAAGTGTGGCTACGTTATCAAATCGAGAACGACGTAAATAAAAAAACATTAATTATTTTATGAGATGATATTAATATATACACACGCCCATATGCACATAGAGAAAGAGGGAGGGAGGGAGGGAGAGAGAGAGAGAGAGAGAGAGAGAGAGAGAGAGAGAGAGAGAGAGAGAGAGAGAGAGAGAGAGAGAGAGAGAGAGAGAGAGAGAGAGAGAGAGAGAGAGATTTTTTTTAATGATACGGAAACAAGCCTACAATTGACTACTTCAATCTTAATATTCTTTTGTTTTTAACTAAGCAAAGACTTTTTTTTTCACTAAACATAGTTATGTGCATTAAACCAAACAGCTTTGAATAGAATGTATGCATTACTGATCAATATTAAGGAAGAGGAAACTGAGCAGTGACAAAGAGGTATAAATACAAAAAGAATATTTTATGGTCAGACTCTACACGTTAGATTAGCTTGCTTTTATTAAATATTATTTTCCTTTGTATGTATTGATTTTACAAAGGCTTATTATATTTTAAGAAATAATAATAATATTTATGTTAAGAATAAAATCAGTATTAATTTTTTATAATTCTGAACTGTGTTGTTCAGTGTACAAGTACATTGGTCTCCAACTTTTTTTCATCAAATGACTTTTATTCAACACAAATGTATGCAGTGTACATCTATTATGAGTATTATATTGTGTGTATGTGCGTAAGTGCATGTGTGGGTGTGGGAGAGTGTGTATTTGTGTGTAACTATGAGTGGGTGTGAATAATACAGTATTAGCGAGTTGTTTTGTGTGGTTTTTTTTCTACAATCTTGAAATTAAAAAATAATTTTGACATTTTAAAAACTAATAATTATAATAAAATATCCTTCAAACCATTCCAATAAACAGCTCAAGACATAATATGTCACTACCAGACAATGTAAAAACAAATTTTAAAAATAGGGAGAAAAAAAAGAGTAATATCATTTTTATTATTTAAACATGCTGTCAGTCAGTAAGACGAGATTTAAATTTAATATTTTATTTTTAAAACTCGCCAATCAATACTTGATTTCCTTGTAGCAATTTTAATATCATTCCTTTCAAAAAAAAAAAAAAAAAAAAAAATTAAAATGTTCTCACAATGAACGACATGCAATAAACATTTCTGAGAGAGCTATTGAATTTTTTTTTATCATGTTACAATACTGAATAATTTTTTGTTTTGATTATTTTTCTAATCACTTGTTAGTCTATTATTATATTTTTATAATCTGTTATTAAGTATTTATTATATTTTGTTATTTCCTTTTCATCTTAAAAATCTTTTTCTTTGTTCTTGTTTCTCTTTTTCATTTTCTTTTTTTTTCTTTCTTTCTTTTCTTTTTTTTTTTTTTCTTCTAAATTTTTATTTTTTTATTTTTTATTTATTGCTCTTTAGTCAACATAAAAATATTCTCTGTTTACTATTCAAGTATTTCATTTATTCAAATACGTCGTGTGTTATTAATGTGACCATCCCGAGACATTAATTTCTTCAAGTACGTGTCATAAAATAATACCCGGCTATGCAGGGTTATTCATTATCCTTCACCTCCTCGCGATATCATTTAAATTCTCTCTCTCTAAGCAAGTATAATCCGAACACAGAATGTATTAAACTAATGTACAAGTTTCGTTATATTAAATATACCAGACATTCATGAATTCCAAAAATTTTAAACTCGCGTCTTTAGAAAGCTATGGTGAGAATATGAATGACGTAATTAATAAGCCGCTGAATCATGCATATAGAGATAAGAATATTTATACCAAATATGGAACTGTCGAAATATGCATAATTATATAATGTAGTAGCTATATACAGATATGACAGAAGTTTGAAAGCCTGAGGGCGGGAAAGGATTTTTTTTTTTTTTTTTTTTTTTTTTTTTTTTTTGCTATTATTTTTAAAAATAATTTGTCACGAATTAATAATAATAGTAATAATAATAATAATAATAATAATAATAATAATAATAATATTATTATTATTATTATTATTATTATTATTATTATTATTATTATTCATTTATTTACTTATTCATCTAAAATTTAATACTGCGTTAAGACTAAATGTTATTTCAGTTTTACTCAATTTTCAGTTTTAAAATAAATACAGTTTAAAAAAAATCTGAATACAAAGCGTATTATTGCGATTACGTGTTTTACACACTATCTGTGCATTTTAAATAAATCATGTAAGTTTAATCAAAATGCTTTTAAAATAACAAAAATCTGTATATTTTATATATCAATAAAAAATTATATTAATATCAGTTATTAGACAACAAAGACAGACAAATATATTTATATAAAATAGACAAATAAGTATGTGAATGTGATTACAGTTTTTATTTAGATATGACCATATGTATGTTTTATGTGTTTGTAATACATATCACTACAATTAATATGTGTGTGTGTGCGTGTATATGTGCATGTGTGATTCCAAAAATATATATTATTTTATGTACTATAGTTATATTGCTTCATCATGATCATGAATATGATAATGCATAAGCCATGTGATAATACACTACAACTCATAAACATAATTATATCGATTGTTAACCGCTTGAACTAAATAAAACTAGCTATGAATATCCGGGTATATTGTAACGACGTCAAAGTATTTAACGGTTCAACACAGGCGGTAAGAAGCTACAACCTGGGATTTTTCGAGTACCGATTTCACAAATAATCTGAGAAGCAGAATTTTTGTCAATAAAATGTGTCGTGATTAGTAATTCAAGATAAAAAAAAACCAAAACACTTACGTGTCTGAAATGCCGGTTACCAGCGCACCACCTTTCTGCTTTACGAATTGTCGTCTGGTAAAAAATAATCCAGAGAAATCTGCGTGAAATACTGTGCAGTGCGACCGATAACGACTCCTCTCTCCTTCTCTCTCTTTCTCTCAACCACAAACCGGGAACTGGGAAAATTGTCTTTCTAAGTGGGACAAAAGCCGCAGGTCAACCACTTTTCTACGTCACGCTGGAATGCTAGAGAAAAGTTTGCCGGTCACAGAAGCAGACGATATTGTAGTTCGTTCGTGACCCGCGAGGGTCGCTTTTCTAAAGTCGTGTCGTCTGCTACCTGTAAAACTACAACAGGTAATGTTCTGTTTGTATGGATGTTTTACTTGACTACTCAGGGTTGAAGAGTGTTTTTAACTTTTACAACTGTGGGAATTTAATTCACTTTATTTGTCGGCTTTTTTTTTTTCCTGTTCGACGTAAGTAGGATTGGCAAACGAGGCATTACGAACATACTGTGTCAATAATGATTTGTTGGTGGTTTTGATTGTTGTTGGAATGTAATCGTGTTGTATATTACACTGAAAGGAGAAAATGACAGCAGTATGGATTATATAATAAATAAGGTTAAACATTAAATATTTATTTTTCTGAATCTGATAAAAAAAAACCGATTAAATATACATAATCTGAAGAAGAATGCCGTCGAACATTATACACTTATGTGTATAGATGCACATCTAGGCACACATATAAAGGCATATACACTCATGTACATACAGACATACATACCTGCCTACCTACGTACCAACCTATACACACACATAATACAAACAATATATAAATATATATATATATATATATGCATACATACGTACTAACATACATACATACATATCAAGCTTATCTCGAACGGTAAAATCGCCTGCCTTCGGAATGCGGGCGAAAAGGTGCCTTACGTTCGAGTCTCATCAGCGGCATCTGACGGGTTTGTAAGGTGGTGATTGGACTGTGTCCTCCTACGCCAGTGCGTTCCCAAATATTGTCTGTGTGCAGAGTCTATTCAAAAGTACATAAGACAGAAAATATTCAAAATCTTGAACATATATATATATATACGTACACGCGTACATAAATGACTATAAATAAATCACTAGTGCAGTGTTTCTAAAAAAAATTATATTTTTAACGTGAAAATAAACATCAGCAAAATCCTTTTCCCATCTTTTCCGCTTTTTCTTTTTATTTTATTATTCTTTTTTTTTTTTTTTTTTTTTTTTTTTTTTTTTTTTTGAAGTGACAGTTATTATTGCTAATCTCAAGGCAAAGCAAAACATAGGGTCATCGACCGTAAACATTAAAAGGATTATTTAAATATCTCGAGTAATTCCGAATTATCAGAAATGCACTTTCCATGCTTTCAGCGATTTTTTTTAATTTTTTTTTCTTTATCCCGTGTATCAACGAATCATCTGGCTGATGTCGCACATTGTCAGGATCTAATCTGCTCAGATTCTCAAAATGCCCTTGTCGCTAAGACCAGCCATTTTTAACTGTTTGTACGACATGACGTCCCAAACTCAGCGAAGCCGTGCCCGTAAAATTCTTTTCTTCATTTGGAATTCAAATTCGTTTTAGGAATTTTTAAATGCATTGAAAGCAAAGGGGGTATTACCTTTATTAACTATTAAATAAATAATGTAAATGAGAAGTGTTTTTGTAATGTGTTTTTTTATAGGGTTAATATTAACGCTAATCCAAAGTCTGATCTTGTGAGAAAAGTATGAAAATAATTTTACACAATGAGAAAAAGAAAATCCTGATATTATAAAACATAAATCAGTAAATGTTGGTAATAAATGTCAACTGTATATTTTTTTTTTTTTTTTTTTTTTTTTTTTTTTTTTTTTTTTTATACTGGTATAGGTGCAAAAAAAAAAAAAAAAAGAGTATTAATAAAATAATTAAAATTTTAAAATTTGTAGTAACATAAATAAAGTAGATTCAGTTTAAGAAGTTCATTGAACTTATTAATTTTAAATTTTCTTATTTAGTGTTTCTAAAACATATTACATAGACATAAAATAACTGTGATTCAAACACATATTACATAGGCTTAAAATTACTGTGTTTCAAGAACATATTTCATATCCATTAAATATCCGTGTTTCAAACACATATTGCTTAGACATAAAATAACTGTGTTTCAAATGCATATTCCATAGACATTAAACAACTGTGTTTCAAATACATATTCCATAGTTATTAAATAAATGTGTTTCAAATGCATATTCCACAGACATTAAATAACTGTGTTTCAAACACATATTGCATAGACATCAATTATTTGAAACGCAGGTTACAGAGACTGTATTATTTCAAACATGGTTCACGACGTTGCACATTCTACAAGTCATTTTTTATGTTTTGTGATTTCTGCTACAAACCTGTTTAAAAAAAAACCTGAACACATTAATATTAAATGTTAATTAAGAGTCAAATAAGTTGATTTTAGTTTACAATTAACAGCAGGGCGGAAAGCAGCCATTATACGGGCTTCTTTCATCTATAGGTAAAAACAAACATTAATGTGCATCTTATCATAGCAAGAAAGCACATGCCACTGTTTTTTATAATCTAGTCAATTTCAATGGCTGGAACGTGAAATAACTGGATAGGGGTACTGATAAGGAGTGATCCAGATATCCTGAAGTAATTTATCTGAGTAATATCCCGTTCTAGCAAGTCCTCCGAAACAGGTTTGTACTAAAAGGCTTTTCACGTTAAATTCCCCATGTAAAGGAAAATTTAAGATCCTTAATTGGTAAGAGTAACCCAAAGCATCTCAGCAGATTTCCATTCTCATTAAACTGTTACTGTAAAATCATAATTTGTGTTAGATTCTCATAAAAGTGAATATATAAGCTGATATGTGAAGGAAAAATGAAATTCGAAGTTTGTGGGATTTATTTTCGTTTTTCTTTTTAATTTAAGTTATTTTATTTTATTTTATTTTATTTTATTTTATTTTATTTTTTAATTTTATTTATTTATTTATTTATTTATTTATTTATTTATTTATTTATTTATTTATTTATTTATTTATTTATTTATTTATTTTATTAGTATTTTGTTGTTGCAAATGATAACAATAATTCTGTTATTACTGAATGGTTTATTTTTTATCAATAATACGAATTAAAAACTGTTGCCATTTGTAATATTTTAATTCATTAGATGGAGACAAGAATCAATATATTTCCTTAATTAAACATTTTGTCTGTGTGCTTGTTTGTGAACATTTAGGTTAGTGTGCACATTCTAAATTCAAAAACAGTAAGCTCTGTTGCAATAAATATTATTAAAATAAAATAAAAATATTACTACTACTACTACTACTACTACTACTACTACTATTACTATTATTATTATTATTATTATCTATATATTATTTTATTATTATTATATTTTTATTTTTTTTTTTTTTTTTTGGTCTCTTTTAAAAAAAAAAATTATTATTTATTCAGTATATACTCCTTTTCTTTTTTCTTTTCTTTTTTTTTTTCATAGTTTTATGTTATATTTTATTTTATACTTACTCTCCACTTTGACACAAAATACAGTTGCAGAGCCAAAAGTGATGCTGAGTTCTCGTCACAACAAGAATCACATTAAGGTGAATTATCTTCCTTGTTTGTGTTTCCTGCGACAGTAAATTAACATTTTATCGTTATTATCTTATCTTTTAGTAGCATCTGACTCTCCATCCCATCCTAAGTACAGTCATAAACTTCTGAAGAATTAAGACGTGTCTGAACCTTATTAATTTGCATGCATTCGCAAAGATTTTTTCTTCTGACTTTTCAAAAGCGAACATTTTCCAAAATAAAACATAAAACGGGTCAACTATCTTTATAGTAATTAAATATTTATATATCTTATTCAAAGTTTTTAATTTCTCAAAATAAATCTATCCATGGTCTCCATACAGCACAAATATTTTAAAAATAAAATAGTAAAATTCTTAACTAACGTCAAACTCAAAATGATTTTATTTCAAACTGTCAAAAGCGAAATGCTTTCAGATGTTTGTTAACCACACTCGGTTTCTCGGCTTTCGATCGCTCCACCCTGTGTGTGCCCGTAACGACGACATGCTTGACGTCATGCCTGGACACTACGCCGTGGTCAGCATGGACGTCTACGTCTACGTTGGAAGGGGTTACAATCCCTGACTTTTTGTTGTCATCAGAGTCAGCCTGAGTTTCGAGATCAAACCACGAGACTCCATCAAAACTGTGTCTAACGCGCTGCTTGTTCTTCGTTTCTGCGTGTAGAGTCAGCGGTTGTCGTTCCTGGATTCTTTTCACACACGTACAGCGGTCACCTACTGGTCCGGTCACGCCCAGACCACATCGACCGCAGATATTTCCACCAGCCGATTTTGTCCAGTTAATTACTAGAAAGAAATAAAATAAAATAAAATAAAACATTAACAATAACAACAACAGCAGCACCAACAGCACCAATAATAATATTAATAATAATATTATTATTACTATTATTGTTGTTTTTGTAGTAATAATAATAACAACAGCAACATCAATAATAATAATAATAATAATAATAATAATAATAATAATAATAATAATAGTAGTAGTAGTAGTAGTAGTAATATTAATAATAATAAATGTTACTATTTTTGTCCATACAGAAATGAATGATACACTTTTAAATATTTTTTCTTACGTGTTTCTAAACCCTGTCGTTGTCTGTGCGTCTGTAGGTCTGTGGATCCCATGACAACCACTTTCTCTGTGACAGCACGAATGTCCTGTCTGTACCACAGACACCTATGACACTAGAATAGCAAATATATATATGAAAATCATATTATTTTATTCAGTTTTAAATTAATATTTTTATTATTATTATAATCATCATCATCATCATCATCATTATTACCATTATCATTTATTACTGCTATTATTACTACTGCTATCATCATTATTGTCATCATCGTCGTCATTATTATTATTATTAAGGTTTTTTTCGTTTATTTATTTAGATATTTTTTATTTGCATCTTTATTGTTTGTTTCTTTATTTAATTATTATTGTCATGTAATTGCTGTTGTTGTTGTTGTTGTTGTTATTGTTGTTAGTTCTAATAACGGAGTGTCCAAAAAATAATATTCATAAATAAATCTAATTCAAATACAAGTATAATAATGGACATTTCGAAATTACATAACTCATTAAAATGTAATTACGATGGTGAGAATAAATATTTATTGCAAGATCTAGATTTCATTTTAGTTTAAAATAATATTTATTATATAAGTATCTACAAATTATATCTAAGAAGCTTAACTGAATACGTAAAAAGCTAACCCTGTAAAAACAGCCACCAAGCAAACAGCAACACAAGCAAGGGAGACAACCGAGGATGCTCTGCCAGTCCCAAAGATGATTGAATGGTTCCGCGTTGGTGACGCCGAACCTCCCGCCTAAACAGGCGAAGTCTTTCACGAGAACCTCCGAAGCCCAATTCACGACTGCGCGTCCGACATCGACCTGTAAAACAACACCATCATAAACTGTCCAGGGGCAATGATTGCTGCCCACACACGTTCCAAAACGTCGCCATTAAGTACCTGACATATCGCTATTGTTACAAAGGAGAAATCGAGTATACTTTCATTTATTTAATCAACCTTATAATAATGCTCTCCATGCAGATCGAAAGAGTTCAAACAAAATGGTTATTATTCAGTATAAAGTTGTGTCGATTAATCGAATTACTTATGCAGGAATTTAATGTTCTGAAAACAACAGATTATTCTACATCGCAAAACAAACAACCCTTATTTTGTTTCATTTTTATTACATTCTTATGGTTTTCTGTATTTGTGTCTCTCTCTCTCTCTCTCTCTCTCTCTCTCTCTCTCTCTCTCTCTCTCTCTCTCTCTCTCTCTCTCTCTCTCTCTACCTACTTAGGAAACAAACCTCAAAATAGAAGTTCTTGTTTCGTGTGATATCTTTTTTTGCACTTTGTAACTGCTCTACAAGCTTCTCCATGCAGCTAGCTTTGGGCTGAATACAAACTACCATGGGAACTATATGAGATAAAACAGTTTTTGTATTATATGAAAATAACAACAGAAATGAAAGTCTTACTACCAGTAATTAGAATTATACCATATTCTTATGTGGCACTTCACTTTAACCAAATACATACATACATATAGATGGATATATATATATATATATATAAAGACATAAAAGGAAAAGGAAAATAAAAAGAACCAAATTTATATTTTACATTAACTGGGAGCGAGTACTACATATTATTATACAATTTGTCTTTTCACTTTAGTTTTCAACTATTTCAGATTTAATTTAGTTGTATCCCAATACAGCCAGTTCTCCAGTTTCATATTCTGATTTTGTAAATGAATAGTACCATGAAATACTGACACTACTACACGATTTTATGATTTCTACATTTATAAAACTGACATATGTTTTTAATGTAAAAAGTTCAAGGGTATTTTACTTTCTGTGTTTTCACCCAGTATTTTCCTGATGATCAGCGTCAAACAAAGGAATGTCGGATATCGAGACAAGCGTGATGTCAGCCTGTCCACGTCATCGGCGCTGTCTACTCGGGTTGTCCTAAAATACAGATCGAGTTTTACAACATACTTTTGTTATTATTATTATTATTATTATTATTATTATTATTATTATTATTATTTTGTCGTTTTTTTGTTTTGGGGGATATTTGATTTTGAGGTCGTTGTTTTTGCTGCTGCTGCTGCGGTTGGGTGTTTTGGTCTTCATGACAGTAATCCGAAACTGATATTTTAGTAGTAGTAGTAAAGACCTGACGAGCCTTAAACAACTTGAAAACATTCAACATGCATTTAGAGTCTTTGTGCCATCAACGATATACTTTAATAACAAAAACATTTTAATATTAATTTGTATAAATGAGTGCACGAATTTTCACAGTTTCTATGCAATTTCAAATGTACGTACTCCTTAACTTTTTTGGTAAATCATTACTTCTTCTATTAGTCTATGCATAAATAAAAAAAAAAAAAAAAATTATTACCACGTATGTGACAAATCATCAAAGTTTCCCAATCTTGACTTCTTCATTCCAGGAACATGCATCATCACATTAACCCATTCTTCATAAACAATCTCTCCATTGTGGGTGGAAAATGCGTTTGATACACCATTTGGGTTTATTGAAAACACGGTAAGCGGAACAACAACCACGCCAGCATCCGGTACGCGAAGAACCGTTGATGCCACTGAGCAACGTTCAAGCGACGACATCGTTCTGGATGTTGTCTTAGTGTTGGTGTTTCTGTCACTAACATAACAATAAAGCAGGTATATAACTGAAACGACTTATTTTTCATAGAATTATGCATCTTGAGAAAATATCATATATTTACTGCCGAGGTTAACAGAGAAACAAATATTCATATAAATACACATAAATATAAAAATATAATCACAAATAAATTTTGATACATACAAATTATATATATTTTATAAGCATTTTTATTTCCAATTGTTCATGTTTTAATATACACATATGGAAGTGGTGGTTCTGTGTGTGTGTGTGTGTGTGTGTGTGTGTGTGTGTGTGTGTGAGTGCGCGTGCGTGTGTGTGTGTGAAGTTTAACAGTATTAATAATAATAATAGTATATTATCAGATACATAATTACAAAGCGATCTTCAAACCAATCAAAATTAAAATAATAATTAAATAACTTTCCTATTATCGACTGAATTGCTTATGTTACCTACCTAGCGTGCATCCATTTTCAGATTTTGGAATAAATGTGATCAAATTCCAGTAGATGCTATATCAAAAACTAGGATACGTACCTCTCTCCATACACTCCTAACAAAACCCTTTCTTTGCCAGGATGAAAGGACCTGCTTTATTAACATGAACGAAATCATAATCAGTAATTACTGAAGCGTGTATTTATTTATTAAAAAAAAAAGAGATAAAAATAACAAATAGTACTAGAAGTATGTGTCGCTTCAATGCATCTAAAACATATTTTGTTCATTGTTGTTCGTTCGTTTCACCTGTATGCATATATTTCATGCTGATATTATTCAGTTCCTATTTTTGAGTAACTTGTGCGTGTGTTAAAGCGTAATAATTAATTTTGTTTAATTAGTCCCATGTCTGTCTCAGACTCGAAGTGGCATAGTCATGGTGGGAGTACAAAAACGTTTGGAAGTAGAATTTTCGATACAGAATAGAAACGTCAAGGGAAGTAAATCTTTTCAATCATGGCTTCCAGTTTCGGTTGTTTGTGGTGGTTTGTTTGGCGAGTATGGTTCCTTATCAAACTGTATATTTTTAGCGCGATGGTGCTAATAAAACAGATGTGTTCAAAACATAATAAGATGCCAGGTGTGTTTCTTTTAATTAAATCAGTCTTAAACTAAGGAACTGAAGCAACAAAAACTCTGTCAAATTCGTCTGAAACTATTAACTCATTCTCTCGATTCAATAAACTTTAAATTTATAATACCTTTATTTTTGTCATCTTTCAAAAAGTGAAATAAATACTATTTAGAAAAAATATATAATAGAATTTTACTTCTTTCTTTTTTTTCTTTTACTGATTAACTTACGGTAAAAGGTTTAAAAAAAAAAAAAAAAAAAAAAAAATTAATGTTTTCGTTTTTATTCCAGAAAAATATCAATTCTGTTAATTTATATCACGAAGAGGTTATGATAATATTGTTTTATTTTCAGTCAATTATGACGCACATGGACTGGTAGCCATTGTCACAGGTGGTGATTCAGGCATTGGTTTGCAAGTCAGCAGAATTTTAGCCACCAAGAATAACATGCATGTTGTGATTGGTAAAAGTTATTGATTTTAACAGTGAAAATGTTTCTGATTGAATAAATAGTTCAGATTAAAGTAACAGAATATTATTTTAAAAAATGGTAATTGAGTTGTAATTGATCAGATCACAGTTATTATGAAGATCTGCTACAGTGAAGATGTATTTAAATAACCAGTTACAGTTACAGCAATATATAATATCTCAATTACAATTTCACGATTATAATTGACTCCAATTCTGAGTATGGCAACCATGAATATTAAACAATTATATTTTTATTTTATTTTTTGAACAAACATATTCAGTGTATATAAATTTTTATTAATTTTTTTTTACCCAAATGAATAGAATAATAATACAAATTAAACAGACAGAATCTTATAATATTATAAATAATTTTATATCTTTAATTTCAAATGTTTTTAGAAGGTTACCATAATTGATTTTTATTTGTTTGCTTCTGGCATTTTTTATTTATTTATTTTTCTTCCATTTAGCCTGCAGAAATAAAGGAAATGCTCAAAAAGCCATTGATGGAATAAAAAGTGAATTTTCAATGGCAAGAGGTAACAAATATAAGATACCAAAAAAAAAAAAAAAAAAAAAAACCCTTTCTGAATACTTGAACAGAAATTAACCATCTTATGATGTAGCAGTCCATTTTTTAAAATTGTTAATTTTATTTGTGTTATTTATTTCTTATTTTACATTCTGAATATTTCGTTTGTATTTTGTAGTTCAGTTTTTAATTTTACATTTAATATTATTCAGTGAAATACATATATTTTAAGTAAAATGTTTTAAAGAAAGCCAGGCTCTTGTATGGTCTCATAGGTGTTTTTACTGCTTCATATATTAGTTACTTTTCTTGAAAATGTAAAACGCTGGAAGACATCAAAGAGATAAAAGCAGCTTTAGACATTGATTTTTATTTTGTTGTTGTTGGTTGTTTTTTTTTCAGCGCAGTATATGTATCTTGATCTTTCTTCTCTGGATTCTGTCAGAGAATTTGTAGAAGAATTTCTCAATTCTGATCTTCCTCTACATCTTCTTGTCAACAATGGTAATGTAACATTTTATATATGTTCTATGTAACTAGATACTTCCTTGATATCCTTAGCATTACAAATACTTACTAGCAAAGCTATCAGATATAAGTCCTCTTTCAAGCACAAGGAATTGCAGGATCAAAGCGTCTTTGTGTCTTCACCAGGGCATTTCCCACTCCACACCACTATGGCTGGAGAATTCTAGATATCCACTGATACTAATCTGTCAGAAATACATAAAATATTTTACAGTTGAGTTTTTGTCTTACCATTACAAGTGTTTAAATTTTAAGTGCTATATGAGTTTAAAAAAAAAAAAAAATCTCTATTAAAATATATTGAACATTCATTCATTTGTTGTAGCTGGTGTCATGTTTGTGCCATACTCTCAGACAACTGATGGGTATGAACATCATTTCCAGGTTAACTACTACTCCCATCTTCTCCTCACCCACCTCCTTCTTCCCAAACTGAAAGAATCTGCTCTGAATTACCAGTATTCCAGAATCGTCAATGTTTCATCTGCAGTACATTTCCTTGCCAGTTATGAAGACATAAAACCAAGGTTTGTTTTATTTTTTTGAAGTAAGAATTTTCTGTCACTAAATTTATTCTGATGTATCATGTCATATTAATAGTTTACTTTCCAAACACTGATAATCTTTTCATTCCAGTAATGAATGATGTTGCAAGTCCAGAAGTAATAAAATTAAGAATGGCAGCAGTGTTTTTTGTCTATAATCATTTTATTGTGGTATTTTCATACTTTGTTATTAAAAAAGATTAGTTGCTGGGGGTAAATAAAATAATCACAGATATAACATACACTTTGTATTTGCTGTATTATTTCTAGTATTTTGGGGTAGATTCAGTGGATAATAACCTCTTTGGACCCCAGTACATACACTGAATACATTTTCTAGCTTTAAATATATTGTTTCATGGAAATATTAATGATAATAAATTTTTTTTTTTTTAAATTGGATTCAGATTCAGTGATGAGAGACAGTATTCTGCACATGCTGCATATTCAGCATCCAAATTAGCACAGGTCATGGAAACATACAGACTAAGTCGAGAACTGAAAAGCAGCAATGCAAAAGTAACAGTGAATGCTTTACATCCTGGGGCCATTGACTCAAACCTCTACCAACATTTACACTGGACAATGAAACTAATAATGGAAGGTCTCCGCAAAAGTACATTTAAGGTGAGTGTCTCAGGCAGATTTTAAACAGTTGACTTAATATTGTAATTTGTATGGGTTTTCTTCAATAATACATAATTTCACTAACCTTTACAGTTCAGATCATGTTTAAAATATATTGTTATATGGATTAATATTAACATGAGAATAAAGTTTATATTATGACATATAATTGCAATCTGACATTCCATAACATCTCTGTATGCAGTTTGTCATAATACCAGATAAATGGCATATTAATTTTTAAATACTTTTCAGTGTGAAAGATAATCTCTTTCAAATATTTGATTAAGAATAATCAGTAGAAAGTCAACAAGAAGGTTTCTGTTCTAGGACATAATCATCATCAAAGCAGAATATGTTTCACACATAATTACTGTCAAGAGATGAAGGTGTTTTTCTAATTATAATGCAGGTACAATGTTAAATAACAGATACTGTTTTCACAACCTTTTAATCACACTTGTTCATGGTAAAATCTTGTTTAATTTCAGACTACAAAACAAGGTGCAGAATCAGTAGTATATGTAGCTCTCTCACCTGATCTTGAGACAGTGAGTGGTGGTTACTATGACAACTGCATCCTGACGAAATCCAGTAGTGTGTCATATTCTGAGGAGCTGCAGGATGATTTGTGGAAGAGGTTTCATCCAGACTTATAGTTTGTAATCATGTGATTATCATCATTAAGCAACAAATCAAATAAACTCTAGAAAAAACCAATTAGTGTGAATCCGAAGTGAGATCATTGATGAACTGGAAAAATAAAACATAATAAATGTTTTCTTACTTTTTTCATTGCATTTGTTTTTTCAAATTCCATTTCTGTTCTGGGGTAATTCCAGTTCAGTGTTTGGCAGGACCATCATAACTGCATTATAGGGTCTGATGCAAAACAGTTCACTGGCACCGCTACATATACAGCCTCAAAATATTTACTGACATCAAGCCATATCATAGATGTATTGTATGGGCACCTAGATCAGTGGAGGCCATTTTTTAGACATCACATAGTTAGAAATGATATTTAACTCTTATAAAGAGTTTTCTGAACGTTGTTCAACCTCAAGCTGTCTCATTAAATTTGAACGTGAAGGCTACTGAAAATCATTTCATGCAGTTATGTTTGAATGAAAAATGAATTCAAGTAACTACTTAACAAATATACATAACTTGCATTTCTTGTTCTTCTGTAGTCATGTACATGTATTTTAGATGACATTTTATCGGTATTGTTATTTCAGTGTCATTTTTTTTTTATTGTAAATCAAAATTTTCCTAATAAACATAAATTTTCTAATGAATTGATTAAGCTTTTGTAATCTTCATTGTGTAATAAAATGTATTTTTGTTTAGATTGTTTTGTCTTATTTTAATTAAAGTTTACTGAAGAGGAATCTACTTCATATTATTTTTATTTTATTTTATTTTTTTCTAAATGTTGAATAAGCTGTAGAGAAAAAAATGCCATCAGTTCCTTTACATTTTAAATAGTTACAAAGATGTATTGAATTCCAAAAATAATTTTTCTTTTTTTTTCTTTATCTTATACTTTTTCTGGAAGAAAAATTATTCTATTTACAATTTATTTTATTTTAAATAATCATCAATTCAACATTTCTTCAATTACCATTTCTTCTTGGAGTTTGCATTATATTAATATCCAATTCCTGTTGGTGCCCTTCATCTCTGGATCAAACTCCATGGCACATGCCTTCCTGTTTAAGAACATGAATATTAAAGATGAAAAAATAACACAAACAAATTTACTCTCATATGTATTGGGGGAATATATATGAGCTTTATCCTATGGTGGTTAAAATGCCATATTGAAAATGAGCTGATAATACGTTTTTCTCTTTGTCCACAGAATATTTAACATTTGACATTCAACCTGAGCAGGATAAACCTAACATCTTATGACCATAACCTTTTTCTTTATTATTTGTTTTATTTTTTTTTTTTTTTTTTTTTTTTTTTTTTTTTTTTTTTTTTTTTTTTTTTTTTTTTTTTTTTTTTTTTTTTTTTGTCGTTTGAAAACACTATACTACATATATATCAAAACAAACAGTTCTTAAATAACAACCGTTTATTTGTTATTTTTATATTTATACAGTTTCTTAAAATTATTTTAAAGATCTAAACCAACAATTAACCTTAAAGAAAATATGGCTTTCATATCTATTATTATTAATATTTATATACATACGTATGTGTGTAAAATAATAATAAAAAAAAATAAATATATAAATAAAAAGAAAACAAAAAACAAAATTTATAACCTTCTTTTATAACAATTATGTTAATATATTACGTAATTCTAAGTACTTAATTCAAGATGAAATCGTGCTCCCCTTAATTAAGATTCATGTTTGTCTGTCCTGTGCAGAATTTGATATAGTTATTTTCAAAAGCGGTAGAAACAAAACAAGGGTAGAAAGTGTGCTGTGAGATCTACGTTATTCTTAGAAACGAGTAAGTTGCCCTTTGTTTATCACGTGATATAAAAATTTATTTTGACAACTCTGCCGTCAACTGAAAAAGTCTTGGTCTACAATTTCTGAAAGGTAAAGTTATTATTTTACTTTATATTTGCGTTTCAGTGATTTTTATTTTTTTGGGGGGGGGGAAGAACCTTCTTTAACAATTCCGCCATGTATTTCTACAATAATAATAATAGGATTATGTAACTGATGCTAGTAGGCTAATGAAAAATGACCTTTGGACTTCACTGTATGAAACCTTTGTTTACATTTTTACATCGCAGTAATAGTTACAGTAGACTGACAGATCAGTGAAAATATTGAACAAAGGTAACAGAAATGTTCTTCTTTTTTCAAGTGCAAAGGCCTAAGATAATTCTACCTGTTTTTGTTCTTTTTTCATCTCAAAATTTTCATTCATTTATTGTGTAAATATTTAACACATTATAATTTATAGTGTTATTACTGTTTTAATGTTTACACTTTACAGTAACAGTGATTACTTATTTCTGCCCTCGACTTTCACTTTGATAATCATATTGAAAAGAACATTTTTATTTTCATTCTCTTCTAGCCATAATTGTGTTAATATTAATTTGTTCTGGGTTTTTTTCTTGTTTTTTGTTTTACAAATGGCGTTTGCTTTTTAATTTATTCGTTTTATTTTTATTTATTTTGGGTGTGTGCATTGTAATTCAGAAGATGTTAACGAAGTGATAATAAAATATGTTAATTTACTGCTAAATCTTTTTCTTGTCATAATCTCCATTACTTTTTCTTTCTTTCTTTTTTTTTTTTTTTTATTTTTTTTTTTTTTTTTTTTTTTTTTATTTTTTGTCATTTTGTATTTTATCTTCTTTTCCTTCCATTTTTATTTTATTTATTTATTTTATTATTATTTTTTTTTTTGATATTATTTTTTGATTGTTGTTTCAAGGATCAGAAACTAAAATGCTAGAAAACTAAAATTATTTCATTATTCATGTTTTATACAAGTGATGGTGACAACAACTGTTTTTGTAATTGTCAAATGACAAGCTAAAAATAGAACTGAACTAATAGCCTGACTTCAATGTCTGGTCTAGAGGACATATTTTCTGATGTAATAATCTGCACATGATCTGCACAAATCAAGTTAATCCTGTTATATTGTAGATACGCCATGAACTAAATAAACTGTATAAGAATTAACTTATTAACCAACTGCTTTGTTGTATGAATACAAAAAGTAACATTATCTACAAGGTTTCTAAAGAATTAACAGATATAATTTAAATAGGTCATAAATCTGAGAAATATTAGATATACATGTAAGTATGTATGTAAGTTATATAAGTAGGGTGTAGATTTATCATCAAACTAGAGAAATAATTTAAGCTATATGGATATAAATCTGGTTGGTATTGTTTAAACTGTTTTAAAACATTCCATGAAAGAAAATTATCAAAAATTTAGACTATGTATGTACAGAAAATGAGTACATTCTGTATTTGTTATTGCAAATTCAAATTTAAATATTTAATAAGATTGTCAGTACATATAAAAAATTGTGAATTGTATTTTGTTTCCATACAGTTCATTATTTATTACTAATTCTTTATATTTTTATCTTTTCTACTTCTTATTTTTCATAATTTATTTTTACTATTATTATTATTATTTAATTATTTATTTATTTCCTCTCTTTTTTTCAGCATTGAAATGCATATTTGCTTATTTCTCTATACATTTTAATATTAAGAATTAAGTCTTTTGTGTTAAGATAATGATAGTGAAAACAGATTTGTTAGCATCACATTGTAATTTGTTTGTTCTTTATTCACAGCAAGGAATTTTTATGTGAACTTCACAAAAGGAAAATCCATACAACACTATTTGATTCTTATTTATTTATAAATTTACTTTTATTTATATTTTAGGTTTGTGTTTGTACTTGTATTTGTTTTATTTATTTTTTTCAGATCTCTCTTGACTGGAAACATGGTTGTTACCAGTCAGTTGTTTGACTCATTCAAGAAGGCTCTGGTTGTCGTGGGAACAGCCTTGCTTGTCTTTATCGCTGCCAGAAATTCTATTACATGGTAAATATGTTATAACATTTTGTCATAATGATATCTCATGTTACATTTTCAGTACATATCTCTTTCCTTATTTATTTTTATATCAGCTTACTACTTTATTGTTGTTGTTGTTGTTGTTGGTCCATATTTCTGTTTGTCAGTAACACCATACTGCATGTACACTTAAGTAAACATAATTATGTGTTTTAATAAATGTTATTTACATAAAGAGACTAAAATACATTTATATTACAGGCATGTTCAGAGATTCTGGGGAGCTTCAGGCAGTTTTTGGCAGGCTCAGTGGGAGAATGTCTATCTTCTATTTGGAAAAGATGACATGCTCATTGGAATTTTAGGTACAATTAATTTTAATATTATTAATCTTTTTTTTTTTTTTTGTTTTTTGTTTGTTTGTGTGTATGTATTTTTGATAATTTTATTTCTTTGACTTCTATTTTTATGCTTTGGAGAACGTGCTTAGGTATGAAATGATTTTTGAAATATTGTAGAAAGTATTCATTGTTTAATATTCAAAAGGATGGTTACAATCCTTTTATCTGTATGAATTATCTCCCTTTGATTACAATTTATATATATATATATATTTTTTTTTTTTTTTTTTTTTTTCTATTTTGTAAATTATTTAAATCTTTTGGCTTATTTCATTTGTAATGCTTTGTTTTAAATTTATTTATTTATTTATTTATTTATTTATTTTTATACTTTTTCTGTAGGAACTTTCATTGTGACCAACCTGGTGTTTTGGCTGTTCAACATCTTACTGATTGGATTGGATGTCACTGGTTGGCCGGCATTTCTCAAGTGTTACAAAATACAACCAGAAAAGAATAATCCTGTACAGCCATTTTCCTTTTTATTATCATATACACACAATTTATCTTATCTTTTTTAAAATGTAAGACAGTCTACAACCAAGTAAAAAACAAACACAGCAAACTTTAGATGTATGTCTAGTATTGTTTTATCTTAACTCTCCTATAAAAAAATTCACTCAAATGTTTTTTCATAAATTGACAGTTTGTTTATGATTATTTATCACTGAATGATTCAAGTTGTGTTTATTAACTATAGTTATAACTGTGAACTTTGAAAGAGTCTGCAGCACATACCTTAAACAAACCAGAATTCCAAAGTTATATTCTAAAATATTATTTTCTATTTTATTTTATTTCATTTCATTTCATTTTATCTTATTTTTTTATTATTTATATAATTATTTTTTTATTTATTTAACCTTTTATTTATTGTATTTTTTTTATTTTCTGTTTTTCTTTTTTTTCTTTTGGTTTATATATATTTTAATATTTTTCTACAGTTAACCAGAGCAGACCTACTGCGAGTTATTTACAGAGTATCATTCAACAACCTGTTTCTCAGTGGTCCTCTGATGGGTTTCATGTACTGGACATACAAACTACGAGGCTGTGACTTTGGTGGGGAGCTGCCCACTTTCCACTGGGTACTGCTTGAACTCACCATCTTCACCATGGTGGAAGAAGTGGCCTTCTACTACTCACACAGGTATATGTAATTACTTAACTCAGGTTAGTAAATAGAGATAAAAAGTAGGTAAATGTAATCATTCAGATAGTATTATTCATATGCAGTTGCTTCTCTAATGGAGAAAAAAAATATGTAGTGTCTACAGTTATAATTGTATTATCTTTTATTAATATTATAGTATTTAATGTATTTTATTTTTATTTTATTTTAGTTTTAGTTTTTTTTTTGTTTTTGTTTAGTTTAGTTTATTTTAGTTTTAATTTAGTTTTAGTTTAGTTTAGTTTAGTTTAGTTTAGTTTAGTTTAGTTTAGTTTAGTTTAGTTTAGTTTAGTTTAGTTTAGTTTAGTTTAGTTTAGTTTAGTTTAGTTTAGTTTAGTTTAGTTTAGTTTAGTTTTAGTTTAGTTTAGTTTAGTTTAGTTTAGTTTAGTTTAGAGTCATTTAGTTTAGTTTAGTTTATTTCATTTTTTTAAATTTCTTATTATACATATACATCATATATTTTCTTTATTATTGATCATTCACATATACTTTAAATATTCTAATTAATTTTCCATTCAACAGATTGTTTCACCACCCCAAGCTGTACAAACACATACACAAAATCCATCATGAATACACAGCTCCGTTTGGCCTTGTCTCCGTCTACGCTCACCCTCTGGAGCACATCATAGCCAATCTGATTCCTCCAATGCTGGGACCGCTCATCATGGGCTCACACCTTGCGACAGCGTGGATGTGGTTTAGTCTCGCCCTGATGTCTACCACTGTGTCTCACTGCGGCTACCACTTTCCCTTCCTGCCTTCACCTGAAGCTCATGACTTCCACCATCACAAGTAAGTTCATATCTGATTTCGTTTTTGGTTCATCCAGCTTTATTATTTTCTAGTTGAAGGGTTCTTCAGGAGGTGATGGCATTATGATTATTTTTATTCATGCCCATCTTCCCTTCTGTGAAGTAGGTCTTTGACAACATCTGTACAGAGTTGTCTGTCCTAAGCTTTCATTTCCAGCTGCCTGTTTTTTTTTAATGTCCACTTTGAGGTCTCTTCACCACACATTCCTTAGACATCCTTTTTTTTTCTCTGCCTTGTGGATTCCATGTCTGGTTATAGATGATGCTGACATATAGTCTAAATATTTTATATACTTTTTTGGTTTGTGACAAGACTATGAAGTACTTATATTTATTCAGTAATGTCTCTTATTTTTTTTTCTTTATTTTTTTTTCACACACCTTTTTCTTAATATATCTGATACCTCTGTTTGGCCTGAGATTATTATAATCAAGATTGCCGACTATATTAAGAATTTTCTTTACTATCTGTCTTAGACTATCCGAGTTCTGCAAGCTGAGATGATTTATTTTATTTTCTCTCAGATTTAATCAGAACTATGGAGTTCTCGGAGTTCTTGATCGTCTTCACGGAACCGACAACCAGTTCCGCAACTCTCCCGCCTACCAGCGACACTTCCTCCTCATCGGCCTCAGTCCAGTCACGCAGCAGTATCCAGACTCTCCAAAGAAGAAACCTGAATAAACAGACAGCGCCTTCCAAACACAAGATGTACCATCAGTGTTTAATTGTCAGACAGGATAACAAAATTAATCTGGTTTATATACGCATACAGTGTAACTTCCGATATCTAACAAGAATTGATCTGCCTTTTTAAATTTTATTTTTATTTTCTGAATATTTTTGTCATTTATTTTTGCCGATTTGTACTCATAATACAGTATTTTTATTGTGTGATTTGATGGTATCACACATGTCACTAATGATCATTATTATTATTATATTATTATTATTATTATTATTATTATTATTATTATTATTATTATTATTATTATTATTATCCAACATTATTGGAAAGTGTATTTCCCATTACAAGTCACTGACTGTGTCAATCAGTTAGTTTAAAATGTTAGACAAGAGTTGTATCCCTTTGTTTATGCCTTGCAAGGGTTACTTTTGTTTTGGATTTTGTTGTTGTTGTTACTAAATTTGTCTAATTCATAAAATTTCTGTTGAATTTCTGTCTTCGGTTCAAGGATTTCATTAAAACTAATATTATTCAATAATATTAGAATATTGTTCTCATAATTTAATGTTTAATTAAATCCACGTTACATCAAAGAAAAAAGAAAAAATGTACTTGAAATTTTAATTGTTATATTTTCTGTAGAAATTGCAAGTTGTAGGGTACAAGTGAGTCCAACAAATCACACAGTGAGAACATTGTGACTGAAAGTAAAATAAATGGTTGTGACAAAATACCTTTTTAATTTTGATGTACATTCCTAAAACATTTTTCTTTCCATTTTATGTTCTAGACAATATTTTGGTTTCACCTTATACTTACTTTGGTTTTTGACATTGTGGCTTTTTTACTTTTTTCTTATTGTAGTTTTACTATTTATTGCTACAATGTCTTCTTTGCCAGTAGATAGATTTAATATGCTATAACGTATTAACAGATTTTTGTTCAAGAGTGACTGAAAAGTTAACAAATGTTTTTCCCTTATGTTTGTATTATGTAAAACTTTTCATTGTATTTCCTTTAATTCAATTATTAATTTTATGCAGTGGAATTTATTATTATTTTTTTTAATTTATATAGTTTTTTTTCAGGTACAGACAAAAAATATTTAAAACACAAAATAGTTTGATGAAACAGCCACAGTATAAATATAATCAAAGAAACATCTGAAACAAATTAAAATTCTATGGTCTTTTTTCCTTTTTTCCTTCTTTCTTTCTTTGTTTTATTTAAAGATGAGAGGAACATCAAAATAATTTAAACTTCCAAATATATAATTTATGAGTCTGTCCAGCTGTCTATAATTCATTTTCCTGCAGTGCTGGAAATAAGGCAGCCATTGGAGCTTGTTGGTAACATGTTTTTATACCTGAATAAAAGATAGATAATATCTGTTCAGCATAAGATGTTAATAATTATGAGAATGTGGGTATTAAAGGTCAATGTAAATGTAATTTTAGATTTTCGCAATTTTTTAAATGTTTTGGTAGTTGTGATGATGTTCTAGTCCCACCAAAAGTGCTGGACTGAGTACCTGGTTTTGTGTATCAGTTATTATTTATTTATAATTTACTATTATTATTATTATTATTATTATTATTATTTACTTATTCATTCTTTTTTAAAACATATTTGTTATTCCTTTTTGGCTTTGCTTTTGGCTTAATTACTATTTATACTTTTGCACTTTGAGTGGTATTTGGATATGAAAAAGAAAATAAAAACATTTTAAGCAACTGAGAAGTAATTATTTACAATATTTTGCTTTATTTCTACATGTACATATGTTCTTAATGTTTACTAAAGTAGCTTTTAGTCCCAGTTGACAGTTTGTAATGATATGCTCTACACTGAATGGCAGAGGTCTTTTTTTGTGTGTTTTTTTTTTTATTTTCTCAAATGAGTTTTTGTTTCATTTTTTTAAATTCTTGCATATAAGTTTGATTTTATAGCATCAGATTCTGTTATCATAGAAGAATTTTAATGAATGACAAAATACATTTTTAGTATTGCTAAGCTTTTTAAATCTTGGTAAGGCAGTGTATTCTGTGAACTAGCAATTTTTTTACCAGTTTATCTTAAATTTGCCATCACTGTAGAGTATATTCACCATGTTGGACATTTTTTGTGATTTGTTATTAATTCATAATAGTTGTGTTAACTGATAATTCAGTTGTTATTGGTTATTTCCTATATTTCTGTTCTATTGCAAGTTCTTAATTAATTCTGCCTTATATTATATGTAAATGTTTTATACTATATAAACAAATAGTTGGTAGATGTAAAAGTTAGCAAAGGTATCCAAAATACCAGTATTAAAATATTAAACATAAATTACTACAAAGTTTAGATTTAAATAATGGCATTTTAATATTTCTAGCAAAATATTAAATTTCAAAAATAAAAAAAAATAATGTGCTTTGCGTAATGTCGAAATTAGCTGTATTAAAACTGTTTGACCTTGCTAATCTTTAATGCTGCCATTTTGGCATTGGTATGGATTTTGCTAATTTTAAAGCAGAGTGATTTCCATTTCTCTTTTCTGATTTTAGTCCTCTAAAGTTCTGTGTAGGTACATTAGTGAGTGAAATGAGTGTTTGCATCTATATGTGTATATATATATAGATATTTGTTTTTCCATTGTGATAGTCCAGTTTCCAAGTCTAGTTGGATGGAGTAGTCTCGTTTGTTTGGAAAGTTGAATGGTTGGTTGTATCGAATAATCTCATAGGGCTGTTGTATCAAACCTTTTTTTTTCACTGGTTTGATACAGTTATGTTGCAGACGACATGAATTCATCCAAGCACATCAATGCAATTTCTTCTCTTTTTATTTAGTTGTATTATAATTATTGTAAACATACACATTTACTTTTACTGTTTTATATTGTTGCATTTTTTTTTTTTTCATATACACATAATTATATCCATGTTAGTAATTGTTGTTTTGGGATTTTGTGAAGAACAAGAATTAGTATTGTCTTCAATGATAAATTAATAATAATTAGTAAAATAAGAGAATAAATTTTGTATTCATTGATAAATAAACAAAATAAACTGATTTATAATTTTAAATTTGATTATAAACTGGAAAAAAGATTTCTTCACTTACATAAGTCTTTTTCAGATAATGATTGAAAATAGGTAAATTCTATCTCCTGCCCTTTTGACTAAAACTTAAAAAAAATTAAAGTCAGTATAATTAAGTTTAAATTTAAAAAAAAAAAAATTATTCAGTTTCAGTTTTTAAAAATGAATCTCTGGAAGCAATGATCTTTAAAATTTGATTTGTCATGAATTTATTTTCTAAATTCCAGAAAGATCTTTTCATTTTATTTATATATATATGTATGTATGTCAGGCTGGATTCAGAATTTGAGAAAAGCAGTGAATATTGTTGATCTAATTGGTATAACTTACAGAAAGAAATTAATTATATAGAGAGTGAAAAAAAATATATATCAGCAATGGCCAGTTAAATTGTAAGGTGGCAGGAACTGAGAATTGCCTAACACTCATTAATCCGCATACAGAGATGGAAAAGAAAGATGCTAAATTTTAAGATGTTGCTGTAGAAATATGGCAGTGAAATAGGTTTTTTTTATATAGTTTAACAGAATATATCTACTTTTTGTATGATTACATTTTGTCAGATAATTGTCAGGTAATCTATTTTTATCTTTATTTTATATCTATGTGCATGTTATTTCAACAAAGCACGCACCTACAAAAGCAAGTACTTAAAATAAACTTTGACTCCAGTGATATTTGTCCCAAATGTCTAATTTTGGCTCACATTTTGAATTTACTTGTAGCATTAGAATTTTTACAGCCTTTAATTTTCATCTGTTTAAATACACAATAAGGAAAAAGCTGATAACCCTATTATTTTGTGAAATCTAGTGATGTTTGCATTGTTTTGCTGAATAAAAAATAAACGAATGTTACACGTTTTGTTTATTTATATCATTTTTAGGTTTTATTATTACTATTTTTAAAAATTTTGAAAATAATAATATAAAAATTATATATATATTTTTTAATTTATTATTATTATTATTATTATTATTATTTATTTATTTATTTATTTATTTATGTTTTTATTTAAAATGAATCTATTGACTGTTCCTTTTTAGGAAATTTTGAGATGTTACACAGAAATGATGCTCTCGCCATTGAGGCCTGCACTTAGTGTCGAGGAATATTACATGCTTTGTTTCTTTGTTTATCCGTTAAAACTAATAATAAGTATTCCATATTAAACGATTTAATATTTGTGATTCTTTTTTTGTACCTTCATATTAAAACATGAAGTATGTCGAGAAAAGAAAAAACGAGAAAGAAAAAAAATCTTTTCATTTGACAATCAAGAGAGAGGGAAAAAAAAAAAAACATCTGCCGTAAAATTACTACATCAGAATATTTCCCTCGCCAGTTTACTGGATTAACAGATTAAAGTGAGCGAAGAGTAACAGGGCGAGGACAATGTAAATAATAACCACATTTAATTAGAAAGCGAGAAAACTGAGGAAATTAAGGTTTAAGATGAAATACACACCGTACTTAAATCTTCTGTATTTCCGTGGTACTTATAATTTCATAACCTTTTGTTATCATGTTTTTGATAATGCAAACTAGTGTATCATTCAAACCTATGGTTTTCTTAATTATTTATTTTATTTTTTTAATTTACCATAATTATTGTTCTGTTTTATTTGTTTATTTATTTTGCTCTCTCTCTCTCTCTCTCTCTCTCTCTCTCTCTCTCTCTCTCTCTCTCTCTCTCTCTCTCTCTGTGTGTGTGTGTGCGTTGTCTTTTGCATATGTGAGATCAACAGCATACACAAAATATTAACCTCAGTAAATCCTTACCAACATGTTACAATAATGTCATTATTCCTTATTTATTACAATGAACATGAACACGTACATTCACTTTGAGATCTACAAAAATGAAACGGTTAGCTCAAAACTGTAAATCAATTCAGAAATAGCTGAAGATATTGAGAATGTATTGATTAATTAAGAAACAAAATTAAATTAAATTTCGTTTTCCTGTGAAGACGCGAAATATAAAAATAAAATAAGAACAATGGCGTGCGTTTAAAAATGCAAGCCCTAAATAAATGTCACGGCCACAGCAAATGATTAAATCCCAAACTCTCATCCGTAATAGTTGTGGTGAAACTGACTATATCTTGGACATGAGCATTTTAATATTAGTTTATGAATTTTCAGTGTATTTCACTTGGTTTCAATATATCAATATAAATAAAAAAAATAAGTGTTATTGACACGAGCATGATTAAAATGTTATGTTTATAAAATACATCCCAATTATGTCTGCATTTTATATGTTCAAGAAAGCAGTATGTTTTAGTTTTGGGTAAAAAAAAAAAAAATTAAAAAATGTAATCGTTTCGTATAAAACTCGACAAGGTTAGATCAAATTGCTTGAAAATAAAAATTCACTTTTTGGTAAATAAATTATGTATGGGGCGATTTATATCGTTTTATTCTTCTTTCTTTCTTTTCTTTTTTTCCCCCCTTAATTTTGTTCATTATGGCAGTGTCATTTCAAGCTGATTATTTTATGCTAAGTATGGAATTTCTCCGTGTCTTTTTGAACCACACAAATTCCATTTTCTGATTTAAACGAATCCGGATCGAGTTTCTGAACAACCGAATCACTGACGGCGGTGTTTTGTGTACGAATATTTTCTTCATTTGGAGATTTTGAAATTTTCACATTTTCCTCATTTTCTATGGCGACCGAATCAGACGGAATTTCAGGTGTGGATTTATCCGCCGTTCGCGGTCCGGGTCTTCGTTTCGCTTCGTCTTTCTTCCATTTCATTCTGCGATTTTGAAACCAAATTTTGATATGTCTCTCAGTTAGATTAAGCATGGCAGCAAGTTCTATACGTCTCGGTCGCGAGATATACTTGTTAAAATGAAATTCTTTTTCCAGTTCCAATAACTGTCCTCTTGTGTACGCTGTTCGCGTTCTTTTGTTTTCGTCTTCCAACGGAAACTGCGCTCCTAAAACGAAATAAATGTTACAATTATAATTAATAAAATAATCTGTTCTGAGCATTCAATTTTTAGTTTTTTCTCTAGAAATAATTAACTTCGATTTGCTTTAGATTTTTTTTTTTTTTTTTTTTTTTTTTTTATTATTATTATTTTTTTTTTTATATATTATTTTATTATTATTATTTTTTTTTTAAATTTATTATTATTATTATTATTATTATTATTATTATTATTATTATTTTAGTTTTTACAAAATTTACATCTTAATATTTGAATTTGTTATAAAAGTATCGTTGCTTTTTTTTGCTCTTTTTTTTTATTTTTTTTTTTTTTTCCCCTAATATATATGTTCCTGGACAGGACAACAATAATTTTTATGTACTCGGGTCGAAAATATTGTCAGGTGACACCCGCCCAGCAGACACCCAATACGTGCACTAAAGATGACCAGCCGTTTAGATAATAGTTTTAATTTGTTAAATGGCGCTGACTTCAACAAGTAATGATCCACCTTCTCTCGTACGTCTCTCGAATTAGCTCCTCGAACATCTACCTTGGGGCAAAAGGCCATAGTTGACTCCCATGGGTAGCCGGACCTTACCTCCTGGGGTAACGGACACTACACACGAGGAAAATTGGACATCTTCTGCCTTGACGAAGGGACACTTCAGCCAAAGGGCCGGTCTTTGTACAATGGACGGACATATGTTTGTCAATGATCGTTAGTTAAACAGCTTCCTTTTACAGCCCCCCACGGTGTCATCCCTTCACGCACACGTCTCTGCTATTAACTGACCAGTGTCTGTTGCTCAGTAGTGGACAGTGGTCAAAGGTGGACACTGAAACTGGCACTGAAGAACAGGTAATTAAATTCGTACGTGTTCTCTGTTATCTCCGCAGTTTAATCCGCCGATCAGTTCGAGTAATCAGGGGTCTCGCTTATGACGAAATTTTAATTGTGTGTGAAAAGAATTGATTTGTGTGTGCGCTGTCATTTCATACAGCGCTTAAACATTCATTTATTTATTTATAGAACTTTAACAATGAGATAATTGGCCAGGAGATCGTGTAAAATAAAACTATTCAAGAGAAAATAGTATTTTAAACAATCTTTTATATACATTCATCTTTTATAAAGATATTTATTTATAATGTACTTTACAACCTAAAGTCATTATGCCAATATTGTTTTCTTAATTTTAAAATTGTCGATATCGAGATTAAAACATTTATTCTGTTCTTATAATAAGAAGAAAAATTTGATTCAGCTATCAGGCCTTGAAATTGGCCTCGAAAATGTAAAAAGATTTCGATGAATCATTTTGAAAATTCGTAGTATCCGAAGTTCAGTTTTTTACACTGATTTCGTACCAAACTACGAAAAAAAAGATTAATTATGTAATTGTATAATTTTTTATATAACTTTCGCTTATTTGATATCAATAAAAGGAATAAATTAATAAATAGATAGAGAGAAATATAGGTAAATAGAAAAACAAACAAATAAAAGTGATTAAGCAGCAGAGAAATAATAATTTTAAATATTGTATGGTTTGTTCAGTTACTTTGTATTTATGTATATTTATAGGTCTTAGTTTTTGTGATATTTTTTTTGTTTTTAATTTTTTAATTTTAAAATTTTTTAAAATGTTTAATTAATTAATTAATTAATTTATTTATTTATTTATTTATTTATTTATTTATTTATTTATTTATTATTTTTTTTTAATGATTTATTTATTTATTACGAAACGAGTACGTAGCATGCACTGTAAGAACTAGTTTATTTTAAAACTGATTTTGCCACCAACCCAAACAGTATGATATAGTATACCTACATTCACCTGTACACGTGTTTAATTGAGAAGCCCCTTACCAAACTCCCGTGTTTATCAGGTAACCAGGTAAAAGTCTGACGCACCTGTCACTACACAATAGTAAGTTTAAATCGCTGTTATTGGCTAAGTCTCTCTGTGGTGGACTCACATAACCGCTGTGTGTACACAGTGGACGTTTCTAAAATATTTAATCCTGCTAGACACACAGATAAATGGACCTTTTCAGAAGTAATAATACGTCGTGGATGATATTATACACACGACTAATGTAGGATTTCTTTATCCTAAAATCATTTTAAATCTTAAATTTTTTTTTTTCAAAAATTATTTCTATCTTTAATTCTATTTCTCTTTCTTCTGCTTTTCCTTTTTTCTTCTTCTTCTTCTTCTTCTTCTTCTTCTTCTTATTATTATTATTATTATTATTATTATTATCATCATCATCATTATCATCATCATCATCATCATTATCATTATTATAGTTTTTTGTTGTTCTTATAGTAGTAGTAGTAGTAGTAGTAGTAATAGTAGTAGTAGTAGAGTAGTAGTAGTAGAAGTAGTAGTAGTAAAGTTCTACAGGTAGAAGTAGTAGTAGCAGTATATTTATGCAAACTCTATTTTGTTTTTTCTTCTGAATTTATAGTTAGAAACAATGACAAATTTTTCATACCTGTAAGAGTAACAGACAGATAATTAATAAAGCTTTAACGTGTTTAGCTCGCCAGTCATGACTGTACATTTCACAAGTCCGGGTTGTCTACTTTAGACAGTTTATACGCGTATGATTATTGGTTAAAGAAAAGGGAAAGTGTTTTGTTTGTTTCTCTTCAGTTATCTCAGGCAGAAGCTGCTAACGTGATAGCTCCCAAAGAAGATAGCTTAATCACTACCCCACCGACTCTGGCCCCGTCAAAAAACTGAGTACGCCTTTAAACAGACTCCTCAACCCTATCTGACCTCTGCCTCTGGAAACGGGTAGGTTTCTAAGCAACAGAATACATACAGAGATACCCGCATTCAGACTGTCTGGATACGAAACTATGATGTTATAAAATTCTTTGAGGATAATGTGCAGTTAAATAAACAGTGTATGAGATCAATGGAAATTCCAAATAGTTACACATGTTTCGTCTCCGGTGCGTTCATGTTAACAGGAGAACTTACGTAAGATATAATTATTTTGAACACTTGAATTCTTATCTGTTAAAAAAAAAAAAAAAAAAAAAAAAAGACGAAGAAAGAAAAAAAAAAATATATATTTTTCGTGCAGTTGAACGAAGGAGTTTTAAAATTTTCATTCGCTAAAAAAAAATATGAAATTCTTTAAGTATACTTATACTTGGGGAATAAAAAAAAAATAGTCTAAATATATTCTATGTACACACAAGTTCTGTTTTATTGTCATTCAATTTTAAGTTAATAATGAAGAATAACGACAAAACAAATTAAGGTATGAAATATGCTGGCCCCGTAATTTTTTCTCTAATGACGTCATCTCATACGTGTCATACGAATTTTCACACACACACACACACACACACAAACACATTTATAAATGGCCCAAAATGAAATCATATTTCTTTTATAAGCAAATGTTATACCGGCTCTTTATTATATATATCATATATTCTATCAGGGCTAAGTAACTAAAATTACTCACATTATATATGTTTTAAGATAATTTTGACTGGACACGTTCGACCATACAGCTCAGGTTCGCTGTGTGTGTGTGTCTGTGTGTTTGTGCAGTGAGGTAATTATACTGGTTTGCAAATAGCGAGACTCCTGTGTTGATATTTGTGTGAAAGAGGATTAGTATGAGAAGACTTATCTTCAAGTTTACCCCCGCCTGTGACACCCTTCAACAACGCCGATAACAACAACAGTCAGAGCATTTCACAGCGTTGTCGTCTCTTTTTTTTTTTTTGATGTGTAACGCTAGAAGACGTTTTGTACGAATGTGACTGTTTGTTTTCTGCATTACTCAGATTTCGATGAGTACAAAGTCCACGACAAACGGAAAAATAGCTATTTGTTATTATAACTAGTATGAGAATATACGCACGCATGCATGGTCCACACACCCACACACATGCACACACACACAGATATCTATATATGAATATAAAATTAAAATGAGAAATGTTTGGATAGTATTGATTTTTCAATAACAATAATAACCAATTTTGTATTATAGATGTACTATATATATATACTATCAAATGGGGTTTTAAAAGTTTTATTTCAAGTACAAACTAATAAGCAATTTCCATTATGAATAGAAATAGAAATAACTTTTTACTTTTTCCAGTAAACCATGTTGGTTACTTCACCTATACTGTGAATCATATCTGATTATTACTTTTTTTATATATATATATATATTTATGAGGGAAGACAACTGTTTGATATGAATGCGAAACAATGATTGGTGTTTAATCTGTAGACAGAGCCGCCATTTCACACGAATCTAAAACCAAGTCAGTTTTCAGTATTAATTGTTATGTTTAAATTTTTAATTAAGGAACACACTGAATCAGGTTCATACATTTTCAGCCGACAGCTGTATTATGTCAAAATCTTCATATTTCCGACAAACAGTCTTCAAACGAAACCAGCCATATTTTTCATTACCAGTATGGCTCGTTTCGTAACGCAGTTTCCAATAATCAGGACAACACCTACCATGGTTTTTGATAGGTTATTAGTGGATACTGATTTATAAAGGCACTAAGTTCATGGATACAGTGTGGAGAAGGATTTGGCATTCTAATACGCCTGGAGAAATTGCTCTAACCACTGAGCTAACAGTAACACGTACCAGTGATTTCATATCTACACTCGGTATAAATGTCCAGTGCTGAGTACACTTCACTGTGATATGTTTGTAGCATGCAGGACGAGGAAAATTATTGGATTAAGCGACAATTCACGCTAATCCTTTGTTAATCGTGCGGAACAAGCTTGTCAGATATAAGACAACTTTGACACTGTTATGGATGAAGAGGGTTTTGCCTCAGATATCTTATATCGAGTCTTAATTCGTTTGTTTAAAGGCTGTTTCGAACACTTACAGAAATCAGTCAATAGCTATACTCCGGCCAGTTAAAAAATTTATTAATTTAAAAAATAAATAAGTGTTCAATACAAAATCAGAAAACAGAATAAGTATTTTATATGTTTCAATTAAATAATTACAAATCTGGGCTGGAAATAACAAAGAATTAATTAATTTTATCTTCAGCAAAAAAAAAGTTTCCAGCTCTAACTCAAACAGTAACAGATGCTTGATTCAAGTAAACAAATTATCAACCCACATTTAATAAACAAACTACCTGAAGCATAACTACTAATCAAATCACCAAATCTTTTTCAAATAAAAACAAAAAAAAATAAATAAATAAAACAATCACAATTAAAAATTAAAAACTAATAACTCAAATAAACAAATTACGTAACCGCAACTCGAAAAGAAAAATTACCATCTGCATTCTTTACTTCTATTATTACAACTACATTATTATTATTGTTATTGTTGTCGTCGTCATTATTTTTATAATTATTATATATTTTTTAATTTATTTATTTCTTTTCTTTTTTCTTTTTCTTTTTCTTTATCTATTTTACTATTATTATTATTTTTTTTTTTTTTTTTAAATTCCATATGATCAATTCCTAACGTGTTAAATCAGTTACATTCTCCAGTTAACGAAATATCAAACTGCCAAGCCTGTAGTGATACATATTCCAATCAAAACACGAGACTTTGTAACGTTGGAGCCTGGCGTCACAGAATTCTCATATAAAACCCAAGCTGAGATTTAATTAAACTGACAAATTAATTACACTTCAACAGATTTGTCAATATTCTCTAACAGTGCTTTCTGTACACTCACGTCTTTAACAACTACCACAACATCACAGATCCATATGAATGTATATGTCATTTTCAAATATATATATTTTTAAATATCAATATTCTTCTTCTGTTGCTATTATTACTATGATTGTTACTTGCATTACAGCCGCTTCTACTATTACGACTAGTACTAACTCTACAGCTTCTGCTACTACTGCTCGATACTACTACGACTACTACTGCTACTCTTTCTTTTTGTCACACTTACTGTTACTACTGCAAATATTTTATATTTAAAAAAAAAATTGTTTTATTTGTTTGTTTGTTTTACTGTCTGTTTCTTTATTTTGGAGTTTTATGTTTCAAAAATATTGTAATTATTATAAAACATATACTGGTTTTTTTTTGTTTTTGTTTTTTTATTAATTTGATGTTCAAAATGAATTTAATAAATTGAAAAATTCGATGAAAAGATAAAATATTCTTTACTTTTTTTTTTTTTTTTTTTTTTTTTTTTTTCTTGGCAATGTACGTAACATAAATAGTCGAACTCTTGTCTCTAGGAGACCAAAACATGTCGGAATACATTTGGAATCTAAATAAATAATTTCTTTCAAAGTACAGAATAATTTCAATCAAAATTTTTCAGTCAAAATTTTGAACTGAATGTCTTATCAAAAAGTCGAATTTATAAATTTGGAAAACATTTTGCATATTACTATTATTATTATTATTATTATTATTATTATTATTATTATTATTATTATTATTCCAAATAAACGTAGATTCGGAAAAAAAAAAAAAAAAAAAAAAGATTTAACAGATAATTCTTTAACATTTAATTTATCACACAAGTTTATACTGATTATTAATTTTGGATCAGTTGTTTTTCATTTCCCATTTCAACAACGTACAACAGTGTACCATGGTGTGTACCGCCCTGTCTAGAAGAAGGTGTTTGTAAAACATATTTGTTACCAGTGGATAAAAGCAACCTACGGTGTTTCAGTTTCTGTTGTCCTCTCTCGTATCACTTACAAATAAAACTATATTTATCTTTCACACTTAATATCCATTAATATTAAAACACACTATCGTTTAATTATATTTATTTATTCTTCATTTTGACAAAAGTGTAAAAGGTATGAGCTAATCTGTAAAAGTTTTTACGGGTTGTTTTCGGCTGGAACCGGGAAACCAACCACTTAACTGGTATCAATCTTCTCAAATCTCGCCATAATTAGTTTTTAATCAAGATGGGTGAACTTTAGTGAAGATAAATAGACTTTAATGCGTATACAGATAATTCACAAAATTCTCTATTTAAAGGCACGGCATATAATGTTGAGACGCCAAAAGAAAAGGTATTGCAAGATCCCTTGTTTTCGGATTAGATATATATTCATTGATGTTTTCTCTCTAAGTTGATAAAAAGTAAATCGTTCATTGATGGTTTTCTATATCTATTTGTTTTTGTGCATAAGAAAAAAGAGTAAAGGTTTGGACGAAGCAAAAGAAGGGAAATGAAGGATTGTATGTAAATTTGGACAAGAGAAGAACTAGTTTGTTATTTTATTATCTTAATTATGTCAATAATTGATCATTAAACTGTACATTACTGTATAAAGATATGATTTAGAAGTATACATTCGGTGTGCGCGGTATTGAATTATAATCCGTTTTTATTAAAGTAGCCCTTATAATGTTCTACGATTTTTGAATTTTCTGAGACTGGTGAGAAAGGTTTATAGTTTTTAAGTAAATTTATAAGTAAGTGATTTTAGGATTGTAAATGATATTTTTCTAATTATTAATTTCATTTAGTTGATCTTTTTTATTCTATATATGGATTTTATTTTTCGTCGATATTTATTATTATTATTATTATTATTATTATTATTATTATTATTATTATTATTATTATTATTTCCTTTCATTACTTTCTAATACTACTTTCATTATATTCTATATATGCAATCACAGCCATTATCCTCAGTGTAAAGAAAAATCGCTGTTAACGAATATTAAAATTTAAAACTTACCTGGCCATTGTGCTTTCCACTGATGTGCATGTGACTTTGTTGTCTTCATCCAGGGAAACTGGAGATTGGTGGGCGATCCTGTCTGACTGCTGTTAGTCCCGGGGGAGAGGCACCCTTGTCTCGGAGACATCGTTTGATAGTGGGCGGGAGGAGGCTGGGATGGGGGAGAAACAGGTGTCATCAGTGCAGAGTTAATCGTCACAGAAGTGTTCTGAATGTGCGCCGGAACGGGTGACGCCAGATTCCCGGGGGTCGGGCCGTGCGGGGTGGGGGAAAGCTGATGACCGAGAGTCGAGGGAGATTCCGACTGAAGTAAAGACTGTTCGACAACCGCCATGGTCTGACCCCCAAACCCACCTGTTTCCGACGCACACGCATAGATGCAAGCCGGTGGGGTTTGGTGGATGCTGGTGGGGTAGGAGCCGTCGGAGGCCATGGAGGAGAAGGAATCTCGCTGGTACATGGTCTGTGAGTAGAACGTCCCGTGGCCGTCCATCGCCAATTAAAGATCACGTGTAATAAAAACAAAGGAATCAATTCTGCGAGCTGCGGTTAATCACAAACCATACTCCGAAATAATCACATGGCGAAACACAGACACTGAGAGATCGACATTAAAAAAAAAAAAAAAAAAAAAAAAGAAATGCTGAGACATTCACTATATCAAACTATGCACAGAGACACATGTAAAATAAAACAGCTATAGATGATAAAGCTGCAGCATACTGAAAGTTTTTTTTTTTTTTAAAAAATAAGAATAAACATAAGAGAAAAGAAAAAAAAAAATGTTGTACGAATGTTCCGTTAAAAACTTACAGTAGCCACACAGACGTAGACTGACAATAAGAAAATGTGTGGCAGTTTTAAATGAACAGAAGTATGTAATCTGTTTGGGTAAGTTGGGAGAGGAAGTGTATGCTGATAGCGGGACTGTGTGACGACATTTCTGCGTATCGAGGTAGCCACCCAGCCAGCCAGCCACAGATACTGTCATATCAACTGACCTGCTAGTAGCTGTCACGTGTTTCGTTCAGTCTGTCCGTCTGTCTGTTAGATTGTCCTGTTTGATGGTTTTTCGTTAGATCTGTTGCTGATTTTTGCTTTACCAGATTCGTAAGGTTTCGTTTGTTTGTCAGCTGTTGTTGTTTTTCTGTTTTGTTTTTATTCTTTGTTTGTTTGTTTGTTTGTTTGTTTGTCTGTTTGTTTGTTTGTTTGTTTGCTTGCTTGTTTGTTTGTTTGTTTGTTTTTATTTTTTTTTGTTTTTTTATTTAATGTGTGTAACCCTAAGGTATACAAATGTTCAAACAATATATATTTTATTTTATTTTATTTTATTTTATTTTATTTTATTTTATTTTATTTTTTTTATTTTTCATTTTGTTTCCTTCTTCTGCTTTTTTCCTACTAGTTCATTTTCTTTTAACAGACTTAACAACAATCTTTTAATTTTTTAATCACAACCGATTTTAATGTTAATGTTTTCCAAAGTACGAATTATCAATCCTAAATATATCCGAGGTGAAACCCCTACACAGTAAGATATTTTAGATAACACTTACATTAATTTATATGCACGGGCTGGAAACAAAAGCGATACCACAGGTGTGTTAAAAATTAACACTTAACAGGAATTTATGAATTTTAGAATTTTCTGTTTTTTTTCTTCTTTTTATTCATATTATAAGAAACGTTAGATATATACTACAAAAATCTATCTCTCTCTCTCTCTCTCTCTCTCTCTCTCTCTCTCTCTCTCTCTCTCTCTCTCTCTCTCTCTCTCTCTCTCTCTCTCTCTCTCTCTCTCTCTCTCTCTGTCAGTATGTGTCTGTGTATCTGTCTCTCTTTCTCACCAGTATATCTATCTCGCTCTCTGTCTATCTACCCTCCTCTATCTATCTTCATCTGTTCCTCAGAGAGATCTTTTGGGGGAGGGGTTTTTGTGAAGGTTTTTAGAGGATTATTTATCTATTTTTCTTTTTAACTATATTTGTTGCCTTTTCTCAGAACCTTTTGAATTCAACAAACGCCGACAGAAAATGTCTGACAAAATTATTATTATTTCAATTTATTTTTTATTTTTTTTCCCGAACCTTTAGATATGCTCGTACTTCTATTAATCTCAAAATACAACAACTGGATTAGCGATAATCGCCATAGCTTTTGATATAAGAGATTTCTCTAACATCATATAACGTAATATTTTTTGAGAAGGACAATGTGACATTATTATTTTCATTGATTATTAATATATCTCACATAAAATAAAAAGTCATTTTCCTCAGATTTATGTTAAGTATCTTTAGAAGAATTTCAAAATTAATTAACCTTTTAACTTTTCCCTATCGCTTTGGTTCAAGTGAAAGAGAAGAAAATGTAAATTTTGTTCCTTCTGTTATTTATTATTATCATCATCATTTAAGATAATAATATTAATTTAAGGTAATAGTGACATCTAAGAATATTTTGAGGAATAAATTTAACATAGCAAATATCATTTCAGTGAATAACATAATCTGATGAAATACGTTTATGGGGTTGTGTGTTTTTGTTTTTTATGTTTTCTTACTTGAAAATTCAATATAACTTAATTTCTCTTTCGAAACTATTTTTCAATTACACTCTCTCTCGAGCAGAAGATAATTGAACAAATCATTTACACTGGTAAATTTGTTTTCACTTTAATTTCTTAAACCGATATTGTTCCAGTCTTCAGGTCGCGTGTCAATTGTCTGTCCCAGGTCACGTGTTTGTCGCTGGCCAATGAGACGGGGAATCGACGACCTTTGACATACAATGCCTTGTATCCTTTACTCATCCATCATTTTGTGTTTAATTTCATCTGAAAGGTGACATCTTGAGACATTTTTACCGTGACCTGATGCGGGTCATTTCTGGCGATGCTTGTACATATTAAACACTCGACAAGATAACAAAATGGCGGCGAAACAATTAACCCCTAGGGTGATGCACAATTGGACGGCATTTCATTTACGATCGGGATTGTTACTCGAAGAGCGATTTGTTCGTCAACAACCCTAGAATCCAAATGCAGCATTAATCTTCCCATTATTAGAAAATCTGTAAATCACTTTTCGAACATTTCATGTGGGCACTCGCTTCTCTTCCCAGCAAATAAAATTCGCGGGTTAAACCACGTGCGGTTGATGTCAGCGCACGACCACTTTGCGTCGAGATGAGCTCTAAGAAATTTTTAACGATGGACATGCGACCCCTATATTTGATCGTAATATGTAAGAGTTGCGTTCTCTTGATGGCGCACGCGCTACTCAGCAGGAAGGACGGCCATGTTGCTGAGTCATAGAAATTATTTTCACGAGTTATTGCTGTTGATTGTTTGCTTTGACACCTTATAATATATTAATTTAAATTTAATGGAACTGAAAAGTACGTTTCCTCTACGTAAATCAGATTGCAATTAAAAATGTGTTACCAGAGGAGATGTGCACGCGAAGGAAACACAAAATGACACATTCACTTTTAAAAACCCGCTGTAGTAAATATAACTGTTTGTCCGTGAGTAGTAATAACACCTGATTTACTAGGAAACATTTAATTCTTTCTTTTTTCCCCTTTTTTTTTTTTTTATTTCTGTCTTTCTTTATTCTTTGGCTTGTTTGAAATGAACAGTTTATTGTTAATTTTCCCTCTTTCTTTCTCTCTCTGTCATGTTTCTTAAACTTAATGTATTTTTTGTAAATCTTTCTTGATGAAGTATACTTCTGATGGTTTCATGCTGAATTGTCATTTTATAGAAATTAATATAATAAAATACGCTTTTTGTTATTCAGGTATGAAGAATTTGTTTTTATAGTTATATAGAGATGCGAAATAATAACATACTTAGTATTGATAATGAGAAAGAGAGAGAGAGCTATATGTGTCTGTTAATCTGATACAAAATTATATATGTGTGTATAAATAGAAAAATACACACGTTTGAAGTATGTGTTCACGTTTGTAATACGAGAAAAATACACAGAAAGAGCGAAATGATGAGGCGGACCGGAATATAACTTGGCAAACACGGAGACGTTTGTGGAAGATTAATACTTTCCCCATCTACATAACACGAGTCTTCTTTTCCACATCTCCGCGTTTTTACCCCGAGCCGGAACGAGTTCAACCGTCTCGTTCCTCGCAGTGATTAATTACAGGACAAATTAGATTAATTTTCAAATAAATGTTGCTACATTGGTGCGCCTATGGCTTGCGTTGGCACCAGCGTTTTATTGCCTGGGCTGGAAAACCTTCCCCGGATAACTTGTCAGTAAGATAAATTGTACTTTCTTTTGTCAACGCCGATCTGATTAATGGCTGTCCGACCGTGCGCCGTTTCCTTATCTTGATTGCGTTTCGTGTGCGGCGGTTTTCGCTTTCAGCGACTGTAGCTAACTCCTAGAAACATGATTATGTCGCCTTCCCTGACATTATGCTACAGGCTTTCTCCTTCGACTCGTGTGCTTTATTTTTGTTTATTTAAATTTTGAAAAGAAAACGTGCGGATGATTATTATTATTGCTGTTGTTGAAGTCATTATTATTATTATTTCTTATGACAACTGTTCTTCGGGTTATTAATATTATTGTTGTTGTTGTTACTTGTTGTTGTTGCTTCTTGTTTATTTTTAATTATTATTATTTTTTTTTTTTTTTTTTTTATTTTATTTCTTTATTTATTATTACTATTATTATTATTATTATTATTATTATTATTATTATTATTATTATTATTATTGCTATTATTATTATTATTATTATTATTATTATTATTATTATTATTATTTTATTATTATTATTATTATTTTAATTATTAATTAGTTAAATTACTTGCAACTGAAATTAGATTGAAATAAAAAAAATTAATAAATGATATTTAAGACGAAGAAACAAATACAAATTTTATATCTTGGTTTTCTAATTTTTCCCTTCTTTTCAATTTTCATTATTTTTCTTTCTTTTGAAACGTTTTATTTTTTATTTATTTTTACTTTTATTTTATTTGTTGCTTGTTGTATTTGTTTCTTTGATTGTTTAATTTTATTTATTTATTTATTTAGTAGTAGCAGTAGCAGTTGTAGTAGTAGTATTACCGTCAGATAAATTGTGAACACTTAAAATTGTTTACGTCTTTTACACATTCGTGTTTACTATTATATTTGTTTACTACTGTATTTATGTTTACAATTGTATTTATGTTTACAACAGTATTCAGCTGTATCTGTATAATTATAGCATCACTGAAAGTTGTCATATCCCAATGTTTCCAGATTTAATATAAAAATAACAAATCTCTCATAATTATTTGTAATAACTTCTGCAACGTTGAAAAGATCAAAAAAAAAAAAAAAAGAAAATCTTAAAATTAACTTTCACACTGAATTTGAATGAAATTTCAATAAAATCCTCTTTTTTTTAAATATATTTTCCGCACACACACACACATATATATATATAATTTTATTTTTATTTATTTATTTATTTATTTACTTATTTTTACTTTATATTAAAAATGAATAAATTTTGTTTACTTTTGTATGTATATTAATAAAAAAAGTTTACTTTCTGCTCGGTTACTTTTATTTTTTTTTGTTTGTTTTAGAAAATAATGTTCACTACAACCAAATTATTTTATGCTTAAAGGATGAAATAAGACTTATATAATGATTTCAAATTAGATTTTAATCGAAAGCAGGGTGTGCGTAATCTTTACATAAACATCAAACTGTCCAAGTTGTAGTAACCAGACTATCTGTGAGATGTGCATGCAAATTAACCGTTAATGTCACGTGATTACATACGGTAGCTATAAATAAATACTGTAATCGACTAAGAGATATATTTATTTGTATTAAAGGGACTTTTATTTATCTTTAAGTTAAATAATTTATTAAGTTAATTAATAAATTAATTAACTAATTAATAATAATAAAAACAAGTTATTATTTATATTTGTTTTACTTTCATTCGTATTTAGGACTTCTGTAGCAGTTATTATATATAATTATTACTGTTATTATTATTATTATTATTATTATTATTATTATTATTATTATTATATAGATTTTTGTTATTTTATTTTATTTTGTATTATTATTTTATTTTAATTTATTTTATTTTATTTATTTTTTTTTTTTTTCCATCTTGGAAAGAATGGGTTAAGGAAAATAATGTTTGTTTTGTTGTTGTTTTTTTATCTAACAGGACAACTGTTCTTACTGTTCTTTAAAAATTGGTTACATTTTTCTAAACACAGGCAAATTATTTAATTCTAGTTTTTACATTATTACTTATCAGATTTTCTATTATCCCTGGATCTACGTGAAAAAACCACAGAAAACTGTGCTTATTTTATATATAATATTTTTCTTCTTTTTGCGTCTATCAAACTTGTTGTTTTGGGGGGGGGTGCTGTTATTTTTGTTGCTGTGGTGTTTTCTTATTCTTCTTTTTTTTTTTTTTTTTTTTTTTTTTTTTATAAAATATTTATGTATTCAGTTTGCTTTGCTTCAGTAAAAATACAAAATATATTTTGTTATAAGTAGCTTATTTCTTCAGAAATAAATTCTTGAACTCAACTACCTTTTTCGATTATGGGTCATTAAAAGCCAGTCACTTTCTTTGAAAATTATTTTTTAATTCCTAATGAAAGAAAACAAGACGTATTATTATACGCATAACTTAATAAGCCTCGCCCGTTTGTTTCTTTTCTCTTCGCGTTGTAAACAGTGATTGTTCATCGGACAGTTCCACTCTAGCACAGAATAAAAACTAAATAAAGGATCAAAAATATCTGTCATTTGTTGCTGGTTGTATTCAATTATTAAATCAAAAACATTCAAAGGCACATTTCAAGAAAAGTGTAACGGCTTTATCAGTCAGAGGCACGTTCGTTCCACCCACCTTTTTTTAGTTCTACTGGTGTGTGGACGCGGTGTCGTGGGTGCCTGGTGCGCAGTGTTTAGGGTAACGCTGTTTGACATGTGCGTTATTTCGCCGCGCGACGTCCTGCTCAATGCCTCCCTTAAACTAACACAAGTAACAGGTTGAAGACGAAAAGCAGAAAGAAAGTGGCAAATAGACACGCGTGTGAGAGAATCCGTTCTTAGACGATCAGAAATTAAAATCATTTCGTTCGCGAATAATGCCCGTAATGGCAGCCGGAAGTGTCTCGGAACTTCGTCAGTTTGATCGACAACCGTCTTTCATTATAAAAGCGGTCTCTACCGGCGTCGCTATCTTTCCTTGAACGTAACGAAGCCACGTGAACAGTGTTAGGAAAGTAACAATAAATTTATTTTAATTGGTGTCTGACCAGTTGTTTCGTATTATATTTGAAATAACATTTCTAGTTATGAGAAAAGTTTTTTAAAAATCATCACGTTTACAAATCACTGGTCGTGATTTCTCGCTTGAACGCCTCTGTGAAAGGCTTTTCTTTTTATTGTTTTCGTCAGGTCTGGCGCTGCACGCCTCCTAGTGGCAGAATCCTCACAACACACATACGCACGTGTTACTCATCAAAAAGATATTTTATTGGCGCACACTAGGACACAAGATTATTGTAAGAACGCTGATTTGAATTGTTTTGTAACAATAGAGTTTATTATAGAAATATTATGTTTGTTTCTATGAACAGTTGTTGTATGTTCGTTTATTTATTTATTTGTTTTCAAAAAAATATATATTTTCCATATTTGTTTCGTTCTGTCTGACTAATTTATATGTATATTTATCTATATTTATCTGGTTTATTTTATGTTCGGTTTTTCTTTTCTTTATGATGTTATTTTCTTCTTCTACTTTTTTGTACCGTTTTACAGTGTTATGGTCAATCAATAAAAAAGAGTAATAAAAAATAATAAAAAATCAACAGCAACAACAATGATGATGATGATTTTGATGATTACTTTGATGATCATTATTTTTATTATTGTTGTTTGTTTTTCATTTATTTATTTATTTATTTATTTATTTATTGATCCGATTTAATTTAATTCTTTAAGAAAAATCAGTTAATAATTAACAGCAAAACAAAATAGTAAATCATATCTCCATTTTTTTTCTTCTTCTTCTTCTTCTTCTTCTTCTTCATCTTCTTCTTCTGCTTTTCATAAGTTGCAGTTCAAAGACGTGGTAAAATAGGCGTAGCGGTTGTGGTGGTGTGATGACAGTAGTAGTTGTGTAACTATAGAAGATATAAATGATTCATAACAATGTCCCCCGTGAAGACCCTCCTTTCTGAACAACAAATAGCAGGTATGTTTTGTGTGGGGTTGATGTTCGTTATGTGTTAAAAGTTGACAAGGCATATCATTGAAAACATTCAGTGTGTGTACACCTCTCTCTTTCTTCACTGCTTGCTGGCGACACGGTCGTTCAGCTCTCAACTCTTTATCTCTTTAAATGATTTTCTTCCGCGATTGTGAAAAGAAAATAAAAGACACTAAAGGTGCAGTCTGCTTTCAAGGACGAATATCCTCGGCTGGGAAATCGTGGGGTTCGTTAGCGTCAAGGATTTGAAGAGGATGTTTTTCACAAACATTTTTTTTATTATTTATTTATATATTTAAATTTTTTTATTTTTTATTTTTTTTTTTTTTTTTTTTTTTTTTTTTAAATATTATTATTATTATTATCATCATTTTTTTTTTTTAATGAGGGTTTACAGTCTCTAAAGTGAAAAAGGTGTTTATGCTATACTACGTTTTTGCGATCGACGGTTGTTTGATTTTTTTTTTTTTTTTTTTTTTTTTCATCTTTGAATGTTTTGTGATCTAAATAAACAGTGTGGAAAAGGAGAAGAAGAAATAAAACAGCAAAGAAAGAATCGTTTTAATTTTTATTTTTTATTTTTTATTATTAAATTACTTTTTTTTTTTTTTTTTTTTTTTACCGAGTCATATTACTCTGCTTTGACTGCGCATTGGCTGCATTATCTTCTTACGTTACGATGCGCATAAATACGCTACAACAATAGCAGAATAACAAACAACTGTAATAAAAAACGTAAATGACTTTTTTGAACTCACACCACAGCTCAGTTGTGTCGCGTCGGCATAGCCAGAGCACAGTGTGAAAGTTGCTTTATTCACATCGACTCTTTACAGCCTCTTGGGTGCCAGTAAGTATGTTATTATATATGAATTTTAAAGCATTAAAAACACACACACAAACACATACACAAAAATAAATTAAAAATTAAAAAAACAAAAAATTAAAAAACCCAACAAACCCCCTGATACAAATAAACAAAAACAAAAACACAGCATGAATATAATAATGTACCTCTGTATATTTTCTACTGATGTGTATGTTTGCGTGTGCGTGTGTATGTGTATGTGCATGTGTGTGTGTGTGTGTGTGTACAAGGTCCCTTTGGTGTGTGTGTGTGTGTGTGTGTGTGTGTGTGTGTGTGTGTGTGTGTGTGTGTGTGTGTTTAACTTTTGTACCTATGTAAATATCCTATTTTTTTGGTCTGTGTATTGAGCGTGTTCTGTGTATGAATGTGAATGGATTATTATTATCTGTGGTTATCTCTGTGTGACAGTTTAAATAGTGTGTACTTTTCAAAGAACCATTTTAACATCTATACGTGTTTTCATACATATATGAATGTTTTTCGAATTATTCGTTATCAGCTTGAAGATTGTGTAACTGTCTATCGTTTTATTTTGGTAAAATACAGTCTTCATTATTATTATTATTATTTCTTTATTTCTTTACTTCTTTCTCTTTCTTTTTTTCTTTCTTTCTTTCTTTCTTTCTTTTCTTTATTTTTATTATTATTATTATTCTTTATTTTCTGCAATTTTAATAAGAAACATCACTGAAACTTTAAAGAACATTATTAAGTTTGTTGTTTACAACATATTGTGAAATGTTTATGTATTTTTCAACACGATGTCTGCTAACTGGACAGTATTTACTCTGGTACATATGAACCGGTTTTGAAGAGCAAAGTTTTGCAACATATTAAAGCATGAAAAAAATAATAATAATAACGGCTGCAGTATTATCAATGTTCTTAAATACATTAACAAATTAATAATTAAACTCATTATCGTTGCCTGGCCATTACACGAAAAAGTAAAAAAATAAAATAAATCGACTAGAAAAAGTCAAGTAATGTTTGATTTTTGCTTTGCGCATGATCTAACCCGAGTCTTTGTTCTTCCGCCTAACTGTAACTATTGATTGACGTGTGACTTTTGACAAAACGTAGCCAGGGGGCGTGGCTTATAACGGCTCGTTCTAACAGAGGAGGAGGGTGTTACGAAAGAACGGCAAAATTTAGTGAAAAATCCGGCAGAGTGCGAACTCACAAAGCTTTTAAATTTTCTCCGTGAATATTTGATGCATAAAGAATTAATGTTGAAAAATTAATAATAAAAAACAACATTTTAATAATGTAAAATATTATTTAATTTGTTGATGCCATTCATATTATTCCGTACATTCTGTTCTTATTGCGGGTATTATAATTTACATTATTTTAAGAAAATTAAATTTATATTTAGTGGAATAATTTCTCAGTAAATATTTTAAAATATTTCTAAAGCCTTGATGCTAAAATAATTTAATGTCCAGAAAAAAGAAAGCCTAAATAAAATATTAAACGTTTTCAATTTAAAAGTAAATAAATAAATGAATAAATAAAAGATAAACATTTACAAAAATTATATTATTATATTATTATATTAAATTAAATGTTAGATTATGTTTATAACAAACAGTCTAACATGTGTATTATAATTCGTTCTTTATCTAGAAAACGAAGTTAAATTTTAAAAAGTTATATGATAGTTACAGGTTTTGTTCGCATCTGAGAAAAAAAATATGACAAATAATATATGTAAAAAATACAGTTAGGATTAATTTTTAAAAAATGAAGTACTTTTGTACTTCAGCTGAAATTCTTACCACTATGGCAAATAAATAGAGCGAAAAATTATTAAATAGAAATATTATCGCTGCTCATATTTTAATGTCTGTAAAGATGAAAAAGGCAGGTTTTAAAAAATCTATTATATCACGTTTTCCTTTGAAAAACAGGTGCACTCATTTCGTTATTCGTACAGTGTGTGAAGTAACAGGTATATTTTATTTCACTTGGTATTATGTCATTTTATTAAGATTTCAAGACCACTATAGACCTTAGTGAATATGGTTTTAAATTTCTTGTTTTAGAACTGAAGGAGATATTTATTTATTTTGTAGTTAATATTTAATTCTTAAAGATCAGAAAGAAAAGAGAGATCTGGTATTTTTCTTAGAACAAAAAGACGTTAAAAAGTCGATCAAAACAAAACTTAAAACGCTAACAATTTTTGCTGCTTGAAATAATTTATAACTGCTTTATGTAATTGTGTTATTTACTGCCAAATGTCACGTATTTATATTTTAAAATGTGTTAATTACAATATACTGAAAAGAAACATAAATTGAAAACAAAAAAAGAAATTAATATTCTGAAGAACTGAGAGATAAGCGTGTTCAACGCGTTTTACTGAGCCCAGTTCTTTGCATAAACAAATAAAAAGAACAAAAGAATATTGTCAGCATATAAAAGAATATATAAATAATTAAATAAATAAGTAAAACGTCTTTATTCGAAGGCTGTACGTGTTTAAAATGAGTATTTACACGGAGTCGTGTAGAAAGGTTTTCACCTCACGCTGTCACTATGCGTTCATCGAGTCCCGCCGATCTGCACACAATGGCCTATTTCAATGATAATAGCTTGCCGGAACGGATGTGCTGTGAGAGTTATCGCGCGGCGTCTGTCGGGAAGGAAAAGTTTTTGAACTTTTTAGCGCCAAAGTCAAGCTCGTCTACCTGCTTTCGATGTTCGTGTCTAATCGGCGTTTAAAATAGGAAATCCGCGCTGAAACTTTTATATAAAGAAAGAGAACATGCAGGACATTTGCCCGACATGCAATATAACGCCATTTGGGACGACTTAATGCAGCAAGAGGTGTATTTATTGGCATCTGTTTCCTGCGAGATAGAGTGAAAAAAAAACGCTGCATCTCTTGTTCGGCATTAACTAACGTAGTAGTTAGGGGAAAAGAGCCAGGTCTACATGTTAAATGTGACTGTGTAATGAGAGAGCGAAACTGGAGTACCAAATTAAAAGTTATACGCATAATCTACGACACTTAAACATGACTCGCTCTGCTATGACGTCAACTTGAGGCAGTAGGAACAATGACGAAATGGGCCAATTTCCTTGCCTAGGATGTGATTAACGCACCGGGTGGTTGTTACCACGCATTAGCCAGAGTAACTGTACAACATAAAACTTGCCGGAGTTGACACCCCTTATCAAAGAAGACAATGTGAAAATGGTCTCCGTGTTGAATAGGCATGTTGAAAAAAAAAGAAAAAAAAAAGAAAGAGAGAACGGTTCCTTGATGCAGAGGGTCCCGTTAAACTTGGAGATGTGTTCTGCATCTGCTGCGACATATGTCAGTGATTGGCGGGCTCTCGTGCTCGTTCGCTAACTGATTATTAGTTTATTGCCATCCTTTAATACACCTCTTAGCAGTTTTCAAATGATTTCATCAAGTTTTTTTATTCTTTCAAACGTATGAATAATTCATCCGAGGCGGAGTACATCAAAACCCTTGTCAAGACGTCATATAACGGGACTTACTCGATCATGTCAAATTATAAATTCAAAGGCTCTTGTATCATTGTTTTTGCCCGCTTTCTGGCACTAGGCAGGGGGTCGTGGGTGGCTATTTTCATTTCCATCTTTTTACTCCTGGTTCCTCTCTATTTTTTAATTTGTCCTTTTTAATGAATATTGCATCTGCTGCTGAAGGCCTGGCTGAGGCAGGTGATCGTGCTTAAATACAAACTTCTTGTCTCACCCTTCCCAGTTCGTTTCTCGCCTGTTTGAAACGCGTGTGCAACTTCCATACGAAATGGCGCACTTCACATTGCCAAATTGCTGTTACGTACAAATTATTGGGCATATTCAGATCGAGCTTTCAGCAAACAAAGCAGCCCACGACAAAAGTTAAACACATGCTTTTCTCTGATGCAAGTGCAAAACGCACGCTATTAAACTAACGAGAATACGTTCACGTGGCGCGCATTAAAAACAAACCTCTCCCTAGACGTTTATCTCTCAGTGAAATATCTAACCAATATCAAACATGACGTGAAAAAAAACACACACACAATTTACGAGCAAGATTTAAACGTGACATTTATTCATACGTTTTGCAGCAAGCGCCTGGAATAATGAGAGATAAAATGCAGTAACGGTTACATATTTTTTAGCCACTCCATCAAATTTTGACTGCCAAATAGATTTTGAAAAAACCATCTGCTTTCCAGCAATATACATCATGTTAATTATGCCTTTGTACACTACTTAAAATAAATGAAGAATATTTGCATACAACTCTTTCACCTTTTTATGACAAAAAAAATATAAAAAGCCCTAAGTCTTCATCAAAGTTCTTAAACGAAATTGCTCTAAATGGATTATGAGTGAACAAAAAGGAGAAAAAGCGATTAAATCTAGTTCTTTCTTTAATCTCCTGTTAGAGACTTCTGTTTGCAAATCCTTCATGATGAATTTTTCATCTCTCCAGCCTGTGAAACACAGTTACCAAACTCGCCCACTCTCACAATCTCTGCCAGCACAAACCTTTGTAGAAAGAAGAACAAAACAAAACAAAAAATCTTAAATATTTAGTACAGCCCATTTATCAATTTTAGACGTTATGTGGGAAGTTTTGACGTAATATTGCCTCAATTTTTTATCATGTAAAATTCTTCAAAAAATTTCACTTAATTGTTAGGACTTTCATTGTGTTGTCTCATAACTACTTAAACAAATGAAGCCAGTGGCCAAGATGTAAAAAAAAAACCGCTAATGACATGTTTACATACGTCTTGAGAGAAAAATTCTGCAATAAATAGATTTATTTACATCACGGAAACTCACCTGTTAAGCATATTGAAGTTGGAGTTAACTTTCTCATAAATTTACATCTCAGATTGTGCTTAGACCGTTTTGTTGTTATTTCTTTACTCCGCTTTGAAAAAAAATCGTTAATAGCCTTTGGGTATTGGCAAATAAAACAGAAAGAAGCCAACTTTGACTAAAGGAAAGCAGATGACTATTTTTCATAAAGATTTCCAAGAAACACATGACATCATTAAAGGGTACTTCATAGGCTTTGAGAAAATCTGAAGCAGTTCTGTTTTAGTTTTTTGATTTTACTGTTAAATGATCCTGAGTCTCACTACAGAAAAAAAAAAAATCAAAACTTGTGACAGCAGAATCAACTGATAAGAAACTCTCTCGTGCATTTTGCTTCATAACTACTGGTTAAATTTTTATTAAAATATCGTCTACCTGCTGCCCATTTTTTAAATTTATTTAATTTATTTTATTTTACTATTAGTTTTAATTAAAAATATTGTAGCTGTTTTTCAAAACTTTCTGTTAGATTCCTTATTTCAAAAGATTATATAATATGTAAATCATAAAAACGAATACTTTTCAAAAAACTATTTGAGTTCTGTTGGACTTGAAATTAGACAAAGATATCAAAAATGCTATTTCATTTATAACTTTTCTTTCTATTGACAAACTTTTTCGCGCTTAGATACTTTAAATATTCTTAAAAGGAAAGTTCAAGAATGTGCACTGAAATGTCTATTAAAAATAAATTATTCTGAAATTTAAAAAAATAGTACACTCTAGTTAGAAACAAAAGTTTGAACTTTTACAGAAGTTAATCTATCGGACATGAAGAGTTACGGAGGACAATGTATTCACAGGTCGATTCAGGAAGCCGAATGCTAAAAACTCTTTTCTAACATGTTAACTTACGATGTTTTGTTTTTCAAACGTCATGCTTGTCTTTCTCTGACCAGATAAGAAATCATTCTGTTAAAATGAGTACAATGAAGGGCAGTACATAGTTTCCAAACATATAACATTAAGCTGATCGATTACAGCTGTTTACAGACATGAGGTTAAAAATTAAATCATAGCACAATAATATATAGGACGTACATATAGAGACAGACACGTGTACGCATGTATAAAGGAATATACACTCCTGCCTAGCTACCAACCTGCATACCTACATACATACATACATTCATACATATATACACACACACACACACACAAACATATATACACATATTCATACATACATACTAACATACAAACATAAATGCACACATACATATACGTATGCATATACACATACATACTTACATATACATACACACACATACATTATACCTATGCATAAATATATAATGAAATTTTATCGTCATAATCATAACGATGCTGTATTCATTGTTTTGATTGTTTGTTATTCGTAGTAAAAAATAATTATCATGGTGATGACAGAGGTGTTGGAATCTAAAGTGATGAAACGGAGATGAAATTATGACAAAAATGGAGTGATGATGATGATGATGATGATGATGATGATGATGATGATGGAGGCCATTTATAAGGAACTGAACATGATAAGGATTGTTGTTGTGAAATGACAACGCAGATGATGATGATAATGATGATATGGTTACGTTATTGAAGATCTGGTTGTGATTGTAATTACGATGATGATGATGTTGATAATGATTATGATGTTATGATGATAGTAGCTGCCATAGAAACAGAAGCAGGAGAAGAAGCAGTAATAAAAGTAAATGTAGTAGTGACGTCAAACAGAAATATTAGCAAAAGTAGCAATGGTATGGTAGTATTAGTAGCAGCAAAACTACCTGAGTAGAAAGGTCGTAGTAGTAGTAATAATAGTAATAATAATATCAGTAGTACTAGCAGTAGTCATAAAGAAGGTAGTAGCAAAGTGATGGTGGTAGTAATAGTATAAGGTACAGTAATGGTAGTAATAGAAGTAGTAGTGATATTGTAATGGTATCAGTAGTATAGTGGTAATTTTAACAGCAGCAGTAATAATAGAAGCAGTAATGGTAGTAATAGTACTAGTAGTAGTAGCAGCAGCAGCAGCATTATTAGTGTAAAGATAGTAGTAGTATTAGTAGTAATAACTGTAGTTAGTAATAATAATAGTAGTAGCAGCACAAGCTGTAATAGTATAAGTAGTAGTAGTGGTAGTGACAGTAACAGAAGTAGGACAGGATTTACGTTTAAATATGATTACATCTGAATTTCATATAGTTTATACAAGTAATCTGCAGTCTTTTTTTTTTTATAACATTTTAAAAATTGTGTGCATAAAATAAAGTTTGTATATGCAAGTAATCACTATTTCTGCTGCTCGAAAAAAAATTCGGATAAGGGAACCTTGATTTAATAGATTACAGTAATAGGAAAAGTAATAGTTGCTATAGTAGTAGAAGAGTAGAAGAATTACTAGCAATGGGATAGTAATAGTGGTGTAGTAGTAGTAGTAGTAGTAGTAGTAGTAGTAGTAGTAGTAGTAGTAGTGGCAATAGCAGAAGAGAACAAAGCTATAAGGTATCCCTGTTTCTCTTTCTCCCAAACCCTCTTATTTTCTGTTCCCTTCTCATCACCACCTCTCTCTCTCTCTCTCTCTCTCTCTCTCTCTCTCTCTCTCTCTCTCTCTCTCTCTCTCTCTCTCTCTCTCTCTCTGTTTGTCTCTGTCTCTCATCAAGTCACTGAAGTAAATTAAATCTAAAGAAAAACCCACGTAAATCCCATTTTGTGTATCCAGCAGTCCATACATGAAGCATACTAATGCTACTGTTAGATAATTATGCCAATCAGTCCGTTCTCTGCGTCTCAGGCTATTCCAGTAAGTGGTTTTCTTTACAATCTTACAATTATAAGTTGCAGAAGGTGTAGCGTTTTAAGAATTATTACGATAATAGGTTCAAAGGGGAGAAAATAGACGAGAAAGATTTCGAAATTTTCACATTATAATTTTATCTAAATTAGTAAGGTTGTAAGCGGCCATCTGCGCAAATGGTGTCCCGTCTAATCCGCGGAAAGTCGATTATGTTGTCTGGTAAAGAAGTATGCGATAGGTGCACTTACCGCCTTAAGCCATATGGGTTATTACCGTGTTGGGGGAGTTATCGTTTTTATGTTACTAACGACAATACCTCGTCTAGAAGTAAATGTATTTTCCGAGGGCTTTTCATCTCGAATAAAACCAAACATCTACAGAAAGTCGTTCAGTACTTAGTAAAAAAAAAAATAATAATAATCTGTTACCTCTCGAGATTTCTTCCAGTTTCTTTACACTTTTTATATTTTTAATATTTATTTATTCTACATATCATGGCCGCCATTGTAAAGAGTAGGTTAGATTTATTACTTACGCACAAAGCAAACAGCCTGTTTAAGGGTTTCGAGTCGTGATTTATTCAACAAGAAATTTGTCCTCACGAGGTCGACGTCGTTACAGACATTTTATTTGACTTTAAAAGCAGAGTAAGAAAAAGCAATGTAAGGAGCATGCCAGACGGTTTCGGGTGAGAGCGAGTTCGTGCGCAGTGCCCAGAAGCAGGTTGAATTGTTTGGGAACAATGGTTTGCCTTGTAAATCAAACTACAACTGGACAGCTATATATTCTGTTGACATTTATCATAAACGTTACACGCGCCGCGTCTTGTGTCTTCAACACACTGATGTAGCTGTAGAGATGTTATTGATGTAAATGTGTAAGCGATACGATGTGCATGTTGACAAACACAGATGTGAACTGGAAACCTGTTTTGTTTTGTTCTGATTTATCTTTTATTGACTGCTTTATTATTATTATTATTATTATTATTATTATTATTATTATTATTATTATTATTATTATTATTATAGTTGTTGTTGTTGTTACTCTTGCTGTTGGTACTGTTATTATTTTTGTAGTAAATTTTATTTATTTATTTATTTAATGTAATTGCTATTATTATTATTATTATTATTATTATTATTATTATTATTATTATTATTATTATTATTATTATATTAAAATCATAATCATCATCATCATCATTATTATTATTATAACTGTTGTTTTTGTTGTCGTTATTATTATTGTTTTTGTTGTTACTGCTGCTGTTGGTACTATTGTCATCGTTACTGTCATCATTTCTGTAGTAAATTTTAATTTTAATAAATTTATTTATTTATTTCATTGTTCAAATGTCTTGAGGGGTGATATTTATAGGCATTTATATTTTAGTTTTCATTTCTTTTTCTTTTTTAAATTAGTTATTTATTAATTAATTTTAATTCTTTTTTTTTTTTTTTTTTTGTCTTCTTCTTTTATGAGGAAATACATTTTTATTCTACAAGAAAAATGTATATAACTATTATTAATATTATTATTGTTGTTCTTGCTGCGTTATCGTTGTTGTTGTTGTTGTTATTATTATTATTATTATTAGAAATGGCCAGAGCAGAAAGAGAGAGAGAGAGAGAGAGAGAGAGAGAGAGAGAGAGAGAGAGAGAGAGAGAGAGAGAGAGAGAGAGAGAGAGAGAGAGAGAGAGAGAGAGAGAGAGAGAGAGAGAAAGAGTAGTTATAAATTGTAATTATAAAAGGTGACAAGATAGAAATTCAGTGACATGAAATACGTAAAATCAACAAACTGACTGATGGTTTAATTTAACGGGCTTCTAACTGATCATCAGTTATTTTAATACTACATTTAACGACAGGTTTTTTTTCTCTGAAATACAATATGTATTAGAAAAGAACCGTAATATCTGTGTAAGCGAGACTTGGCTGTGGCGATAACCCTCTTGACTTCGCCGCCCATTCAACTACGAGCAATAAACCTGGGGCCAGAAAATCAGTGAACCTTTCAAAAGCCACCACGCTAAGGCTAACTTGTTTGCCCCTCGCATAGTCACAGTTAACTCACAATCCATGAACAGCGACGTGAACCTCCTGCAGCGTCCTCTACCACGACCCGAGTTGCAGAACTGCTGAAACAACTTTTGTTCTTAACAGAATCAAAAGGTCAAAGAAAAAAAAAAAAAAAAAAACGTTATGCGGAAAATCAGTTTGAACAGATGGGAGTTGTCTTTCTTCACAGGTGGACATATTTTTTACTAAAGCGTTAATTTTTTTTTCCCCTTTCGGGAATTCTTTTTTTTATTATTATTTTTTTTTTTTAAATCTTTTCGTTTGGCCATGCAACGAACAATCTGCCAGTACTTTTTTTCTTCAAGGCAGTCCTCGATTTGAAGGAACTGTGATGTGGCAAAGATGTCCTATAATTTGTCGCAACAGTCATAAACAAATTGGTGGCCATGTTTGAACGCCATGGGGTCGCTTATGAATGAAATAATCATGACGGGCTATTAATTGGGATTAAGCGAGGGAAAAAGATGTCAAATTCTGATGAAAGAAAGACGAAAATGACCAACCAGCATCTTAACGTTTTAAGTCGTAACCCACATAAAAATAATTTTAAACAAAAATAAAATAAATGTTCGCCGTCAACAGATCATAATGTGAATAATAGAGGTGAAAATGTCATATTTTTACAATAATTAATTTGTTCTTTTTTTCCTGTTTATCAATTACTCTCTCTCTCTCTCTCTCTCTCTCTCTCTCTCTCTCTCTCTCTCTCTCTCTCTCTCTCTCTCTCTCTCTCTCTCTCTCTCTCACGCATTTCACACACATTCCTTTATTCTCACGCTTGTTCTCGTTTTCTATTCTCTGAATTAAAAAAAAAAATGAAATAAGAAAGAAATAAAATACTCATTATCAATTATTTATACTAAACGTATTTATAACTGACGTCATCTTACACTGCACATTAATTCTTCCGAAAGTGAGGCTATTTAACTCGAATATGATATATTTCGAATATCCGAGTACCACATATGACATATAAAACTATTTTGCTTAATCCGCTTTTAAAAATCACCCAATTAATAAATACGTGTATAGAGAGATGTTGCAAAAGTAAACAGAAGTATAAAAGTCCATAATTTTAATATAAAATATAAAATCATTTTCTTACCGAAGAAGCAGAAATACTGTAATATTGGAGATTAATTTTACAAATGAAACCAGTTTTTTAAATCAAACTAATTTTGTTAACACTGACTTACGTGGCTAATAATCACTGATTTTTTTTACTTTATTTCTTTTCTTCTTATTTTCTACATTTTTTTTTTTTTTTTAAATAAATAAATAAATAATTACGCTTTTTAAAAGATGCTACGAAAAGATCTTTGTTGCCGAAAAGTAAATGTTATGACATGTACTATTTCCAGCTTTACTCCAACTTCGGATCAAACAAACACAAACACGGACCGCGTCAGAATCTTTTGTACCCCGCGTTTTTCAGACTGACCGGATTGTTAAGCGTGCCAGTGGCCAGAGGCAAGTGACCACGGCTCTAATGAAGATGTCCAGCAAGAGATGGACAAAAGTGGACACGCCTACAATAAAGGTCTTTATTTACGTCGGGTCTTCTTTATTTTTCACGGCTCTTTGAAGCTGCTAACTGTTGGTAACGTCTTTTTGTGTGAAACTGGTGTAAAGGCTCGGCGGTGTAAATTATATTACTTCTACCTCGCTGGAGTCTCTTACTTACACACGGGACGTCTGTAATCAATTTACTGCATGTGGAGGGGGTATGGATGCGATAGGGTGGGGTCAGTGTCTTAAAGCTTTCCCCAAGCGGGTTTGGTGTTGGTTGGTTGTTTGTGAGGTTAATCTATATTTTAAAAACTGTATTTATAATGTTTAAAATATACGCCTGAAATTTATTCTGTTTGTTATATATAGTTCATTTCGCATATAAAAGTTACTGAATTTCCCTCCCCATTACTTCATACTACAGATTTTTCCTAGTCGTTTATACACTCATATTTATTTTCATTTTTAATTACTTTATTTTGCATCTCTTTAATTTAATTAGCCTTGTTTTATTTCATTTTATTTCATTATTAATGTTTGTGGGTTGTTGTTTTTTTACATTTTTATTCATTCATTCATTCATTCATTTATTCGTCCATTGAACCAATTTGTTTTAAATTATCTTCTTTATTCTGTTCTTTTTTCTTTTTTTTCTTTTTTTTTCTGTTCTTTATTTTGTTTACACAACCTGGACAATTTCTCATATCAAATCGCAGGAAGAAAAATAACAAAAAATAACAGCCAAACATTTATGCAAATTAATTTTGATTGACTGTTTCCATGGCTCCAATTATTTTTAGGAGCGGGAAAGGTTCTGAAATAGCCCGCGCAAACCCACAGCCTATTAAATTACATATAAACCGCAAGATTTATAATCATCTCTGCAGCCCGGGGCTATGTGCGGCAGTAAATGAGATTTCGTTGGTATGCCCCACCCCCGCACAACGTTAGGACCGTGTTATTGTGTTATCCCACGTGGACGTTATGGCCCGTGGCCCGTGCAATCCGTGATGCGTTATTTCTGGTCACATGTATACTAATGAGTTGGTTTTTGCCGTTGTTTGGTTTTCAGCGCAATCACAAATGATCCATTGTGTTTTCCATTGTCGTCGAAGTTGTAGATTATGCTGTCCATGTCAGTTTGTGGTTATGTGGTTAACCACGTGCATGATGGAGAAAACTTTGCAGATTCTGAAGCTATGTTATTACCACTGACTGCAGAATTCAAATTAAAACTTTTTTTTTAGTTATTTTAGTGTGTTTTCTTGTCTTTTTATTTTTTATTTTTTACATCTATAAAATTCTTCTTAAAATCTATTTTTCCCCCTTATACATAAATACAAACAGAAACAGAAACAAAGAGAAAGGAAAGCAAATAAGAATTATTAGAAAAGTTTTATAATTTATTTTTATAACTACTAATAAAATAAATTGAAACAGCCCCTTACAAAAAAAAAAAAAAAAAAAAAAAAAAAAATTCCATAAAATAGCTGAGTTTCTGCTTTGTCTTTTAGTTGTTTTGTTCTTCTTATTGTTTGCATTTTTATTTTTATTTGTATTTTTATCTTTTATTTTGTTTTGTTTTTGTTGGTTTTATTTGTATTCTTTTTTTTCTTCTTTTCTTTTGTATATATGTTTATTATTGTGGAGGTTTATAATTCTTTCTGTTTGGGGGCTTCTTGTTTGTTTTGTAGGGTTTCTTTTTTGTTTGTTTGTTTGCTTGACCGTTTTGTTTGTTTGTTTGTTTTGTTCATTTGTTTTTGTTTGTTTGTTGTTTTTTGTTGTGGTTTTTTGTCGTTGTTGTAGTTTTGGTTTTTATGAGGGGAGGAGTGTTTTGTTGTAATTGTTTTTAATGGTTTCTTGTTCTTTTTAAAAAAAATTGTATGTATGGATAGTTAACTTTATTTTAGTGTTTTGAAAATTTGACACATCTCCTAGTAATTCTTGGTTGATTTATTTTTAAAATATCTTAACTATTATTTTATAATGTTTTTTATTATTATTATTCTATTTTATTCCATTTATTAATTTACATTTGTTGTTGTTATTACTACAACTATTATTATTATTATTATTATTATTATTATTATTATTATTATTATTATTATTATTATTATTATTATTATTATTATTATTAAATGCGTTCCTATTAATTTTAAAGTACAAAATGTATACGTACTCAAACTAATATGTGTGCTGTAATTATGTACATATTATTATTATTTGTTTCCAGTTTTCTATAGTTTGTTTGTTTTCGTTTGGGTAATTTGTTATTATTATTAGTTTATTTAATTATTTTATTTTGCTTAATTATTGTTATTTTATTGTGGTTTGTTTCTATTAATGTTTTCGTTGCTTTTTATTATTGTGGGGTTTTTCTGTTTTTTGTTGTTGTTGGTTTTTTTTTTGTGTTTTTGTTCTTAATTATTATTATTGTTTTTATTGTTTATTTTTATATTTGTTTTCGTTTTTCGTTTGTCTGTTGTTGTTTTGTTGTTGTTTTTTGTTGTTGTTTTTATTTTTTTTATTTTTTATTTTATTTTATTTTTTGTGTTTTATTTGTATTTTTTTTTTTTTTTTTTCACTATTTCATGTCTTCGTAGTTATGATGTTTTCTTAAATAAATATTTCCGAAACAACAACGATTAAAATAAACAGCAATCTTTTTTTTTTTTTTTTTTTTTTTTTTTTTTGTTGTTGTTAAACCAGTGAATGTTATTGTTCATTATGAATTATTTTTGTTTTCCTTTTTATAAATAAAATACTGTAATATGACCGACATAAATAGATCATTTTAAAAAATACTAAAACAAGATGTAAATTATACCTAAAAACATTTAAAATATCATTTATTTTACTATAATTATCACCCAGGCTAATAAAATTAATCACTACAAATTTAATCAACTTCTGACTTTTTATTATTATTATTATTATTATTATTTGTAGTTCGGGTTATTCTCGTAATAAATTAAAGTCGACGGTCCATGTGGTCAATGGATGTAATTACTAAGGTCGTGTAACAGTCATAGAAACTCGACAAATTGCTGTACGTGTGCGGCAGTTGACCCGTCTCGAACCCGGAGCGGGTACGGGGCTGGGGCTGGGTGTAGGCGATAAATCACTGAGTCAATAAAACAAAGAACGAAAATGCGACGAGAAGAAAACAACAAGAAAAACGATTCAAGACAATTACAGAGTAGAACAGTTTCTTTTGATAACCTCGTTCTCGGTACATCTCAATCTCGCGCCGAGGTCAGAGGTTAATTTGAGTGCCACGTGACCTGCGAGTGGACATCGTAAATCACGTGATTTAATGATACACCTGTAAAGTGTGTGCGTGAAGCGGCCAGCGAACGCATTACTCACTCAGAGGTGTTTTGTCAATATTGGTTTTGTTTGTTTGGTTTGACACTTTTTTGTTTTCTGTTAATACAATTGGTAATTGCTAACACGATGACCTCTGACACGTCGTAACGCGCATGTCTGTGACAGGTCCTAATTAGCGCGTGCCTTAATTCAACTTTTTGTCTTCTGCTAAAACTTGCCTTCTTTGGTCGCAAAAGTGACATTTTCAAGTTTGATTTTGTTTCGGGTTGGGGTGGGGAGGAAATGTAAGGGGAAGGAAAATCACAACTAACAGTTCAAATATGACGAGCTGATAGCCAAACCAAAATTCAGTTTGGACTTAAAATATTAGAATGTCACATGTTGGTAATGTTTAATATTAGAAAAAAAAAAAAAAAAAAGAAGAACCTAAATTAAGATATCGGCACAGATTTATAATTTCGAACTAACCAATATATTTCTATTGTTTATTTTAAACCCCTCCGAAAATCAATTATCTCACTAACTGTTTATCACCCAAGCGTATGATTTTTCATATCACTCATGATGGCAACAACTTAGCTGATTACACATTTAGCAATAGGCCGCTTTTAGGCAGAACCCACAGAATTGAGCGTTCTGCTTGTACATAACGTGATACGAAACAAACTGAAACGCTGGTATCAAATTTCAATCTTACGTGTCTACACTATACTACACGATATCTACAAAGTCCATTCTAAATGTTCATCAGTCCATGATCATTAAAAAACAAAATTATGTTTAAAATAATTCCCTAAATTATATTTTTCTGAATATAGAGGACTTGCTGTTTTTAAACATGGGGTTATTTTTACATTAAAAAGAAACAACACAATAAGAAATAATTCTTCTTTAAGGATCATTCATCTACCAGACGCAGCCAGTTTTATTTGCTTCACTCTCTCTTTACCTAACTTTACTTCATCTTTCTCCAATAGTTTCTTTTTCCAAATCTCTCGATTTTTCCTAGGTTCTTTCTTTATCTCTATACAATCTACCTTTCTATCGATTCGTCTGTCTTTCTGTGTGTCTCTCTACATTTTTTTTTTTTTTTTTGACAAAAGTCTGAAAGACAGATAGACACATACCTAATTCCATGTATTGTTCCAAAAACATATAATTACTGTCACACATTTTGACCAATGAAAACCGTCTATTTACTAATTCCTAATCGATCTCTATACCTCGACCTCTGACCTGAAATCCAATAACGAGTACAGGTCAGACTCATACGTAGTAATGGCTTTCGATCTGACGTGGACATGTTAAGTTTATAAAAATACTAATTAGTTTACACCATTGTTGATGGCCATGGGTCAGTCACGCGGTCTTCTCGCGGAGCAATTACATCCCCGGTGTCAGAACTATAGCAAAAGCGCGTGCCGGCGCGTGCCAGCCCGCGGAAGTTTGTACACCAAAAAATAGTGCCGGAAAAATATATGCGGGCAAGACGTTATTACTTGCGGAAATCTCATTTCTTGACGTTTACAAAACACAGCTTATTCGTTAATTACCTTCAAATGGATTTGCTATGTTTAGTCAAGAGTCTTGTGTGTTTTTTTGCCATAATTGGTGTCCTATGGACGCGCATGGGCTCATCGGGGCGGAAGTAATTGAAAAGTAACATTTTGAGGTGAAACTCTGCCCCTGGCCCGGCCCGGCCTGGCCTCGCTGAAAAAAGGCGACTTACGTGTGCGTCACGGTTGTGTTTGAAAGCGTGTTAGTTTATGAAAAGTGTGTTAGTTTATGAAAACGTGGTACGAGGAGAAGAGAAAGGAAGACTCAGATTGCGAGAAAGTGAACAATAAGGTCAAAACCAACAACGACGTAATGTTCGTAACATATATAGATAGTTAGATCGATCGATCGATCGAACGACAGAGAGACATACATACAAACATACAGACAGACAGATAGATAGATAGAAAGATAGACAGCAGACAGACAGATAGATAGACATATATAGAGACAGACAGACAGACAGACAGATAGATAGATAGATAGATAGATAGATAGATAGATAGACAGACAGACAGACAGACAGACAGACAGATAGATATGGATGGATAGAAAGAGGTATTCTTATATTATAATAATAATAATGATAATTATTATTATTATTATTATTGTTGTTGTTATGATTATTGTTACTGTTATTAACAATATCTCAGTAAAACAGTTTCAAATAAATTGCTAATTAACTGGTTGATGTATAAATCACCATTAATTCATGGCAAGTGGAAGGAGTTTAGACCCATCCTATCGCTGCTGAAAGTAATCAAACATTTTTCATTCATTTTAGTTTTTCAAAAATTCCCATCACGCTACACTTTTCACACATCTCTGCCTTGTTTAAAACAGGTAACCTCAGATGACCTGGGATGATATTAACTTCAATTTGCAAAAATCCTTATGTCTATGATATATATATATATTTTTTTGAAATAATCTGTAAAATACTGTCTAATAACTGTGATATTAGTTTATTTTTTGTACAGCTAATTTCCATGTATTTCTCTCACTTGTCATAAACCAGGTGTTATGGATTTTCCAAAGAATTATAAAGATTTTTGTTCTTTCTTTAGACTTATTGATTGTTCTGAAAAATGTAACAATGTCATCTGTGGACAGTGCTCGTGTACCTAAACACGGTTTAATAGGAGAAGAAGAAGAAGAACAACAACAACAACAACAAAACCGTGAAGAAGATGATAACAAATATGATGAAGAAAAATATTATCTAAACATTAATAATAACAGCCTTAGAAACAACAACAACTACCAAGAGAACAAGAACAAGAAAAACAGGAAGAAAAGAGCAACAGAAAACAGTATGTAATAGGTGTCTAATAACTGTACTATGTTTGTTAGTGACAAAAAAAAAAAATTCGAGTCTGTGTGAAGGAAGAAGAAATATAACTTAACAATGGATACAAGGCATTATTTTTCGTTCAGCAGCAAAGAATATTTTACATTCACCTACTCATAGACATGACGCGAAGACAAGTCTAGACAAAAGCTCAGAAGAAAAAAAACGAGTCAGCTTTTCTTACACTAAACTGTATCGTGTCAAAACGTTACGCCTCGCATTTCTCAAGTACATAAACACTTGACTGATCCCCTACAGCATCTTTTACTTTCCTATTTAATTCACAGATACAGAGCAGATTTACCAGAGAGAATTACATCGACCTGTGTCCAGTTACTTAATTACACCTTCTCTGCTGTGTGGCAGATCAGATGTGTGTCAGTTAAAATGTGTGATGAGAAAATTTCAACAGAAAATTAATACTTCAGTGTTTCTACATTGGTTACGTCTCCAAGCTTGTTAGTGTTAGATCCTTGGTCTAGTTCAAATACATTCTTAATATATGAAAGGTATACCTCATAGAGTTGTTCATTTGAAACAAGAGTTCTGTTTTTATAGATATAATTTCTATATCATTTTTTTTTATGTTTTTGTTTTTTAAAGACTGTTGATGATGACAATTATGATGATAATAATTACAATGATGTTGATGATGATTATAATTATAATTAGTTGAACATTACCCTAAAATAACTGTTTATGAGGGGAATTATTTGTTTTTTTCTTCTTCTTCTTCTTCTTCTTCTTCTTCTTCTTGTTTTTATTTGTTATTTATTTCAGTTTTTCGAAGTAAATATATTAATATAAATGCTTCTTCATTTATATTTAATATTTCTAACATTTTAATGTTATAATTTTAATATATTTTTCTTGAACTATCATTAAACTTGAATCAGAGATGCAAGTATCGTGTAATAAAAACACAATATATCATTTTAGCTATAAACTTTATTTCATTAAACTGGTGCAGGGTCCAAAATATATATACTTTATTGTTCATGCAGAGATGAATTCTATTTATCACGAAAAAAAAAAAATAATAATAATAATAATAAATAATAAATCTAATTTTATTGATATGATTAGTTTTATTTACGAATCACAAGATTACTAATCATTCACGTGTGTTATACACCTAATAAAAACAAGCCCCGACATGCACAAACTAATCCCATTTCTCTTTTTATCTTCCTAATATTATCACTGTTTTCAGGACATCTTCATTTTTTTTTTGTTCTTTTATCTACATCGTGCATGAGAAAGTAACGAACATCACCTGAAGCGTCGCCGCATTATTAACACAACTACGTGGACAGCAGCTCGACGTAAAGATATCCGCTTACACACCAATCAGTTTTACTCCAGCTGCCTCCAACACAAGAGAGCTCCGCATGACGTCACGTCCGCTCGTGTTTTATCGCGTCGTGGTCACTCGGGTTTCTTTATCGATATCGCTATGGCGACTTTGAATTAATGATAAAAAAATTTAATATAAATATTTTCCGATTGAAAAACGCTAAATAATTTGCTTTTGTGTGGTCGAGTTATTACGACCCCCTTCCTTCGTTATTTCCTTTCTGACCTGTACATCATTGCAGTTTCCGTTTTATTAACTTGTGTTCTGAAGACAATGCTGGAACCGCCCTCGTCTGCTCCTTAAATTTTTTAACAAGATTTAGAAGAGAGATATCAAATTCCATAGAAATAAATTATCTACAAACACAATATACAGCACGCCATCAAAACCTCGTTAAAACGCAGAAAGGAATTTTTATGTTCGGACTTTAAAATAAATACGAAATGAAATAAAAATTATTACATTAAGAATCAGATGTTTCCGAGGACAGCTGTTTCGTAGTTTTAATTTTTCAGATATCTACAAACATGATGTATCACAGTAAAAATCATACGATGCTTAGTGACGAAGTTATAATTAAAAATGCACTGATGTTTTTATAGCGACTTAGAAGAACAGTTAGAGTGAGAGTAATAAATATTACAATAAATACAGTTTCCAACAACAAATAATTCTGATAAAAGAAGCCTCGCCATAAATAATAGTCTATAATGTTCAGTTGTAAGCACCTCATTTAAATAAAAGTCAAATATATACAAATTTATCTAAATATGTACATATAACAAATGATTAATACGCAAAAACAACAACAACAACAATAAAAAAATGATTTAGCTGAGAAAATGGGAAATGTGGATAATGGATACTCAACTTTTAAAATAAGAGATAAAATATAAAATATAATAAAGCTGTATGCCGTATCATCATTATTCTGTGTAACTCCTATTTGTCATGAGGAGAAATTTTTCATTTCATGCACCCATAGACAGCCAATTTATTTTTTTTTTTTTTTTCTCTATTTGCATTTGTTATCCATCATTTTAATTTTTACCAGATGTAATTAATATTTGAAATTTTACTTTGAAAAAAATTCCAGAAACATCAAACTACATCTCAGTATTTAATTTATTGACTGGTAGCTGTCGTTTAAAATGTGAAACTGATATCCACTGACCACTGTCCAGATGAAATTGAAATCAAAAGTAAAAAGGAAAAAAAAAAGAAAAAAGTATTATCAACATAAATATTTTTATAACGCTGACGAGATTGTATAAAATTTCAAACATCGATTATTTTCACTTTTGATTTTAGCGATGTCTGCTTCGAAAACCTTTACTTTATAAGAACCAATTTCACTATCTCAGTTTAATTTTCCGATTTGACAATCCCAGCTTCATGATCTTAAGTTGCATATCAATATGTCATATTTGATCATTTCTGATAGTCAATCTTGATTTGAAATAAAATAATGATAATAATCTTCAGTGACTAAACCCTATTAGTTAATCCCCACTTGACAATCCTGCTGGATAATCTTGCAGCGCAGATTTTCAATGAGTAATCCCATCACGTGTCTTCTTTAAAACTACAAACCTTCATTTATATCTGTCAGAAACACAGCAGGTGATTTCCATACCCACTTCAGACGTTCTTGAACCATTCATTAAAACCAAGACTCTATCCATGTCAAATCCTTTATTACCTATTGTTTATTATGATATGTATTTAACTTCTTTGCGTATCTCTGATGCTTCTCGCCAAAATTTTCTTCTGTTTTTTCTTCTTCCTTTTTTTACTAGCGCTGATACTTACTTCCAGTTTGCAACGTGCAGTTAAACAGTCTGCAGATTAGTTTAAGCTAATAATTTTAGTGCAACTCTAAACTTAATCTTCTAGAGCAGATGTTGCACACTTATACCCCCGATTTCCTAATTCTCATTCTTGTTCAGGTCGCCTGATTTTTATTTCAGATAAACCTGCCTCGCTGAATGATGTTGGTAAGCGGTTGTAAGTCGAGATGGCGCTCTCGTTGATTTCAGCAGCCTGTTGTTAAATATGCAAGATGTTTTGTTGTATGAAATTATCTTGTTTTTGCATTGTGATGGTTCCTTGTTATCTCTGTTCGAAGCAGGAAAGTAAATGTATGTTTGTTTGTTGTTTTTTTTAAATGTAAAAAATTAAATAAATAAATTTCAAAATATAAGAGGTCAGTTAGTATAGGACTTAAAGAAAAATTTGAACAAAACCAATATTCTTAATTCTGTGTTTTGCATTTTATTTTATTTTGTTTTGATTTGTTTTGTTTTGATTTGTTTTGTTTTATTTACTTATTTATTCATTTATATATTTATCTGTCTATTTGCCTATGTACCTATCTCTCTGTCAGTCTATCTATTTATCTATCCATCTATCTATCTCTGTCTGTCTGTCTGTCTGTCTATCTATCTATCTATCTATCTGTCTGTCTGTCTGTCTGTTTATATAATCTTTCTGATATTCTGTGTATTAATTTATTTGTTTCTCGGGAGGGTTTTTGTATTTTCATTGTCTCTTTTGTTGGTGTTTATTTGTTTGTTTATATACGATTACTATTGTTTTAGTTTACAACAGAACATCGTCGTTATTGTTGTTGTTGTTGTTGTTGTTGTTGTTGTTGTTGTTGTTGTTGTTGTTGTTATTATTATTATTATTATTATTAACCAAATTTTTTTTTTTAATATTACGCTACAAGCGACCGAGTTATTTGCGGTCAAACTTAATAACAGAGTTGGCTAATCTTTCCAAGGCTCAGTCAGTGAGAATTCTTTTGTTGCTTTCTGCCATGTTAAGTTTCTAATTATCACTGTCCGATCGTTTTCAGATACTCTTTGAAAAAAATAAAATTGAAAAAACAAAAAAACACTTCATGTTGACGTGAGGCAATCGGTTAACCGACAACGTAAACGATATACTGCTACGACAACGGAGGAAAATTTTCAATAAATTTTAATTATACATTTTGACACTGACGCATGAGAGTGGAGCGAGCATTCTACGTGTTTCCCCCACGAACAAAGCCCACGTGTACAAACATAAATGTCGCCACTGAATGCGCGATCATGTGTTGGTTTCTTTCAAAACACATCCCATTGATTTTTGCGTCAGAGAAACATATATTTAAATTTTGATTGGTACTACGAGCGGTTTTAATGAAGTCACATTTTATTATCTTGTGCGGTAATCCCTGCACGTGGAGAGAGTGTATGAAAATCGGAGCCGAGAAACCACAGTTCCACGTGAAAAAAAAAAAAAAAAAATGAAAAAACATTTCCTTCGTTAATTTCATTTCGTTTTAATGCTTACATCGGTTATGAAAAGCTCGGAGACCCCATACACTGTAATTACCGCTAATCCTTCGCCTGGAATCCCACGTTTTGCTGCGGTCTTTAGTGCTGTATCACGTAACACATGAACGCAATTTAATATCGAACCATTTTCATAAATGTTCCCGTCATCGTTTGCATAAAACAAATTAAAATGGTGTCAATAACTTAACGCAATCCGGGGATTTCTCTGTCGGAAACAACAACATTTGTGTACAATGGTAGGTCTGCGACAAGGCGGGCCTCTTTCGCCCTTTCAATATTCACCAAGTGTAATCATATTATTCGTTTCACTGACCTCGGCCGACCCATTTGAAGAGATTTCCTCGGCGAACAGCGGCGATCAGAAACATTAGCTGTGTTAAATAATGTGTGAACATACCACACTTTAATTGGCCGGTCTTTGATGAAGTGGAGAGGTGAGGGGAAAAGGTGTTAAAAATTAGAAGTCGGTCGATTAAGTATTTCAGAGCGAGCGCGGACTATAAACAGACACCTTTGCAGGTCAAGGTGATGGCGGTGACTGGAAACTGTAACGTGTTGTAATATTAAAAAAAATAATAATAATAATAAATTAAGAAAGAAAGAACTTGAGACTGAGAAAAATAACAATGAAAGACTAAAACTATTACTGGTGTTAAGATGTGTCTCTAAAACGAATCTCCAGTGAGTCCAAAGAATCACGGAAAAATATTTTTTATGACAAAAGCAAAGGAAAAAGCTGAGATAAGAAATTAATTTCTTTTATTTTCTCCGCGTTCCTTCTTTGTCTCCCTCTTTCTGTTTCTCTTTCTGTCTTTTTTGTTTTATCTTCTTTGTCTCTTTCTGTTTCTTTTTCTACCTTTATTATTTCTTTCTCTGTCTCTCTATATTTTTTCTGTTGTGTTTAATTCCTTCTCTGTCTACCTCTCTCTTTCTTTTCTGTTTATTTCCTTCTGTCTCTCTGTCTTTCTATATTTTTTTTTTCTTTTTCTGTCTGTCTCAATTTCTCTTTCTGTTCTTTTTATTTCATTGTCTGCCTTTTTGTCATTGTTATTCTTCCTATCCATACCATTCTCACTACCTTTCTATCTTTCCTTCCAACAACTTTCTTTTTTCTTTATAGAAATTATAAAACAATAACAACAATCAAATGCACAAAAGAGGCGAAGGAATAAAAATAAATAAGTAAAAAAAAAAAAAAAAACACACACAGACAAAAAAAAAAAAAAAAGAAGAAAAAAAAAAAAAAGAAAAATGGTCAAGATAAAACACACATCCATGCAGATAGTGAGATTGCTGAATCGGATTTGCAGGTAAAGATGTCAGACTGAAGGGAACACCCATAAAACACGTGAAACAAGATGCACTCACATTAACCCGGATTACCTCTACCTTGTGATCATCCTACAACAACAGCTTACCTGAAATACATCCTCGTTTTCAACCAGTAATCTCCTGCCTACAAGATTTACTAAATTTCTCCAATAATGCAGCTGGGGGACAACAAAAACATACATTATTATTATTTTTTATTTTTTACAAGAGATAAAAATCCTCAACACCGGTTAAAATGACAGGCGGATTTTTTTGTATACGGGACAATAAGTTAGGCCTAACGAGGTTTCGAGTATTTTTGTCTTTTGACCATGGTCTTAGAGACAAGAAACACATTGGCGTAGTCCTGTGTTTAAAGTCATAAAAAGACCGTTAAAAGAAAATTAAATTTAGAAATTTAATATAACCAGATAATAAAATGTACAATTCGTAATTACTGTAAACGAGATGAAAGTACAGTTATAATTGTAGAAATGGAATTATGGTATTAGCTTAACAAACACAGTTTTAAAAGATTTACGATTTTATTGGTTTTAAATAAGAACGTTTCCACTGTTTTATTTTATGGCTGGCTGAGATTATATTTATAAACTACTGTTATAAGGACTGTCTTTTTTTGTTCTTTTAACGACAAAGATACCTTTTTAGAATCACAATTTACGATTAGCTAATATACAAATAATTGTTTTGACAGTACACAATGATTTCATTTTAAGCAGTAAAATGGAAAATAATTTTTTTTTTTCGAAAATCTAAACACACACGCGGTTTTCACATAAAAATTAATGTTTTACTGTTAGTTAAGATATAACATTACATATACATCAGAAATTTATATTTCAAAAATAAACAGGTAATGTTTAAATAATTTTTATTCATTTATTTTCACTTTGATGTATTTAAAACAATTTATTTAGTATATTTCTTTGAACAGCTTTATGTTAACTTTAACAAGAAGCAAACAAAATATTTATTTGGAAGTGTATAAAATACGTTTAAATATTTGTACCACAGTTATATTTTAACAAATCATCTGTAAAATGTACACATTTTGTTTAGGACATTAGTTTTATTTACATTCGAATGCACAAAGGCAAGTTAGATTCTGAGTTACAAACTCAACGATAACCTCAATCTGATCTACTAGAAATGTTTGTATCAGTCTGAATATTTTTTTTTTTTTTTTTTTTTTTGAAGATACTTCGACATATTTTCAAAAATAACAATAAAACACTAACTTTTCATTTTCGAATAATGCTGATATTAAAAAGGTAAGTTGTTGTTTTGTTTCTTAAATTGTTTTAGAGCTGTATGACAAAGTCAGAGTTTTTTTTTATTTTTTTTTTTTTTTTTTTATAACGAAGGTAAAATTTCAGGCTAAGGATCATTCTAGGATACAGACACGAATATAGTGTGGTTTTAGAAATAACTGAAAACTTTTCCATTAGTTTTAAGTTAAATCAAACAAGACTCCTAATCCCAGTTTAAATATTCTTCTGCAGATCGTCTGATACACGCATCTCGACTCAGTTTGCTTCACTTAGCGCGACGGGAATATAGTCCCGCAAACAAAAACATATTTTAATGACAAAACACCCAGTTTTTACAAACGTTAATCTCCCAAATGGACTGCACATGTATCATAAAGCGACAGGAAGCGTATTTATGCATCTTTTATTCTACATACAAATTGGCTGTATCGCCATGGTCAGCGCAGAATGCCGACCGGGCACGTGTTCGGGGTGCTCTCACATCGAGTGAAAATGCGGACACGGACCGCGTTAAAGGAGTTCGATGTTCAGTCTATTATCGAGTTGTAAACAGTCTATTCTATCCAACATCGACGTGGGTGAAGAGAAACTCTAGAAGAAAAAATAATGGAATACTTCGCTTTGTGTTTGATCAGCAACGATCCCGAACGCGCGCACGAGGCGTTTAATTCCTGTCACTCGGACCATGACGTGTCGGTTTGACGTCACAGGCACCGTGTTCATGGCACGTGCACGAATTGAAGCTAATTTCAAATAGAGATTTTTCATTTTTCATTTTACCGAATCATCATCATCATCATCATCATTATTATTATTATTATTATTAGTTAGTTAGTTAGTTAGTTAGTTAGGTTGTTAGTTTCATTTTTGAAAATAAAATAGCAGTAGTAATTGTTGTAGTAATTGTAGTAGTAGTAGCATTAACAGTATAATAATTGCAGTTATAGTATCAATGGTAGTAGTAGTAGGGTAGAAGTAACGGTGGGAGCAGTAGTAGTAGTATAACAGCAGTAGTTATAATAATAGTAGAAGTAATAGTAGATTTAGTAGCTGTAGTAGTAGTACAGAAACTAGTAATACAGTATTGTTGTAGGTAATGACTGTGTCACTAGCTGTAAGTAAAATAGTGGAAAGTGTAGAAATAATACCAGCAGACTGAGTACAAGTAGAAAATTAAAAACAATATAACAAACCTCAAAAACAAAAATCAGTTATTATAGTACGTGTTCATGCAAGTTCTTAATTAAATACAAAAAAAGTTGAAATTAAATAATACAAATAATAACAACATTTATTATTATTACCATTACTACTACTACTACTTATTATTATTATTATTATTATTATTATTATTAATATTGTTGTTGTTGTTGTGGTTGTTATTATTATCAAAATTTAAAAAACCTACATTTTCTATTTACAAAAGAAACCCCTCAGAATTTCTTTGTCTATTTTTTATTATTTGAACTTTAATGTGTGTGCGTGTGTGTGTTTGTTGGTGAGTAATAATTCTTTAACATGAAGTCTGTATTTATAATTACCTCACTGTCTTATTCTTTAGAAAACTAATTTTGTACATTTCTTGTAGTTGCAAATAAAAAAAAAAAAAAAAAAAAAAGAAATAAAGAATATTACTGACATTTGTCATCTATAAAAAAATGGGAAAAAAAAAAAAAAAAAAAAAAAAAAAAAAACGGAGAGAAAAAAATCCTGATTCCAGACTGCATGTCTGTCTGTCTGTGTGTCAATGATAATTATTTCCGAGAACTCAAAATAAACTTCTTTACTTTCTTAAATTCCACCCAAAGTGTCAGCGCACCATCTATAATTAACTCAAATTAGGAAAAGCATCTACAGTGTTGTATTGCAATCAAAGTCGTTTTCATCGCGAATAGTTTAGACAACTTTGACAAATATTCGACCCAGTCATTGGCGGTCTCGTGCCAGGCGCGTGCTGTGCGCACGAGCTCCCTAAAAAGGAGAAGAAGTAGTGGACTGCGTTGCCCGAGCAAAGCGTCTAAAATGTACTAATGTAAAGCCCTTTTTTTCCATTTTACGGAGATTGGTTCGTGCGTTGTCGGAAAGCGATCGGCAGCCTATTCGGCGATGATAGGCGGCATGTAATGACCATTAAAAACACGATGAATATTTTCGCGAATCAAATCACGGGGTTATGAATGGCTAAGGATCAATTATTGAGCGGTAATTGTTCGCGGCGACCACGTGAATGAGCACAATAGGAGTGCCGCCATATAAATACCCGCCTTCATTTTGCACAACAGTCGACATAGCGTCTTTAACGTACCAGCTACATTTACATGAGAAAAAATATACAACAAGTCTGAGTTGTCTTATTCTTTCGGCTGGATTTGCAAAAAAATAATAAAAAATATATCGCCATGTCGCGATCTTTCTTAGTAGATTCATTAATCGTGCCGAAACCACAAGCAGTGACGGAGGTGCGCGTGCCATCGACGGTTACCATGGCATCCAGCGAGACGTTGCTATCGAGACAACTCGTTTCGACGACGGCAGCGCACCCGATACCCTGTTACACCCGCCACCCGTCGGAGATGATAGGACTGTGCTGTCCTTTGTGCATCCACACCCCAACACCGACAGTGCCCACCACCGTGCCGACGTCGTCGCATATCAAACAGTCGCCAACGTTGATTCCGGGATCGAAAACCATCATGGGAGGTCTGTCGTCTGCGTTTACCCACCACTTTCCTCATCATTTGGATTTGATGACGTCATACAGCCATCCCCCACCCCTGCCGAGAGGTACCCCACACCACTACGAGAGTTACTCGCCGAAAAGAACAAGGTGCACGACAAACAGCGGTAAGTGTCTACAATCATTTTATTTTATTTTATTTTATTTTATTTTATTTTTAGTTATATACTGAGTCATTTGTTTTTTTATTTCATTGCGTATTATCTATTTTATTTAATTTCAATGTATATGTGTTGGTTTATTTGTTGTTTTTTTAAAATTAATTTATATATTTTTATTTTTATATTTAATTATTTATATTTTATTTCATATATTTATTACGCATAAATTTATTTACTTATCTATTCAGTGTAGGTTTATGTTTGATCATTTATTTATTTATTTATTTATTTAAATAGTTTTTAATATATTCAAGCTGTTAATATGTGTATATATGTATATATATTAATACATTGAATAATATTTACTTTGTTTGTACTTTACCTTTATTTTATTGTTTAAGTTTTTTTTCTTCTTCATTTAAGCTTTGATTTATCTTTCATTAATATGTATTTATCATTATCATCACCATGTTGATTTACCAATACAACAAATTTATATTATACAGACGCTTATTTTGTACGCTTAATATTTGTTATTTATCAGATTATTTATATGTTTCTTTTCATAAATTTTATTTTTATTTTCGTAAAGAAAAAATACATCTATTCTATATTATTAAATAATAAAATAAACAAAGGAAAATTAAAAATGATAATAATAATCAAAGGGAATATAAAAATAATAAATAAATAGAAATTTCAAAGATTTTATACCACTGTTAGAAAACACATAAACAAGAAAAGAAAATTAAAAATATAATTACACAGATTTTCTAAACTGTCGCCATTATAATCATCATCATATCAATATCATTACCATCATCACCATTATCGTCATCATCATCATCATTATCATTATTATTATTATTATTAAAAATATGTTTTCAAAAATTAAAACTAAAATGTAATTAAATTTTTTATACTTTTAAAAATAAAACCTATGTAAATAAATATTAAAATATTTTAATAATAGAAAAATTTCAAAAGAAAAATCTCTAAATGCATCGAAATATTAAATTATTACAAATATTTTTATTTATTCCTTCAATATCTTCCTTCCTTATTTGTTCTTTGTTCCTTACTTTAAGTTCCATTTTAAAATTAGTCGCCAAAAAAACAAAAACAAAAAAAACAAAAAAAATTTACACAGAGTGAAAAATAAATTTGACGTACAGAAACAAAGAACAAAAATGATAAATTATTGTTATGATTATTATTATTTATGGACTTGTTAAATATATTTGATTAATATCTTTACATCTTTCACAGTTGATCTGTCATAAATATATTTCTGTTTTTTCCGTCTAACCGTAAACATTGTCTTTGTTTTCTTTAAACCTTTCCATAATGTTTGCAAAATAGTTCAATTCATTACTTCATTTCACTTAATACAATTCCAAAAACATTTAATATGTCGAGAGAGATCATTTATAATTTAAAATATTCTAATGAATGTTTTCAGATGATAACAAAATTATTATTAAAACAAAAGAATGGAAACTACCTTGCTACATCAGTTTCATCCATTATATATGTATTTTTATTATTTTTATTTTTATTTGTATTACTATATTATTTATTATTTATTATTTTTATTATTATTTCAGACGTCAACGGCCCTTCAGACGATCTTCCCAGCAGTAAAAGAATCAGAACAGCTTTCACAAGCACACAGCTCCTTGGAACTGGAGCGCGAGTTCGCGGCCAACATGTACTTGTCTAGACTCAGACGCATCGAGATCGCCACGTACTTAAACCTCTCCGAAAAACAAGTGAAAATCTGGTTTCAGAACAGACGGGTGAAACATAAAAAAGAAGGCACCGGTGAGTCACGTGATTCTCATTGCCGCTGCCTTCGCACGTGCAGCTCCAAAAAATCTGTGGACTTTACTCACGAACATCATGATGACGTCTGCGACCGGAGGGAGGAGTCAGACAGCAGTGATGAAGAAATTTGCATATCGAGAACCGCCTCTCCTGGTAATGCAGATGACGCGCCGACGCAATAACCAATGAAACGTTTGAGATAGTTTTTATACATAATATTAACAGAAGTGAATAATAATATTACGTGCAAACCCGGTGTATATGTTTACATAAAAAAAACTGAGTCATGTTTTAACTTCTTTGTTGTTCTTTTGCTTTTCATTATTGGTGCATAATTCATTTTTTTACAATTCATTTTTAAAAATAAATAAATGAACAAAAAACATTACCTCATTTTCATTCGTGCAATTTTATATGACAATCATCTCTATGTATTTTTCATTACTGCAATTATTATTATTATTAATTTTGATATTAATTAAATGAAATTATTTATAATGATAATGTGTTTATTATTTTCTATATTTATTTATTTATTTATAGTTATTCACAAATGAAATAATGTTTCTTCCAGTGTTATTATTAAAATTTATAACACACAACGCTATGAAATAATACTCTAAACTGAACAATAAAGATCACTTTTTTACTAATATTATATAAAATTATACCACAATATTATTGTTATGTGGATGTGATTATTTATTTACTCTAGCGTCAGGACTGTGCTCAAGTACGCATGTTATGGGCACAGTCTATCATTTTTTTCCAGAAATATTTTAATCAGTGACAGAAGACAAACTTCAAGCGATCTTCTTACCCGTTCATTATACTCGATGTTTTTGTTTTAGATACAAATCTTTCTATAAACATTTGCTGAAGTTTTGTTGTTGTTAGAATCGTCAGAAAATATTTCTAATCGACATCGAAGTGCCTTGTTTTACTGAAAACACTTTGCCAAGCAGAGCTGTTGGAAATTTATTTCAATACTTGTAAACATTTTTTTTATATATATCTACATTTATTGTTATTTTAAGTCGGTGAAACCGTTTTGTATTTTTAATGTCTTTTGAAAATAAATAAAGTTTGAAAATAATTATGTGTTTTTGTAATTATTCATGTATTCTTTCTTTCTTTCTTTATTTATTTATTTCTCTATTTATTTCTTAATTTATTTCTTAATTTATTTATTTCTTAATTTATTTATTTATTTATTTATTTTCTGACTGTTGTTTTATTCCATTTACTATTTGTCGTTTACTTGATCTCTTTTCTTCTTCTTCTAAAATTTTTCATTCCAACATTTTCTTGTCTTTTTAACATTGTTCGTCTGCACTAAAATACTGTTGTTATCAGTAAAATAAAAATAAAAATTATTTAAGAAAATCAGTAAAACAGCTTTTAGGACACAAAAAGACACACACACACACAGACACACTCACATGCACACACACACACACACACACATATATTTGGTAAAAGTAATTATTTTAAATTAAGAAAAGCTCGAAGTAATTACGTCTACAGTGTTGTATGTATGGATGCATGTATGTATGTGTGTATGTATGTAAGTATGCACTAAGTGTTTTTGGACGTACATCGATGTGTATGAGTGTATGTAAAAAAACAGATGAGACACATTCTGTTCAAAAATATAGAAACCGCCATTTATTGAATTATTAGAAATAATAAAAACAGTATTAAATAAATAAATAAATACATAAATAATAACAGTAATATTTTAATTTTAATTTAATATAACAAGTATATTACATGCCTTGTTCAGCAAGAGAGAACACAAATAACACTACAGCAGTAAATAAGCTGAACAGAAAATAAATAAATTATCGCTTTCTAATTCAACGCTTTGACACCTTAAAATAATTAGTGCTTAATGCATGATAATAACATTCAGCATGAAGTATATGATCTGTCCCAAAGAAAAGATACATAAAGTATATTTTAAAACATGTTTTAGAATACCTACATCACTTTGAGTTACCACAGACAAAAAAAAAAAAAATGTGAGTTTGACACAAACATTCTAGTATTTTCAAGGTACAAAATATATAGAGATTAAATATGTTGAATTCAAGTTATCAGAGGATGGAAAATACACTATAAAAGCCGAAATTTGAATTTAAAACGTTCTTTAAAAATTACCAGTAATAACATGCAGTTTTATTTAGCAGAGTATATTCTCATATTCGATTATTTCAAATCGGCAGTGCCCAGGATTTCCATAACATAGATTTGTAGAATTGTTGCTTTTTTTGTGTTTGTTTTTTTATTTACTTCCTTACTTATATACTTATTCATTCACTTATTTTTGTTGTTTTTTTTTATATCTATTTATCTATCTATCTATCTATCTATCTATCTATCTATCTATCTATCTATCTATCTATCTATCTGTCTATCTGTCTATCTATCTATCTGTTTATTTATATATTCATTTATTTATTTACAATTTGGTATATATGAAGATATTGTCAAAAAGATATATTTATTCGTTTTGGCTGGATATTTAAAAGGGTTAATGATTGAATGAACGAATTAACTAATTAATAATATCTATTTAAATATTTAAAATAGTAATGTTGGATATGATTGTGATTTATTTCTTGAGTAATACTAACAGTTTTGTAACCAGTTAACAACATATAACCATTTATACACACAATCGTCTAGAAACTACATACCACAGAGTTAGAAAAACAAGTGGTGTGGCGCAGTTAATTATTGGTGAATCTTGATTCATACATTATTTCAGTTACAAGCAAAAATATCGTTTGACAGACATAACTGCTTGTGAAGTTAAATAAACAACAGCAACAACAACAATAATAAAAATAAAATGGTTCGAGTGAAATTAGGGAGTTCAGTCTTTGTAGAATTTTGTGACGTTCGCTAGCAGTTTTTTTACCAAAGTATTTAAATTGTTTTAAAACGTATTACTTCACATGAATAAACACGAAAGAGAATAGAGAAAAACAAAATAAAGAGTGTTAAATGTATTTACAAAATGTTTTATTTTTAAAACTCTTCATTTAACTTTATTATTGGTAGTAGTAGTAGCTGTTGTTATTGTAGCAGTAGTAGTAACAATAATACTATTCTTAGTGCATTCCTTTATATTTTAGTCAAAAATGTGTATGTACTCATAATTACGAATATTAACAAAATATTTATAATTCCATTTACTTTGCTCGTCATTCGTAATATAATTTTTTTAATTTTTCGTCTCCATTTTTAAAAACGCGTTTGATATTTTTTAAGTTTTATGCCAATATGATTTAACTCAGTGGGGACTCAGTCTGTTATGGTAATTTCAATCAGTGATCATTAGTTGTCAGTTAATGACGTAGTCTTTTTAGGGTTTTTATAGGGTTTTTAAGCCTAACTTTTATAATTGTAATAATAATAATAACAAATATTATTATTATTATTATTATTATTATTATTATTATTATTATTATTATTATTATTATTTACACATAAATATTTCTTCACAAGAGGAAAAAGTTTTAAATTATTAAATGGACGAATGTAAAAATTACGATCAGCTTGACTTCATTTCAGTCAAGAAAAAAGTAGTTATTTCCCTTCGATCTTAATTTCACAGCAGCATTAAAATAAAAATGGAGATTTCTATTGGATTTTCTTTGGTGTTTATTATTATTGTTGTTGTTGTTGTTGTTTTCTAATATTTATTACCGTTTTCGTGTTTTGTTTTTTTTTTTTTTTTTTTTTTTTGCTTCCTAATAATTTTATTGTGGATGGTTAGTTTTTATTTTGATATCTTTGTGGTACTGTTTCGTTTTATTACATTGATTATTAAATTTTAATTTTGTTTATTTATTTTTCATTTATTTTAATTTTTTCCACATATTATGATTGTTGTTCTTATGATCGTCATGAGAATAGTTTCTATTTTTGTTCATCAAACATCAAGATAGGTATTTCCATGTCTGTGCATAGATGTTTCTTGCTGGTGTGTGAAAAAGAATAACCCATTGCCTTGTTTTCCATGCACAGAATGTCCTTGTAACGATAGAGACAGAGAGAGACAAAGTGACAGAGAGTGAGTGAGTGAGAGAGAGAGAGAGAGAGAGAGAGAGAGAGAGAGAGAGAGAGAGAGAGAGAGAGAGAGAGAGAGAGAGAGAGAGAGAGAGAGAGAGAGAGAGAGAGAGACTCTCAGATGGAAATCTCATTTCTGCTGACTAAACTAAAATGTTGTAAGTTCTAACCCAGACCGCTGCGCGCTGCACTAATCTAAACCGATGTTTACTGTGTAATAAATAAAAAGTCGTAAATTACTTGACAATGAAGTTCTCTTTGACTCTGACTAAGGTAACAGGCAACGATCCAGAGAAGGATGTTACAACTTTCAGCCATCTTATAACAAAGTGTTTTAATGATCATTTTAAAGAGCCCATTGTAAACGAACATTTAAATTTTCTGATTATATTAATACAGTCTATGCATATATATTGGGACCACTTTTTACAATATCCTTTGCTCGCGAACCATCAGAAGGTCATTTTCACAAACTGGATCCTGCCATTGAAAATGAGCAAACATGTAACAAGTGGTAAAGGCCGATACGCCATTCTGTGAAGCTATTCTATCCAGATTTAAATTCATGCTTCGTTTTTTTTTTTTTTTTGGTTTGTTTTAATCCTGCGTCGTTTTCAGCATTTTTTTTTTCTTTCCGAAACGTCTTCATTTCATAACAGTTTAATTTTTTTTTTTTTTTTTTTTTTTTTTTTTTATAAATATTTTCAGAACCATTTTTTCATTCATAGAGAATCTAGGCCCGGGGGTGGACGGCAGGGAGGTGGAGTCTGGGTGTAGTTCGCTGTTTTGATGTTCACTAGATAAGTAGACGATGACTCAGCAGATGTGTCATTGACTAATCACAGTCTTTCTCCACAGTAGCCACACAGCCATTTTTCCTTTCCAAGTAGCAGAACCACCATCAAAGTTTTCAAAAAGGTTGTGGTATGAGGTTTTCTGTCTGAGGGAATTTAAATAAAAAAGATGTCTTAATGTTTATGACTAAGAGAAACTCGACGAGTTTGTAGAGATCATCGTTGTATAATTTTCCTATATATATATATATTAATTCCTACTTTTGTAAACTGATATTTTGTTGTTTTGATTTACCGATAATACAAAAATAAAATTTTATTTATTGATTTATTCTTTTGCAAGCTTATTATCAAAGTAATTTAACCATAATATTCAGAAGAATCCATTATATATTTTTTCATCTTTGCAGTATCCTTTATATTTCAAAACCTGTAATCTACAAACCAAATGCCTTCAGACACAGAACACCGACTGTCATGGAAAAAAAAAAAAATCAACTGACGCACTGAAACAAATCGATCTTGCGAACCACCGCACGTCAGATGAGTGTTTTAACCACTAAACTACATCCCAGGCTCGGAAGTCCTGTATGTTTGTGCGATACCACGACTTTGTGCAATATAAACGTGTATTTTACAACACAGAGTAAAATATTTACTGTTCATTACATTGTAAATCTTGTACTAAACCTAGCATCGGCTCAAACAGTGAATCGTTTTTATTGCGTCTTTCCCTTTATACTATGATATGTTTATTTACTTTCGTCGTCAGCTCATTTAGATTTTATAATGTCTAATATACGTTATATTGGTGTTAATAAACTCAAACTTGTACGATATTCTTATTAGTTATTTTCTAACTTGGAGTGGAAAGGTCGGACATTACCTCGTCAGTTGTTTCTACAGGTACATTTCAGTCTCATATTTAATAGTAACATTTTTATTTAATTATGTTTGAATATAGATGTCTCTTTTTCGACTGGTCTGTCTATAAGATCCATGCCTATCGATATATCTGAATATCTGCTTGTATATCTATCAACCTGCATGCCAGCATATCTTTCTACCAATCTGTCTCTCTGTAAATCTACACATGTACAGATATTTGTTTGTGTACATTGTCTTTAGATAGATAGATAGATAGATAGATATTGGGGAATATCATAAATGCATTATATGTTTAGATGCACCTATGCATATAATCTATATATGAATGTACAGTAAATCTATGAAACCAGACAATACATATGATATCTCTGAAATGTTCAGTAAGTTCGTGTAATCACTGTTTCACTCAGAAACTTCACGAATTTACTGAAAACTTGCATATGTAATTACAGGCTGTAATAATTAAATGCATTCCCTTTTTTTTTTTTTTTTTTTTTTTTTTTTTTCAATCGCTTTATACAAAGAAAACTATATTAATAATGCGGCTAAACGTGAATTTCAAACAACCTTTAACACGGAAAATTTCTGTAAAAACGTCAAAAGATGACACAGCAGATATAACAGTGTAACGGATGTGACTCGCAGATACAAACAGGGAAAGCAAACAGAAATGGAGACGGACTACAAACGGGCTGTAATTTACCGCCGGCTCGTTAACAGCGCAGTCTCTCAAAGCGCAGTAAATTCGCCTGATTTACAAGCGCTGTAAAACTTACTTCGACATCAAGAGTCATTTTATTCGTTCTGCCGTGTGTTTGTGTGTGTCAACGACTCGACAAACACAGCGTAAGAATCTTCAGTTTCGTGGTTTCCCCAATTCGACTTTGACATCGGGCTGATAATCAGCTCAAGGGAGATAATTTATGACGGTTCCACCTCTTGCGGAAAACTACTTTAAAATGACAAATATCGAGAACAAATTGTTTATTAATTTTATTTTGGGGTTGGCAACAATTATATATATTTTTTTTTTTTTTTTAAATTACTTTTTTTTTATTTGTGTTATTATTATTATTATTTATTTTATTTTTTTTTTATTTTTATTATTATTATTATTAATATTTATTATTATTATTATTATTATTTTTTTTTTTTTTTTTTTTTGTGAGTTGTAACAAATTTACACATAGATTCCTTTTTATAGTGCATTACATTAATATTATATTTCTATGGTGGGAAGTTTTTTGCGGAGAAGGGATGTTAATCTGTCATAAAGTATTGTGATGGTATCGAGAAACATTCTCTTTATTCAGTCTTTTTCCGCTCCTCTTTTCACAGTCATAAAATATCTGCATTTGCTTGTTTTATGTAATTACTCAGTATAAATGAATTTAATAATCTTTAGCTTGTTCACAGGCATATGTTTATTATCATCTTTTTTCCTATCTCCACTGATCTCTCTCTCTCTCTCTCTCTCTCTCTCTCTCTCTCTCTCTCTCTCTCTCTCTCTCTCTCTCTCTCTCAAGAGAAAGAGAAAGAGAACGAGAAAGATACAGACACAGGGAGAGAGAATGTGTTTTGGTGTCCATTCTACTCAAGTCATTCCCTTCTTAATTAATATCCGTGTTGGTAATCACGTGTCTAAACAAGTTGTACTCGAGTCGGGTAAATTTTGTCTTCGATGCATAACAACAATTTACAGCAAGGTACGAAACGCAAATCGTGGACCAGAGGTCCTTAGGCTGGGGCACATGTTGTCCCACACCGTAGTGAGATCTCTCGAGGTGCGAGTTAAACCCCGTGATCGACCACGAGAGGCAATAAACTACAAACAGCTCGATGTCATCCGAAGGACCGCAGTGGAACAATAAAATCATAAAATAGGCCTAGACCACTCCCAGACAATCAGCTTTATCTACTAAGCCCAGTGTCAACAGACCTTAGAGAGATGCCGGTTAAGGTTTTTCCTAGAGGTACCTGCCACCATGCCAGTTTATGAGCATTTTGTTGTTATTTGTTTGATTTTTTTTTTTTTTTTTTTCCTGTTCTGTGTAATATTACCTATTTTACTCTTCGTGGAAGCTTGAAATTAAATTTTCATTGTCGTATAAAAAAAGCTTATTAATATTTTGGTGCATTTTATTATTTTTATCTTTAAAGCACTTTTGTTTTTTTAATTTATTTATTTATTTTATTTTATTTTATTTTATTTTATTTTATTTTATTTATTTATTGTTTTATTTATTTTTATTTTATTTTATATTTTTTAATTTATTTTTTTATTTATTTTTATTTTATTTTATTTTTAATCTATTTAAAAAAATAATTTTTTTTTTTTTTATTTTTTTATTTTTTTTTTTTTTTTATTTTTTTTTTTTTTACTGTTTGTTTTCAAAGTTTTTTATTTTTAATCTATTTTAAAATAATGATGTTTTTATTTTATTTATTATTATTACACTGTATATTATTTTATTACAACTTTACAACAACCACTATTTGTTTTTGTTTTCATTTTTTAATTTCTTTTAAATGTATTTAATTATTTATTTATTGTTTGTTTGTTTGTTTGTTTTTGAAAGAGCAACAAAACTGAAATAATTTAATAAGAAAATAGATTTAGTATTACTTTAATATATTCACTAGTGTTCTTACCTTGTAAATTTTTTTTTTTCTTTTTAGTTACATATTTATTACTTGATTACTTACCTACTTACATATTTAATGTTTATTTATATTTATGTACTAATTATTTACTTCAAAATACAGGAAAATATTTTTGAATAAACAATATAATTACTCGTATGGGGCAACTTTGTAGGGTTTTTTAGTTTATTTTTGTATTATTGGAAGTTGTTTTATTTTTGTCTTGATGTTTGTTGCTGTTGTTGTAGTTGTTGTTGCTTTGGTTCTAAAAGCCATAAATTATGGATGTATTGCCTTTGTGGGTTTATTATTATTATTATTATTATTATTTTTTTTTTATTATTTTTTTATTATTATTATTATTATTATTATTATTATTATTATTATTTATTTATATTTTATTAATTTTTAATTTTTGTTTTATTTTGTTTTGTTTGTTGTTGTTTTTTTAATTCGGTGCTACTAATTTAGCACTATGTGACAATCCGATATTTTTATTTTACTTTGTTTTACATCTTTTTTTCCTTGTACCTGTGTGTGTGTGTGCTTAACTGATAGACAAAACAATAACTAAAATGACAATATGTAAACATTTATTACCATAAAATGACACGAGGTAAAATAAATTACATATCCTTAACACTGGCCTCTATGTTCAATGAATATTTCAAGCCCTCGTATATGTACAATTGTGTCTGTAATCACGTTAACACTTATGAAAATACCATCATGTCACATAAAACTGATGAGTCGCTAAGAACGAATTAAATGTATAACTAACAAAATGTTATCAGCGATTCAGGATAATTTCCTGATCGGTCTAAACATTTTGCTTTGAATAAAACCAGTAATTATGTTGTCATAACGGGTATTTTTAAAATGATTTTCTACAGACTTAAGTAACTGTAACACATATTATTTTTAGTAATTTTATAATGGTTCTTTTTGTAACTGTTTTGTATAGATTACACAGAATATTTCACCGGTCTTCAGTGGTAGAAAGCTTATTTTTATAAATATCAGTTTTGGACACCAATAATAATAATAATAATAATAATAATAATAATAATAATAATAATAATAATAATAATAATAATAATAATGTTAATATAATAATAATAATAATAATAACAATAATAATAATAATAACCGATGGTAGCTAGTATTTGAAAAATTCATTTGATTTCTATATGCAGTAAAATATTATAATATACGTAGAATTTATGTGAAGGATATTTTTATTTTTAAGTGAATAAAATGTTTTTAAATAAATGTAGAAATCTTGAAATTTCTGTTTGTAATCCATACAGTAAACACAAGTAAAACATATCTAGGTTAAAATATTAATAATAATAATAAGCTTCAAAATATTTTTAAATGTCACTTTTTCTCGTCACAGGGTATTCCAATTTTTTATGTTAGTCAAAAGTCTTTTTCACATTTTGTAACTGTCGTCTGTAGAGGCGAGTTCGAGTGAGCATGCGCAGATGTGACAGGAAGTAAAATGTGATGATGGGAATGCCCAGAAGGCCCTGTTTGGATTGGCGGTGACTGTGATGTTGGTTTTATGTCATAATGATTCTGTGTTTGTTGCATTGACTGGTGATGTGTTGCCATTGACAACATTGGAGCCTGAAGCGCCATCTGGTTCATCTGGTGTTGGACAGGGGGAGGTGACTCTGGTTCGATTTTTCCGGAAGTCTGAAAGCCTTCTTCTTTCTTCTTAACTTTCCTTTCTTTTGCACGTCGATTTTGAAACCAAATTTTCACCTGAAAAGTATACAAAATTTTAAAATTATTTTATAAGTATTAATTACTGTAATATATACATTGGTTCAACTAAATATCTGACAAAGATGCAGTAACATACTTGTTAACACTCATCTTTATGCATACCTCAAACAAATTATACAGAGAGAGAAAACCCCCAAATAGATATATCTGATAAATATATAGCAACAAAATTAAATGAAAATATATTTGTGTGTGTGTGTTGTATGCCAGAGAGAGAGAGAGAGAGAGAGAGAGAGAGAGAGAGAGAGAGAGAGAGAGAGAGAGAGAGAGAGAGAGAGAGAGAGAGAGAGAGAGAGAGTTAATCTAAATGCATGACAACAAAACGACGTACCTGTCTTTCTGAAAGTTGAAGTTGATTGGCTAACTCGGCTTTTCTTCTGATGGTGATATAACGACTGTAATGAAACTCTTTTTCCAGTTCCAACCTCTGGTGGTCGGAGTAGACCACGCGATACTTGTCTTTGGTTCGTGTCTTACCTAGATAGAAAAACAAAAATTATTTTAAAAATGTGTTCAATAGTGAAAGTAAAAAGAAATACAGAATAACGAAACGAAAGAGCGTACAATGAAGAAAAAATTAAAATAAATTTAAATATTTAATTTTTCTTTAGAATTACAGTAGTCGTAGTGGAAGAAATAGTAGCAGCAGTAGTAATAGCAGAGAAGTAGTCGTAGTCGTTGTAGTAATACATATAACAACAATAATATTAATGATAATGATGACTGCGATAGTGACGATAATAATAATAATAATAATAATAATAACAACAACAACAACAACAACAACAACAATAGCAACAACTACAATAGTAATAATACTTCTATAACAAACAAATACCAATAAAATATCAAATATAAATTAAAAAGAAACAAATGATGCGAAGACAGCAAAATCGTACAGGAAAAAGTATTTTAATAAATAAATAAATACGACAGAATGTACTTTAAAATTACTTTGTGTAGTTCATTGTGTTGGTACATCTTTGTACCCAGTGTTTGCTGTAACACAAACAGAACCGCTTACTGTTAGTTTACTAAAACACCACAACCAGCCTGTAGCACAACACTGAGACTTTCTAATTACGTTTTCCTCAGCAGTATTATGTTAAAATAGGTAAGGAGATAAATATATTTCCCGGAGGTCTGAGCGTCATCCCCAAAGACTGCACCCAAGACATGATGGCGTCTACGTATCCCTGGGGAGAAGGAATTAGTCGAGTGTGTGTGTAACTAATTTTTTTTTTTTTACTAATTTGGTCATATTCATTACGAAAATTGTACTATTTTTTATTTATTTTTTTTTTAATGCTATACTTCAATGGAATTGTAAAAATGATGCAGATTGTTTTAATATAAAATCCATACACATTTGTATGTTCACCTGCACACTAGCATGATAATGAAAACTAAAAAAAAAAAAAAATAAAAAAAAAAAAAAAAAAAAAACATCAACACTTCTGATATACAGAAAAGAAATTAAATTAATTTACATACAAAATATAAAAATAAATAAATTACAGTAAACTGTAATAAACGTCTAGACAGTTATTCATTTTATTTATATCCATTGTCGACAATGAAAATTAATTTTATTTTCAGTGTAGAGGAAGTAACTGTTATTGTTTTTCTTAAGAAAAAAAGTTTTAGCTCAAAGTTAAAGACAATGCTAAATACAAAAATAATAATGAAAGATCCATGTTATTATCAACGATATTCACACAAATCCCAGCAACCAAAAAACACATCAATAAATGAAGAATCAGTTTATCTCTAAAACCACAGTCAAGTTCTTCAGAAAAATATTTAGAAATTTTCTACAAATATTTAATAATAACTGGATTAACTTTGCCATCAAAACCTGTACATACTGAACTATCTCGTTCTAATGTATTCCAAATCGACTGCAGAGAGATCACAAACCTAGTAATTACAAAGTGTATAATTAATCATTCTGAAACGTGTTTTCTATCAAAACCACCGAAACATCGTAAACCCTTTTAACCAACGATATCTTATCCACCTTTAATTACAAACTGACTACAAAACCAGGTACCCACTTTACCACCAAAAAGTCCTTCATCTTCTCGATAATACAAGCTGCAGAATAACCATTTTATAATTAATATTTCTTAAACTATCCTATAATTAATAAATGCAAAAAAAACCCATTAAAACAAGCCGACGATTTTTTTTTTGTACCTCGTCTACGGTAAGGTTATAATTATTTATAATTTTGCCGAGATTTGAGAGAAAGACAAAACAAAAAACGAACGATAATTAAAGGTGGCGGAATGTTTACGACGATACTGCACAAAGCGACGTAACGGGCTCTTTAGAACAGGCGCTGTAAGTAAAGCACCACGTGTGCACGGAGAAACAATCGGTGGCGAAAGAGAAAACAAAACTCCATCTGAACGGTATCGGTTCTTTTAATCTAGACGTCGCCTTTTCAAACGGACGGGTAACGCATTGAACTGCTGCCTTTTATTTGTCACCTAACGACAATTCCATGTGTACTTTTCACAACCACGCACAATAGCGCTGGAAGTAACAGGCAGCCGAGGACCCGCCCTCGCTCCTCGGTAATCGCTCTTAATGAGATTTGGATGATCCTCGCTCCAGCGGCCCGTGACCACTTATTTAGGCAGCAGCATCCCCGTGCTCCTTGATCTCTCGTTTCTTTTACTTATCCACACAATGGGTCAGCATAAGGCTGGACGTAGCCGGGCCGTGCGATGACCACTGATGACCAATGATTCACAGACGCGGCGAGATCAGATAAAACACGTTTGATCGCCGGGTTACTCAACATTGAGTCAGAAAACGACGTCTGCTGAAGAAAATGGAAGGGTGTTTTTTTTTTTTTTTTTTTTCTACCACTAACCCTGTGTTTGGTGTCAAAAATAACATCTGCTTTGAATTGTTAGCGTTTTTCTTCCCACACCCCTTGATTTGAAGATAATCTTATTCAGCAGATGGATAAGATGGATGGATGGATGGAAGAAATGAATGGAAGGATGGAGTGATGGATATATCGAGATAGATAGATAGACAGATAGACGGCATTGCACATGAATTGCACAGTGTCAGATTTCTTTATAGGGTCAGGATATTTATAGAGGTACAAAAGTTAACCACACACACACACACACACACACACACACACCCCTCATATATATATGTTATCCTGTAAAAATACAGTTGATAAAAAAAAAAACACGGAAAGCTAACGATTTGAATGTATTTGTATTATTATTTAAGTTGGCAGTGAAGCTGTCTAGCGCACTAATTAATCTTTACTACTACTAAATTAGAATTAAAATAAAAAGAAATAAATAAGAAATAAAATAAAATAAAATATTTAAATAGATATTAAATATAAATTTAAAAAATAATAGTATGTAAGATAAAATAAATAAGAAATAAAATAAAATAAAATAATTAAATAGATATTAAATAAAAATTTAAAAAATAATAGTGTGTAAGATAAAATAAAATAAAATAAAGTTAAATATAATTAAACTAAATTAAATTAAATCAAATTAAATTAAATAATTAAATATACAGATAATAAATAAAAATTTTAAAAATAATAGTATATAAGATAAAAATAACTAAAAATTAAATAAATAAATATATAAATAAATAAATATTAAACAAAAATAGAACTACAAATGCAAAAATAAATAAATAACCGATAAAAAAATTACACAGCAAAATTTCAAAACAAGAGTATCAAAGCAGAACAGAAATAAATAAAACAAACTCAGCTACATTTAAAACTAAAACGAAAATAAATAACGCTAATTTAAACGACGATAAAAACAAATGAACCGAAATAAATTAATTTGTCGTTTTCTCTGCACTGAACGAAACGAAAACAGAAATAAACTCTGCTATTACAAGAACCGTGAACATCTTGAATCTGACAACAGAATTTAGTTATTGAACGCACTAAATAAAACTGTCAGCGAAAGTTGTAAAACAGTTAAACTGCGGTCAAGCGAAATATCTTGTCAAAGCTTTTTTTTGTTGTTGAATATCATCAGCGAGATTTTTACTGTTGTTCATCTCATTGGATATGAGAAAATAATTTGCTTTGGTTGTGTTAAGGGTTAGATTGTGTTTAAGTTTGTGTCACTTGATTTTGTCACGGCTGTCAGGCTATGGTTAGCTAGAAATAACGTTTAGGTCGTTTGCATCATCTGATTCAGCGAGTTTTAGCATAGTGTACAGAAACTGTGATTTTCTTTTTTTTTTTTTTTTTCTCTCGTGGTGAAAATGAAAACAGGGTAAAACTAAGAGTTCGTAGAGAAAAAGAATAAAAGAAAGATTGTTAGGTAAATTTTTTAAAAGCGCGAGAAAGGAATGTATTTTGTTTTATTTTATTTTATTTTATTTTGTTTTTATTTTATTTTATTTTGTTTTGTTTATTTTGTTTTGTTTATTTTGTTTTATTGTGTTATGTTTTGTTTTGTTTTATTTGTTTTGTTTATTTGTTATTTTATTTCTTTTCAATTCATTTTATTTTATTTTGTTTTTATTTCAGAAATGTTAATTATATTGTTTTTTATATTACTTATTTTATTTATTCCTTCGCTTTTATTCACAGCCTATTTTATTCATTTAGTTAGTTAGTTAGTTATACGCTTTATTTTTAATTAAATTAAAATTCAGGTTCAATATTAATAAATAATAATTATAAAACATAAACAAACATAAATGAAATAAATAAAATTCAGAAAAGAATTATTAAACAAATTAATAAAATAGAACACAGGTAGATTAAACATAACGAAAAGAATAAAAGATAAAACCATTCTTTAACGACTTTAAACATTTTGATGAATTTATAAGAGACATATTAATAATTATATATACACTCACACAAACTTACATCTTCTTGATCGTGTAATATTAACAAAACGCACACACACACACACACACACACACACACAACCAAAACAAAATAAAAAATAAAACATACCACACTAACAGCTAGATATAAACACAAATTAGGATTTAATATCTTCGATATTTTCTTTCTTTACTAATAGAAAATATTAAAATTTTAAAAAAAAGAAAATGTCATACGAAATATGTTTAACTAAAATAATAATAAAACAGAACATTTTCAGTTTCACGTTCAGAAGTCAACGATTATCTAATCTCGGTAACAAAAAATCGCAGATTATCCGTTAATTCACTAATCCCCGAGGAAGAGACTGCGGCGGTTCCTAGACAATTATAACACAAATGTCACAGCGCTAGAACAACATTTCAAAGTAATAAACTTTCTGTGCTTACTTACAGTCAGACGTTCAGGTGATCAGTGACTGTGTTAATTTACTGAAACTGTTAATTTGTTGAGAGAAACTAAATTGTTTAAAACTATGTGTATGTTAAATACTTTGTTAAAATAATTTAAAAACAAAATATTTTTAGATTTTTTTTCTTCTGTATCGAATTTATTTTTCAAATGTTTTTTTTTTCTATTTATTTATTTATTTGTTTGTTTGTTTGTTTGTTTATTTATGTTTGACTGTTTTTATAGTTTTAATTTTTTATTTCAGCACTACTATTTTTTATTTATATGTTATATCGTTTAATTTTCTCACTGATTTTTATTGTACAAATAATTTTATTAGACCATAATAACGATTTATTTTATTTTATTTTATTTTATTAATTTTCTTTTTAAAAGGTAGTTACAAATTAATCAATGTATGTACATAAACAGATTATATACACGTATATTTTATATATATATATATATTATATGCTGATACACGTTATAAATGAACATAAATATACAGATAAATAAATATACGCATAATACATTTATATAAAAAAAACATAAGGATAATATATATACACGCATTCAAACACAAACATCAACATACACATATACTTTCTAACAAAATACAAATTTTGACTGGTAAAATACCGATGTACTAAACTAGTACCTATCAAACATACTTTGTTAATTACTTCGTCTGGTTTTTCTGTTTTAATTAAACAGGTAAGTGTATGTTAATTGGACCCCCGTGTCACATGATACAGGTAGACATGTACGACACGTTTATTAGTGTACAATGTGATCTACTGTCACATAGTGATATACCACCAGATACTTATATATGTAGGTGTATTTGTCTTTAAATAGTTTATTTTGTAAAGAACTTTTAGGAGTTTCAGTCTAAAATGGACAGTTATAAAAAATAAAAAAAAAAATTATAATAATAATACTAATAATTATCTAACTAACTAACAAAATAATTAAATAAACAAACAAACAAATAAAATAAAATAAAATAAAACAAAATAAATTAGATAATATAAAATAAGATAAAATAGATAAAATTGAATAAAATAAAATAATAGTTTAAATAATGTCAGTTATAATTTTTAAAATGATGTGGATTATATATAAATTTAATATTTATAAAATTTGTATTTAAATAAGTTTAATTTATAATTTGAAATGTAATATTTTTATTTAAATATCTTTTATTATTACGCATATTATTATTATCAGCAACATTATTATAATCAGAAAACAATAATGGCATATCAAAATTTATAATTTACAAACATTCAAACTTTCATTCAGTTTTAAAAGTTAAAATCAGTTTTAAAATTGAAACATTTTTAAATTGTTATAAGTCTATTCGTGAATGTTAAAACTCGACAATTTTGTTTCCCCAGTAATTTATTTTTACTTCAGTAAGCGTAATTCATATTCAGATATTCTGTTCAAATTGTTGTTAGTTTTGTTTATATTCTTAACTAACTGTAAGTAAAACGGCACATAATCAGATGAGTATAGATAGGATAATTATTTCTATTTTCTAAATATAAGAAATTTATTATTCAGTAGATTTATTTGTATCACGAAATTAAATACAGATCTTATAATAAATAATTCATATTTAATTATTATCTTTCTCAGCATATTTTTCTAATTTATAAATATTTGAAAAACAGCAAAACATGGAAACGATCTTTTTATTTTTTCTTTATTTTTTTTTTTTATTTAAAACAGCGACATATAGAGTTATATAATGTAATTTATTACTATTTCAAAGTTTGATATATAGCAGATTATGTTAGGTAGTCAAATGTGTTTGTTTTGTTGTTGTTGGGTTTTTTTTCCCCTCACTTGAAAGATAATGTTTCAAAACTCAAAATTTGTTTCAGTATTAGATAAAATTTCGTCAAGTATGTCAAATTAAAAATAATAAATATATCAATAAATAAAAAAGTAATAACGTGTTTTATATAAAAGCAATAAAGGAATTTTTAATACTTAACAATAACTAATAATATAAAACATAAAATATATATATAATAATAATAATAATAATAATAATAATAATAATAAAAACAACAACAACAACAACACAAACAGTAACATAAAACAAATATTCACCTGGAAATTAAAATTAAAATTAATTAAAATTATAATTACCTGGAACCGGCATGGAAGACGTTGGTTTCATCCATTCGAACGGTGCCCTCAGATTCTTACTGTTTGCCCCGGGGCTGAGACTGGCGTTACTGTTGGGGGAGCACGTGTTTACTGCTGGGGAGGTGTCCACCGTGGTCATGTGGGGGGACACGGACTGAGAAATGGGGGCAATGTTCTGCATGTACTCCATCCCCGTCCCGTGGCGGTATGCGTAGTTGTACGACCCTTGCTGCATCGACGACGGGGTGCACGTGGGGATAGCATAATTCCACTCCTCTATCGCCCCGTGGGTCGGGCGAGGGCCTGTCCCGTACAGCGCTGCCCACGAATTTTGTTGCACACTTTGATCCGCCACCTGGTACTGGGAATATTCCTGGTTTTGAAACTGATTGTTCTGGTTTGGGTAGCTGAACGGAAAGTTATAAGACGCCGAAGATGGCCGAGTATTGAAAACATTATTTTCGTGACACATCGCCATTCCGCGTAATAATAAAATAATTACAATAACAAATATATCTGTACTGGCTTCCAGATTAAACAGAAAACTAAACTAAATCAATTTATATCCTCGATAAAAAAAAAATATATATATATATATATAAATTTACAATAAATCCTGGAAAACAGTCATCTGCTAGAGCAACCAGGTCAGTAGTTGTAATTCAAATGAAGTATTCACTCACAGAAATTTCAGGAAGTATACTCGCCAGTAAGTATTACAATCAACCTAAAGTCATTTACAATACCAGACTCCGCCCACTTTCTTTTTGACTGACGTTACAGGCGCGATTTTCATTGGTCGCAAAAGGTGGTAACGGGGCTGGAGCCAATGCCTTCCCGCCAAGTGACGTAACATGCATGACAGGTTGCGATTTTTTTCGTGTATCTTCATCCATGTCGCCATATTGATAGGTTACTGTGTTTTATTTGGTTAAATCGGTGTGTATTGTAAACAAATTAAATCTTGACATTTCAATTAGCGGACGAGATCAGTTTGTGATTTATTTTTTATTAAATATCTGGAAGGACCATTTGTCATGAAATTAAATAAATAAATGTTAAAAAGTTTATTTGATAATCTATATTACAAAATGGTTTTAAATTATTTTTTTTATTATTAATTTTATTTTTCCTTATTTTATTTCATTTTACTTTACTTTACTTTATTTTACTTTTTTTTTTTACTTTACTTTATTTTATTTTATTTTATTTTATTTTATTTTATTTTATTTTATTTTTGTTCAGTATATTTTATTTATAGTTTATATTTCATTAAGTATATAAGTTATTTGTTGAGCATAAATGTTCAGATTAACAAAATGCATATTAAAATAACAAACCAAAATTTATATAAAAATATAAAATTTAATTGTAAAAGTAAAATGGAAAGACATGGTAAATAAATTAAGTAAAATACATTAAAAGTTAAATGAGGGAAAATAAAAATATAATAAATATATTACATCTTTTAAATGTTTAATTTTTTATATATTGTAAACAACTACTACTAATAAATAATAATAATTAATAATAATAATAATAATAATAATAATAATAATAATAATAATAATAATAATGCCTACAGATAATTACAGATTCATAATTAGTAAAACATAACTTTACCCATCTACCAAAGCATGCATGCACTGAATATAAATAATTTTACATTTATGAACGTTTTGTTTTAAATCAAAACAAATCAGTGTATTTATTAAACACATTTTTTTCTCTGTAAAAGCATTTATTCACTAAACTTTATACAGGCAAACATATAAAGCTATATTTCATCTTATATAACCGTTAAAACAACAAATATGGTAATAAAAATAGTGTAAACGTTGTTAGATTGTAAATTTATCCAGTAATTCAGTGGTGATTTTTAGCAGAGCCCAACACTTGACAGATTCCCGGTCACTGCCATGTTGTGTGTATATTTGACGTAACGTCTTCCAGGAAACCGCACAAGTTTGCGTTTCTAGGCAAGGCCTGATTAACGGACAAATTACTTTGACAGAATGAAACAGAAATACCCGAGATATTTTCTGTTATTCGCTATGATGGTGAGAAACATTAACTATTTTAACAATATTTCATTATTTTGGCACATCACAAAAAAGAGTGAATTTTTTCCTATGACATGTTTATGGTGAATAATCTTTCTAAACTGTTCTTTTTGGAGAAATATGTAAAAACATTTCAAAACAACTATTAATTTTAATTTATTTTATACATTTTATTTTTGAATAATCAGTGTATAATATATTTCTTTGCATAATCATGGGCCGTATATAGATAATTCATTTTTTTTTATGTCAAATTATTTCACAAAAATTGTCTGAGATGTGTTGTGTTCTCCTGTGTATGAGAAAAATGTATCTGAAAACAACCAGTGCTGTTTAAAACTAAACCACGCAGGAAAAGTCTGAATTTCATCTTAAAATACTTTATCATTGCTAAACTAAAACAGCATGGCATTTCCAAACGTGTTGAGATATATTCATTTATATAATTATTATTTAAACATAAAATTTTCTGCTGGGTTTAATAATGATTATTTTGCTGATGTTGATGATGACGTTTTCTTTATTATTCATATTACTTTTTATTTTCATGGTAGCCATACATCTGTATTTATAATAATTATAATATTTTGAAGCGATTAGTCGCTTTGATATAGTTATTTTGTTACAGTGTACAAACAGTTAACACTAGGGTCGTTTTTTGGTTTGTTTTTTTTTTTTTTCCTTTCTTTTATTTATTTCTTTTATTATTTTCCTTTTACGAAAATAAAAAAAGATCATCAGCCCTGAATCATTCTCTGTTTCTGCCACTGTCATTTTGTACTGAATCCAGGTCTTCAAAGCGCGCGCTGTCTCTCACTTCGTGGTCTAATCCACGGTACAACAGATCAGCAAACATCTCCCTTGTTTTCAAACCTCTCGATCTTTTGATCGCCAACAACAGGCAAACAAAACCTGGTGCTTCTCGAGTGGTCAGACTGACCGGTCAGTAAATATCGCACAGAATGACCGCTGGTCTTGAAGTGCACAACTCAAATATATCGATAACGTGAAATATTTGTACGACTCTTGGGAATCTCGTTGAATCGCTGCGCGACATATGGAACGCCGTTTCTGCCATCATTGCGTGCTGCGCCTTTTCGTAATTTACGTCTAGAAATGCTGCTGTACATCATCACACGTAGTAATTAGTTTAATGTAAACGAAATGTCTCAGAAATTAAAGACTGCGGAAGGAAAAAATATTTGCGTGGATTAAGTTATGTTTACCTTTATTTGTTTCATACTGAATATATGCTACAATGTATTTGATTTTTTTTTTTGTTTTTTTTTTTTTTTACTGTTTCACATAATATAATTCTCTTCTCTCTCTCTCTCTCTCTCTCTCTCTCTCTCTCTCTCTCTCTCTCTCTCTCTCTCTCTCTCTCTCTCTCTCTCTCTCTCTCTCTCTCTCTCTCTTCTTCTTCTTCTTCTTCTTCTTCTTCTTTTCTTCTCACTGTCTTTATCTCTATTCCTCCACAAGTCTAACTGTATATTCGTTTCATGTATATGTGTATATGAGTCCTTACGTGTGTCCATATATTTTATTCAGGACACTGTTGAAAGGGAATCAGTTGTTTATGAACATTATATATCAGTTTAAATGCGAGGTTACAAACACTATTACTCAATATTTATTTGATTTTTTGTTTTTGTTTATTTCTAAATCCTGTACCCTCTAACTCTCGAAAAGGTCCATAAAACAATCAGGAGCCAAAAAAAAAGTCTGTATTTAAAAACACAATCACAACTGTGTGTTAACACTTCGTAATGCGGCTTTAACACTTAACGACCTTTCCCATCCCGTCCACATAAATAACGTTTTTTTTTCCCGTTCTGCACCAGACAGAGAGCCATAAACTGTCCAGGTCAATGATTAGAGCGTAACTATCCGTGACGACTTTGAAATCGACATCCAGTAAAATAGACACCTTCTGAAATTTACGAGCTAACAGAGAGAGAATCTTGTACTTTGAGTTTCCTTGTAAAGAACTGGAATAATTTTCCTTGTTGATTTCTAGTTGTCATTGTCTTTCTAACTAGTAAATTATTTAAGCATTGACTTTAGATTTTAAAATTAATACATTTGGGAAATAAATTTAGATGAGTGAATAAAATATTTCGAGTATGTATAATTTTATTGTTTTGTGATAATAAACCATTTTGGTGATGATGATGACAATGATGAAGACTATAGCGCAATAACCACAACGACGATGATACTTTTGATAATAATATTTAAAACAACAGCAATACTATTTTTACTAAAATAAAAATTATTATTATTATTATTATTATTATTATTATTATTATTATTATTATTATTATTATTATTATTATTATTTTCCTTTTATCCTTGTCTAGGACATTTCCGATTTCTTCAGTTTATTTTACAATTCAATTAAATATTTCTAAAGGCAAATTACATTAATTTAACAAAATTTTTTTTTTATTAATAATGTAAAATATTCATTTAGAGATTACTATAACAGCAGTGCACTAACCTGTGAATTTGTGTACTGCCTACCTGTACAGGTATATAATTCTTACCTGTCATTTTCAGCTATTAAAAATGTGATATATTGTCATGTGACAGTATTGAATTGTGACATACAGCACCTGGTAACTTCTTTTCTCTAAATAACAAAATATTTTAGATGAAACGAAAAAGAATGAAAGACAGGTTATTTGTTTAATAGCTTTAAAAGAAATTTAATTATGAATAGTTCATTATCATTTTTTTTTATTATTATTATTATTGCTGCTGCTGTTGCTGTTGTTAGTGTTATTGTTAGTATTATTATTATTGTTGTTGTTGTTGTTGGTGTTGCTGTTGATGCCATTGTGGTGGTTATTATAATTTGTTGTTATCGTTTTGTTTTTTATTTTATTATTATTATGGTGGTTATTATAATAATTTAACTGTCGTTTAACTTTTAATTAATTGACTAACTAACTAACTAACTAACTAACTAACTATCTAACTAACTAACTAGTTAGCCTAACTATAGATAAAACTTAACCAATCATTCCAAACAGAGAAAGTATTACTGGACTCTGTTAGAGCAATCAACAACGTGATGTCTATTACATCTAGTAACAGCGTATACAGAACAGCGATATCAGTTTCAGTGTTCACACCTAATCCCATTATAGTAAGTAGCGCCAAAACGCTCGCGACCGGCACACTACATTTTCCCGCACATATGTAGGTATTCATCTCCCAACATCAAAAACATTTCACACCATGTATTAAACGTCGACTTCTTACATGTAAAAATTTAACCAATTTCGGCGTGACGGGATTGCAGCTTCTGTACTGCAGTGCTAAATAGAATTTCAAGAATTTTCGCAGAGCGAAAATCGTTAAATGATCGGTACTAAGACAAAATAGAAAGAGGAAATTGATGTCTTTGTCATGTAACTATGTGAAATTTATATTAGTTTTGTACACTGCATCTTAGTCCCCTGTAATTTTCTTTCTTTATTTCCGATTTATTAGAATTTTGAAGGATTCTTAAAATTATTTTTAATTTAGCACAACATGTTATATTGAATTAATATAATTTTTCGAATTATTATTATTATTATTATTATTATTATTATGAAGATGTTGATGAAAAAATAGCTTAAATCAAAAGAAACAAGACAAAGAAGTTTCAAATTAATAATAAAATAAAGTGAAATATATCAAGGTCCTAAATTTCACTACTAAAAAAAGAAAAACAAAATAAAAGTAAATTCACAGGCACGATAATTATGTAAAGTAATTTTTAAAAACTTGCTCGAATGTCGCTTAATTAAGAGAAAAAAAGAGACATTTTCGATTTACGAGCTGTTTTAGAGAACTTGAGCTATCACGTTGATCATTATGTTTGATGACTATGACATCATCAGTGCACAGGAGATGACGTCACACGTGAGATACGCCTCGTGAGTACTAGACAGCCGTGGTTTATACGTGTTATATATCTGCAGTAGTAAAAGAATTACAGAACCACTTGCACGTGAGAAACACCGCAATCCTTGTCACGTGTCAAAAAACACGATTTCCACCAGATGTCGCGGCACCATCATGTCTATCTCATTGCTTAATAAAAATAATATATTTTTTTATACTTTTAGTTATTAGACTCTCTCTCTCTCTCCTGTCTCTCTCTCTGTCTGTAACTGTGTATGCGTGTTTGTGTGTGTATTATATATGCTGCACCAATCTTAATCGTATCCTTCATTTTAATGCCAGTAGGCCTACTATTACTCTCTGTTACTAAAACAATAATTATAAATTCTGCTGTTCTGTTATTTTGTCGATGATAGAAAGTTAGTTACAGTCAACTTCTTGATTTAGACTATTTAACTGTTATAAAAAATAATAATTATCAAGAAGACGGAGAAGAAGAAGAAGAGGAGGAGGAAGAAGAAGAAGAACAACAACAACAACAAACAAAACAACAACAAAAAGAAGATCAAGAAAGAAATTAAGAAAAAGAAAAAGAAAAACAAAATCAGCAATAAAAATGACGGAATTGCTTTTTAATTCAACATTATTTGTTAACAGATTTTATTAGTAAGCGAAGTGCCGCGGCAAATTAGTATTGTCAGGTGCCACGCCCACGCCATGAGAGTCTGTAAGTAAGACTAGTTTATTACTGGAGTGAGAACACGCCGGGTAGAACCGCCGCTGATTTACAGCCGCAATACAGAGTTAGGTTTTTAGAAAACAGTATCAGAATAAACTCCTTAAACCTGCCGGGGTCCACTTACAAGCAATTCCAGTTTCATCCCAAAACATTAAGCAAAACACTAAAACACAAAGACAATAGTGGAATATAAACACAGAACTTGGATATAAACACAATGGCGAAAGTTAAACACGATACTAAAACGTCAACACACAACTTGGAGGTAATTGTTGTCATTAAGAGCCTACAGGCTAAAACCAATAAAAATAAGAGTTGTATAAAATAATATATATATATAAACAAAATAACAGCATGAGAAGTTAAAGAGAAGAGAGAGAGAAAGAGAATTTTCCAATTTGAAGACAACTACGTTTATGTGTAATTTACAGTTATTTCAAATGAATGAAAGAAAAATGAACAGAAAAACGAAAGAAAAAATTACGAAAAATTCAAAATGAAAAGAAAGAACGTATCCTGATTCAAACAAGAATTAAGAAGAATTAATTTAATTATTTAATTGACAATGTTTGAAAACTGAGGATAACAACTGAACAAAAATATTCAGGCATAGTTTTATCAAATATAAAAGTAAATTTCGACTGAAAGAAAATATTGAAATGTTTCCACTAGTACAGATACTGCATAAAAAAAAATAAAATAAAATAAAAAAATAAATAGAAATTCAAAAATAAATTAAATTAAAATAACAAATGAATATAATGTATATATTACAATATAAAAAAACAAAAACATAATATGATAAAACATAATAAAATTAAATAAAATTAAATAAAATCAAATAAATAAATAAATAAATAAATAAAAAATAAATAAATAAATAACTATTCCGCGCAGTGTCCTTAATCTTATCAACAAATCGATTTTAAAATATATAAATAAATATCTTTTGTTTTCTGTTTTAATTATTATTCATATGTTTAAAATTTAAAATCCACTTGGAAAACTGTCGTATGTTTTATTAATTTACGATGCAGAGAAGTACGATGTTGTAATGTTTTTTTCTGATTTATACAGGTAGACTGCTTATACCTGTGCGTTTACCTGTGCGGTGTTTACAAAACTGTATATCTTCTCCATCTGACGTGATACCTGGCTCTACGTAAACACAAGTTTTTGATTTATAACATGTAACTGTTTGGTAAAATAAATAACTGTTATACACCGACAAATAAAATAAATAGAACGTTGGATTTAACATTATTTTTCTCTGTGGAAATAACAAAAACGATTAATTTATATAACTGCTGACCATAATTACGGTCCAGAAAAAATATACAATATTCAGCCTTTTCTATAAACAAATAAACAACACAAACATGAATGTGTATTAACATGTATGTATCTATGTATGTAAAACAAATAAATAAATAAATAAATAAATAAACCACTAAATAAACCAATTTTTAAAGACAAACAAATAAATTTAAAAATTGGTTTTTTTTTTATTTTATTTTTTTATTTTTATTTTAATTATTTATTTATACATCATTTATTTTATATTTACTATTTACTATGTATTATATTGAACTGCTTAGCATCGTACTGTATCGTATTGTATTTCTTTACTAAATTGAAGCACATATTTACAAAATAATGGTATTGTTCTTATTAACTTTATTTACCTATCTAATTACATTTGTCTACCTGTCAGAGCATTTACACTTGATCAGCAGACAGGTAAATAAAATCTCTTTCAGTCTACCTGTACTGGTCAATCAGTGGAGATCGAAACGTGATTGGAATTAAACATTGTAACACAACAACACAACCGGATCACAATGCTTGTCAATAATAAATTTAACGGCGATGTATAAAAACGGAATATCACTATTTCTCGCTACTCTCCCATCTAGGCGACTACTCGTCCAGTCACGTCGGCTAGTAAAAGGTATTGTTCCTGGGGTAATTAATCAACAGGTGAGTGAGATATTTGATTTGTTTGTTAGATTTAACGAGTGTCATACGACCTAAATACACAAGATGAATACATTCACGGAGATGTCTATTTTTATTCTAATTCGCTAAAACATGTCCGTGATTTCTGTTACGCTGTGGATGAGATGTTGTTTTATTATGTCTGTTGTTTTTTGTTCTGTTATGGGTCAGACACTGTTTTATATTAACTAGTGCGTTTGACACTAAATCTGTTTTTGACAGAAAGTCTTGGGTCTCTGTGTTTGTAAAATGCTGATGTTTTATCTCGTTCTAAAAGTGTAACAAAGTCAACTGTGTTAGTTTTTAGAAAACAATGAAATATTTGCTTGTCTGTTTTATTTTGTATTAATAAAATTATATTTATAATTTAAAAATGTACAATTATATATAAATGTATAAAATAAAACTTTATTTTTCATTTATAGTATATAATATTTTTTACTGTTTTTTTTCATCTTTTTTTATTCCTTTTCTTTCATTCTCACAAACTTGATGAAATATACTTTCTGTTTTAAATTTGAAGAATGATATAATTATCGTCCACTTCGTTTTTGTAAATGTATTCGCTAAATAAAAATATTTTCTAGTACATTCTACTTTTTTCCTTGTATTACATAAACATAATGAAATACATTTTCTTATTAACTCCTGTACAATTAGTATTTTTACTGTTAAGAAATTCATTACATAAACTTCCCCAAACAAAATGTTAATGTCATTAATTCCTGAGCGATATTTAAAAAAAAAATTTTTTTTATATATATTTTTTTAAATAAAATAAAATAAAATATATTATTACCTGAAGTATATTAATGTCTTTACTCACTCTCGATGGAATGGCAATATTTTAATTTTTATCTGTTTATCTTATCTTTATTTTATTTCATTTCATTTTAATTCATTTTATTTTATTTCAACTGTTTGTCATGTCTGATTTTCTTACCAAATATTTCCATCGATTTCTTAAGTCATTTAACATGGCATGGATTTATTCTGACTGAAAACAAAAAGCCAGTCTTTTAAAATGTGAGACAATTAATTAATCCACTGACCAGAAGATTAACATAATCGCTATTTAAGGATGTCAGCACGGATTTTTGAAACAGTAGTCATAATGGTGCGATGGTCTCAGTCTTTTGTCTGAAGTCTGGAAGTTGTCGCATCGAATCTTAAAACCAGGATAGATATATTCTAATATGTGACAATATTAACTTCAGGAAAAGTTTCAGAATATATATATATAAACTAAGCGATTTTCTGATTTTTACTTGTCCTTGGAAACATTTCTACACCAATATATTTTCGGATTTTAACCTCGTATTTAGGTAACGATTAACAAAAATATATGAAGAAATTTTATAAAACATTTCTTCTTGCCGTTCAAGGCTAATACAATATAAAATATTTGTTGCTTTAACGTTGTATAAAATATAATGGTATGTTTGTCAGTGTCTAGTAGCTATTATAAAAGTATTATGAAATCAGAACATACTTCTTCAGCAGTATCTAATAAATAAATAAGGAAGTGTACACACATTCACAATACATACGTAAGTACGTACATATATATACATACATACAGACAGAAATATATACGTACATAACATACATATATTCTCTCTTACATTTTATCATGGCATAACTTAGTACACTAAGCTTGTGTTTTTCACTCGTTTACAAAGACGATGTCGTTTGTCGGAAATTACCCGTATCGATATGCACAGGTTTAGGAAAATCTGCTTTCAAAGCCGTGCGGAACACACGCATTAACAAAAACACAGATCAAACGAAAACAACGAGAAAAGCGCAAAAGACTCGGCTTTTTGATGAAGAACACACGAAGGGATATATGTGATTATTTTGCAATAAGGGTAATGCCTGTGCAGAAAGACGTTGTTGTTTCACGCGCGAGTGATCAGTTTTCTCACAAACCTGACCAAGAAGAAAGGGAAAATGTCGGACGATTTCTGATCTTCGTACCGGTCAATTTGACACCGGACAATAGCGTCCGTGTGGCGCATTGTCCCTGGTCAGCAGACCGCACGCACCGCTAAATGAGCCGTGTAGGGTTGGTACTGGACATACGGACAAACTAAACTTCAGTGGACGAGTATAATGAAAAACGAGCTTATAATTTATTGCTTATTAATTGTAGATGCGCGTCCTATCAATTTGTTGAAGAGTAACGGGTCCTGGTAGAATGTGTGATAAGGAAAGATGAATAAACGTTGCTTGCGGCGTGATCTCTTTCAGTATTTCTTAAAGTAAATTAAAAACGACGAAAACATGTAATTCGTTGTGGTTTTTGTGGGAAAAAGTGACAAGCGAAAGTATAATAAATTGGGAAACTCAGGTGAACGAAAGCGTTTTACAATCTACCCATGAACGCCAAACTAAACTGTCTAATTCAAAACGGACTGCAAACAAATTGGGCAACAGGTTAAATGAGTACATTCATTTAATAATAATAATAATAATAATAATAATAATAATAGATAGATAGATAGATAGATAGATAGCAGTTTAATACTGAATATATCATACATATTCATGTAGGATATCATGATTTGAAGATGGAAGTCTCAAAAATTGTTAAATACGGTAGAAACCTAATGAGCTTTTGTAAAAAGAAAAACAAAAGTAACACAAACAGCAACAACAAAGGTTTTATTTGGAAAAGAAATAATTTTCTTTATATTTGAAAATTTACAGCGAGCATGTGTTTGAAACTTCATTTTTTAATTTTTTTTTTTTTTTTTTTTTACAAAAATCCTTTACGTTATGTCAAAATTATTCGTGAATGTTCGCTGTATTTCGTCACAACTTAGTTAATAAAAATTTCTCCGATAATTAATAACGGAGATCAGGAAAAGTTTTGTGATCGTAGTCATATGGTATGAGTGTTAATAAGATTTACTAGCTTTATTAATTTTCTTCTTTAATTTTTATTAGATTTAATTTTTAACAAACACACACATTTGGCATACTTCCGTAATAAATTAACAAAGTAAATATCCAAATCCTTTAGTCAAATATATTTTTAAATTTTTTTTATTATTTTAATTAATTTACTTTTATATTTTTTTTTTTTATTTTTATTCATTTTTATATATCACTTTTTATTTATTTATTATTATTATTTTATTTATTTTTTTAAGACGTAATAAATAATAAATCAAATGCTTTACTGACATTAATTTTAATAACTTAAATTTTTGAAACATTTTGAGGCATCTGTGCTGTTTTTGAGTTGTTTTCCTGTGTACGTAATGTAAGAATGCAGTCAGTCGACGTTTTTACACACATCTGCAGAAAATAAAGATGTTTAAATATATCCTTGAAAACGTTATCAGCATTAACTTTGAAAAGAGACAAATCTCTCTCTCTCTCTAAATATGTGTCAAAAAGAAGCATAGTTTTTAATAACTAAGATGATTATAAACAAAAGACACAAGAAGCAGCTTATTTTAATAATTTACTGATTTACATAATAAAAAAAATGTAAACAAAATTTATGACATAAGTTTATTTAACACTGATAATCACACATTCTGTATAACTTTATTTTGTTATTTACTGCTTTTCTTTCCTGATCTTTTGTTGCCCAGTTCAGCAAGTTTTTTATCCAGTTTTCTCTGTAAATGTGCGTGTTTGTCTGGGTCAACTTTTCTGTTTGGCACTGTGTTTCCTCGGAACAGAATTCCTTCCTTCATGATGGCCTGTCTTGCAGCAAACTTTGCTTCGTCACCACAACCGTGAATTTCAGGCATCGCATGCGAGAAACAAAACCTCTGACAACAAAATGGGCACGTCTGGCTAAAGGTCAAGGTTATTTGTTTGCATTTTTTAAAATGACACTTCCTGTCCACGTTTTGGACTGCTTCAATCAGTCCGTCGAAATCATCTGCGTCAATTTTTGCCAGGGCTGCAGCAGTCTTTTTAGTCAGTATGTCATTTCGAGATTTCGGTCTGGCAGTCTTTGTAGCAGTTTTAACTTCCTTCGTTTTAGGCACAGCACCGCCAGACTGTGAAGGTTTTGTCTTCTGTTTCGAACAGTGCAACTCGTGCAGTGTGATGTTCGCCAAGATGACGTCTTTGTTACAGAACTTGCAAGAAGTTTTATCTCCAGGAGTCTGCTGCTGTTTCAGTTCATCACTAACATCTGTCTGAACATCACCTTTAATCTGTCCACTTTCACTTTCATTTTCTTTTTTTATCTGTTCCAAATCTACTGAAGCAACTGGAGAATTTTCTTTTTCTTCTTCTTCCAAAGTATTCTCTTTATTTTCTGTTTCCTCTTTCTCTGAGTTTTCTTCTTTTGAAGTGTGTGAGGTTTCCTTTAGTTCACCATTGACCTTGTTTAGAGACAACAATATGGCGGTCTTTATCTTCACCTTTACTGACATGACAAAGATTCATCTTCTCTGAAAGCTAAAAATTAAAATAAAACAATTAATGAAAGCAAAAACATAATTTTTTTCAAACAGCAGTTATCTTCATTGTATTCTACTTCACCTATTTTCTGTACTCATTGATATTAATGCTTTCAAACGTACATTCTTGGGATAAAAACAATCCCTCTGGAGTATGATTATGTCATTTGTTCACTGTTATGGAATGGCAGAAAGTTTCATATGCAGATATTTTAAAGCAGGAATTCCGAGTTGAAATGACATTTTGGTTGCAGATCATTAGGTATTGAAATCTCAGCAGGTTGATGAGTTAAAATTTACCTGGTGTATGAGAAGTCTGTCATGTGAGTTGAGACTGGCTGGGAACTCAATCAGTTTGGAGTTTTCATCTTTTATAAAGTCTTTCAGAATCTTTGTAAACTCTTCTTCCTTCTCAATGTCTCTTTTCTCTTGACTGTAATAAAATTTCTTTAACAACATCTTATTTTTGCATCACTGATTACTAAATTAATTGCCATCACTTTTTTGTCCATTACAGTATTACAAGAAATCTTTTATATGAAACTGTGCAGAGAATAAAAACCATGTATGACAATCTTTGAATACATAGGTTACTTTCCACTGTGTGGAATGGAAAAAGATTCAGTGGCATGCTGGTAAACATTGGTCCATAAGTGATCACTATATTCATTCTAACTCAACAATTAATATCAATGAACAGATAAATATGTTTCTTTCTTTCTTTTGGTTGTTTTGCAAGATAAAAAAATTTGATGCAAATCATAATCAATTTTATCTGTAACTAGCAACAAATATTATCATATCTTACCTTATCTTAGAGAGGAAACACAAGTCACACCCTTTATTGTAGCATTTATGTCATATTGACTGAGATGGGAAATATGCCAGTGGGAAGGAACAGAGAGGAAAAGTGACTCTGTAAGCTCTCTCTTTTCAGATTAACATTCTAATTTACAAATCATTTCTGTAACTGTGAGAGTAGAAACGAAATGATATATTTTAAAAATATATAAATCTCTACTGTTAAATTTAGAAATACCTTTCAACTGTAGTTTGATGAAGGTCTTTGCCTGTTTTGTTTTGTTGACCTGATTTGCCTTTGTCCGATTTTTCCCTCTTTTTTTTACTCTTTGACTTTGCAGAAAGTGCACTGTCTAACCGTTCTGGTCTTGTTCCAGTATGAACCACTTTTCCAGCTGAGAAGACACAAATATGTTTGGATAATAATTTTTAGCTTTATTTTAACATGCAGAGACAGAAAGACAGAAGGACAGATGAAAACTACATGTCATACCTGTTTGTATATCAAAATATTTTTATTATTGCTCTTGTCATAATCATCATCACTATTATTATTATCATTATCGTCATCATCATCTTTATATTCTTCACCATCATCATGTTCATCAACTCATCATCATCATCGTCACCATTACTATTACTCTTACTATTAAAATAATATAATTATTGTTTTATGATTAATACTCTTGATGGTGGTATTTGTTTTATATTATTATTGTTGTTGCTGTGGTTGTTGTTGTTGTTGTCCTTTTCATTCTGTTTTCACAAAATACTTTTCATTTTTCAAATTCGACTCTTACACTGAATGTATTCCTGGGCTGACCAGACTTCTCCGTGCTCTGTGAAATACTCTATCAGAGTTTTGAGAAAGTTGTTGTGGCCGACAGTCTCAGCGTCACACACGATGGCAACGTGGCGTCTCGCTCTGGTTATAGCAACGTTGATTCTCCTGTTCTCAGCCAGGAAACCTACTTCTCCTACAGAATAATCAATTAAAGAATAAAAATAAATGTTAAATACTAAGAAATGTTTAATATAATTTAAAAAAAAAATACTGTCTTAATTTTCTTTTTGTATTATGTCTTTTTTCTTCTTTTTAAAAATTAATTGTTTATTATTAATTTGTATTATTATTATTAGTGCTGTTGTTGTTGTTGTTGTTCTTACTATCATCATCATCATCATTATTATTATTATTTTACATAACTGGGTTTTGATGACTTTGCATGATACCACAAATAAAACAGGTAAAAGACTGTTAGATTAGATAAAACAAAATTAAATAAAAATAAATCAATAAATAAGGAAAGAAAGAAAGAAGATAAACAAACAAAACAAAATAAATCAAAAACCAATAAATTAATAATAAATTCATCCACCGAAGCAAATTTCACAGAGTAGTTTACATACTTAAAAAAGAAAATAATTAAAAGAATGTGTTACCTTTCAGATTACTTCTAACAAAAGAAATAACAACTGCCTCTTTCTCTCGGCCCTGAAACCCGTCCACAGACTTGATCTCCAACGCTGGGAACTTTGCTGACAACCGAGACCTCAGAATATCCACCTGTAACAACACACAATCACTGTTACATCACTTAACATCAGATTTCTGTTACCTAGAAATGAAGGTTTTACAAAACACCAACACAGGTTATTTAGTTAACAAACATAATTACTCATAAAGTGTATTCTGATTATCCATCATACATTTTTTCATTGATAGCTGTATATTTTTTTGTTGTGTTATATTTTTCTCTGTGTATGTTATTTCTATATACTGAATGTTTTCATTAGTATATAAAATGTATTTTTTACCTGTAAGTTGTAAGGAGTGATGAGAGCAATGTCAGCTGGATTTAATCCACTTGAGATAAGTTTCTCTATGTGAGCAGTGACAATATCAGCTTCACCTGTCAAAAAACACATCAGTTTATTTATTAGATACACCAGCATTCACAATTTCATAAAAATACTGCATACATCAAAACATTCTTCAAGAACTTAAATCTAAGTTATCTATAAAATACCTTAGTTACCTATCCATTCTTCAGTGTCTTAAACCTAAGTTATCTGCACATTCTAAAAGACCTTGTACCTTAGTTATCAATACATTCGGAAAGTATCAACAGCAAAGTTTTCTGTACAGTTTCATCAATAGAATAGTGAAGTAATAGTAAAGTTTCATATATAATTTCATTTGTCCACTTCAGGTAACTGAACAGTCAGAAAGTGTCTTATATCTGTAATAATGTCAAATGTTTTTATGTTTGGTAGAATTTATCTGTACTCTATGTGATATGTTTTGTCTGTATACTGTAATCTGTTACATATTTAATATCACAGTCACCTGACAACAGATATACAGTGTGTGTTTTTAATTACCTTCATTTCCTTTAGAGATCTCCTCAGGCAGGTCAAGTTCATAAAGGTCGCATCCAGTTGTATCAATGAGAAGAAGAGGACAGCTGGTTTCTTCACTCTCTTCTATGCCTGGAAGATCTCTGAAAGAAACAGTGAATGAATATATTTTACTTTATTTTAATGATTGCTACATGTCAAATGATTAATAATGATATTATGAGAAAGGAAACATTTCATCACTTTACTAGGGGTTGCTCCTACCAAACAGAACTGTGGTAAAAAAAAAAAAAAAAAAAAATAAATACACATTAGGAATTGATTGTAATATCTAACAACTTCAAGATCAAATATCAGTATTATGTTTGTGTACTGTAGCTGGGTTTTTTAAAGAGGTGAATTATGTGAAGATATGACTTTTGTGTATTTATCTTCAAGATGTTTTGCAATAACAAAGGTGGTCTTGATGAGCATGTTATGTGAGTGTATAAAAAGATGGTTCATATAATAAAGTAATTGTGTATTACACAGCAGGCTTATTTAAGAGGGTGAATAATAGTGATAACAAAAGCGGTCTTGATGATTAGACGATTTCAGGGTCTAAGAAAGAAAGTTTACTTGACAAGGAGACTCTATATTATACAGCAGATTTACTTAACAAGATAAATAAAGGCTGTAACAAAATTTATATGGTTTCTGGGTATAAGAAAGAAGGATTACATGATAAGATGAATGTAATTTATACAGACCCAACAACAAAAAAGTATTTATTTACTTAAGAAGGTGATCCCTCACAGATTTGTGTGCTACAAGTTTTCCTTCATACAACTGGTCTGACGACCACTGCATGATGGCAGCATTCATCCTGTACTGGGTCGTCAACATCCTGACAACATCACTGCTGCTGTTCTTGAGAATTCTCTCCATCAGCGTCACTTCCAGTCCATTCTTAGCAGCTCTGATTAGAAAACAAGAAGAAACTCAACATAATTTATCATTAATAATTATTTACATCAGGGGATACAGAAACAACCAGGAAGTGAAGAGTATAACCTTCATAAGCTAGTTTAAAGAATAAGAATGCTCACGAGTAAGACAGTAAAATGGTTTAACTGAAGTTTTTAACTGAGAGATTTTGTTGTTGACTTCAACTTACTCATGTGAGAGAATTGTTGGAGGGAGTTGATGATGATCTCCAGCTAGAACACATCGCGGAACTCTGGATAAACCAATCCAACAAGCTGCTTCCAAAGCCTACAAATACAAAAACCTTTCACTAATTATCTGACATCAGACATCACACACACATACACACATACCCACATGTACTGCAATAAATTAATTGTATCTCACATCATGTACAACAAATTTTTTTCCTCTCACCTTAGTTCATCACCATAGACCCCTTAAATATATATATAAATATTTTAAAGCAAAAATAAGCTACTATTTTAGCCCAAAACATATTAGTTAAATTAAACACAATTTATTTCATTCTGTTCTATGTAAAAATAATTAACTGAAATAACAAAAACAGAGGCATTCACTATCATCACTTTTAGGAAAAATTCATACATTCTCTGTTGCTAACATTAAAATCCAGAAACATTCTTGCTATCGATTTTATGGCAGAATTTGCAAACATCCACCATCTGATTAAAGAAAATGAATTTTTTAATTATTAAGCTTTAACTTTGATCACATGACAGAGATCACAGTTTTTACCTGTGAACATTCGTCTATGACACCCAGATCAAAGTGATCTTCATCAAGAAACTTGAGTGGTCCCTCCCTGGATGCGCTGGTCAGAGTGACCAACACAACATCAGCACGTTTCAGAATCTCTGTGATTGCTGCTTTCTCTCTCTGAACCAGCTCGCGTCGCAGATGTTTGATGTCATCACGCAGTCCCTGCTTCTCTCCCTTGCTTCTTGTCCGCTTCATTTTGTTCTAATACAAAATAAAACTAAATTTTTATTATTACAAAAATATTTAAAATAAATATATTTAAGATGACATATACAAACCAAAAATATGAAGTGCATTATAAGAATTATAAATGTTGGCCCAGAAATCCTAGAATTAAAAAGCAAGTCTTTAGCCATGACTAAATGGATAAATTTTAATATATCTTCTAACACACACACAAACATATACACACAGACACACATACAAACATTCAAACATACACATACATACACACATAAATCTAACATACAAAAGCTTCATCTAGGTCTTTTCTGACATCCTGAACCAGTTTGGTTTCATCACTTCTGGACACGATGGCGTCCAGGGCAAATTTCTGTATGTGAGGCAGGACGCGGGCTGGGTGACCAATTCGGACTATCTTCTGAAGATTAGCAGACAGTTTCTCTACCAGGTTGTCAACGGCAACATTCGATGGTGCACAGGCAAGAACCTGAAAGTATTATTGTAATTTGATTAGACGCTTTATTTCATGTAAATAAATATATATAAAGAAATATATAACGGTAAAAATCTACTTTAGTTTTTCAGTGGAAAATTTTAAATCATAAATAAGAACTTACTAATCAAAAACATAAAAATATAATTTGGGAATATTAATGTACTGCTGAAGTTATGTGTGCCATTTAAAGCAAGGGAAACAACCCAACGTGAAATGATAAGTTAAAAAGAAAAAGCTTGAAAAGACTGAGGCAACAAACACCATATGTAAACAGTCCAAAAATAATTATATTGATGCTGTTATCACGACACAGTTGACTATGCAGTATGTTTAACTTCACATTATAACAAGATCAAAACAATATCAAGTGACATACTTTGAGTCCCCTGTTTACAGTCTGTAGGATAACTTCCACCACTGTGGTTGTTTTCCCAGTGCCTGGAGGTCCATGGATCACTGCAACTTCTCTCTGTCGCAGAGCAAACCTCACTGCTTCCTTCTGTGAGTCATCAAGACTTTCATTTACAAACTGGACTTCTGAAAGCATAAAAAATACAAAGTATATTAAATGTCCCTGTACAAGAAATAAAAATCACAAGTAATAACGTTAAATTAATATATATTTGTATTGGTTGCTACTAAAACAAAATTGAATTATTTCAAATTATAGCAATTCAGTCATGTAAAGGACTTCTGTTTGCTTTTTTTGCATAGTTTCAGGAATTTGAGAATGTTAAAGAACACTAAAATAAATTCAGAAAGATAAGTAATTTTTATGGGAAATAAAAATGCTGTGAAATGTCAAATCAATTATAATAATAATAATTTTCTTTTTTAACCTGTTTCTTTAGTAGGAGGAGAAAACTCTGATGAATCAAAGAGGACATTAATGAGAGACTGACATGGTCCATGAGAATATCTGTTGAGATCTTTTAAAGCTCTGAAACAGAAAACATGAAAAGAGATAGTAAATTAATATTAATAAGCACCTTCCTGTGCGATTACCAATAATTTATCTTTTAAATACTTTCCCAGAAAATGTAATAGGCAAACAAACAGCAAGAGCCTGTAGCCATACACAAGAACTTCTGTGAAGAATAACAAGTCCAGGAAAACAACCAAAGTCAGACTGAACATGCAACTTATCACACCACAGACAAAAGTTTAAAATCTGATATTTCTGTAAGTAAAAGAGAAAGTAAAGAAAAGCCATACTGATCTTAGGACAGAAAAGAAAAATCTCCAAAGGATGAAGTTGTAAGATATAAATTTTAAAGTAAACCTTTTAAAAATATCAAAAAATTATTTGATAGTTATTTTAATTTGACAAACTTTAAGATATTTATTATGAATCATCAAACTAATTTTGTTTTAAAATTAATGTACACATGTAATAGTTAATTTAAAAAAAAAATATATATATATATATATTTATATGTTTTTCTCAATATTTATTCATCCTGCAAAGATATGTAAAAAGAAAGACATAAATAAATTATGTTGTTACTTTTTCAGTCTCCTGTATGTGACGTTGTTTGCTAACTTGGTGATTTTGTACAGACTGTCATCGTCCCAGGAGAACACATCATCACCCTCCTCAAATGCAACAGTGACAGATGTCTGTGTGACCTTTGACACTATCCCAGATGCCAAATTTTGTTGATTTTCTCCTTGTGACAATGCAAAACCCACAATGTCACCTGTGTAAATTAATTTAATGAGTTGAAAACTTCTTTAATGTGAAATGTAATACTTTTAACAAATTAATACTGAGTATTTTAAAAATATAATGACAAATAGAAATTATAATAAAAAGAATAATAATGACAACCATAACATCAACACTATGTCCAGGTAATTAAATAAATTAATTCATTATTACTGCTAAATATAAAAATAATTAATTTTATCTGCAACAATAATAATAATAAATATTTTTTATCTTATTTTTGTAAATTATAAATTTAAATTTTTATTTTAATATAGGTTTTTTTTTTACTCATTATTTATTTGTCCCTATACAGTAATACTGTTCTTAAAAATATTATAATAGAAAGAAAAAACAAAGTACACTTCTAAACTTCTAAGTGAGTTTAGGTGAGATGTTACCTGGAGTAAAGCTGTGTGAAGGTAAGTCATTACCAGGCCAATAGGGTTGAAGTGTTACTAAAATTCTGCCATATAGTCCTGACCTACGTTCTGCTAATCTGAGCTTCAACAAACACACACCTCGCTTCTGTAGTTCTTTTGCTGGAAGTTTATCAGTTAGCACTCTAAAACAGAAATACAAATTGTGTTTAATTTTATTAATTAATGAGGAAATACTACTACTACTACTACTACTACTACTACTACTACTAATAATAATAAGAATAATAATAATAATGTATGGATGTCTTGCCGGATAGGTTGTTTATAAATGTGCGCATTTCTGTATCTACAATATCTAAAAAAACGGCAAAGGCATGAAGAAGCCTTAGAAATTAAGGGAATTAACTGAGAAACAATTATCATTATTATGAATTAATATCGAAAACGAAGGTAAAACAAAATCACGAGTTTTAGAATGATTTGAAATTAACATGTTAATTATACTTTGCTTCTTCGACTTCTGACTGTCTTTCTTTTTCAAGAAGATGTAAGGTTTTCTCAACAAATTTTTCAAGATTCATAATTATTAGTTTCAGTAAATAGTTCCCTAGTCGTGGAGGCTGACATATTGGGAAGAAAGATAACTCTAAAGTACAGACAACTCGCATAAAACCCCGGCGAAATTACTAGCAGCGTTGTTAAATAATTTCGAAAGACTAAAAAATTAAAATTAAAATTAAAAAAAATTAATAAAATAAAATAAATAAAATAAAATAAAATAAAATAAAAAAAAAAAAAGAAGAAATAAATAAAACGAAAATAGTACTCGAGGAGAAAAAAAAATCAAAAATCAAATTTTAAAGAAATGACAGTAACCTCCCAAGAAAAGAAAAAATCATTAATAACAAATGTAAAAAATACAATATATATATATATATATATATATATATGTATGTAAGAGCCTCTTACATATATATATATATATGTACTTCTTAACTTCTTAAATTTCAGGGGGGGCTGACCGGACGTCTTGGAGTCCCTTCTAGATCCACCCCACTTCATTTTCCTATATTTTAATGTAACTGCATTTACATTAATGTACAAAATAAACCAAACTCGAATAAAAAATATAATAATAATAAAAAAAAAGGTGTTGTGATATCGAAATAAAATTTTAGAAACAAATAAATAAAAATAACATGAAAATAACATTTTAAAAATAAAAATAATTTTTAAAAACTCTAAAGGATGCAGACAGAAAATAATCTTTTAAAAAGTAATTAATATTAAGTAAAATGAAAGTAAAATAAGAAAAAGGCTGAAATCAGATTTCAAGATGAAAATATCACTAATTTGAATAAATAACAGCGAAAAAAAAAATTAAAACAGTAAAATCCTTGATTTTTTTTAAAAATCATGAATGTTTTGCTCCATGTTTCATTGTTGTATTCTGCATGTGGAGAAAATCTTTACCGTCATTTCTGTGCAAATACTGAAGGTTACAACAATTACTCTCAAATCAGTGTAAAATGTGTATCAGATAGCATGTTCGTATGATTGGATATTATCGGTGGATACGTTTGGCCCGCATTTGTAAGTGCAAAACTGGCAAACGACCATACCGATTTGTTTTTTGAGTTCTGCAGCGGAAATACAGTGCGAAATATTTAAAACGGTGATCCGAGAACTAGATCTAAGTATCGATAACATACAGGAAATGGAACATTGATAATGCACTGAATATACCTTTCCTGCCTGAAATATAATATATTTATTATGGAAAATGTTAGCAGGTGTGTTGCTTTAGAAAAATAAAAAGTAAAGAACACACTTTTCGAACTGACGTAAGCCGACTACCTTCTGTTAGATAATAACTAACAACATGCAATGGCATTTAAGACAACTGTTTTCGAATTCAGTTTAAAACATGCAAGCTTGAACACTCAGAACTGACTGAGCTTTTGCAGTTGTTTATGGAAAACAGTTGGCGGATTCTAAATTTTGAAAAAGGGAGTTCTTCATCGTAATAATAATAAAAATAAAAATAATTTACTTTTATTGCCAACAGCAGCAGCAACAACAAAGAACTCTTAAGTGAATAATTTGTTTTCGAGTTATTAAGTGATTTCTGTAATATCAGCTGATCGGCAATTTTTATCATAACTCAAAGCAGTGACGTAAACATTGAGTTATATCAAACTGATTACAGTTAACATTACCATTAACCATGAATATCCTTTGCCTAGCGAATATTGTAGGTGGAGAAAAGTGAATCAAAATGAAGAAGGGATGACACCTGCTGTTTGGATTGGACATAATTTTATAAATCATACAGTCTAAGCAATCTTTAATTATTATTAAATATTTCTGATTATTATTATTATTATTTTTTTTTTTTTTTTTTAATTTCACTTCATTTATCAATTAATTTTTATCATAATTGCACAATATATTTTGACTCGATAAATATTAATTTTCATATTTGAATTAAATTAATTTCATATATGAATCATAGATTGCTCAATCACATTACTTTCTCCTTTTTACCCGAAAACAGTTTGAGATGTGCAATCCCCGAAACATTTGAATTTAGGAACTTGAGAAAATTATAGACTGGTTTATATCAGAAACAGATTCGATGTTTTTATCTAGATTAAGCTTCTTCACTTCTCCTTTTTCACGCCTCACCTAAAAGTGGTAGAACATTAAGAAATGTTGTCAACCCTTTTGAAACACTGGATGTGTCTCTCCCAGAATGGTGCCCATGACGACGACAGGCATTACCAGTGAACCAATGGTAACTTGTAAGATAAGTTTGGCGTGTGTACCATTGCACGAATGCCGATTTAATTGGGCGAGAAGTGATATCATTACCAAAAATACCACACCAGACTATGTTCAGACTTCTCCACTTCATTCATTCGGTAACGAACCAGACGTACTAGAAATGTGTGTTATCTCGCAAACAAACTTACCTTTAAGTTTATTTTCAGACTTTTTAAGATAAAGGATTGTATCACGATGGACTGATGCATGATTAAAATTATTCTGATGAAGACGACGACTTTAGGGTAAAAAAAACACACACACACACACACATCCAACAAAACAGAAACAAAAATAAAAAAAAAATAAAAAATAAAAAAAATACCGGAAATATATACGTATAATTACTTTGTATAAAAAGGTTATCGTAAACGATGTTACTACGTCAGTAGGGCTTTCTCACAGATATCATTTCTTAAAGTTTCTGCGCATGAACTTGTAAACTGCGCAGTAAACAAAGTTGTTGTCTTCATTTATTAATTTACAAAATAATTCGGCAGCAGCAAACGATAATTATTAAAATGAGTTTGGGAATTAGTTACATAAAAGCAACAATGATAATGATGATTATTATTAAATAATAATAATAATAATAATAATAATAAAGAAATTATTAATCATAACATTTTTTTTTTTTTTTTTAAATTAACAATTCAAGAACCTCTTATAAAACTTAATATCAAATATACATCAGTGTTTTAATTTAGCTGTGGGCAATAATTTACGCTAACAAGTGAATAAAATATCAATAAAATTGTGTTATCTTATCCAGTGTTTTTTTTATTATTATTATTTCAAAGAAAAAAGCAGCAGCAAACAAATATATAAACAAATTATCCATAGTTTTATTCACAAATGTTTTGTTTGTTTGTTTGTTTGTTTTCCACCCAGCTATTAGAATATAGATACACCTCATAAAATAGTTTGAATTTAAAGACGAATTTGACATTTCTATTTCATGATAACTAATTTCTTTGTATATGTCTAGTTATTTAGTTTTCTTATTTTATTTCTTCTTCTTCTTATTATTATTTTTCTAATTTTATTTCATTTTTTTTATTATGTTTTTATCATTGTGTTTCTCCGGTTCTTTCTTTCTTTTTTTTTTTTTTTTTTTTTTTTCCCCCAGGTAATTCACGTATATTTTTGGCGCATGGTGAGACGCCAGCTCGTAAAATATACCTCTAGCACTTGAACGGATAATACCCATATTTTTCTGAGTAATTTCTGCGACCCATCCTTTACTGATAATAAAGTATTAAAAACGAGAAGTCCGATAATTTCTTTTTCTTTTTAACCCCCCCCCACACAAAACAACATGTTTTTGTTAGTTATTTTCATCAGGAAATAGATAACTATTTTTATACATGAAAAAATGCAGCTTATGAATCGTATGTCCAAATGTATTAGCAAAGGTTGAGATTCCAAAACAAATCATTTGGAAATATGCAGCTGTAAGACAATTTAATAATCTATAATAGTAGATTAATCATCTTTTGTTTCCACGTTTATTTTACATGTAATGGGTTTTAGAGAATGCAGATTTCATTCAACAGAATTCAGCATTTCAAAAAAATATTATATTTCAAAGTTTGTATATCAAGATAAATTGGATACTTTTTGTCACATTAACTGCTGTATTATTAATGTTAAAACAAATTTTAACTTAAATAGTGTAACAGTAAGTAGAATAACCCTTCACACAACAAATAAGAAGAAAGGTTCTGTTTCTAAGATTACCTAGAGGTGACCAACAAAAGTTCTGAATAACAAAAAAAAATTAAAAAAAAAAATTCTGAATGCTTTTTAAAATTCTCATACATTCTTTTTTTCCTGGAAAATAATCATTTCTCACTGTCACAGACTTTTTCTGATCTGACTCGTACAAAGACATAATTCCGTCTTTTAATTTTCCAATCAAAAATTTAACTTTTATGCATATCTAAACTAGGGAATTTGTTTTCATTAAAAACTTCAGAAAAATCCATGTACTTTTTCTTTTTATTTGCATCATGACACAAAAATCTATAAACAAGCAAACATCACTGACAAAAATGGATGGGGGACAAGTGATAAGTTTATAAAAGTCATAAAAGATTCAATCGTTTTTCCATGAGAACATGAGGCTGGCCGACCTTCTCACAGTCTGCAGGATCTGAAAAACATAAATGATTTCATTTCAGTACTGTTATTAAACAATAACAAACTGAATTGCTGGTTTTTATTAATAATATAATAACAATAATAAAAATTCTGACACTTTTGCAAGTACATATTTTAGCCACCTTGTAATTAAATGTTTGTAACAAACAAGTCTGTGGTATGTGTTTTCCTGTTAATAGTAGTCCACAATATAGCTTCAGTAGTTTACCTTTTATATCAAGCTCAGTTTTAAAGTAAATTTTTCATTAATTTCGCATTACCATAGTTAAATAAATTCTGGTGGTAAAACAAACATGGATATTTATTCTAAATATCTGACTAAGAGATTAGTATTACATTTTCTGTGACAACACTGACATACATCTGTCTTACAGTAGTATATAAATAGTAAATGTTTTTTGAAACCGTGTCAAAGTTTGAGGATGTCATCATATTACACTGGCTTCTAATTAGCTCAGCTTTTCCTGTCAAAGTCAGTACTCAAAAATTATCAAAAAATAATTCAGATATACACATTATAATTTAAAAATTCACTTTGAGTGTTATCAAAGCCACAACAGAAAAAATAAACAAATTTGATTTTTAACTATGAAAGCTTTACAGTAAAAAATATTAATAATGAAATAATATTTACTTATAAATAATGGATTAAAAAACAAATTCAGAATTTAATAATAAAAAATGTGAACCTACTTACAAACTGAAATTTAAATAAATATCTATAATTTTGTTTATTATTACAGCTGTAATTTTACTAAAAGGATATCTGTTTTTATTAGTTACTTTAAAACTGATAATACAAATGTGTGTATATGTTTATCCATCTTTATTATTGTCTCAATAATTACAGCATACCTTGAGAATCATAGAAGATTTAAAACACAAGTGATGTTTTATGCTTTCAACTTACCATTGAAAATGTCTTCAAAATCAATGATTTCATCTTTACCAGTTAGTGTATCATGGATTACATTGGAGCTGTGTAGACCAGGCAGTCTCTGGAACTAAAATGCAAAAATAAAACTATACTTCATTTCAAAACTTTATAATCCAAAAACAACCCATTAACAATCAAATTACCTAGCAGACAACACTGAAATCATTTGCAAAACAAAACAGAATCTTTTTCAAACTGCTAAAACTAAATATCAGCCAATAACTTTTTTTTAATTATTATTTCAACAATGTACATATTTAAATTACTGTCTCATAAAAAATGAAATATATTTTATTTACTGATTGAATTTTTTTTTGACAGAAACAGTTTAATGTCAGGTATCTCTCCTACTGAAAATGTCTCACCATTATTTAGGCACAGACCAACATGCACTGATGACTGAGATAAAAACAAAGTAGAACTGTTCTGAATTCAGTTTACCTTGGAGGCTATATTTCTCTCCATCTGTAAGCGGAGAGGTGCCTGGATTCCCTGCATGTTTCTCAGCATCATATCATCCATCTGTATCCTGTTCTTCTCCCACTGGAATTTACAAATATTTACACGTCAGTAAAACTTCTTTTTATTATTCACATTTAGTATTATTTCCTAATCACTTTTTTCTTGTTAAACAGTTCATCTGATAATACGAATAAATGGTATAAATATATTTCATATACTTCCAAGTGATTCTTTTATTTATTTCATAATTTAGAATTAAAATATGATTGTTAAATAATTTATTATTATAAATCTCTCATTCAGATGTAATTGTTTTACACACACATATATGTAAATTCCCAGTGCACAAAAATATAAAGGTATTTTGCAGGCTAATCAGCAGGATTAAATGCAAATCTAATTTACGATAAATTCGAATGACATAATCACTACTCACATTTTCTTCTGAATACTGCAGTGGATGTGATGGCATTTTGTTTCTTTTAACATTCTGCAACCTAGAAATAAAATTATAAAATTCCTGTTTTGATGCAATATAATACTGTAGTTAAGTAATCTAAGTTTTGTTTATATGTTTAAATGAGTACATTTATTTCAATAAAAAATGTCAGGAAAAATTAACTATTTATAATAAAAAGTTTCTTTTTATTTCTGTAATTTCTAAAGCACATTATGAAATGAAATTAATGCTTCTTCTGTGTCACCTCAAAACATTTCAATATGTGTTTCTCTTATCAGTTTAGTAGTCACCGTGACTATGCAGTTCTTAGAGCACTTGACTGGTAACTAAAAGGTCATGAGATCGAGATCAGAGACTGTAAAATTCATTTTCATCAACTTTATGGTCTATTAGAACAGAAAATTAGATATTCGGCCTCCTTATTACAGGTTTCTTGAAAAGTATTCTTTGTAATATATTATCCCAATACACAGATACACAAGAAAACTGTAAAATTAATTTCAAATCATGGTCATTAGTGAAAAAGATATGGTATCTGGTACACTTTGTAATATAGGTCCCAATACACAGATACACAAGAAAAGATCCACTGGACAAATCCTCACCCGTGAAGCATGGTATCTGTACACCATAAGGTCCTGCAGGTAGATCCACTGGACTCATACCTGCGGGCTGTAGCTTCATGGCTGGATGTCCTGAATTCTGTTTTACAACATCAAAAGAAAAAACAATTTAAAAGACAAATGTTATATGAGAGAGAGAGAGAGAGAGAGAGAGAGAGAGAGAGAGAGAGAGAGAGAGAGAGAGAGAGAGAGAGAGAGAGAGAGATATGCATATATTTAGTTGTATTCACTGCTCCGTTAATATATATAAACGCTTATTCAACTGGTGCTGATACAAAGTGATAGTGGTACACAAAATAAACAAATTGAAATTCATTTAGAATTTCCTTCCAATTTCGCTGACGTCATTATCAATAATTCAGATATACTGATTATAATATTAATAACTGTATTTTTCTTTATTAACGGTTAAGAATACACATTCCAAGGTAAAGTCCCAATACTGTATCGGGTTATAATACTTTAAATAATATTATTATCAATGTACAAATCACTAAAACGCTTTACCATGTTGACTTCCACAGTCGCAGTCTTCCGGATGTGCCCAATTGTAAAGTCACTTCTGATTGGTTTATCAAATATGATAGCAATTTTTTCATTGGATGTGTAAATCAAGAAAGGAATTCCTCTAGCGATTCATTTATTTAATCATACTCCCACGGTTTGTGGAATCCTATATATAATTATTATAGCTTTTCCTACAAAATACCTTTACAGCATACATATTGAAATAAATATATCTTTTTCTATTTATCAAAATTAATAATGTACAACTTTCTCTGTTACTCTTGAGAAATGGTTAAGCAATCCAAAAGTAAAAGAATCTTTAATAGGGGGCAATGGTTATTTCAGTAACTCTCTTGCCTCTGTTAGAAGTTCCCAAATCCTTTAGTTTAGTGTACTTGAGAAGTTGTGTCACAATTAGCTAAGTCCGGTTGTGGACTGTTTGATCATTAGTCATAACGTCAAATGCGGTGGTCAGAACCTTCAGGAGAATTTCTTCTAGCTTCATACTAATGGATAAAACAACCTCAGCATGATGTTTTAAAATCTGTGCAATGGGATTACACATACGTTTGATATCTACTATATGATAATGAGTATATGATATATCAGCGTAAACCTAAGGCTTCTTTATAATTACTTTCAGAAAAATGTTTAAAATGTCAAAACTATGTGCCATTGTATGTATTCTGTGCTGGATGTATAGTGTTTATGGTAAGTATTTTTAGTTTATTTATAACTAATCAAGATCTCTCTCTCTCTCTCTCTCTCTCTCTCTCTCTCTCTCTCTCTCTCTCTCTCTCTCTCTCTCTCTCTCTCAGTTAAACATCTATTTGTATTTTTGTTTCAGCTGTGTATTAAAAGCATTACAAAAACAGTAACATTATAGAGATTTATTAAATATTAATTAGTAAATGAATGTGTATTTATTTTACAATACCATAACACATATCATAATTATACATTCTACTATTTTGTAATAAGAAAATTATCTGTCACCTCTGTATGGACTATCATACTTAATAAAACATTGAAACAAAAACACACACACACACACACACACACACACACATACACACACACACACACGCACACATATACACACACACACATGCACTCACATACATAAACATACATACACGTATATCTTTTACCCAAATTCTTAAACATTGTGCATACATTACATACAAGCTAAACACAACAAAAACCTGTATACATACAAATTTACATACACTGATATACAACACATGTATACACATTTAAACATACATACATATCAACTGCTTCTATTTTATTACACTCCTTTTACAGATTAAAACGTCATTTATATTTTTATGCATCAGTTCTTTTCATACAGCAAAACCTTTACCTTTTTAACTAATATTAAAGTGTACAAAAACTAAAAAAAGTAATCCTAAAAATAAAATAAAGTTGTGTTTATACAACAAAACAAAAATAAAATAAAAACAAGAAAACAATCTTTATTTTAATTAAACATTAAACATGAAAAGAAGACAACAATAAAATAACAAGCAACAATAAAATGACATTGATTTATCATACAAGAAACTCATTTATAATAAGTTTTAGATCTTTTTCTGAAACTTTAGGGATGGAACCCCTTTGCAGTCATTGAAATTTATCTCATAACTCCATCCATATTATTATTAACTTTGATTTAAAGAAATTTATGAACCTATTAATTAATTTTGCCCTGAAAATTAAACATTATTGCATATTTTATTTTTTACTAAATTCAAACAAGATAATATTAATGTTAATTTTTGTAGTTTCTGGTTTTTTTACATAATAATTCTTTGAAGCTTTATGCACTGATTATAAAGTGAATAGAGCCAAAATTAACATCACTGTCTTGCTGTACTCCATATGTTATCATAAATGTCATCTTCTTTTAATATTTTTTATTGAGAAAATTAGTCATTAGGATGAATAAGTTTTGTTTCTGTCTTGCCCAGAGGTGTAAAATCATCAAAGGAAGGGCATGAAACAATTTTTACTAAGGAATCTCAGATAGAACAAGGTTCAGCAATATGAAATAATAAAATCTTTAAATGAAGATATAATTTATGTACATGGGAGAATAAATAAATAACATAAAAACAACAACAAATAACAATGATAAATAATAATAATAATAATAATAATAATAATAATTAAAAATAATAGTAAACATTTTTTTCAAAAATCTATAAAATATCTTAAAATTAAAACCCAGCAAGAACTAAAAAAAACAAGAAAAACATAAATCTTTTTTTCACATTCTCTTTCTTTCTTTTTTTTCCCTTTTTTTTAAAATTTATATCTGGGTAGATATTTTAATATGAAAGATAATAAAAAATCTTAGACGTAGCAAGCAGACGAGCCTAGTGACCTTCACCCCTTGCTGGTTAAGTAAATCTGTGTCGATAGCTACATGGGGCTGAATAAAAGTATGTGTGATAAATTATATGTTTAATTTAGTCAGACTCTTTTATTGACTAACATTCTTTTTTTTTAATACACAATTGTGCACATTATTATACATAATTATACACATCTACACACACACACAGACACACACACAGAAAGAGAAAGAGAGGGACATACAGGCATACACACGTACTTGACAGCAGAAATTAATGAAAACCTAAGTTAGATTATTTGATATGCTTTTTATTCAGTGAAATGCTTTTTCTATCATTCTTTTTATTTGCAATACATTTATCACTCAAGTTTTGGACAGATCAGTTTGTTTTTAGTTTTTAAAAATTCTTGTCATTTTAATATAAACTTTTTTTTTCCTAATCTTTTTTTTAAATTTTATCTTCATGCCTTTCTACAAAATAATTTATGACTTTTTTAACTTTTCGTATTCCTATTTGGCATAATTCCAAATTCTGATACTTTTTCTCCCTAGCAGTGAACCTATATTATTTCTGTGGCAGGTTTAGTTCGGAAAATAATCTTTTATAAACATACAACTTCTACAGATGTCAGTTTGTACATAGTAGGAGTCTCTGAAAAACAAAGTCTGCATCCGAGATTTGTTTTGTTTTTAATTTTAATTTTTTTGTTTTTGTTTTATCTCATAAAATTTTATAACAAATGATTACCTTTTTTGGTGTGTAAATATGTTCTACATACATTTATTTTTATTTTCTATGTTCAGTTGTGTCTGTCTCACTCTGTCATTTTCTGCTTTGCCTCACTTTAGCTATGTGTATTTTGTTTATATGTGAATATATAGATACATATATTTGTGGGCATGCATGTATATAGGCAAGTATATGAGTATATCCTATGACATACAGTAGCTATTTATTACAAATGTACATACACACACACATTCAAACATTCACATATTTATATATATATATATAAATACACACACATACATACAGACATACATACATACATACAGACATACATATACACACACATACACATACACACACATATTTACATACATACAAATAAACACACACACGCACATCCTGTAGGCCAGATGTATGTTTATTTTTGTGCATTTCACACAGTTAAAAAGTGGCAGTATATTGAGTTTTTCATTAACTAGCTTGTACTGCGGTACAGAGGAAATAAGCGTTACTGAAAACACTTGATCCATATAACAGCAGTCCACTTTGATAAGTGTTCTCAAGTAGAAGTATTGGGATGGTACAAAATCTGGGATTTAAAAAAAAAAAAAAAAAAAATAGGGAGTGGGATATTGGTTACTAGTTAAATGTACCTGAATCAGATATCATAGATAGCATGATAAGTATTCCTTGACATATCAGTCATTGATTTTTTTTTTCCATTCCAGCCATTTGCCTAATATTTTTATGTCATGTTTTTGTGGGATGGTATGTATATAAGATTACTTGCTGCTAATTGAGAAATGGCAGCAGTATTTATTTTTTCAAATAATTATAATAATAATAATAACAGCAACAAATACAGCACACCAACAACAACAACAACAACAAATAAATAATTCAAATATTAAACCAACTTGACATTTTAGCACATATTATTCATTCATTTATCTGGTGGCAACTGCACCAAAATGTTGGTTATTTCATAAATTCTAGGTTTGGTTCAGTTTATTCATTTTCTAACCTGATGTCAGTAGAAATATTGGAATGTGTTTTACTTAGAACCAAAAACAAGTCTACAGTAAGTTGGTATCTGAAGAAAGAAAAAAAAACACCACTCAAAAACAGTTGTCTTCTGTTGAGTCAGAATCATCATGTAGAGATAGATTATATACTGTTACATTTTATGTTTGTACTAGAAAGATTACTCTCAGAAATCTCTGAAATCCAAAAATAAAATTGGTTTTATAGGTGTGTAGGTAATCTACAGACAGATAGAGAGAGAGAAAATAAAAGCGATTTGGATAAACTCATAAAAAAGATATACAGAAAGGGAGAAAAAGGAAAAAAAAGAGGGAGAGAGAGAGAGAGAAAAATGTAAACACTCTTTTTCTTTCACTGCTGTCTTTAGAAATGGTATTTTGATGTTTTAGTATTAAAAGTAAATTTGTGTGTTATGAGTGTTTGGCTATAAAAATATTTTGGCAGGAAGTTCTTTACTTGTTGCCAGAAAACTTGACTGACGTATTAAAGTATGTTTTTAACATAACTGTATTTCATCACTTAGATCATGAAAGATATTAAAGTTGATTCTAAGCTGTTTTTTAATAATTCTGTTAAACACTGTACATACAGAGAATCTCACAAACACACACACACACACACACACACACACACACACACAGAAACACAAATTCACACACATATACACACACAGACATTCACAGAGATGACTATACACTCACTGAAATACTTAAACAGTAGACCTACTGTTTTGGGTGAATTAGCATACAGTGTATAATGACAGATGGAAAGATTAACATTAAAATATAGAGTTTCTTGTTGCTTACTGCACGCATAATGGCAGACATAATCGTGTCAGCAGTTTACTTTGTTTTCATAAATCTGAGACAGAGAAAAGTTTACAAACAAAAAAAAAAAAAAGAAAAAAAGAATGAGACTGTATAAAATATTTACAGACAAAAAAAAAAAAAAAAAAAAAATGAAAGGAAAGAATAAAGATAGTGAAAACCTAGGGAGATTAACATTATATAGTGAATGGTACTACGTTCCATTGTTATTAAATACAGCATAATGATAGGTCATTAAGTAAAATGAAAATGTCAGTTGTTTGTGTTAATGTTTATGTTGGTGTGAGAGACAGACAGAGACAGACCGAGAGAGTGAGTGAAAAATAGAGAATAAAAAAAAATAAAAGGCAACAGATGAAGTGAGGAAAAATATTAAAATGTGTATAATGTAAATTGTTAGTTACACAGAACATAACAGCAGTCTGTTCTATGAATGAAAATGGCAACTATTTCTAATGTATGGGCGAGAGAATGAAGATTGACAGAACTTGAAGGAAAGAATTATAAGGAATTATCAGAGGGAAAAAAGAAACAGTAAGACATGAAGAGATAGAAAAAGAGAGAGAATATGAGTGAGTGAGTGAGTGAGTGAGTTAATTATAAATACTAAGAGATGGAGAGAGAGAGAAAAAGAGAGAAAGAAAGAGAGAATGAGTGAGTGAGTTAATTGTAAATAGTAAGAGATGGAGAGAGAGAGAGTGAGTGAATGAGGTAATTCATTATACTAGTTATGGACAGTAGGCCTATTGTTGTTGTTTGTGTTATACTGCTGAGGCTACAGTGACACAGGCCTACCAGTAAAGTGAAAATGTCAGAGTAACTCATTTCCTCTGAGCACTGATTTCATTAAAGTTAACTTTGATGTAGAAATAACTAACACATGTCTGCAGTCGCAGGGTTCCTGCAAGTACCAGCTGTAACCTGTGTTTGCTACCACATTCGTAGGCATCCATCTTAATTATATTCATATTACACTGGCAGTGGATTAAGTGATAAAATGATTTACAACCAGAACAGAAATAGTATTTGTTTTAGTGAAGATACATTTATGTGATTAAGTAGATCATAACAATTTTAAGTAAGTACAAAACAATACAGATATATACTAGTGAGAGTGAGAGGGAAAGAAAGAGAGAGAGAGAGAAAGAGATACTGTATTAAGAAATTAAATTAAAATTTTTTAAATATGGTAAGACTTGTTATTATGTTTTATATTCATCATTTCATAAGTTTTAAAATTTTCCTGGTTTTTATTTTTATTTATTGATGTAAAAAATAAAATATTAAAGAGAATTTAAGAAAAAGAAATATGTATAAGTTTATATGTGATAAAACCTAAGGTAAAATGGTTTTTATTTTGTTAAAAAAAATGAAAATAGATTTCATCTTTAAAAAACAAGAACAAGACAATCTTTATTATTATTAGTGGTAGTACTAGTAGTACCAACAGCAGTATTTGTAGTAATATGACTAGTTGCAGCAGCAATAGCAACAGTAGTAGTAGTAGTAGTACTTAAGTATTAGTATTATTATGTTGTTATTATTACATTAATTATTAATGTTTTTTATTTAAAAAAATTAAAAGAAGATTTCTTGTAATAATACTCAAACTAGAAATGATAACTAAACAAGAAATAACTAATTTTATTACACACATGGATATTGATTAGTATACAGGCACCCTTATAAACGTAAATAAATGAACACATTTTGGCATCATTCAATGATTCATTTTAAAGTTACACTTTTTGAGGGTGTGTCCGACTTCAGTCTTGAGGAAATGGCTGTTAAACTTGAGTGGCAAACAAGTGAAATCTCCCAAAGTTCATTTGGTTGTATAGAGATCAGATTTCATAATCTGACTTACACAGCTTCGCTTTTTTCTCGCTTGAAACAAATGTTCTTTTGATGAACTTGAAATTATGTAGATATACTTAACAGTGTGAGACTCTCAGTCTTGTGTTGTATTTTTATATGTGTGTGTGTGTGTGTGTGACTGCATTTGTGTGCTTGTGAGTAAAGATGAATATATATGTGTGTGTGTGTGTGTGTGTGTGTTATATGATGTATCTTGTGTAAAATACATGTGGATACATAGGCACAGATTTTGTTTAGGAGTACACAAACCTTTATATAAAAATGTTCAATTAGTTTCTTTATGCATAGTTAAGAACAATAAAACACAGTGTCGATCATTGATGTATTTATACAAATCTTTATAATATTTATCTGTATTTAAAACAGTTTTTAAAAATCATATCCATTGCTGCTGCTGTGACTATGCAGATTGTTAGTGGTGTATGGTTTCAGCGTGATTGTTCTGAAATTACTGACTAAACACAAACACAGCATTCCTTTATTTCTGTTTTACAGGTGTGGTTTTAACAATTAGGAACCGACAACAGATGTCTATATATATATACATGTATATATGTTTATATATATATATATATATATATAAATGAGTTTTTATATATGTATAATGTATATGTGTAATGTATATGTGTATAGGTGTTTGGATGTGCATGTATGAGTATGTATTTATTGCATAATGTAATGTATATGGGGAAAGGTGTGTGGATGGGTGTAAATCTATGAGTATTTATCTTTATTTAGATATATACGTAGCTGCATATCATCTGAATGAAGCTATTAGATGATGATTAATTGATAGATTTTAAAAATAACAGTGAACTATTAGGATTGTTATTACGAAATTACAAGTTTTTGTTCTTGAATGAGAAAGATAGAGGCAGATACAAGTGATATTGGTATGGCAGTGATACATATACACCTTTTCCTATGTCAGTAATGTGTCATAACTATATATTTATAAATCTGTTCATCATGATTTAAAAACAAAAATCTATTGGTTTTATATAACTGTATATATTATTTTATGATGTTTTATAGAATTTTTATGTAAATATATAATCATTGAAAATTTCTTAAATTTTAATTACTATTTTTTTAATTCATGAATTTGAAGATTAATTATTGGAAATTATAAAAAAGGATTACTATAATGTTCAACACTGTGTTTTAGATTTTGTTATTATAATTGATTTTTTTTTTTTTTTTTTTTTTTTTAAATTTATGTATTTCTTGTGATTTAGATTTTGAAGAGAAAAAGATAATATTTTGTAAGTTAAAAAATGGGAGTTTCCGACTTCCTGTTCTTCATGCTAATTTGAATTTGCCAAAGGCCAGGAAATAAAGTTGTAGTTTTCATCATCATGTCTGCAAGACAGTTGTAAAATTATTTTATTATAAAATAAAATAAAATAAATAATGATAAAATAATTTTTTTAAAAGAATAATAATAAAAAATAATAAAAATACAAAAATAAATAGTAAAATAAAAAAATAAATAAATTAATAAGTAAATAAGTACAAAAATAAAATAAAGCTATAAAAAAATCACTGATAAAAATTTATTAGTTTGAAGATGATTACTTCATCTTTTAAATTTTATTTGTTACATGGCAGGTGAGTTGAATACATCAAACATCACAGCTGAGTCGGTCTGCAAATAAAATAATAATAAAAATTCATGATTCATACATTTTTCTTCTTTAATCTCGTGACTTTACTCTCTAAGCTGGTGGAAGTTAAAAGTGGGGTGACTGTAGAGTATGATCAGTCAACGTTTGGTACTAATTTGATTTATGCATTGCTGGTTACCAAAGTGATGTGTGCCTGTCTCTTATCAGTCTATTTACATACAGCTATTAACACATTCTTCAGAAGTGGGATGGTGTTACTGATAAAGGATCAGAGTATGATGAAAATGTAAAACTGAACATCTAATTGAGAAATGCCCATGAATAAATCAAAGTCTTGGTCACTTTATTATCTACACAGTTCAGTTTTAAGATACCAGTAATAAATTTGTTATTCATACCTTTTTTGTAGTAGTTGTGGTGATAGTAGTTGCATTAGTATGTTGCTGTTGTCATTGCTATTCTTATTAAATTTTCTACTATATCAACATGCTACTACTACTGCTACATAACTGTTATAATTATTATTATTATTACTATCATTGTCATTATTGTTATCATTTATATTCATTACATTTTTTAATATCATACATTTAAAGAAAAAAGGTGATAAAATGATTTTATAACTTTTATTTTTATCAAACTGACTGGCAACAGGTGTTTCTCAGATAATTTCCTTCAAACCACTGCTCTAACCAAGTGACACAGTCACAAACATACACACACACAAACAAGAGTACACACACACACACACACACACACACACACACACAATTTGGTTTTGTAAATTATAAATAACCCTTTGGTATTTTTTATTACATCTGGAAGTATGAGAAGAACTATGGCGAGAAAAACAATTTTGCTCTGTTTTACTATGTGTGTGTGTGTGTGTGTGTGTGTGTGTGTGTGTGTGTGGTTATCATCTGTTTTCATTTTACCTAAAACTAGACACAGAATTGTTTGGCCATCTGGTCTGTGTGTGTTGAATCATTTAGTTTTTAAAGATGTTGTGTTTGGCACACCTCTCTTCTTGTGCTGATCACCGGGCAAAATAGAATCTTCCTGCAGAAACAACACAGTGGCAGAGAGCTCATTTCCTGAATGGTAGGTCTCGAGATCAATACCCTTTAGGACTGTTATTGTACTACTTCCTATTCCAGACAGCATACAAAAATTTAATTTATCAAAGACAGTAAGTGTGTGTTTATCAAAGTATCAAAGTGATGTCATGTTTATGAGGAGGTAAATAAAAAAAAGATTCCTTGCTGCTAGCTAAAAGTGCAGTCCTTGAAATCGAAGCAGATAGTTTCATTGTTCTTGTACAAAGTTGTTAATTTATTATTTAAAATCTTTTTTATCTGTTGCACATTTCATTGATGTCTACCTGTAAAACTGTACTTACCTGTTGTACTGACTTACCGTTCTGCATTTCTTTGACATGTACCTGTAAATGTCAGTGAAATGCACAGAATGACAGGTAACTGCAGTATATTACTGTCTGACGTCTCACTGAAAACCTGTGTTGTCAGTTGCTGTGTAGATTTCAGCACGTACTGATGTTTATTACTCACAAATGAATGATACCTGGGAAATCTGCCAGCACATCTCTCTTACATTCTCATTAAGGTTTTTAAACAAAAACTAGGGAATGGTTTTACACTAAGTGCACTAGTGCCAGCTTCACTAAATTCTTGGCTAGGGTTAGGCAGCAAGGCCTGCATTAAGTACGGTTTCAATTTTGATTTTGTTATTAAGATTAATTTGCACTTAATTTAGAAAAATAAACGAAGTAACGTTTGCATAACAACACCTCATTAATTGTAGAATCAGTAGATGCTACGTATCAAATGTGTGTGTGATTATTTTTATTTTTTTTTGTTTTATTATTTTTATTTTATTTATCTTTTCGTGTCTAATGAACGCAGGAAAGAGAAGATTTACTACTGACACTCCTAGGATTATTTTTTTTATTGATTCGTGTTAAGGACATTTCGTACACTTTTTACCATGCACAAGGAAGCACATACCACATCATTTGACAAGCCACTAATTAATTTCCTTATTTTTTCTGAACATCACATTATCCCAGTCTATCCCTTCTCAGTAAATTCAGTGTATTTTATCATGCCCTATGACTAAGTGTTGAAAAAATCCAGTCTCATGTTAAAAAGAAGAAGTTTTCATACTTGTAAATTACCGAGTTACAATGCTGCTTACATGTGTTTCAAACAAGTTTATCATGTGTTTACGTAAGAAACATGATTTTTCTTTCTTTATGTCTTTTTATCTTTGCTTTTGTCTCTTTCTTTTTTCCTTTTAATCTCAATCTATTTCCTTTTCACACATCAACTTGATGACAAACATACTTACACAGTTAAACACATTTACATACACACACATACACATACACACATAGATATATATACACTTACATATACACACATATACATACACAGATATATACACACATACACACATACATACACACACATACATATACATAGAAACAGATGTACACACTTGTACACACATATATATTTACATACAAAAACATACACATGCACACATACTCATAAAACTTACACACATACACAATACTCACACACACACACACACACAGACACACATACACACACACACACACACACACACACACACAGACACTCACACACTCACACACAGACACACTCACACACAGACACACACACACATACAGACACACACACACACATACACACACACATACACACACATACAGACATACACACAGACACACTCACACACATACAGTAACACACACATACACACACACACAGACATACTCACACACTCACATACGGACACACTCACACACACACACTCACACACAGACACACTCACATACAGACACACACACAGACACACACACACACTCACACACATACACTCACACAACTTCACTTAGAGCGTGGTTTCCTCAGACCTTATACCAACTTCCTCACTCATTAAGATTTTATCTCTGATTACTACTTCTACACATTTCACACAGTAAATTCAACTTAGTCACCCCCTCGTGTGTGTGTGTGTGTGTGTGTGTGTGTGTGTGTGTGTGTGTGTGTGTGTGTGCATATGTGTGTGTGTGTGTGTGTGTGTGTGTGTGTGTGTGTGTGTGTGTGTGTGTGTGTGTGTGTGTGCATGTGTGTGTGTGTGTGAATGTGTTTGTGTGTTCATGCGTGCACATTTGTGTGTGTTACAAATTAAATTATTAATTCTTAAATAATTATTCACATAAGTATGTTCCTGATAATCATGTGTGTATCACTGAATGTATTGGTGCATATAGTTTGAAATGTATGTTATGAATATATATGCACGTACAAGCTTACAACTTATCATATTACCATTGTTTGTATATAGATATATATTTACGACATATTTTCCTTTGTAATTTCTATTTTTTTAATTAACAGAGATTAACAAAAATAAGTACAGAGGTATGTTTATAGGAAATGATGATTTTAGAAACTCTAAGGACAAATAAAAAAAAATTAAAAAAATCTCCTAGGAGGTCTTGTTAATTAATCTGAGTATAAAAGATCACAGCCCATTTCATTACACACAGATGTCACTCTACAGAGTTACACAAATACACACGTCTGTGTAATTACTCTTGTTGTGTTTCTTATCAGTTTTATTGTTTGTCAAAGAGGTCTGCTGGTTTAGATTATTAAAAAAATTATTCTAGTTAGAGAAGTTCGAAGATCAAAAGTCAGAGCTGCTATGTGTAGTCAGAGATGCATACGTATTTGGTCAGATTCCTTGTTTAAGAAAAGCTTATCTGAAATAACTAAACAAACAAATAAGTTTTAAAATATATATATATATATTTATATATATACATATGAAAACATCAACACAACATTTTTGAAATTTAGAATTGTTTAAAATATTTCAACAGTTTTATAAATATTTTTAAGTGAATTTTTTTTAAATATCAAGAATTTGACGAATTAAAAATGTTTGACTTTAATCACATGTATAAAACATTGAAATATTAAATTTGTTTTAAATTCTGATACTTTGACATGAACTTTAATTTGTGATAGAACCATAATAATTATTTATGTACAAACACATGCACACATGTACACACAATCTTGCAAACACATATATACACATATGAGTATGGATATCACAAGTATACACACATATCCTTACAGACACACATACACACATCCATATATATACACATACACACATACCTAGACACATATATACACACATATATAGACACACATATATACACACACAGACATACACACATATACACACATTCATACAGATACACATACACACACACATTTACACAAACACACACAGACATAGACACATATATATACACATACACACATACATAGACACATATCTACACACACACAGACATAGATACATATACACACATATTCACACACACACACACACACACACAGACAGTCACACATAATCACATATAAACATCCATACATACATATCCTTACTTATGCACTTTCATACTCACATATACACATCCACACACATTTACACAAACACACACAGACATTCCTGTATCACCAACACTTACTATCTTGTTAAAATTCTTGTGCAGCGTTTTCAACAAGTTATTTTTATTATTTTTTTTTTTTTTTTTTTTTTTTACATTTCATTTTCAAAATAGTTTTTCAACTTGTATAAATAAACAGGTAATATAAACAGACAGACTGCATGTTTTTGATAAAATCAACCAGGTACATACATTTTTTTGTTTTATTTTCTGTTTCCATGATAAGTTCAAAAGAATAAATAAATAGATAGATAGATATAATAAAAAAAAGTTTAAAAAAAAAAAAAAATAAAAAAAAGAAATAAAAAAAACATTAATATTTATTCAAAAAAAAAAAAGTTTAAAAAATAGAAATGAAGAAAGTTAAATAAAATAAATATTTTAGAAGATGAAAAAAAAAAAAAAAAAAAAAAAAAAAAATGGAGAGAAAGAAAAAGCAGCTTGGCTGAGTGTTTGGAATGTAATGGAATCTACAGAGATAAAAGGTGAAACAGATACCTGTACAGGTGGGCTGTTTTGGCACCTGCAGGCACACATCAGCAGCACCAGACCTTCATTGTGTTCGTCACTAGTAAATCTTTACCACACACAGGTGTAAAAAATGGTCAACACACTGGCCATGTTGTTTAGAAATTGGTAAATAAACAGTCATATTGTTTTGAAAAGAGGTAAATACAGGCTTTTATTATATTGCCAGAGATCAAAATATTAGCAGATTTTAGCATGGACTGTGTCGGAGGTGGTTAATGCTGTTTTTAAACAGATACAGTCTGGATCTAGACTGTATTTCAGGGTTATGAAAAAAAGGTTAAGGTAGCACGATGTTTGTAAATATGTAATGATTAACGTACATGTATAGTTTGTACATTATACTAATAAATAAATAAATAAATAAATAAATAAATAAATAAATACCAATAATAGTAATCAATAACTTAATTAATTAACAGTAAATAAATATAAATATAAAGTAAAAAACAAAACATAGTTAATATAACTTTAGTGTTTGAAAACGATACATCTAAGTGCAATGGCTTGCAGATTTCACCCAGGATATTATACACATATATATATATATATATATATACATACACACACACATATACATTTATATATACTACAGTCATACTGTTTGAAAATATCTGATTCTTAGATTTCAAATTTGTAAGCTTCAGTCAGAACTTTATATCATGTGAAATAAGTTGGACACATTAATATATTGTTTTTAAAAAAGATTTGACAAAATTAATCCCCAAATGTTTTAGATTTACAGGTGTGAAAAAACTAATAAATTCTCGGGTTACAATGTTTGCAGATGTCAGCCATGATTATTTATACTGTTTTCTAAACAACTGATAAGAATAAACACAGCACTCTGCTAGCTGCCGGTGCACATGTACTTGTTTTTAATCATGATTAACTTCTTGTCTTTGTGTACTAAGTGCTTAAAAGAAATTCAGTTTGATGATGTAATTAGACTATTTTCATTTTGTTTTTTTATTTTTATTTTTTTCCTCTTTTCTCTTTCTCACACTTATTATTATTTATTTTTATTCTATTACTCTCTCTGTCTTCTTTTCAGTCTGTGTCTTTCATTTACCTGTCTGTTTCTTTCAGTCAAAATTTAAGAATACCTGTGCTGTACTTAGATAAATATAGTAGATATATATCTTGTGAAAGTTAGAATGCTAAACTGCAGAGAGTCTCTGCAAAAATATTTTACCTCTCTATATAGTGATTTCAACTTATATATATATATATATTTAATTTATAAATTAGACTTGATATTGTTATGTTTTAATATAATTTTATATTTTATACCATCATTTACATATTATTTAATATTTTTGTTGTTGAAAATGTAAGAATGAAACGTTACAAAGGTAAATTTTGGTATTTCAGGTCAGAACAGTTTGTCTAAACTGGCCAGTGACCCATACATCAACACTTTGAATAAAACTATACATCTTGAGAAGGGAGATAACTTCAGCTTGGTATGCACAGCATGGAACATGATCCAGTGGCATATCAACGCACCTGGCTCTGGCAAAATGGTGAATATTATATAATTGTTTTATACATACACACACACATACAGAGAGACAGACAGGCACACGCACATACAGACAGACAGACAGACAACACACATACATACATATATACAAACACACACACATACATACATATATACAAACATACATACATACATACATGCATACATACATACATACATACATACATACATACATACATATATTTAAACATACATATATACATACATATAAACATACATATAAAAACATACATACAAATATACACAAACACACGTACATACATATGTACAAACTTGTGTGTGTGTGTGTGTGTGTGTGTACATGTATAGATAGATAGATAGATAGATAGGTTATAGCGATATATATAAATAATAAAAATACAAAAAGTTTCTTTTTGAAACTTTTTTTTATTTCAAATAATGGATTGTTGACCTATTTTAAAACTGTCACACTGTGGTCAGTCAGTACTGACCCGTGGACAAAACCAGTCAGTTCTAACATCTTCACATCCTAACTAGTATATTTTCAGTCTTGCATTGTTTGTTACTTCAGAAAGCTGCTTACGCTTGTAATAAAATTTCAAAATGTAATTTACTTTTATATCAGTTAACTTCAAATTTCAAACCCATTCTTGGTTTGTGAAGGAAATTTTTGAGTGTAAGGTAATCCCTGAAATACAGTCTGGTTACCTACCACCTTCAGTTTAATCCACTTGTTAAAAAAATTTGATTACCAGGAAAATGTTGAAACTAAAATATTCATCATTTCATATCTGGTTTCAATTGTTCCTTTGTTTGGCAGAGTCATTCATTCACAAACCCACTCCCTGTTCAAAGTTGTATTGTAAAGAACGAATCATTAAAAAATCAGTGTGAAAATATGCAGTGAATGTGTGTGTGTGTGTGTGTGTGTGTGTGTGTGTGTGTGTGTGAATGTGAATAAATCTGACAAGAGTTTTGAAAACAAAAATATATAGTCAGACTTCAACAATTTTTTAAATTTGAGTTTTCTAAAGTTTGAGAGGATTCACAAAAGGATAACTACATAAACACACACCTATTCTTACATGGATCTAAAGGAAATAAAAGATAACTGGGGAAATCATAATAACAAAAAGGAAACAATAAATAATAGATAATATCCGCAGTTAGAATTAAAGAGATGGCTGTAAGGATGGATATGAGAGGTCAAAGTACATGATAGAGAAAACAAATAACTGACTGACTGAATTAACAAGACACATTGTAATCAGAACATTTTTGTGAGGGGAGCAGGAAGCTAGGAAGGTCATTTCACACAAAGCTCAAAGTCTTTCAGAAATCTCAGTATTTCTGTACCATTCACCACTTAACTAATACGTCATCTGTATGCGTATTACCACATATTTATACACTGTGTATTTTATTAATTGTTTTATTTCATAGTAAAAGATTTTGATACATATTTTAATGTATTGAAACAGTAAAATAATGTAATAATAGTCCTTGAGTTATGTGTTTGAATGTGGTAATAAGTTAAACATATTAATAGTGTTATACAGTTTAATACAGTTCTGGTGCTCTCTCTCTCTCTCTCTCTCTCTCTCTCTCTCTCTCTCTCTCTCTCTCTCTCTCTCTCTCTCTCTCTCTCTCTCTCACTGTGAAAAGTATATTCATATTATTCCAAAAGATAATGAATGAAAAAGAAAAAAAAAAAAAAAAAAAAAAAAAAAAAAAACATGCCTTGAACCCACTAGCTGATAATCACATATCTAAAGACTTAACCATTATGCTGTCTACCCTTTAATAAACAAACCTTTAAAACAGATAAGAACATCTGGTTTTGATGTGCACAGTTACCTGTGCAGTGAGTTATAAACTATCTCCTCTACCTAAATACCTAACACCACAAAACACCCCAGTGTATCTGCTATCATATCACCATGTGTTGTATATGTGATACAGAAACCTCTTATCATACACAAGTCTACATGTTTTCTGATAATTTTGTAATACCTGTGTGTGTTATGCATGATACAGATACCTCATTTCATATCATATCATATCATATATACATACATGTTACATAATGCCTGTGTTTTATATAAGATAGATATACACACTAGTAATACTTACGTGTATCATTTATATCAGTAATTATGCAGTATGTATGTTTGTTACTCATATGTAGTATATGTAGCATTTAGTAGCACTGAAGGTTAATATTATATATATATTTTATAAAACTTTTTAAACATTTTTAATCTCCTGAATGGTTAATATACAACTGTCTTGGATTTTGTTGGTCCAAATCCATGTAGTATGTTAGCAGATTAGAGAGAAGAGAAGATACAAAATTCTTGCATATTTCTAATTAGCTTTAGACAGAGGCAGCTACTGGAGTTTGAACTCGGAACCAACCAGACATCAGTCTTTTGATTTAACCACGATATCAGTCATGAATGGTAGGATTCAGAAATGACTAAAGGAAAAAATGTATAAACTATTTCGAACAATAACCATGTTTGTGTAGTACTAATAAGGCAGCGAAGACTTGATTCAGATTGGCATGTAAAGAGTTCATTGTTGAAGACAATGCAATTAAGATGGCGTATGTTTGAGTAATAAAGCAGAGTGTATGAAATATGAAGAAAATGGAAGCACGCAAAGGAAATGACGTAACATCCTCGCGCTCCGGTTGCCGAGGACTTCCTGTCAAGGTCACACAGGTTTCCGCTGGCCCTACATTCAGTCACTTCTCAAACAAATCTTCATTTGTAACACAATCCGTCCATCCATTACCCGCGCAGGGTGTCCACCAGCTTCAATCAGTTTCTGTTTCTCCGTTGTTGATTCTGTCTCGTTTCCATGGTTACTGATTGATTTTCACACAATTCGTTAAGTGTTTTTTTTTTTTTTTTTTTTTAAACATTGCTTGATAAACGACCATATCGCTTTGGCAAATGGTTATGATGATGATGATGATGATGACAATGATGTTGATGTCAGTTAAGATGATGATATGTCTTGAAGAAAGTCAAAAGTTTTGATTTTGTGTTTTGTCTCCTAAATTAAAAATTGTCGTGGTTTATCGGTCAATAATTTCAATCCTTTCATTCCCTGCTTTTTATAGATTTAAATCCTAATTTGTGTTCAGCGATATTTCCTAAACATCTGTAAAAAAAAAAAAAAAAATAAAAAAATAAAAAATTTAAAAAATTTAAAAATAATGGTAAAATATTTATTGTTTGTTTTAACACAGAGCATCAGCCTGTTATGTTATTGCTGGTTATCAGGCTAAAACACATGTTTTTGTTTAACGAAGCAACAGACAGAAAATCACTGTTACCACCCTCCACACCTGTAGTTCCTATTGATTAACACCTAGCAGGCTTTTCTTCTCATACAGTTTAATTTATTGCTTTTGATAAACCTGTGGTTGAGGAGGAACTGGTTGGAATTGGTTAACAGAGATGGATAAAAGAACTCAAACCACCAAACTTTAGATAAAAGGGAGACTGAAAAATAAGACTGTGTGAGAAACTGTAAAGAAAACTCAGAAATAAAGGAAAGTAGTTAGAATGGGAGAGAGAGAGAGAGAGAGAGAGAGAGAGAGAGAGAGAGAGAGAGAGAGAGAGAGAGAGAGAGAGAGAGAGAGAGAGAGAGAGAGAGAAAGAGAGAGAGACAGAGAAAGACAGAGAAAGAGAGAAAGACAGAGAGACAGAGAAAGAGAGACGGTAAATGAAAGAGAAGGTAAGAGAGAAAGAGAAAAAGTGAGACAAATTGAGACAGAGAGAGAGACAAAGTGAGACAGAGAGAGACAAAGTGAGATAGAGAGAGAAGAGGATGGTTGAGTCTCAAAGTGTTGGAGAAAGAAACACAGAAAAAAGTTAATGAGAGAAATATTCAGTGAAAGACGACGGAGTAAGAAAAACGTCAGAGATGTATTTGAGGCATTTGGTGCATGGCGGAGGAGCTGGTCTGAACACGTTGTGTGTATTATCTTAACCACTGTTCATTAGGAGATTGCTGTCAGTTATTTTTGGCAGCTGTGTCTATCAGTATAACAGTCCTGTGTTATTTACACAAACAGTCCTTGTTGGCACAGATTTAACACAGTCAGCAGTGGCGAACAACTCTCATCAGTCCACTCACTCATGTATTCATCCGTCTGTCCATCCTTCCATTTTATCCTTTCACTGATCCACATATCCGTCAGTATCATCCCCATGCATATATCTCTTTATCTTTCCATCCATTATAATTTTCAGTTTAAAATAATAAGGATTTAAAAAAAAAAAAAAAATTTTTTTTTTTTTTTTTTTGATTTTCTTTTTTTTATATATAATTATTCAACAGAAAAACTGTGGAAAAAAACAACAACAACAACAACAAAAAAACATAAATGATATTAATTAAAAATGTTTTGTCTGTGGTTTATTTTGAAACCATCAAAATCAGTTTTGTTCATTGATACTAAAAACTGCAGATCAGTGAAATGTGTTTTACTTTCAACCTGTACTTTACAAACATGGCAGTAGATTTACAGCACTGGTTTCCTCTCTTTATAAATGGTTATTCATCTGTCTCTCCGTCCATTTTTCCATCCATGTATATTCAGTCATTTGTCCATCATTCCTACATATACACATTTATTTATCTGTTTATCTATTCATCCATTCTTCCATCTATCAATTTATATATCCATCAGTCCATTCATCCATCTGTCCATCCTTTCATCCATCCAACCACCCAACCATCTGTTCATTCATTTGTCCATCATTCTTTCATCCATCTGTCCAATTGATTCTTCTCCAGTTAATTACAAATTGAAGTCGGCACTGGGGACTGAACCTAGAGCTCTGTTGTTTTAACCCTTACGTTTTCCGTGACCAGTTTTATGAGTTCAGCTCTTTCAAGAATTCTAGACACGTCTGTCTATTTTTATCTAGTACAATGTTTTAAGAAAAGCCGGGAGAGATAAGCTTTTTACCAGATAGTCTGGTAATGTATGCCTGCGACAACAGCCAGCTTGTTTTGTTAATCACGTTTACAGGTTAATAAAGTTATATTGGCTCACAAATAAACAAGACATTAACGACCGTAATGAGATACATTTTATCATAATGTTTGTTTGTTTGTTTTTAAATATTTCATTTTTTTTTATTTTTTTTATTTACATAATTTTTGTTTTTTTTTCTCTTTGGCTAATAGCTGGAATATGTTAGATATTTTGAGATTTGTTTTATTTTTTTATTATATGTTAGGAGTATATGGTATTTTTAAATGATGTTAGATGGTTAAAAGAACTGTTATTACTGTATAGTTTGAACTTAGAATGGGATGCAGAGATATTTAAATATTTTTTAGACCTTAAGCTTTTTAAATCAGTTTCATAATATTGTTTTCTTTTACTTCCGTCATTATTATTATTCTTTTTCTCTTATTTCTTTCTTTCTCTCTCTCTCTGCTCTCTTCCATCTCTCTTTCTCCCTCTTTGCTTTTCTTTCTGTCTCTCTCCATTTCACATACTATATTTAGTATATTAAATAAAAATATTTTACTTTACGTTACATTAATTTTCGTTTTGCCAAAGTATATTTTATGTACAATGTGTTATTTTATATTTAGGACAAACCTCCAGATCACAGTGTTGTAGTTGAGGATGTGACCAGCGCTGGCAGCAGCAAGATGTTCCAGAAGCGAGTGAACATCACGAATGCTCAGTTTTTCGACACGGGGCTGTACACGTGTTACAGCGTGGAGGAGAGGATGTACAACGACTCCGTCTACATTTACGTAAAAGGTTCGTTGTGTGCGACACAGATATGTTCTGTTATATTGTTTATATATTTTATTTTATTAATTAATTTTTATTTTTATTTTATTTTATTTTATTTTATTTTATTTTATTTTATTTTATTTTATTTTATTTTTTTTTTTTTAATTTGTTTTTTAATTTAATTTAATTTTATTTTTATTTTATTTTTATTTTATTTTATTAATTTAATTTGTTTTTTAATTTTATTTTATTTTTATTTTTATTTTTATTTTATTTATTTTTATTTTATTATTTTTTTTTTTTTATTTTTTTTTATTTTATTTTTTTTATTTTATTTATCTTATTTTCTGATTTTATTTTATTTTATTTTATTTTATTTTATTTTTATTTTATTTTATTTTAATTTTACTTTTATTTACTTATGTATCCATTTTTAAATAAGTGTAATGTTATGGGCCTTTTTTTGTTAAACATCTCAACAAACTATTTATATAAATTATGTTTTTATTCAAGTATTTTGTTTCCATGCTATTAAATATTATTACTATTACTATTACTATTATTATTAATATTATTATTATTATTAATATTATTATTATTATTATTATTATTATTATTATTATTATTATTATTATTATTATTATTACTATTACTATTACTACTATTACTATTATTATTATTATTATTATTACTACTACTATTATTAATATTATTATTATTACTATTACTATTATTATTAGTAGTAGTAGTAGTAGTAAAACTATTACTTATTTATTTATTTGTTTATCTCTGCACAGATCCAGACCACCTGTTTGTCCCGACAGGTAAAGAGCCGTTTCCACTTCTGATTACTGTGACGATCGGCAAGCGAAGTGTCATCCCCTGTCTGGTCACTGACCCAGACCTCAGTGTCCAGCTGGTCAAGACGACGGGCAATCAAGTGGTCAGTCACATGGACGGGGTCAAGTACGAACCCCAGACTGGTTTCATTATTGAATACCCGAACTACTTCTTTGGAGGAACGTTCCACTGTCGTGCAGAGACAGAGAACATCACAGATGAACTCTACGTCTTCCTGCAGTATTACCGTAAGTAGGGGTGGGGTGGGGATACAGGTAGAGAGACAGATGTGGGGTGGGATACAGGGGGTGGGTATGTGTAGGTTGGTATGCCAGAGTTGGATTTGTACAGAACGGATTTGTGTAAGTTGAATGGAAAAAGGAGTAGAGATAGCTGAGATTAGAGGTGGATATATTTAGGTGGAACTGAAGGTGGATTAGGTAAGACAACAGCTAGGTGGAGTTGGAATTGTAAAAGTGGGGCTATGAATGGATGGGTGTGTGTAGGTGGGGCCAGAAGTAGAGGTGAAGTTTTAGTTACAGGCAGTTTTCGTTACCAGACAACAGTAATTGCTTTTTATTGATGAATATTTTATTCAAGGATAAGAATAAGAGTATTTTACTTGACAACAATTTATTTATTTTTCATTTTATAATTTTATTTGTTTATTTTTTCTGTTCTAGCATCGTCAGTTCTCCCGAACGTGGACCTGTCGGCCTCTGCATATTCGGTGATGGTTGGTGAAGATGTCGAACTTGAGTGTCGTGTCAAAATTGACAAAGACGTTGTTGTGTTCATGACGTGGAGTTACAAAAACAAAGATGTAAGCTCACGACAACCATACTTAAACCATCGAGTAATCATAACAGAACAGTAGTTAAATTTACAACTGGAGTATTGAAAAACCAATATTTAATAATATGTTTCATGATTCCTGATGTGTATTATTTAAAAAATTGTAGTTGGTTCAGATTAGTTGCTTGTTTTCAGTAGACTGTGGTAGTTTACCTGATTTACTAAGCACGTAGATATTTTTGTTTAGTGGTAGTAAACAGAGCAGATGATATATATGTGTGTGTGTGGTTCTGAATTCAACAAATTCTTTCAACAGCTGACAGGTGGCTCAAACTAATAAGTATTAGGAGCAGAGTTAAGTGTTTTTTGTTAACTTAAAAGTTATAGTCACTGTCTGGCTTCATCTGATACATGGATATTAATCTATAATCTGGGATCAGTCTTTACTGGTGACTATTTTCCACCTTATAACTCGTGTATCAAAATATTTGATGCTTTATTGTTGGAAATTGTGAAAAAATAATAGTTTTCTGGTGTTGGCAATAGGTAACATATCACACACACACACACACTGGAAATAACAAAAGCTTTGAAATGATGTTTCCACAGTGACAATTAATTTTTTAACACAGATACAGAACACTTTTTTAATTATACTGTAAATTTACCTTCGTAGTTACAACCTTATTTTAAAGTACACCTGATTAGCACCTGTGCAATTGTAATCTTTCAGAAAGCACACAATCACTACCTGAGTCAGGTGGAGAGGATACCTGTAAAAAGCAGTTACTACACCTACGACATACTGTCCCGAAAGCTGTTGATATCATCAGCTACAGTGGATGATGCAGGTGTGTACAGGTGTACAATTCAGTCACATGATGGAAAAGAACAGTCTGCAGAACAAACGATTTACGTCTACGGTAATTTTTATTTAATTATCTTACCAGTAGTGTTGTTGTTTTTTTTCAATTATTTTAGATATCTTTTTCATTAATTTGATTTATTTTATACATCTTCCTGTTGTTTTAATTTATTTTTTATATCTTCCTGTTATTTTCATTTTTTTTTTTTTTTTTTATATTTTAATGTTAATATAATTTATTTTTTATGTGTCATCCTGTTACTTTATGTGTGTGTTCATGTTAATTTAATTTATTTTATATTTCTTCCTGTTGTTTTAATTTATTTTACATCTGTTCATGATCATTTAATTTATTTTATTAATTGCATTTTGTTTTATTCATTTTTTTACAATCATTTTTATAGCATTGTTGTATTTCATTTATGTGAATTTTTTATTTATTTATTTATTGTTTGGCTTTAAAAATATTTTTATGTTTTCTTTCTTTATTAATTTTGTGTTGTTTTTTTAATATAATTTTGTTTTACTTCTGTTACTGTTAATATATTTATTTAATTTTTGTTATTGAATTTTTTTCTTAATGATCATTTGTATTTTTTAAATTTTTTTAAATTTTATTTTGTCTTTTATTATTATTATTATTATTATTATTAATTAATTAATTAATCTTATATGTTATTTTTATTTATTTATTTTGTTTTATATATATATATGTTTATGCTCATTTCATCTTTTAATTACTTATTGCCACATTAATAATTATTTTATATATTGATAGAGAGATAGATAAATTAGATAGATAGATAGATAGATATAGATCAATAGATAGATAGATATAGATGTTGATTGAGATAAAGAAAAAGACAGAGATAGATAGATAGATATAGATAGATAGATATAGATAGATAGATAGATAGATAGAGAGATAGATTGGTAAATTCTAAAAGTTTACTTAAAACTTCTACACAACTTAATTTAAATATCTGGTTTTTTTCTTACAGCGAGAACGTCTGTGAGTCTGAAAACATTTTCACCATCAGTGACAGCAGTGGAGGGGGAGGAGTTTGCCTTTATCCGGGTCAGCATGAACGCCTTCCCCACCCCCACAGTCGAGTGGTACCTCAACGATGAGAAACTGACACAAGGGTCCGACTACGAGTTTCAGTACGTTTTCTTAATTCTCAGACATCTGAAGAGTGAAAGAAATATTCTTTGTTTTTTATTTTTTTTTAATGTTTACAGCAGTAGAGAAAGAAAAAGAAGATTTGCTAACACCACAAGAAATACTATTTTAGTTGGAATATAGCAGCAAGAAATCTTTTTGTAAAAATAATTTCTTGTAAACTAGATCTTTTCTGAAAAATTTCTTTGTGTGATTTTTAATAATATTTTTATTTCTGTCTGTTGATACTGTTTTTGTTTTTAAATAAATAAATAGAAAATAAATAAATACATACATACATACAAAATAAACAATAAGAAAAAAAAATAGAATAAACAAACAAACAAACAAACCTACAAATAAATAAATAGAAAAAAAAGTAAGAAAAAAATAATTAATATATTAATAGTTTTAAACCATGTTTATTACACTCTTAATTTAACACAAAATATTTTTAATTTTTATAAAATGTTTTTTCCTCTTTATTGACTGGTATTTTACTTCTGTCGACAGGCAGGTGGCGCAGGGTGTGGCTCTGAGGATAAACAATCCCAAAACCTACCACAGTGGGAACTACACAGTGAAAGCTTACACTCGGGACATGAATGCATCAGCCTCAGTCGAACTTCAAGTGATGGGTTTGTGCAGACATTTTCACAACATTCTTGTAGGATGGAGAGAGAGAGAGAGAGAGAGAGAGAGAGAGAGAGAGAGAGAGAGAGAGAGAGAGAGAGAGAGAGAGAGAGAGAAAAATAACATGTTACACAACATATTTGTTAGACGTTTTTCATAATTTAAATATAATTGTGATCAAGATAGGGAAAAAATGAGTTGTTTCTGCTTCTCAGTTTTGTTTATATTTTGAATAT
>CM022670.1:7137660-7305160 GCA_012295275.1 Chrysomallon squamiferum
AACATCACCTTCTCTGCCGATCATTCACGGTATGTGCTGTCTGTAAATCAGCTAATCTCATCATTAAAAAACTCCCAAAAATATTTGAAATCTAATAACAGTTCTTATGTATATAAATATTAATGGTTGTTCATATATGATAAACATGTATATATTTCATTATAGGTTTTGTTAAAATATATATTACCTTTATTATTAAAGTCATTATTATCATTAACATTATCATTATTGAAAATAAATATGTTAAATCAAAAACTAAAAGAAATTAAAAGGTTTAATTTTGAACTTTTGCTGTATTTTCATTCTTTCAGTGAAAAACTAAATGAAAAATTGGAAATGACAATGTACTGATACCACCAGTGTATAACTATTTGTTTCTTAAATTTGTTTTGATGATTGTTTTTGTTTAATCTAATTATTTTATGCACTTAATTTTGTTATCATATCTGTATTTACTAAACAGAATTTGTTTTAGTTACAATTATTCAATTAAAGTAATTTTTATTTTTTATTTTATTCGTTACATGCATGCTTTTTGTTATTTAATTTAATTGTTTCATTTCTATCACAATGACTGTTTCCCATCTATTTATCTAATCACAACGTATTTAAAACTTTTTTATATCTCATATCATCTTGTGCATTTACACATACACACAAATACAGACATACAGACACAGAGAATGCACTGTACATACATGTATAAATGTTTCCAGAATGCATGCTGATATAAATCTTTTATCTGTACATACATGTATAAATGTTCCCATGCATATGCATACATATACAGAGATAATGAAGTTAAGATTGTAATTTTTATCAGATAATGAAGACAAACACATGTACACACACAAAGACACACACACACACACACACACACACACACACACACAAAGACACACATGCACACACATGCACACACATACACAGACATACAAAGACACACAAATATACATATGCATTATTAAGTTTTGTAATTTAATTTTTTCAGGTTAATAATTGATCATGCACAGCTTATACATGAAGGGAACTATGTGTGTGAGGGAGTCAATCATGGGGGGAGAGTGCAGAGTTTGAACATGACTCTTCATGTTGGAGGTAATTAGTGTATTCAAGTTGTTTCATTAATATCTGTTTCTAGTCGTGTGTCTGTGTGTCTACCTGTGTGTCTGTAATGTATGTAATAATCTATGTATTTAAAAAGTGTTCGTTTTGTTGTTATTATAGTCATCTTAGTTATGGCTATTATTAACCTTTTATTATTCCTATTATTATTGTTACAGATGAACCAGCAGTTGCAGCACTGTCACCAACACACATTGGCATCATTGTTTCCATTTCATTTATACTCATCATCATCCTTATCATCGTCATCATCAAAGTACGCAATTACCGACTTGGATATGTAAGTATATTTTTCTAGTATCCCACTTCACAAACAAACAACATTGCTGTATGTTTATATACTATGTTAATTTTTTTAATAATCAAAAAAAAAACAAGATATGTATGTTATTTTTTATCTTAATATGCATTTCATTAATTTCCTTAAATATTCTATTTATTTTATTGATTCATTATGTTTTTATTTATTTATTTATTTATTTATTTATTTATTTATTTATTTATTTATTTAATCCAGCACAAAGAACTAGAACAGTACTTGATGCAGCCGAAGGGTGACTACAATCCAGACCTACCCATAGACGAACAGACAACGTGTATCTCGTACGACCCCAAGTGGGAGTTTCCTAAAGAGAGACTCAGACTTGGTCAGTATAAGTGTTTTATCATTATAGTAAAATAAAACATTTAAAAACTTAATAGACTATGTTGTTAAATTTAAAAAAAATATTTGCTTTCCTTCTTTAAACTTTGTTTTTGTAGCCTGTTGATGCATTGAAATTATAATTTAAAAAAAAATGGTTTAATATTTAGTTTTTAATACCAAAATTTGAAATTTCAGGTATGATTTTGGGCCAGGGTGCATTTGGTCGGGTCATGAGGGCAGAGTGTATTGGTATCATTGATGGTGTTGATGTCACCACAGTAGCTGTGAAAATGGTGAAAGGTGAGTCTGGGTAAAATAGTGTGCTGAAGTGTAGAGAGCTGCACTTTCAGAAAATCTGAAATATTAAAATGACAACTAAACTAATTTTAATGATTTATATCTGTTTTATCTTATTTTAAAATTATGATGTTTATAATATGGGAGATGGTTTCATTTTACATATATTTTAAATTATTTTATTTTATCTTATTTTGGCATTGTTATTATTATTATTATTATTATCATTATTATTTCATTTCTTTCATTATAACTGATTTTATTTATTTATTTTATTTTATTTTATTTTATTTTATTTTATTGTATTTAGTTTATTAAATAGTTATTATTTATTTCCTTTATTTTGTACCATTTTACTTATATTGTTTTTAATGTGTATTTGTTTTTTAATTTATTTCACTTTTTTGTATTAATTTTTTTTTCCTAATTGTTTTGGTTTTATTTCATTTTTATTTTATTTTATTTTATTTTAATTCATTATTTGGGTGGGTTTTTTTTATTGTTATTTTATTTTTAATTTAATTCCTTTAATTTTTTTTTATTATTTAACTTTTCTTTATTTTTTTACATATTTTATTTTTGATTCATTTTACATATTTCATTTTTCTTTATTACAATTATTATTCTTCTTTTTTTACTTTCCTTTTTTTTATTTCATTCATTTATTTTATTTAAATTTATTTTATTTTTCTTTCATTACCTTCCAATATAAATGCAGTTACATCTGTTATATTTAACAACTGATATAATAATCAAAGTTACTTACTATCACTTAATAACTTATCCAAACATTTCAGACTGCACTGACAAAGATCAGATGATGGCGCTTTACTCAGAGTTGATGATTCTCATCCACATCGGCCAGCACCTCAACATCGTCAATCTGCTGGGTGCTGTCACAAAGAACATTAGATTTGGTGTGTGCAGATTTTCATAGTCACATTTTGTTTAGTGTTTGTGTGTATACACACATCTCCATAGACACTCTCCTCACATTATTATATTATTATAATATTAACATTTGTATATTAAATTTTATGTTATACATGAGATTTGTGTTAAAAGTTAAATGTTTGACTTATTGTTTTTAATTTTGTAACTTTATTATTATCATCAGCACCTTCATCATCATCATCATTGTTGTTGTTTTGTTATTATTATTATTATTCATTTTTATTTATTTTTATTATCATTACATTAGTTATTATTATCAGTTGTTATTTTATTATTATCATCATCACATGCTTATTTAGATTTGTTTTTTATTTATCATTATTATTATCACTATTATTATTATTAGTGTTATTATTTATGTTAATATTACATTTATTGCTATTATCATCATTATTACCATTACTATTACTACTACTACTATTATTATTATTATTGCTATTATTACTATTAATATTACATTAAACAGGGGAGTTGTATGTGATAGTTGAGTACTGTCACTTTGGAAACCTGCGTCAGTACATGATAAAACACAAGGACAACTTCAAGGACACGATGGACGACTACGTTGACCCTGCTGCGGAGAAGCAGCGCGAGGCGCAGAAAGAGAAAGCGAAGCCGTACTACGTGAACAAAGCCACACCAGAGAACAGCGCTGACCTCATCGGACCACCACTGACCACCAAAAACCTCATCTGCTGGGGTTTCCAGGTAGCCAGGGGCATGGAATACCTGGCTGCCAAAAAGGTAAAAAAGAAAAAATATATTTGTAAAGTGTTTATTACAACATTTGTTTTATTTATTTATTTATTTAAAAAAAAAATTATTTATCTTTATTTGTTTGTTTATTTATTTAATATTTATTTATTTATTTATTTATTTATTTATTTATTTTTATTTTTTTTATTTTTTTTATATATCTTTATTTGTTTGTTCCTTTTATATTATTATTTTTTAATTACTTGATTTTCAATCGTTATTATTTATTTTTTTGTTTTAATCTTCTTTTGTTAATAAATAAGCAAATACATAATTAATTTATTTTTTTTATTTATTACAAATTTATTTATTTTTAACTTTTGTATGTTTATTTGCTTTTTTTTTTTACTTGTTATTGATTTTATTTCATTGCTTTTGTGTTATTTGTTTTACGTATTTTTCTTTAATTTAATTATTTAAATTTTTTATTTATTTATTTATTATTCAAATAAAAGGTTGAAAGATTTCTGTTACCAGATTTTTGTTATCTGTGTTTTTGTTTGCAGATATACTAAACAATTTGAATTATTTTTAACAGAAATATTATCCAGCATAATTGAAATATGCATTTAATTTTTAAAAAGTTAATTTCTCTTTTGTAAAAAGAAACCCAAAGTATCTTTTATATTTTATAAATAGATTTCAAAATGTTCTTACAAACTGATAACATGAGAGCCTATTTCAAATTTCTACTTATATTTTAAATTTTATTTTATACCACTGTTAAGATTAATCTATACGTTATTAATAGTTTTATTTTAAATTTTATTTTATATTTTCAGTACATACACAGAGATCTGGCAGCTAGGAATGTTTTGCTGGCAGAAGACAATGTTGTAAAAATCTGCGACTTTGGTTTGTCAAAAGACTGCTACAAAGATGCAGAATATAAGAAAAAAGGAGATGTAAGATTTATTTTAATTTGTTGTGTGTGTTTTTCTTAATGGATTTCCTTTGTTTTTTAATCATTCTGTATAACCAACACTGTTTAAATTTTTTTAAAGTATTTGTTCATCATCTGAGTAAATTAGCTGAAATAATTTTATCATTTCATATTTTCATAATACATGTTTAATAATTAATTTAAATATTCATTCATTCATTCATTTATTCATTCAATATTTATTATTACATTTATTTAATTATTTATTTATTTATTTAAATGTTTATTTGTTTATTTGTTTATTTATTTATTTATTTGTTTGTTTATTTAATTATTTATTTGTTTATTTATTTGTTTATTTATTTGTTTATTTATTTGTTTATTTATTTATTTGTTTGTTTGTTTTTATTTATTTATTCATTCATGTTTACTTATTAATTAATTAATTAATTAATTTATTAATTTATTTATTATATTTGTTGTTTATTTATTTATTTATTTATTTATTTATTTATTTATTTATTTATACATGCAGGGTCCTGTTCCAGTCAAATGGATGGCTTTAGAATCATTTACACATCGCATCTATACAACTAAGAGTGATGTGTGAGTTACCTCCCTTCCTAAGATTTATCTCAGTTTTATTATATAATCTTTCATTATTCAAAAAACTAGTTTTATATGTGAATGTTTAGGAATGATAATTTTTAAAGGATGTATTAATGATATAATCTTTTGTTTTGTGTTTAATTTCTTAACAGAATGTTAGTTTATAACATACAAATAAAAATAATTATATTTATTTTCAGGTGGGCATTTGGTGTATTCTTATGGGAATTGTTTTCTCTTGGTAAGCTGCTTTGGGCAAGATATTTAGTGTGAAATAATTCTTATGTGAACGTTTAATTTCTGAAATCTTAGAAATAAATAAGTATTTATATATTTTTCAGCATTTATTTTGAAGTCTTTATAATTTAGAAAATATTAGTTAAAATTACATTTTGTTCTTCTTGTTGTTATGATTATATTGATTATTTCTAATTTTTACTTTTCTTAATAAGTAAATTTGTTCAGTTTCCAATTTATTCTCATTTATTTACAAGTTTAAACTGTTTAATAATTTTGTTTTCAGAATCAAAATTAAACATAAACATGTCATCATGTTTTAATGATATATATATTTATGTGAATATGTGACATTACTCTGTGTATTACAGTGGTGTATTGATATTTTATTTCAGGAGGTAACCCATACCCAGGTGTAGAGATAAATGAGAAATTTATTGGTTTGCTCAAGTCAGGATATCGTATGGAGAAACCAGAATATGCATCTGATGAAATGTAACAGTTTTATTTATTTGTTTATTTATTTACTTTCTTAATTATTTATTTTTTATTTATTATTTATTTTCTTTTTTGTTTCTTTCTTTCTTCTGCTTACTTTACTTTCTTATTCATTTATTTATTTACTTACTTACTTACTTGTTCATTATTTTAATTAATTATTTTATTTATTAAATTAATGTTAATTAATTATTTATTAATATATTTTATTTTTCATTATGCTTTCTGCATTGACACGGAAAGAGACATTTAGAGAAACTGATAAGACAGAAGCAGAATAAAAGAAAAATAGTGAAGTTGATGGCTAAATAAAGAAAATATCTTTATAATTTAGAAAATAATAATAATAGCATTATGACTGAGTATTATTAATTTATCATCATCATTATTTTCCCATGTATCAAAATCTAAAATTAAAATCATTCACATTAATATATCTGATTTGATAAACAGTGACAGAAAGATGACTGTACAGACAGTTTGTTTTAACCGTTGTTTTGTTTATTCACAGATTTGAAATAATTCGACAGTGTTGGGCAGCTGACCCAGAGGAGAGACCCACCTTCTCCTCCCTGGTGTCCATACTGGGCGACTTCCTTGAGGCTAACGTCAAGCAGGTAAAAACACACACAACAGAATTTACACAGTTTACATATTTTATAACTCAGTGTTATTGTTATGTTTCTAGTGCTATAACTCAGTGTTATTGCTGTATTTCTAGTGCTATAACTCAGTGTTACTGTTATATTTCTAGTACTATAACTCAGTGTTATTGTTATATTTCTAGTACTATAACTCAGTGTTATTGTTATATTTCTAGTGCTATATCTCAGTGTTATTTGTTATATTTCTAGTACTATAACTCAGTGTTATTTTATATTTCTAGTCTATAACTCAGTGTTATTGCTGTATTTTAGTTATATTTCAGTGTTACTACTATATTTTAGTACTATAACTCAGTGTTATTGTTGTATTTCTAGTACTATAACTCAGTGTTATTTGTTATATTTCTAGTACAATAACTCAGTGTTTTGCTGTATTTCTAGTGTTATAACTCAGTGTTTTCTAGTATTTATTTTATAACTCAGTGTTATTGTTATGTTTCTAGTACTATATTTTATAACTCAATGTTATTGCTGTATTTCTAGTACTATAACTCAGTGTTATTGTTATATTTCTAGTACTATAACTCAGTGTTATTGCTGTATTTCTAGTACTATAACTCAGTGTTATTTGTTATATTTCTAGTACTATAACTCAGTGTTATTGCTGTATTTCTAGTACTATAACTCAGTGTTATTGCTGTATTTCTAGTACTATAACTCAGTGTTATTGCTGTATTTCTAGTACTATAACTCAGTGTTATTGCTGTATTTCTAGTACTATAACTCAGTGTTATTTGTTATATTTCTAGTACTATAACTCAGTGTTATTGCTGTATTTCTAGTACTATAACTCATGTATTTTTTATAACTCAGTGTTATTTGTTATATTTCTAGTACTATAATTTTATTAACTGTATTTCAGTGTATAACTCAGTGTTATTGCTGTATTTCTAGTACTATAACTCAGTGTTATTGTTGTATTTCTAGTACTATAACTCAGTGTTATTGTTGTATTTCTAGTACTATAACTCAGTGTTATTGCTGTATTTCTAGTACTATATCTCAGTGTTATTTGTTGTATTTCTAGTACTATAACTCAGTGTTACTGCTGTATTTCTAGTACTACCTTGACCTCAGTTCTCCGTACGTGAAGATGGAGGAGCAGCTGAAGATCGAGGACGAGAACCAAGCCTCCACTTCGGGGCACACAGAACGACGGGTACCTGAAAATGTCCGGCTCGCCCGACTACACCCCAATGTCTCCCACCCTGGCAGAGCCGGAGTCCATCAGCTTGTCCGAGGGCAGTGAGCCTGGCGAGGGCAGCCACTACGTCAACCAGAGGATGTGGCGCAAAGAGAAGGCGAACGACGTCGAGATGCAGCCGTTGTACAAGAAGCACAGCGGCGCCAAGAACTCGCCGTCGTCGCGGGCGAAGACCACAGGGAACGAGTCGCCCGCCACAGACAGGATTCGAGCCGAGATCCACCAGCAGCAGGACGACAACGACAGCGGACATTCAAGCACGTACGCGCCGGGCAACTCGCCCGTGGAGAACAACGGCTACCTGGTGCCGAAGGCCGTGGACGTGCTGATGGCCAGCGAGACTGACCCACTGTTCAGCGAGAAGGAGAAGTGCAGTGAGAGCAACTGTGTGTCTGCCGGCGGCTTCCCGCCAGACTACCGCTACAGTGACCTGTCTCCGCCTGACTACCGCGCCGTCATGGAGGATGCTGCTCACGAGTTGCCACGTGTCTGATGGTGTCGTCGTCTTGAGTTTTTAACAATAGTCTGATATTGTCATCTTGAGTTTTACAATATTCTGATGTCATCATCTTGAATTTTACAATAGTCTGATGTCATCAACTTGAATTTTCAACAGTCTGATATCATCAAACTGAATTTTCAACAGTCTGTTATTTTCAACTTGAATTTTCAACAGTCTGGCATCATCAGTTTGAGTTTCGAATTGTTTGTTACCATGAATTATCAACAGTTTGATAATATTAACACAAAACTATTACCAGTAGTCAGGTGTGAACAACATGAGATACAAATGGTCAGACAGTGTCAGTAGGAGTTACTCACAATCAGATATAATCAACATGAGTTTCAAATAGTCATATATTATCAACACGAGTTATCCATAGTCATATGTTATCAACATGAGTTACTGTAGTCATATATTATCAACACGAGTTATTCATAGTCATTTATATTATCAACATAAGTTACCAACAAGTGTTCAATGGTTGATATAATTTACATAAATCATTAAGGTAAACTCATTATCTTGACCTAGCAATGGCATAATGAACATCAGTTACAAACCATTAATGTAAGTCAGCATGAGTTATTGTCAACAGTTGATATAATCAACAGTTTCCTTTATTCATCAACTTGAAGTACCAGCAAGTTATTATCATCAACAGGAGTTGATATTTTCATGAGAATTATCAACAGGTGGTTTCAATATTGCTGCTTTGGTGATTCTAAAACTGTCTTGGTGTTGATGTCATCAATGTGTGTGTCAACAAGTTGATGTGATTGTTTTCACTGTTTGTTACGAAACCAGTTTTGGTTTGATTGATATGATCTTCTTTCACTGTGGATCTTTATTTTACCATTGTTACATTGCTACAAAGAAACTTTGTACTTACCAAAGACATTTTTGTTTGTATTTAAAAACCACATCCTTTTTTTTCATATTGTTCATATAGTGTCTTCTTCAATATGTATTTATTTGTTTAAATTTTGTATCCTGTATATTTTAAAAAAGAAAATTTTTAAATTTAATTTTTAGAAACTTTTTATAATGAAAAGATATAATTTTTGTCATAGAAAAATTCTATTAGTATTAGGTTCAAAAAAAAAAAAATTTTTTTTTTTTTTTTTTTTAAATGTTTTAGATTTTTTAATTTTCAGTAAAATTTGCTCACAGAAGTGGAATGAAGATATTTTTATCTTCCAGTTTCCAGTAAAATTTTATATACATTTAATTCACTTACACAATTTAGAATTTTTATTATTTTATTGACAAGCTAAATTTTTATTATAATATAATTTTGAGAATTTGATTCTTCAAAATTATTTTCTCTGTATGTATCTGTATATAAATTTATTAATAATAATAATAATAATAATGATAATAATAATAATAATAAAGATTAATAATAAGATTAATAATAAAAAATAATAATAATAATAAAAATAAAAATAATAATAATAATAATAATATAATGATAAACATTAATAATAAGATTAATAATAAAATAATAATTTCAGCAATAATAATAATAATAATGTTTATCTGTATCATAATTATATATTTAATATGTTTGTTTTAAAACATTAAGACAAGATGTTATGAATAATATTAAAGGTAACTGCTATGAATATTACAAACTGCTTGATTCAAATTAAATGTTATCATTTACCTTTGAAGTTCATAAAATAACGTATTTCAATTTTTTAAATTGTTCAGAATTATTTTAATTATTATTATTATTATAATTTTTTTTTTTTTGTTCCTCATTTTATCCAGTGTTTTTTTTTTATTTATAAAATATATAATTATCTGAATCTCTGCATGGTTTGCATTTTTATATGATATTATTATTATTATTATTATTTTTTTTTTGATTTTAGATTATTTCTTTGTTTCATATATTAATGTTTTACAGTCTATTACAAATTTTCATTCATTTTGATATTCTGTGTGCACAATAATTTGATGAATGCTATTCTGGGGAAATATTTTAGAGCATCAACAGAAGTTTATATTTAATGGCATTATGATTAATTGAATGTTGTCATTAATAAATACATTTTCAACTTTTTGTTTTTATTAATAAATAGAAAAATTGTAAAAATATGTAAGTTGCAAAAATATTCTTACATAAATATTGAATTTTAATGCACTTAAAGGCCAATATTAACTTATTATTATTTTTTTTATTATTATTATTACTGTTATTACTATTATTATTATTATTATTATTATTATTATTATTATTATTATTATTATTATTATTATTATTATTATTATTATTTAAACTCATTGTATAATAATATATATATCTGTTAAAATTCTCACTTGTTTTATTAATTTTGTACTCACATATACAGCACAAAATTATTTATTATTTGTTGTTGTTTTATAATTTTGTTTATAACTCATGTCCAACTTGTGGTGTATTAATATTATTATTCATGGCAATATGTCTGAAAAGGGTAAAAAATAGAAATAATATTAATAATAAAAATAAAAAATATAAAAAAGTGTGCGATCCTGTCAAATCTATGATGATTCAGTAATGTTGAACTGTAAAAATGTAACAAACTGGATGTTAATTTTTACAGCTATAAAATAACTAACTAACTAACTAACTAATAAATAAATTAAAATAATTTTTAAATTTTTTTTTTTTTTTTTATTTGTTAATAAGCAGATAATTATTAAGTCAAATGAATAAGCATTTCATTATTAATAAGTGTTTCAAAAAATAGATTCAATGTTCAGATTAACACAGAAAATAGTATTTACTTGAGTTCTAATTTACAACAATTATTATACTATTTGTTTGTCACTTTAATTTTGTGTACTGTATCCACATATATTTATATATGTATGTCATTGGGACGGGGTTTTGGGGGTTTTTTCTTGGTTTTTTTTTGGAAAATTGTTTGTTTATTCCTAGAATTTAAGAAAATTATTATAGTATTTTTTAAATTATTTTTTATCATTATCACAGAAGTTGATTGAGAAAATTAATTCTGACAGTAAAAACATTCATAACTGAGTATTAAGTATATATTGATAGAAAAAAAATGTTTGTAAGCTTGTTAATAAAATATAAACTAATAAAATAAATAAAACAAAAAATTTTTTTTTTTTTAACAAAAACATAAAAAAGGAAATGAAATAATAATAATAATAATAATAAAAACAAAATATAAAAAATAAACCAAATAAATAAATAGAAAATAGGTAAAGGACCAAGTCATAATATTAGTCATAGGGCTGCCTTCATCAGTATCTATGAGATTGAGAACATTAATATTTATGAGAGATGAGAACATTAATATTCATGAGAGATGAGAACATTAATATTTATGAGATGTAAGAACATGGATATTTATGAAATAGGAGATTATAAGGAATGTACAATTCATATTTGTATCTGCTCAAAACCTTTCAGTATATATTAATTCTGAAGTGTATATATCTACTCATATATCTATGTCAGTGTAACAACAGGTGCTGTCAGACGAAGGTCATGTTAGGCGTGCTTTGACAAACAGAGACTTGCTATGTTCATCAGGCGTTTCATTCTAGTCATCATTTACTGGTTTTGTGTAGAAAATAGTATTTATTGCTTTCACAGAGTAATTATAATAATAATTATTATTATTAAAATTTGTATTATTATTATTATTATTATTATTATTATTATTATTATTATTATTATTATTATTAATGAAATATGTATGGAGTAGGGTCCATTTGTTGCCTTAAATATTTTGTTGTTTGATGCATAATATGTTTATAATATTTGCCATACAACTAGGTATTGTGAATTTTAAATTTTATTAAGTTTTTTGTTTTTTTTACATTAGATGATATAATGCAATATAGAAAAGAAAAATGTTATAAAATTAAATAAGAATAACAGCATCCAAATGGTATAATTTTTTAATTATTAGAATTTTAGATTTTATTAATGTCAAAAAATTAAAACATATTTTTCAAATTAAATAACAAATTAAAATAAATATATATTTTTGAAAAAAGTTATTTATATAAACATTTATGGAATTTTATAAAAATAAATATATATATTTAACAATTGGATGTCTTAAATTTTATATATATATATATGTGAAAGGTTTGAAAATAGATTAGTGATGTGCCTTAATGAAATCATTAAAATTCTTAAATATTATTATTATAATTTCTTTTTTTTTCTTTTTTTTTTTTGTCATTTTACTAAATTAAACGGGTATAGAAACATTGTATTAACAAATATAAAAAAAAAAAATGTCATCATGCATTACCTATAGAAAGTATTCAACAACAAAATTCTAAGTTTTATTATTATTTTTAAGAAAATATCTCATTTTTATTCTTTAATTTTTTTTTTTCATTATTTAAATTATATTTTAAAATTTTGAAATGTTTGAAATTTAAAACTGTAAAATATTCAAGTAGTCACTTTGTAGTGAGTTGTGATTCTGAGTGTTCATCTGTCTGTCTTTTCAAATATGTCTGAAAAATCAGTAAACACTTTTTTAAAACTTCGATGAACAAATCATGTTCATGTTTTTTTTTTTTTTGTTGTATAAGATGTTTTCGTTATTTTATTCTAAATGCAAAATGCAGCATAACCCAGGTGCCTCAAAATAAAACAATATTAATTTAAAAATTTGTATTAACATTAACATTTATATATATAGATAGACAGATAGATAGATGAATAGATAGATAGGTAGATAGATAGGTAGATAGATACAGATATATATAATGTATAAAATATAGGATAAATATTAATTCGTTATATTATAAAATCAAATTGCAGAAACAAATCTTGTGCCTGATATAAACAAATTTTAAAACAATTTTTAAGACATGTAACATTTTAAAATTTATTATATATTAAATGCCTTCTACTTTTTTTTCTAAATATGGGTATTTGTTAACACTTTTATTTTATTTTAATTTTTAATTTTAATAATAATATGTTTATACTGGGACTAAATGTTTTATTTAGTATAATATTTAGACATGTAGAAAATTAGTTTTTTTTTATTAAAATTAATATTTTTCAGTAAATAAAGGTACAGTAGTTAGAAGAGAAAGGGTTAAACTTGTATCTGTTATGAATATAGACACAGGTAACTAAAAATTTATGTTACAGTCCCGTGAAATGCTTTGTTTGATTTTATTTTTTCAAATAATGCAAAATGTTGTAGAGAAATCGGAAGCTGTTATGTTGCCAAACATTAAAATACCAAAGTAATTTGTATTACGATTGTAAAAATAAATACAAAAGTGACCTTTTTTCCTCTTATGTTGTAGATGTTTAGAAAATTATTTTGATAATGATTATTGTAGCATGCTGTAGTTACATTGTCATCTGATTTTGATTTTGTTGTCATTGTTTACACTGTCCTGTTTACTTGTTGACAGTAAACCACAAATGAGAATTAGAATACTGCAATTACAGTGTAGGTGTTGTGAACAAAAAGCCTAAACAGACTGAGTATACTCAATCTATTTAGGCTATTTGTTCACAGTACGTACACTGTGTAATTTACATACATACATATATTTCCATGTATTTTTTTTTTTTTTTTTTATGATGTAATTTTCATATCTTTCTTGGTTGTCACTTATATAAATCCCCAAACAATCACTGATTCTGTGATTTAATCACTTGTTCACTCAATTTAATTTTCTAAATTTTATTATTTATTTATTAATTTTAATGTTTTTTTAATTTTTTTTTTTTTTTTTTTTTTTTTTTTTTTTTTTTTTTTTTTACTGTTGTGTACAGAAATCACTTGGTAAAACTGTAAGTTTTATTTTCTTTCTTTATTGACTAAAACACTTTATATTTTTTATTTTTTTTATTTATTTATTTTTTTTTTAATTATTATTTTCATCTGATTAGCATTTCTGATATTTAATCTTAAAACAAAAACTATCAAACTTATCCTTCAACATCAAAGTGGCTTTTAAGTTCATCTTTCCACACTAACACAGTTTCACAGAGATAAAAAAAAACCTTGACCACTGAAACTAGTCACAAGGCTGTTACTTGACACTTCGTGTGTTTGAACCTAGGAAGACTGATTTTAATAGTTACTGCCACAGACACCTTAGACCAAAACTTAGTTCAGTATTTTCTGCTAAATCATGGAAGTATAATTATATTTAGGCTGTTTGAAAAACAAATGTTTTCTGCTGGAATGAAATTTAATGACTGATAACGTTCTTTGTTTGTTAATAGTCTCTTCAGAAAAATCGTTAAGTTTCAGACCAAGTCAAAACATTTTTGTAAATTTGTAAGTCAACATTTGTAATGTTGTTGTTTACTTTTTTTTTTTTAAGTATCAATTTCTGAACATATTTATAAGTGTCCTTAAATGTACTTGTGTAAAATGAACAAATGTTATAATATATACCAGATGTCAATAAACCATTGTAATGGTATCCTGTTGTTGTTTTTTCCCCTAGAAGACAGTGAATTTATACATGCAAGAAGCAGTATCCTGTTGTTGTTTTTTCCGCTAGAAAACAATGAATTTATACATGCAAGAAGCAGTATCCTGTTGTTGTTTTTCCCCTAGAAAACAGTGAATTTATACATGCAAGAAGCAGTATTCTGTTTATACTTTATAGATACATACATGTACACACACACACATTCATTAATACTTGTTAGAACAAATCACTGAGTAAAATACACTATTCTGTCTTCAACATTTGATGCTGTGAAGTTCACTGTTTTCTAGATACTAATCTGATTGAAAACGCCAACTAGAGGCACCAAGGAGAGTTGAACCTGCAGACAGACACACCACACTACTGAAATATTGAGACACACAGTAAATAAAAACACAACAAACAACAATCTTTTAGCGGCTGGGTTTTTATTTCCCACTTACACATGTCAGCATTTTGTTATATCATGTGATCTTGCACCAAAAATAGTAACTCTATAATACAGGCACTCATATTAAAAACACAAACAGGCAGTCTACAAGGTTACATCTCTGGTATATTTATTATTATTATTATTATTATTATTATTATTAACATAAGGCTGCTTGTGTGTAGCTACATACAAATCTAATAATGTACAGGTCTTGCAACACGCTGGTGTTCAGAATATCAGTATCTTGTTGGTCCACATTTACAGCAATTATATACATTATTCAGTATTATATACTTGTGTGTTATATAACAAAGGTATCTCACATATACGTTTTTTATTATTTATGTTTTACTTTTTAATGTAAACACAGAAATGCACGTATTGCAGATTAATAATTATAATAAATATATTAAATTTAAAAAAAATATATTTATAAAGAGTGAATTATAGTAAATGGTTTGCTCAGCAGAAAACCAGCTAAAAAAAAAAAAAAAAAAAAAAAAAAAAAAAAAAAGTATTGTCAAACAAAAATATGACATTTAAATAAAATATTACCAAAAACTAATAATAATAAATTTTAAAATTTTAAATACCCAAATAAAGTAAAGAACTGGCCAAAAATATTACACATTTTATACGTTTTAAAAAGTTTTATATAATTTCTGACCTAAATATTTTCTTTGATTCCAAAATTTATTATTACAATTATTATTATTATTATTATTAATCTTTTAAAATCTGGAAATCTCATATTCTTAGTTATTGGAATTTATTTTACATCAAAGTATTGCATTCTTCGATTGGTCCCTCAAGAATAAAAACAAAAAGTCTATAGTAACATTCTGAACAACAAAAATGACAATGGAATTGTTTTCATTAAACAATAAATCTATAAATGCTTTGTTTTCAAAAACTTTATAAAATATAAATGTTTTAAAACTATTTACAACATGCATTGAAATAAGTCACAATTTTCTTTTATAACAAAAACAAAATGCAAGAAATAAGAAAAATGTGTACTGAAAAGGAATTATGAAATACAGACACTGTTTTTAAAAAAAAAATTAATTATATTTTATCATTAATGAAAAAAAAAGTAAATAAAAGAAAATAACAAAAAAAGTTGCATGAATGAACTGGAAAAGTTAAGTATCTGAAGACAAGATTTATTTTCATCATTATAAAAAACTGGTAAACATATATTTATTTTTTTATAATTTGTACTGCTCTTGTACAGAAATAAAAAATAACACTAAAACAATTAACTCTAGTAATACAGTGAAAGAAATATTAATGAAACAGTTTGAAAAGATAAAACAAAACAGATATGAAATAATAATTCTGAAGCAAAGATAAGAATGAAACAAAGAATTCATATGAAACATATAGATATATCTGAAACAAAAATAAGAATGAAGCAGAATACATGTGAAACTTAGATACATTTGAAACAAAGAATACATATGAAACATAGAGATATATTTGAAACAAATACAATGAAACAAACAGAATAGATATGAAACATATAGATACAATGAAACAAAGAGAGATATGAAGAACGTCAGACACACAGACAGACAGACAGCTAGTCCTGGTTTCTATTATGTCACAGCGTGGTACTCAGTATCACAGTCAAACACAACACATCCTTACTTTATACTGTGGTGACAACACCTTGCTGACAGCATCCATTTTTGTTTTAGTAGGAGTAACTCTTAGAGAAAGTGATCTCCCCTTAATTCAAAAATGTATTTGGTTACTAACAACTTTAAAATACATTCTATAACTGAAACAATTTTTGAGTGTGTTCTTTCACATGTAAGTATTTTAAAATCTTTACTTTCATTCCTGATTAACAATTTCAAATTTTTCTGGAAAGCTGTTTCAGTATTTAGCTTTACACCACAGTACATACCTTTCAGAGCTTATCTTTATAGAAATATGTTTAAGTAGAAATTTTCATCTTAATGATAATTACATGAACTTGTAGAAAAAAAAAAAAAAAAAAAATCTACAAAGTCCAAATAAAAGAATGTTTTATATAAGAAAGGATTGTGCTAAATCGAAAAAGAAATCGTAAAATCTAGCAAGAATAGAGATTTATAGTGAACTAAGTGTGTGAGTGAGTAAGAACTAGAAGTGTGTGAGTAAGTAAGAAACAAAATGGTGGTTTGTTTTACATTAGACATAGTGAGAAGCTTGCACGCAACAGACACTTTCTTTATTTACAACCTACTAACGTTCTTTACTTTTAATACTACATCATCAAGTTAATTTATATTAGCAACAGCATTTTTATTTTTATTTTACCAAGTTAAAAATGTTTGATTTTGCAACATAATCTTATTTACAAACTGGTTAATATTTGCATCACATAGCATTTTTCCTATTTAATATTGTTTACAAAAATCAAATGTTTACCAAGTATTGTTTACATGGTGTTTAACAAGTTAGTGTTGTTTACATTCTTACCAGGTTTTAACATTGTTACATTGTGCAAATGTAATGTAATTTGCATATAGTATGGTTACAATTAACCAGAATTTGTTGTTTACCAAGTAAGTATTGTTTACATTTAACCAATATTTGTTTACCAAATAAATACTGTTTACATTACATAATATTAAATAATAATTATTTCCCCACAAAGCAGTATTTTACCAAGTTAATATTATTTACATTATTTTTTTTCTCTCACAATTTTACAATTTCTGAGAAATTTTTTAATGTCTTCATGATAATATTTGCACAATGAAACAATAAGGGTGACATAAAAAATATATATACAATAAATATCTGTATGTATGCCCACGGAGAGTAAAACATTTTGTTTTTAGTAATGTTTACTATTACCTACACGAGTTATACAAATATATTTGGTTTATATCAAAATATATCAACTTATATCTGAATACAATTGTGTGTAATTGCAGTAGAATATATTTGAATATATTTGATACAAATATCAGTTATTATATATATTATTAACTCTAATATATGTAATATACCTATTTTCTTTTTCACATATTTACATACAATTGGTCGTGTTTATGGAACATTCGATGCAAATTTTAATTTTTATTTTATTTTATTTATTTAAGCAAATGTGAAATCTTTAGATAACTGAAACCTGACAGTTAAAAAGAGAAGCTAAAACCTATTTCACATAGCACTGGCATTTTTTTTTTTTTTTTTTTTTACACAGATCAACAACAAAAATGACAACAATAACAACAAATATCCATCAAAATATAAAAAAAAATTGTGTTAAAAAAAAGTAATAATAATAATATTAATAATTAGGTTAAAATATGTATATATGTAATTCTCTTTGACTATTTCAAGTTAGTATTTTATGTACATCAATTCAGATCTGTATATTTTTCATATGGTGTAATCTACAGATATATAGAAAATAAGTTTATCATTAAAATCAATGTATGTTTGATATCCAGGATGTGCATGGCCATATGTCAGTGCCATAATATTCATAATTAAAAAACAAACACAAATGTAAAAACAAAAAGTCCTGTCATAAAATATTGCTCATGGATACTGTACTGAACTATCCATTTTAACTACAAGAAAACATTTTCACATTCCCAAAAATTCTTTTCTACTTACTTGTAATCTGTCATAATAGGACAAAATATCTTACATTTTAAAATAGGATATATTCTGTTACACGTAAAAGATTCCTACAACTGTAAAATAAAATTGTCCTATTATTTCATAACAGGGATACATATCCTACTTTCAGAAATAGGATCATCCTGTTATAACAGGGATTGATATCCTACTTTCTGAAACAGGATTTACCCCCCATGACATCAGAATTATAAACTTTATATCCTACTTTGGCAGATAGGAATACCTTGTATTATATTAACATTGTTACACTGGTACATGTTTGATACACAAGTTATGTAACAACTATAAACTAACAATGTATCTCATAACAACAGCATCTTATGCCATAACTCACATTTTATAAAATATTTATTTAACAAAAACTCTTTATTAAGTACAGCAAGGTACAAACCAAAATGGTCAATTTTAAACAAGTTTTGTTTCTGATCACAACCTAGAATCGTATTTTGATTCACACTTTTTTTTTTCAAAATGGATCAAATCACAACATTTTATGAATCATTTGATTCACATCATTCTTTAAATCCTTTCAATCAAACAGTGACAATCAAATTTCTTTTCTAAACAGCTGAAACAGTTTCCATTTAGAATCTAATAAACATTTTTTTTTTTTTTTCAAAGCTTCGTTAAAAGCAATTACAAGTACTGCAAGATTTTACCATTTCTCTAATTCCAGCACAAACCAAATTCTTCAATTTCTGAACAACATTTGAGATGTTTTCACAAACCATTTCTGACATTTTCAATTTTTGTTCTTCTGCAGAACAACAACCCAGTAATTCATTGTGTATCACAACACAGTTTGATATTAATGTTGGTAAACTTGCTTCTATGTGAAAACTAAGTAACCAGTGTAAAAAAAAAGACAACATAAAATGTCCTCTTCTTATTATTATTTGTGAAAATCTTTCAAAACAATTCTGTTGTTCTTCATCGAGGAGTGAAATTTGCAATCACAAATACTTTGTATTATACTTCTTACGTGGAAGTAAATTAATTAATATTTCAAATGGAAAACAAAAAAATCTTATTAAGGTCTTTCATGGAAGGAAAAATGCAGTCTTTATACAAGTATAAATCCACATCAAATACGACAGTTACAAAAACTGGCAGTCTCTCAAAACACATTATAACTACACATTGGTCCTTAATCATACTTCTTTGTTTATGCATCCAACACATTTCTACTGCATTAAAATGTCTTCCTACACTGAATTCAAAGCCAGACACTATTGCAAGTCAGACATTATTTCCTTCTACTGAAACAGTAACTTTTCTACTGTGCCCTCCACTAACATCTTGTAGAAAATCTTCTAAAACATGTTTAATCCAAAAAAAAAAAAAATATATATATATATATTGTTGCATATGTAATGTTTACTCTGCTGTCCAGTTTCCGAGCATTAGCAAGTTCTTCGGTGTGTTGCCATGGTAACCAGAGAAGGTATCTAAAACTATGTGACCATGGCAAACAGAGACAGCAGCCATTTAAGTTTATTGCAGATCCGTGTTTGAGTTCTGTTGATGGTTACTAGACTTTACTGAATTTTAGTCCAGCTGAAAAAATATAGAAGAAAAATTATAAATAAACTTTTTTTTTGAATTTTAAGAAATGATAATTTTGTTTAAAAAAATTATAAAATCAAGTTTGAAATTTGTTTCAATTAAAATATTAAAAAAAATTCAATATGTATTCTTCATCATAAATTTTAATGAAAAACCAACAACAAGAAAATAACAGTAACAACATCAATAATAATAATAATAATAATAATAATAATAATAATAATAATAATAGCTGGCTCAGTAGTTTTTTATTTTATCACAGCCAGTAAATATTATTATAATTTTTTACATTATAACTGACACATTTTACAGTTAAATATAAACCAAAAATTCAACGACATTAAAAAAAGAAACAATTCTATTAAAATTAAATAATACATAATTACACACACAGATACACATACATACATATACACATAAGTGAACAACAACTAAATATCATGCAAACATCACAAATATTAAACTGTCATGGAAAAATTAATATTAAATGTTAAGCAGTTTTAAACCACTGAATGTGAAACAGCATATTACAATGATGTTTTAAATTAGGCACATGCAAAACAATGTGTTAAGAATTTTTATCATTTAAAAGAATATACTGGGTTCAAATAAAAGTTCTTTGCATTTTTTTAAGTGAAACTCAAAGACAATTCTTATATTTTTGTAATCAACACATGTGAGCAGTTTTGTTCATCTTTCAGAAAATGTATACATGTTGTGTATTGTAGACACTAGTGAAATGAAATCAGGAACTCAAATGTCACTTAGTGAAAAACACTACAAAATCTTGTTTTAACCCAGTATATGTTCAGTTCCATTACAGACACATGCATGCATATGCATGCACACAAACACACACATGCTCATGCATATTTTAAAAAAAGGTTAATATTACAAGTTATAAAACAAAGCAGAATGAAGTCTACTGCACAGATAAAGAAATTTACTAGCAAAAAAAAAAAAAATAATATCATTAATAGTCTATGCAGTACATCATTATAAGCACAGCAGCCTTAAAAATATATTATAAAAATCCCATCTATTTGTTATCATCATGCACCATTATAAGTAAAATAAAATAAAAGTATTAATTTTTTTTTTTTAAATGTAAATTAAAAAAAAAAGAACCATAAAAATGAAAAAAGTATTAAGTAAGGTATCACCAAAGTGAACAACCACCACCAATGAAATGAATTTAAAATACCACATCCATTTTTTTTAAGCATTTAAAAAATTATAATAACATAAAAAAAAAATTAAAAAAAATAAAAAAATAGAAAGTAATGTAATGAAAATAATAATATATGTAGAATGTATAAAAAGAATAACCCATGCAGAGTTTACAAAAAGAATATCACATGTGTATAATATCACCCATCAGGTAATGCCACAATCAGCATAGGCCAACTCACGCTGAGAATTAAAACTGAGCTTCAGGGTAGAACGGGAAAAAGAGATAAAGGTTCTGCTAGAGAACTAGTGAGAAACATACTTGAAAAAAAAAAAGAATCAGATTATCTTGCATAAAACAATCAGAAAAGCATTTTCTAAAGTGCACTTCAGGTTTTGTTGTTCTTTAGTGTTTTAGAAACATTTGGGAGTACAAAGGGTTAATTATGTTATTCACAGATTTATCAGTTCTTCATTGAGTTTTGTTAGTTTGACAATATTTAGTCTAAAAAATTAGTTACTTTTTTACTGGTTATAAAGGAGATTAATATTATATAGATATTTAATGTGTTTTTTTTTAAAATTTTAATATTCGAATTTCAAAATGCTACATTTTATAATAGTTTAATAAATTAAAAAGCATTAAAATGATACTAGTAATAAGATAGTTTATATAAAAAAATATATATTACAGTAATACTGTTATCACAATAACTAATTCTAAAAAATTAATAACTAAAAAAACTAGGAAATACTAGCGAGAAAAAGTTTGAAATAACTCAAAAGTCTTATGAAATTAACTAAGAAATTAATTTTACTTTTTTTTAAACTAAAATTATAAATATTTAAAAATCTGTTTAATTCTGTCAGCAATGATTACCCCTGACTGAATGTGGCATGTCCTTCCATGGGGAGTAAATTAGAAATTCCCCATGTAGGAGATACCTTCATCGTTGCTATAGCAATTTGGACAGTGTAGTTTGTTGACCCTAACTCGGACATCGGCACCCTCACTGCCGCTGCCCAGTGGAGCGTGACAGACGCAACATCGGAAACACTGGACGTGGTAGTAGAGACCGAGAGACTCGATTATCATTGCAGCACCAAAACCTGAAATGACAGCAGTTATAGAAACTCAAATACTGTCTTCAAATGATCAACTGAATGAAAATCTTTAATTACGTTCAGTATGAAGTAAAATAAAGTATAAATAAAGTAAAAATAATAAAATAAAAATAAGATAAAATAAAGGTAAATTAAAAAAATAAATAAAAATAAAGTAAAAAAAAATATATATATAAAATGAAATAAAATGAAATAAAAAAAAAAATAAAATAAAAATTTTAAAAAGTGAATAAATTAAATAAAACATAAAAATATTGTTTGTAAAACATGAAAATTGTTTAATAAAGATGAATGACATGCTAATTAAAAAAAATAAAATAAAGCAGCTTTAAAACAGCTCACCTAACTCTTGATTACAGTGAGAACACTGCTGTTTTCCACTCACAGGCATCACCTTCTCTGTAGAACTCTCGGGTGGGGGTGGGGCTCGCACCGAGGGTGGTTCCTGCCTGGATGCCGGAGCTGTGCTGTTGTTGTAGTTGTATGATGATGATGACGACGACGACATCATCTGTGACAGCGAGGTCGGCTGCTCTACAGGGTACAGAGGATAGCTTCCCAGATCCTGAGAGTAGTTGCTTCCCGTGGAGCCCCGCGCACCGGCAGTCTTCTGGAGAAGGGTGTGTCTTATCTGCGCGGGCATGGAGCTCTCCGGGCGTGCTCCGCGCTCGAACGACGTGTTGGGGGGTGAGAACGTCTGTTCGTACGTCCTCCCGTCCCTCCACTTGTTGTCGCTGGCGGGTTTGATTGGACCGCTGAACTGCGAGTGTGGGGCTGGGTGTGCTGCTTTGCTCCTCGGCTCCATCGATGCCAGTCGCCTCCGCTCGGCCTCTTCGTACAGCCAGTGCTCCTGCGGGGTCGAGTACTGCTTCTTCATGATGTCGGCATGGCGACTGGGTCCTGGTCCCAGTCCCGGTCCTGGTCCAGGTCCAGGTCCTAGTCCTGGTCCAGGTCCAGGTCCCGGTTCTTGGGGTTTGTACATTTCTGAAGTGTTCGCCATCCACTCAGAAGAGCTCCGGATTTTCGGCTTCGGGACAGCATTCAACGAGTGGAGCTGCTGCCGAGACGGGGTTCCGCGCTTTATGGGATTGGCCCCCCCACTGTCTGGACTGAGTGGGGGAGACAGCTCGGGTCGGGTCTGCAGGGGGGTGGGTTTTCGGTTCATGGCTAACATGTCTTCGCGAGTCAAGCGTCCTGGCACGTCTTTGCTGTCCGCGGAGTCGAAGCTGGGACTCGGTGGTGTCCACGTCTGCTCCAGCCTCCTGGACGAAGACTTCGGCTCCACCACAAGAGTCGTTGAGTACTGCGGACGTCCGAACGCCAGACCAGGCTCGGGCTGGCTGCTCACTCTGATCACTTCAGGACGCTTGTGGGTGTGGAGGGTGGAGTTGTACGTGGGTGAGGGTTCCCGGATTCGGCTCTGGGCTGGAGGTTCGAACCAGACAGGCTCTGATTTCTTCGTGTCGGCGAGTTTGGCAGATTTCTGCAGCATCTCTTTCTGCTGCTGCAACTCTTGTTGTTCCCGCTGGATTTTTTCCTGTTCCAGACGAAGCTGTTCTCGCTCTTGTCTCAGTTTCTCCTGTACCAGAAAGACAGAAATGTTTGAACAAAATAAAATACAGTTATTCTTTGAAAGAGTATTTGTTCAATGCCCCTCTAAATATTTAAATATAAATAAAGAAACCCACTGAGGTCTCTAGTCTTGTAGGTTAACAGCAAGGGATCTTTTACATGCATCACTCAGCAAACAATTACACATTATTATTATAGCCTTTGATACATCATACATGAGGTCCTGGTTAGAATGGGATATATACCAAATAGGCGAACGATCGTAGGGCCGTACTTATGTATAATTAAATGTAATGTAAAAAGAATATTATTCTGCAGTGATATAGAACATAATTTTCCATTAAAAAAATAAGTTAAAACAAATTATAGCAAGCTGGACATACATAATTAGTTCTATAAATAAAGTTTAGCTGCCTAAGTATTATTTAATGTATTTTATGTAGTTAATAACTTTATTACATGGAAAAATAAACTAACACATATATAAATAAATAAATAAATAAATAAAAAATTAAAATTAAAAAAGGTATAAAATAAAAAATAAAATAAATGAATGCATAAATGAATGAATGAATGTATAAATAAATAAAAAAATAAAAACAAGCACTAGTAAATAAAATAAAAACCTCTTGTATTCTTAGCTGTTCTGCTTTCTCCTGAAGCCGTCTTTCTTCTTCTTTCTTTCTTAATTCCTCCTGCCACTGTCTTTCTCTCTCTTCCTCCAGAAGCAGATCCTGGCTACCTGTAACACACAAAACATTTATTTTTTTATTTTCATTTTCACACAAACAATTACATTTTCATTTTTCAAAAAAGATTTTTAAACTGGTCAAGATGATCTCACCTTTCTGTTGACTCTCTGGTGGTGACCTCAGGTCAGTATGGATCTCTGGATGGACATATGGACTGTCGGACATTTCTCTCTTGTTTATATTTATACGGAAGTTGTACTCAGCTTGATCTTGTCTTTAAAAAAATAAAAAATAAATAAACAAAATAAAATAAAAGTGGGACGTATAAAACTGAAATAAAATTACAAGTATTTGTTTGATATATCTAAAGAGAGAAACTGCCTTATTTTAAAAGTTTTAAAAACGGAAAGTTGTCAATTTATTTAAAATAACTATAGAAATGAAATTATGTTCCTCTTTAAACTATTTATAAAATGAATCAATTAATTTTGTTCACAGATCTTAATAAATACAATTCTGATAAAACAAAAAAAATAAATAAAAATTTACAAGTTATATTTATATATTTAAGGTAAAGAGTACAGCATATATCAACAAGTTTACTACAAGAAATGATAAAAACTGTAAACAAATGAATATTGGTGACTGAATAAATTTTGAAAAACTTACTCATCATCAGCTCTGTTTCGCGGATCAATAACCAGAACTGCTTGTGGTTGCTGTTGGGGTTGTCGTTGTTGTGGTGACCACTGCTGCTGCTGCTGATGCGGAGACAGTTGTTGTTGTTGTTGCGACCACTGTTGTTGTTGTAGTGGCTGTTGCTGCTTGCTCTCTAGCTGAAAAGTCAAACTAGAGCTCTGAATGTGTTCCTGTTTTTCTGTTCTGTTTGAAGCATCACTCCGTGTTCCTGTTCTGTCGTGTCTGTTCCTGTTCCGTGTCAGATCATCGTCGTTGTACGCTTGTACGTGCAGCTCGTTCAGCCTGTTCCTTTGCTCCTGACGGCGTTCTTCCATCTCCTTCATTCGCTGCATCTCCGGCTCAAGACGTTTCTGTTCCTAGTTAAAAAATAACAAACAAAATAAATAAATTAAAAAAATATATATATAAAAGAAAAAATATAATTAAAATATATACAAGGAATTAATTAAATAATGACATAATATTAATATTTTGTGCTGTCGTGTAATGATAATGCAAAAAAACAACATCTGCTGCCGTCTGATAAGGTTTTGTTACTTGAATAGCAGCAAGGATTATTTTAAGTGAACCCTCCCATAGACAGGAAAATCTGTAACATAGGCCTTTGACAAAGAGAAGTTTCAGAACTGGCTGGAGAGGGAAACAACACAACTAATCAACCAACAAGGATTGATCCTGTCTCCAAGAACCTAGGATGTGGAATGGGAAAACAGAAGGATACAAATGTCATACGGCCTGTTGTGTTATTGAAGCAGACAGATAAATCAGGTTTCTACTCTAGTATACCTGTTCGCTCTTCTTCCTGGCCAACTCCTCTGCTCTCTTCTGATCCTCCTCATATTGTCTCCTCATTTTCTCCTGATCTTCTTTAAACTGCTCCTTAATAAATAAATAAATAAACAAATAAATAAATAAGAAAAAAGAATATTATTACATTACACCAAAAGTAAATATTAAACTTAAATAGTAAATAATAATTAACAACAGCACACACACACACACACACACACACACACACAATAAAAGCTAAAAAATAAGAAGAATGAAATGAATAAATAAAAATAGATAAACAAACAAATAAACATAGAAATATACAAACACAACACAACACAGCTACTTGTACCACTCGCACTGAATTCCAGATCAAACCTGAACACAGTGTAACTATGACAGATACAGAAAAAAAAAAAAAAATGAAGCCTGCAAACTGTAGAGAAATTTGGAAAGAGGGAAACAAGAGCAGATAATAACTGCTGATCAATATTTTAAAACAAGAAGCTTCATTTACGAGGCAGAAACTGACAAATTCAGATAACCACTGTGCAGGATTAAATAACAATTGATTACTGAGTGACAGCGATAAAAGAGTATTACAGAAACCTTCATCATTAAAACAGCTTGGGTTAAACGTAATCAGATATTTTGTACTGTATGGCTAGGGCGAAATAAAATAGATTTCAGATAGTTTAAATTTTGAGAAAAGTATATTTGGTGGAATATGAATTATTATTTTTTTTTTAATTAATTTTTATTTCAATTTTAAACAAAAGATACTAGGTAAATTTCAAATGTAAATAATGTTCTTTTTTTTATGATGAAGTACTGAAATTGTCTTTTAATTCAAAACTGAAAAATTTAAAGCTATTTCAGCTTTTCTTTTTAAATTAAAAAGAAACAACAAAATTTTACTCCATCAGAAACAATTCTGTATCTATAACTTTTTTTTTTTTTTTACAAATATTAAGATTCCATCAACTTAAAAAAAAAAGAATAATAATAACAATAATAATAATAATAATAATAATAATAATAATAATAATAATAATAATAATAATAATAATAATAATAATAATAATAATAATAAAAAATAATACAAATAATATTAATAATAATAAATTAATTAAAAATGAATACATTAAGCAAACTTGAAAATCTGAAAATACTTTGCTGTATACTTTGTCATTTCATACACTCCACATATAACTACAGAAAACATCTACAGTAAGTAAAGACAGCTGGAAAAGAATTTCTGTTAAAGTTATAATAAATATTATGTTACTGAACTTTCAGAGTGTAATGCCAATAAATAATTAATAATAATCAAATAAATAAATAATTAAAATTAAAATTAAAATTAAAATTATATTTAAAATTAAATTTAAAATAACAACAACTACAGCAACAACAGAAGTCAATCAGTGTGTTTAACAACGTGTTGATTTTTGACAAACTCCTGAAATGAATGTGACAGACCAGCAGACAGACTGACACGAATACTAAGAAAAAAAAAAAAAATAACGAACACGTACCTCAATCTTGCTTGAAATACCATGTAACCAGTCAAGCGTAAAGTTATGTCATATCACCCCAAAATTGGATGAGTTATATATAATTTGTGCAGCTTTTTTTACAGTATTTTTACATGGCTGACCCAGTGGATTTTATAGAGGATTTCAGACACAGCAGATGATTTCTTATCAAAACCAAATAACAACTATGTGTAAATAAAATTAATGTAGATAAAAACTAATTATGGTGTTTGCATGTGAATGGAGAAGTAATTTAAAATAGTGTGGGTGATGGTGGGGTAGTCGTCCCCCCCTTTTACTAAAATCTGGATCTGCTCCTGAAGTAATGGACAAAATGTGCACGGAAATCAATACATACGTGGTTATCACAGTGAAATGATTGAACGACTGGTGATCAATTATAGCAATTTCCTGATTTCATTAAAACAATCACCTGATGATAGCATGTTATGAAATAACTGTTTTCTCATCAAAACCTTTTTTTTTTTTTTTTTTTTTTTTTTTTTAATTTTTTTTTATAATATTAAGGTTTGTTTTTTGGTGTTTTTTTTGTTGATTTTTTTCACTCTCCTTTTCTTGGTTAAAAATTTAAATTTGAAAAATTATTACTATAGTTTGCTTTAAATTTTGGCTATTTTTTTTTTTATTTTTTTTTTTTTTTTTTTTTTTTTTTTTTTTAATCCTTTAGTTATTTTCAGTTGAATTTCTCTTATTCTGTTTTTTTTTTTTTTTTTTTTTTGTCATTTTTATTTGAAAATGGATTTGTCATAAATGAAATTAAACAAGTTTAATATTACTAAATTAAAAAATAAAATTTTATTTCATTTTTTTAAAAAAATGAAATTTTCTTTTTTGAAAATCTCTTTGAAGTTTTTTTGGTTGATTAATTTTTTTTTATTAATAACTAGTTAAGTGAATGATGTACAAGTAAAACAGGTAGTAGCTAATTAAATAGGTCAATCTGATGACTAATTTAAAATCAATAACAATTAATATTCTAATTATGAAGAGAGGTATTTTTACAGGTTTCTAAAATTCAAAGGAACACACATGCAGTTTTGTGGACCAAAACATGCAGGATTAAAATTACTTATTTGATTAAGGATAACAATGATTGACAAAAACACACACTGAAATACAAAACAAAACACACACACACACACACACACACACACACACACACACACACACACACACATGCACACATACTGATTAAAACAGAATTAAAAAGAAAATGATAAAATATTAATTATAATACAGAATGCATTTTTGATTTACCTTATTAAAGGGAAACTGGATTTCTACAGCATTATCAGCCGACTCGGGTTGCTATGGAAACAAAACATTCACAGTTAGTGAAAAACAGAACATTCAGTTAGTATCTCTATGCAAGTTTCAAACTGTCAAGCAATCAATTAAAACTGTACATGCCTTTTCTAAATGTTGACAATCTTTTTCCCCAAAAAATTAAAATTAAAATCAAAAACATTCTGCATGCTTCCTTAATGAAAATAAAATTAATTTTTTTTATTTAAAACTGAATATTACAGCCTAATGTTTTCAAAATAAACTGGTGAATATAATAATATTTATTAACATTTAGAAAAATATTTAAAATTAATAAATATCTGGTACATTATATACATGATAATATGGGAATGTTCCACATAACTGAAAGTAATGTGAATAACATTATCTTTGACATCCAAGCTATGACATGATGTTGTAGTTAAAGTGTTTTTATGCATACATTTTAAAAAAAGCCCACCAAAACCTGGATTTCAGTTTGTTAATTTATGTAGCTGTCATTTTAACAAATAATATTATATGATTCTCCTTATCTATATAACAAAACACTTTAACAAAAAAATAAAAAAATAAATAAATAAATAAATAATAATAATAATAATAATAATAATAATAATAATAATAATAATAATAATAATAATAATAATAATAAATAAATGAAAATAAAATTAACTCAAAAATACCAGTAATAATAATAGCTGTGAGCTTTTAATTTTAAATTCACTAGAAACTTTCATATTAAGTTTTTTACAAAACCTGATTACCTCACTTGCCTAAAATACCCTGTCACTGACAGCATTTCATCTTGTTACATCACATAACATGTGATTAAATTTACCTAGCCCTGAATGTTTCTTTTACATTGTGTCATGTGACATGTTCATTATACTCCATTGTACTTTTTCACTGATAACTATCAAACAAACAAATAAAATAAATAAATAAATAAATAAATAAATAAATATTATATTTTACTCATCAGGTTAATTCTTCATGCAGTGGTAAACTAAACAAAACTCATGCAGATTTAGAACACAAAGGGAGAAAACTCCTACCTGTCTCTTCTGCTCCTGCTTTATCTCCCATTCTTTCAGTCTGGCATCTTCTGATTGGTCAAATGTTCTCTGTCGCCGTGGAAATGGCATGGGCGGTTCTTTCTGTTGTGATTTCTTAACAAACAAATCATCCTTGCTGTGGTCACGGTCACTGATTTCAGCACTGGAGGATAACCATGGCAATGTTGAACTAAGTCGTTTCTGCATGACTGGTTTCTCTTCAAACGTGTATTCAGATTTTGGTCTCTGTTTCTGCCATTTTCTCAAAATGGCGGGAGGCCCATTGCTGTCATCTGTGTCAACATCGTCATCTTCAGCTTTCTGGTGTTTGTGTCTCATTTTAACCTCTACGTGGACTTCGTCATTGACTGGTGCTGTTATTAAAATACATAAATAAATAAATAAACCATTCCCTCAACAACAACAAAAAAAAAAAAAAAAATAAAAAATAAATAAATAAATAAATAAATAAATAAATAAATAAATAAACAAACTTAAATGAAATGAAATGAAAAAAAAAAAAATATATATATATATATATATAATAATAAATCCAATATTTAAACAAAAAATTATTAATTTTATTTTATTTAGACCTTAACAAGAATATCATGAACTATATATGGCATGTAAAAAAAACATTTCATTTAATTAACTCTAAGAATATTTATAAAATTTTAAAACCTTCAGGTGATTTACTTGGAGACAGTGGTTTTATGTCGTCATCTTCTGGACTGGCAGTGACATGATGTTCACGTCGTCGAGTTACTGACAATGTTGGTCTGACCTCCACTTCAATGTCTTGTTGCTGAAAAACTGCTCTCTCCTGTTCATGCTGCTGGTCACTGAAACTGGACAGTGTCCTCTCCTGGTCATTCTCCTGTTGTTGACCATTGAAACTGGACGAATCAGCTGCTGTCTGATCAGATGCATCAGTGGATGGTTCCTAGAAAATAAAAATAATGTTTGATCAATTCTTTTTTTTTGAAGGAAGGGAGATAACGTAATTACAGTTAAATTGATGAGTTACTTCCCTTTAATACAGTTTTAACTTAATGTAAAAATAACAATGATTAATAATACAATTTGGTTAATTGCTAAAATAATAATTTAACAAATTAATTGTAAATTCTAAAATCTTTTTAATCCATTATGAAATGTTATAAAAATTTTGAATATTTTGAGTTCATGGTAATAATACTAATACAATTTACCAACTGTTTGAATTGTTTTTATATCAACTAAGTTCAAACACGTCTGCTTTCTGATCAGTTTATAAAATTAAAACTGTTTCGTTGGTTCACAGCTAAGACAATAATTTAAAAAATATATGTATCTCACAGTTATGTAGTTCTGCCTCTCTAATGAATGAACAACAAATACACAAAGACATTAAGAATTTAAAAAAACAAAAATAAAATAAAAAAACCATTGTGTGTGTGTTTACCTCATAGGAGTTGTACATGTTGATGCTGTGGCCCATCCCGCTGTCCCTCTCGTCTCCTGTGTGCTGAGACTCGCTCGTTCCCCATGGCTGATCATCGTCCAGGGCGCTGGCCACGGGATTCTTGTTGGCAGAATGTCGGAAATCCTCCTGGAAACAGACACAGAAACAAAGTAAAAACCAGAGTCAGTGTTATTAAATCAGACACAGAAGTTCTTTCTGTTATATTACAACATTTAAAATTATCTTTATCTATCTATCTATCTATCAATTTTAATATATATATATATATATATATGTAGGAAATATTATTAAATAACCCAAAGATTTACATATAAGAAAAGATTATGTCTTTTATTCTCTTTCTGAAGCATTAACACTCTGATTTCAGTTTCTCTTTATCTGAGTTACACACTGTAAGCTTTATATTTTTTTATTCTTTTTATTAAAGGTAAAATTCTTCATCAAAATAAATGTTAAAAACTTTTCCTTATTTCATTCTCTCTGACTTTCAGTTTGTACTTGATCTCATACACTGTTCTAACACATAAACCATTCAGTCATCTTTTTTCATCAAAAGAAGAGACATGCTAATTTAGTTTTGTGAAGTCCACTCTGATATTTAGTTGACACTCTGATTGATGATCTAATGTATAAAGCACACACTGACCTGAGAAGCTCTGGACCTCTGACTTTCGTACGAGACGTTTGCCAGATCAGACTCAGTCTGCTGGTTTTGGTTTGAGTCGAGTGTCTCAATTTCTTCATCACTCGACAGAAACTCATCTTCGTCATCTAATTAAATATATAGAGTTATTAATACATATATTATTATATATATATATATATATATATAAACATAGATATCTGCCTTAATACATTATTTCTGGAAAAATTAAAGATTAACACATCAAAAAGTTTATATTTAATAAAAATTCATTAGGTTTTTATCTTTATTAATGATTATTAGAATTAAAACAATATATATATATATATATATTCTTTTTTAAACAAATATTAATACTTTAACTAAACAATGAGAGGAAAACAAAACAAATTTACACTGAAGTTAAAAAAAAAAAGAAGAAAAAAGATGGTGCTAGAGTTATCTACCCTGATCACTAAGACAGCGTTTCACTCTCAGTTCCAGATACCCTGACTGGACAGCGTCCGCAATGAGTAGATTGACCTCCTCATTGGTCAGACTTGTCACGTCCTTCTTGTTAATTATCACAATCTCATCCTTTGTCTGAAGTTCATTTATATCAGCTGCACTACCTGTGTAACACAGACATCTTTGTCACTTCAATACGTTTCTTTAATACCTCAGCACGTCTTATATAAAGAGTTATCAAATACATATATAATGTGTAAATTTATGTGTGAGATAAAAAATTTATCAATGCTTTTCCTCTGGCAACTCTTTTGACAAATCTGCAAGGAATCTTTATAGATGCAAAAGGAATGAATATTTTAACATTTAAGTTTCAGGTAAATCAAATATGTGTTTAGATTCTGTACAATGGTGATAATGACAAATATCCTGTACTACATAGGTTATTTTTTTTATTTATTATTATTTAACAGCAAGGGATCTTTTACACATAATTATATAATCTTTTCATAAGACAAGAAGAATTCAAATGCTAACCACAACTGACAAGCACAAATGGGAGATAATGTACATTCTTACTTCATGAAATAAATGAAACAGAGTTACTTCCCCTTAATGTTCAGACATCAGTTAATAATAGGTCACAATAAACTTTTATTATTATTTTTTGATATTGTCGTTGTTATTGCTGTTTACCTAATACACTGAACTAAAGAAATGAAAGACTGCCAACATCACCTGAATGATATTAATAATAATAAAAAAGATATTGCTAAAATAACAAATTAAATTGATTACCTAATAGTTAATAATATTGTAGATTTATTTTATCAGGTTTGTAAATTAATTATTTTACTTGATCAGTTTAATACATAAATGAGTGTGTTGACAGACACAGAGACACAGATTTATAAATAGACAGATAGAGAGACAGACAGACAGACAGACAGCTATAGACAGAGATATTAGCTGGTTACCTAAAGAAACTCGTTCAACTGTGATGGGCTGTCGCACATCAATTCCTCCTTGTACTGTGAATCCAAAACCTCTTGCACTGTTTGGTTTCTGGCTGATCTTTATTGTCTTCTCTGTAAACCTCTGAAAACAAATTTTAAAACTTTTATTTAAGCAGCAAAGCAACTACCACAGAATAAATAAAAGTGAATTTATTTACAAAAAAACATGTATCATGTACATGCTTGTACACAGAAAAAAACCCTCAGACATGTACTTATAAAAAAACTCATACACGAGTGTTTGTTTTTACATATATGAACTCACAAATACTTACACACATGCAGAAAATTAGGCACATTTACATAATTATACATAAATATTGGTTCAAAATGCATATGAGTATTTTGATTACCTCTAAGCATTGTTACATTTTTTCTTTTTACAAATCATTTTGCCTAACATCTTTTGTTATTTAAAAAGGTAACTAATATGCTGTAAAAGAGATTAACAGAGACAAAACACTAACAGAAAAACAGAAAGATAGAGAGAGATCTATAGAGAAAGCAAAAACGAAACAAACAAAGACAATCAGAATGAAATAGTGAGAAAAGAGAGAGAGAAAGAATCAGGAACAGGATGGAAAGAGAGATACTTTCTTTAAGTTTAAGCAGAGTATAAAATCATTTTTAATCCTGTTTATGTGATGAATCAGTATTTTAAAACAGATATTAAAACTGAAATTTTTGCTATATAAAGATACTAAGACATATTGTCTACAATTCCCAGACAGATGAGAAAGAGTTCAAACAACATTTATATTTATATGATTACAAAATGTCAAATCGTGACGCCATGTTTATTGATCTACATCCTGCAAGGACTGATTCAGAAAAGCCTGTCTTTCGTTGTCAAGGCAAATCTGGTACAAACCCATTAAACGTGAAAAGAGAAATCATTAAAAATGTAAATATTTTATCTATCAAAGTTTCAGGTGTGTTTAAGGCAGAAACAATGTACGGGGGGATAACAGGTAAGGTGAACTATCTTTTCTTTTTAAATTTATTATTTTATCAAAGTTGAGAAGAAAAAGATATGTACATCAATTTTATTCAAATTCTTAAATGATAATAAAAATAATAAATAAATGAAATAAATAAATAAATAAATGTTTATTACTAAGCATAAATGCAAATTATTTTATTAACTTACTTTTATTTATATATAAACTAATGATGCTACAACAAAACTGTTCTAAGCAAACTAACTAAAACTAATGGACAATAAAAAGGGAGAGCAAACACACTTTTCTATGGACTACTCAACAGTTAGCTTAATAAAATATTTGCTATACACCTTCTCACAAATAAGGAAAAAAAATATTTAGACACGAATGGGACTTTGGCTGGATTGGGATAAAATGTAATGGTGATGTAATGGTGATGTAATGAGGATGGATGTATGGACCAATGAGAGTGCTCTAAATTCTGAATTAAAGTTATCATCATTAACGTATGCAAACACAACTGACTGTGTATAAAAAAAGTGATTTAGTTTTTGTTATATATAGCTTTATGTAAAGTTGTGAATAACAGCATCACTATAATAAGTAACTTTTAAAGTAAAATAATGAAAACATTTATTAGCATATTTAAAAAAAATAAAAATAAATAAAAGGTGGAAAAAAAAAGAAAATAATTTTTTATTTATTTTTAGAGATCACATATTAACATAACTCATTCAGATGTTAGCCGTGTTTTGTTACTGTACCTATACATCCAGGTCCTACCTGTCAATACCTGTACTACAGGTAAAAATCTGTTTTATAAATAGTTGTTACTTAAGATGAAAACATACACAGATCTGTTTTTGTACCAGCGATTTCTCTTTTAATGTCATCATAACCAGTCTCGGTATGTCAGTTTGGTCATAAAATGTACATAAAATCTAAACAAATAGTTGTGTATCAATCTTACAAATTTTATTTTATATTTTTTTAACACTGTTATTTTTGTGTCAGCTTTTCTTTTTATCTCTCTTTTTAATTGTTATCACTGTCTTTTTAAATATTGTTTGTTGTCTAGAAGCTATTATTATTTCTATTGTTTGTTTTACATTTTGCATTAAATAGTCTTAAGAACGTAAATGAAATCTGATAAATTAACATGTTCAGTTTAGATGATATAAATAACAAAATAAAATAATGTAAAATTAATAAAATAAATAAATGAATAAATGAATAAATATAAATATATTAATTTATAAAAACAAATTAAAAAATAATGTAAAAAAGCTTTTATTATTTTTTTTATTTTTAAATTCCAATATTTACTTTCTTTATAAATTTAAATGTATTCTTTATATTTTTTTTCTTTCAATCAAATTTTAATTTAAAATTCCATGAACATAACAGGAAAACTTGTTTTAAAAACCCATAAATAAATAAATAAATAAATAAATAAATAAATAAAGGTGATGTTTTTATCATTTGATAGTAAACTTCATCTAACTAAGGTTATCTAGACTCCTGTAATTAATTCAGTAAGAGTTTAAATTTTAAAAAAGTGAGAAAATAATTTGTTTCAAAACTCTAATTTTTAACCCCAAGAGATCAAGGAAACATAGTAAAGGAAATTTCTGTTTATCTGACTTGCAGAATAAAATCTGTCACATTAAAATTTGCAGCATGTCAAAAAAAGACAACAGTTTGAAATCATATTGTTATTTTTGTTATATTTGGTTTTGTTTTTGTACTTTGTTTTTTCCTTGTAAAGTATTTCTTATATATTTATATGCATTATTACTTAGTCGAATTTATACAGTTATTATTAAATGTCTTTGTAACTAATGAACTTGTTTTACAATCCATGTAAAATTTAAAAAAATAAATAAATAAATCTTATGATCTGTCCACAGTGATTTTGATGAATAAAAGATTGACATTTACAATGTGATCATTTGTTTCTAATTTGATCTTCATTTTGTGAAACATGCACTACGAGTCTAACAAAACTCACCTTGTTCGAGCTGGCTGTCCTGAAATCATCTTCCTCTGACCTTGCAGTGGTCACTCCTTTTGTCCAGCTGGTGTCCACTGAACTGTTAGTAGAATTCCACCGATCTTCATTACCACGTTTTGTCTGTGAGTAATTACGTTTCCACTTATCACCACCATCATCATCATTATCATCATTTTTCTTAGTTTGCACATAACTCCTCGTTTGCATAGAATCACTGTGAATACCAGAACCACGTAAATAATCCTTTTCCAGTTTAGAATCCCGTATAGAATTTTGATCGTACCTCCTCTCGTGGCGAGCCACATTGTTAACACTATTATTGTCTGGCTTTTCGAAAGACTTTTTCCTCGCTTTCACATCCACTTTGGCGCCTAGAACAGGAGTCCTTGGTTTAGTCTCCTCTTCCTTCTGCTCAAACCGGTTCCTGATGTCATTGATCTTGTTCGACCTGGACGAATTGTCACGGTTCAGTTGGCTGACCCTGTTACCTCTTTCACTCTCGTACAGTTTCTGCCTCTCCCTGTGTGTGGGCGTGTCCACCATTCCTGTTCTTCTCTTCCCTGAAAAGTTTGAGTCTTTATTATTAGTGAACACACTGTCTGCATCTTCACTGTCCTTGCCTTTATTTGACTGGTTGTTATTTTTGTCCTCTGCAGCTGATTGGTTGGTTTTCGTACCATTTTCGTCGTCATCTTCAGATTTTGCCCAGTCAGGTACATAGTTGTCTGAATGTATAACAGGCGTCTGAAATAAATAAATAAATAAATAAATAAGAAAATGTTATAATGACAAATATTAACAAAATATATATTTCATCTTAATTTTTGATATAATATATTAAAATTTAATACTTTATAAATACATTTTTAAACAAAGAAAGAAAAAGTTAGGTAAATAAATAAGAAGAAAAGAAAGAAGAAGCAGGTAAATGAAAAAAAGAAGTAAATACATAAATAAATGGCACAAGAATAAAGATAAATAAATACAAATAAACAGATACAAAAAAAAATAGTAACAAATAAATAAAAAAAGCACAGACAGACAGACAGACAGACATGTAACTATTACCAGTACATCAGAGCTGGTTGACGATGTGTTTGGCTGTGAACTGTTTTCTTGTTGAGTGGATTTTACTGGAATAACTTCTTCTTCTTCCTCTTCTTCAAATGGATAAATATTCCTCCCTATACTCTTCCTTCTCTCCCTGAAATTAAATAATTTCTTTTTGTTAGTATATATCACTCTCTCTCTCTCAAGCATGCACACGCGTGCACACACACACACACACACACACAGAGACATGGATATTCATCTACAGTTATACAAATGATGATCTGTGTCTACAGCATTGTGTTAAGTTTTACACAGTGGTTTGTGTTAGTAGGTGTGTATGTGCATTTTGTGCTCATGTAAACATTTTAATCTGTAAACTGTGCCTCTGTGTATGTTGTATATGCATTCACATTTTTTAAATGTTTTTTTTTTGTGTCTTTAGGTATTAAAATGTATTGAACATTTTGTTGTTGTTCTTATTGATGTTATTGCAGTTGTTATTCATGATGATGTTGATAATACTGATGGTGATGCTGCTGATGATGTTGTTGCAGTTGTTTTGTAAGTAAATTTCACACACCTCTCTTCCTTCATCTGACTGAAAGTTTTGGTTTGATGTTTTGCCTGTTCCAGTTTTTTCTGTTCCAACTCCTCCTCCTCTGCCTTGTACTCATCCAACACGTGGAATGATGACTGACTTTTCCTTCTAGTCTTCCAGGTTGACAAATTCTGAAATAATGATTTGTATACTCCTGTATTTGACATAAAACCAAAGTTATATTATACTGATTTACACTTATTTTTGAGGATATTCAGACAAACATACATCTGTGTGTGAGTGTGTGTGTGTATGTTCATACATACATACACACATACACAGGATGTCTTGATGGCCAAATGCCAGTGCGTTCCTGAATACTGTCTATGTGCATGGTCTAATCAGTTGTACAAAAGACAGAGAATATTCAAAAGCTAAAACACATACTTACATACTTTGACACAGTGATTTTGCATGATTATTATTACCTATATAATTATGTACATTACTAGTTTAACTATGAGTTTATCTCTGTGTGTTCTAAAATTGCTCACAAATCTACAGTTATCTTGAACTCTTCTCATCTACATTTTAGACAGTTTTTCAATACAGTTCACACACTTACTTACTGATCCCACACCTCAGTCAATTAGTAAAATTTACCTGTGACACAGGTGACATCACTAACGACCACTTACCGACAGCCAATCATCTTCGTCGTTGAAAACGGGCCGGTCCAACTTCTTCACCTCCGTCGCCAGCTTCATCTGCTCCTCGGCCTGCTTTGCCAGTTCCAGCGCAGTTTTCGCTTTCACAAACTGCAGAGGGTCAGTGGCTGATGAACTGGTTCTCCTTGCCTGGATGTTTCTAGTAGGGTAGCCGTCTGTGCTTCCAGACGACTGTCTGGAGTGACCGCCAGTGTACGACCCGTCCAGACTGTCTGTGGACGATGACCGGTGGTGGTGGTACGAGCCCTGTGATGAGAGATCCGGGCTGCTGCGGTACATGCTGTCGTTTCTGTCATCGGGATACAGGCTGTCGTAGTCTCTGCCATGGTGGCCGTAGTTGTAGCTGTCACCTCCGTTTTTGTTCAGCGCCCGGCGCTGCCGTAACGACGTACTCCGGGCATGTTGTCAAGATCCTCCTGCTCATCTAAACTGTCCTGAGATCCTTTCTCGAACGATGTGTACGACTCATAGGAGCTGTCCCACTGGCTTCTGGGCGGAGGCTCTCTCAGGTCTCGGTCTCTGACCCCTCCCTGGGAGCTTCCATACACTGCCTGCACGTCGCTCGACTCCCACGATGTCGAGTTTCTCAGGATGTGCTCGTCAGAGATGATGTCCTTGGAGTGGAGGTGGACGAGAGGAGCAAACGCACTGAAGTCAAGTTGAGGTCCGGTGTAAAAACTCTTAACAGACTTTCCTATGTAGTACACTGTGATGGCTACCTGGAGAAAATGAAAAAAAGAAGAAATGTTTAATATTAACGAGGCTTGTTTTTATAACAAAATAAATCAAATTTATTAAATTTATTTATCTATTTGATATTCATTCCTATCCTTTGGTCTTTTACGTGCCTGATATAAAGTTGATTTTCAATCAGATTTTGAATATTTTATTACAAAGAAAATATATTTCAGTTTTGTACTAAACGAGTCTGACTTCATGTTATTTAGACAGAAAGTATATCCAGTTTCTCTAACATTTGAATATTTAACAAATACACTATTTATATTAAAATTGAATGTAAATTACAGACACTAACATTTATTTTGTAAGACAATAAAGTTTGAACTTCATGTAAATAAATAAACAAAAAAGTAAAAATGCAGGTAAAATGTATTAAAGTATATGTAAACATTATGATAAATAAACAGTATGGAGGAATACATGTCAATAAAGGAACATATACATTAGAAAAAGGTTTAAAAAAAACAACTGTGATATGTTATTTATATACAGAGGACAGAAGATACTGAATATAAAAAATATTTATGTAGGTAACAGATACAGGTAAGAAAAAGGTAAAATGTATATGTAAACAGAACAGTATAAAAGTAATAAAATATCGTAAAGTATATTTATTTATTACACTACTCAGGTAACAAAAGTTAAAAAAATTCAGTATATTAAAAAATATACACATATAAAAAAATGTAAAATTAAAAATTTAACAAGGTAAATTACAAACTGAATCAAATAACTAACAAAAATTAAAAAACACATAACATGCAGACACACACACACACACATGCACACACATATTTACCATTTAGCAATAAATTCAATACTGTAAACCAAAACGACAAATGTTTTTAATTTATATTCAATATTATCACACACATCATTACACCGGTGTTGCTAGGCAGTGACAGGACAAGTTTAAAAAGACTGTGAAAGATAAAAGAATTTCAAACAAGGAAACTCAAGAGACAGAGTCTCCAAGTATAAACACGCAATGACCTCCTAACTTCTCCCATCTGTTTGCAGTGATTTTCATTTCAGTTCAACAGTTGGGGAAGGCAAACATAGAAAACATTCTTCAATATTTTTCACTTGGTGAGAGACAATTGTCCAGCAGTAAACAAATAACTACATTATCAAATCCAAACACACACACACATTCCAACTTTCCTGTGTCGGAGAAACAGTGTGTTGTAATGTTACTGCTGTGCGTGAACTGAAACCAGTCTCATCAGAATGTTTAACACATGCACACACATATACACACACATGATAAAATCATACACACACACACACACACACACAAAGTATAGATATAAAAACATTTAAGCATATTATGAACAAAAAATATATTTAAATATATTTACATAATCATTTACATATTAATAATACACACAAGAACTTACTTATACAACTGTTTCTTTCTCACACAGTGCAAAACTATGTAGAAATTTACAATCACAAACATCTATTACGAAAACACTTATTTTCATCATATTTACATACAAGTTTATCTCCTCCCCACACACCAGCAATACCCTTACTATGTTTAAAAGGCTCAAACTATTCTCAAGATGCCACAAACCCAAAATTTAAGAGAATAAAAACATATTTAAAAAAAAAAAATAAAAAAAAAAAAAAAAAGATCCCCCCCCTTAACATAAATTGTTATCTCATATTTACCTACTGACTCACCTTGCAGGTGAGAAATACCTGTCAAATATAAAAAACCAATACCTATTTACAAATTTTATCACCAAACTACATGAACCCACGTCAGAGACAGTTGTCTTTTGACTTTCCCCTCCCTAGCAAATACTTTCACAGTCAGTAGCATCCAGCTGACCCACCCACCCACTCACACAGACAGGTAAAAGAAATAAGTCAATAAAAGACAGGTACACAAAGAAGTCACGATTTAGTGACCTCAGTGCGCTGTTTAGTCACTTGGCAGTTCAAGGGTTAATTGAGATACCCCAGATTGTCTGAGTGATTTTTATTAATCTGAAATTTTCATATCTGAATTATTTACATTTATTTTCAAATTGATTATACTTTCCTAAAAACGAGATACCAATTAGATCTATATATATATGTGCCTGTATATATATATATATAAAAAACATAAATAAAAATATGATTATGAAAATAGCAATAGTAATAATGACAATAATAATAAATAATTATGATGATAATAATGATAGTAGTAGTAGTAGTAGTAGTAGTAGTTGTAGTAGTAGGAGTAATGGAATCCAAAATGAAGCAGTGTATAACAATTTCCTTTTGATAAAATATCATTTAAAAATATATATAGATATATATATATATAAAAAAAAAATAATAATAATAAAAAAAAAAAAAAACAGCCTAAAAATAAATCAAACATTAATACAGATACTCCAGTGAACCATATCAGAGATATATGATTTTGTCATTAACCACTGAAAATCTAAATATAATCTGCTTAAATCTGTACCTATAGCCTCCAGTCATTATGTTATTATTTTTTATTTTTTTTAAACTCAAATATGACACATTCCCATGAAAGGCACATTAAGTACTATTGTCAGGGTGTTTTTGTTGGTTTGCCTTTTTTTTTCTTTTCTTTATTTTTTAGGTTTTCTCTTAAGCTTTTAAAACAATTTTTTTTTAAAGATATTAATTATTTGAGAAATACAATATATAAAAATTGTAATTATGACTGGAGGAAATTATAAATGTTTTAAAATGAATGAAGAAATATATATATATATATATATTAAATCAGATCTTTTTTTGTATATAACATAACTGTAGTAGTCAAATGTGTGTGTGTGTATATGAATTGGGTTGCATTTTTAGGTGTGTCAGAGGTATGTCCCTGTACATGTTTGTGCATTGTGTGTCTGTTTAGGGGTCTGTGGTGTGTGTGTGTGTGTGTGTGTGTGTGTGTGAATATATGTTTGAGGGAACAGTAAACATTTAAGGATGCATGAATGTATGTATGTATGTACATATGCATACATGCATATACCAGTGTGTCTATGTGGATAAATGAATAGATGGTGTATCCATCCACTCAGTAACCCAGCACAAATATGTACACATTTAAAAAAAAAAAAAAAAAAAAAAAGCAACTGAGAGTCTGCCTTGCAGTAATCTGCTGATAAATCTCCTGATCTGGTTGAAATAAATCAAACTGTTTTAAATACTGGCCTCCAGCAGTGACGATTTCTCTGTGAATTAACAAACACAAGCAAGCAGTTTATAATTAAACCAAGCAGTTGTGTAACACTGGGCTAACAAAGCTATTAGCCCCCGGGGGGTGGGAGATTGGAGGGAGTAGAGCAGATTATCTCTTTTACTTTTCTTTCATCATCTTTGTTTCTGTCTCTTTTCTTTTTTTCTACAATCTTATCTCAGGTTTTCACTATCCCAGGCTTAGTGTCTGTCTGTCTGTCTGTCTGTCTGTCTGTCTGTCTGTCTGTCTGTCTGTCTGTCTCTCTCTCTCTCTCTCTCTCTCTCTCTCTCTCTCTCTCTCTCTCTCTCTCTCTCTCTCTCTCTCTCTCTCTCTCTCTCTCTCTCTCTCTCTCTCTCTCTCTCTCATTTTTTCTCCATTCCAATGAACATTCTAAGAAATGTCTAACAACTTTTCTCTGAAACAATCTATTAGACTTTACATATTTACCATTATTTACAACTGAGTAGACAATGATAGACTAAATTTGCTTCATGTCTTTAAATAATAATATAAAATAAATAAAAAAGGTAATAAAATAAAATAAAATAAAATAAAATAAATAAAAACTTCTGAGGAAGACATAAAATATGACACTACTCACCACAAATCAGATCCCAAAATAAAATATATAACTAGCAGTCATGAACATAAACATATATATATAAAAAAAAGACATGTACAGGTATGGAATTGTACAGATTTGATTTTTTCTTTTCGCAGGTATGTGAATTCCCTCCAGTGACACAGAGGAATGCATTAATTTGAATATCTGTATTAAAAGGTGTCTCTTTATCTTGCTGTTTCTTATTCAACAGTAAATAAACCACGGAATGTATGAGTCATTATGAATACAGCTGAAACTAGTGGTGTGGACAGCAGCATGGTGAATCGACCAATCAGATTGCAATAAATTAGCAGCTACCTTCACAATGCAAACACAATGATCCGTACTTGTAGTATCTGTTTTCACTTTTTTCTCACTTTCCTAATGGAATGACTCCAGATATTACTGACTCTCGTAAACTATGGTTTTATTGTGTGCAGTCATGTTAACCGAGGTGCTGACATGAATAGAAAACTTATTTACAAATGTGAGTGATTTAATGACAGGAGAATTGGAAATCCAGAGATGATCTAAGACATCTACACTGAGGATCATGTTTAGCAATACTTAAATAAATAAATAAATAAATAAATAAAAATGTATTCAGATGTATTTTAAAAAGTAAAATAAAATAAATAAAAATTTCAATTCTGATTTCTGATTAACACACAGCCTTCAGTCTAATAATAAAGCATTACAAATTGATCTACAGTACATACACTTAATAATATACAACACTGTACCACGTCTACATTGTGTCAGAATGTAAATGTAATCTAATGCGTATGTGTGTACACACAAATGCTTATTCATAAATAACCAGTGACGTATGCAAAGTCTTATACACACAACAGTTATATGTGCACAATCACACACACAAATATGCAGACATACAAGCATGTTACGCACTACCACACAAATGCCTAAAGCTACAACGAGTAATAAATTCAGTTGCAAATGCAACTATTAACACATACCACTGTTATAGAACTATTAACACATACCAGTGTTATATAACTGTTAACACACACCACTGTTATAGAACTATTAACACATACCAGTGTTATATAACTGTTAACACACACCACTGTTATAGAACTGTTAACACACACCACTGTTATAGAACTGTTAACACACACCAATGTTATAGAACTGTTAACACACACCACTGTTATAGAACTGTTGACACAGACCACTGTTATATAACTGTTAACACACACCACTGTTATAGAACTGTTAACACACACCACTGTTATAGAACTGTTAACACACACCACTGTTATAGAACTGTTAACACACACCACTGTTATAGAACTGTTAACACACACCACTGTTATAGAACTGTTAACACATACCACTGTTATAGAACTGTTAACACATACCACTGTTATAGAACTGTTAACACACACCACTGTTATAGAACTGTTGACACATACCACTGTTATAGAACTGTTAACACATACCACTGTTATAGAACTATTAACACATACCACTGTTATACAACTATTAACACATACCACTGTTATAGAACTGTTAACACACACCACTGTTATATAACTATCAACAACATACCACTGTTATACAACTATTAACACATACCAGTGTTATATAACTAGTTACACAAGCATTACACATATTAACATACATAAATATATTTTTTTATTCAGTAAAATGATTCACCGTTTGATATATAATTAGGAACATCCATTCAGCATTCATTTTCTTTTTAATTTTTCATTAAGGAATTTAAATCAAATGAATTCAATCAATGTCAGAACCGCCTGACAAATAAAACATTTCACACACCTCAAACACATTTTTACAAGCCCACTTGAACACTGAATTAACTAATCCACTTATAGATTAAGCATTAATCTATTAATGTGTGGTTTACGACCTGTGTTTCATAAACGTAAAATAATAAACCGTATGCTCTACAGTGAAGAAATCAATAAATTATTATTATTATTTTTTTGCTGTTTGTTTTAATGTTGATTATTGTATTTCTTTACTTAACGTACCAATTATTGAAACAGGTCAGTCATGTGACATATGGACTGTATTATCTGTGTATGACTAAGAGATGCATTCTGTGCTGCAGTGCATGGGAAAAGCTGTATGATCTAAAATTAACTGTATCAAAGATGGGTGTGTTTAAAACATACCTGTTCACATCTCTTATTGCTCCTGCACTGTCACCAGTGCTTAGTCAGCCTGCAGATATGTCTGCTTAATCCTCTGGTTTGTCTTTTTTATGCACAGTTTTGTTGGTGATGTGTGGACAATGTCGCATTGAATCTGTGGTTATGTGTGTGTATATAAATGGGTGCAATGTGTGTGTGTGTGTGTATATACATATATACCTATGCATATACATCTATACAACACACATACATATTTTTTCAGTGCAAGTACACCAGTATGTCTTTCTAACACTTTTTTCTTCTCTTTATTTTAAATTTCTCTCCATGTGTTTGTGTGTTTGTGTATGTGTCTGGGTGGCTGTGGGTGTGTCTGTATGTGTGTAAGAACTGAGAGCAGCAGCAGGAATTGATCTCACTACTGAACGCTTGCCATCACCATCAGCAGACTGGAACTGAATTCCAACTCCACCGACAGAAAGCTGATAATTACAATGTTTGTCACCTAATGCTAGACATTTACCACAACTCCAACCATTTATTTGTCAAAACCAGTCGCTAATTACCAGGCACCTGGTAGGTATAAACTGATATGTTTAGTACACAAAGCAAACATTTGAAGCAATCTCGCATATTTGTGAACAAAGCTACAATAACATTTATTGTGTGAGAAATATATAAAAACTGTGTCTGTGTGTGTGTGCTTTATGGGAGTAAGGAAAAAAAAAAATGTGTCTCGGTGGACATGATGCAGCAAGTCTGTTTAAAGTGGAATGTGTTTGTTTATTTCAGTGTAGGTGTTTATCAGACCCCTTCTCAGTATTTGTTCATAAAACAGTCAGTGGTTTGAGTGCAGACATGTTTTAGTAAGTCAGATAACAACAATAATACACACTCACATATACACACATACACATACACTCACATACACACACATACACCCAAAGACATGCATACACATGTACACATGTACATATATGATATATATATACTTATACATTTTTTCTCTTTCACACAGACACACACACAAATACATGTTCTCTCAGACACAGAAACACAGATGTATAATCTCTCTCTCTCTCTCTCTCTCTCTCTCTCTCTCTCTCTCTCTCTCTCTCTCTCTCTCTCTCTCTCTCTCTCTCTCTCTCTCTCTCTCTGTATCTCTCCCTCTCCCTCTCCCTCTCCCTCTCCCTCTCCATCTCCCTCTCCCTCTCCCCCTCCCTCCCTCTATCACACATTTACACACACACACATTCATGTCCTGAATACTCACTCATTCATAAAGCACAACTCACACTTGGTTTGTGTCGAGGTATTTAATAACAAGAGTAAGAGAGAGAAAATATTGACACATTTATATAATGAGAAAACAGAGCTGTTGGATAAAGCTGATATTAAACAGGATTACTCTATATCTGACACTTAACAATCCTAACCACAATAAACACAAAAAATACATTCCTAGGCACAAAATCTTTGTGTGTGCATTTTTAAAATAAATAAAGAAAAAAGGAATAAGTAATAAAGAGAAACCTGTTTTTTTGCGATAAATTATTATTTTCTTTGTTTTGGGTTCTTGTTTAATTTGATTTTAAAAAAATGACCATTAAACAAAATATATATAATCCATGCACACACACACACACACACACACACACACACACACAGAGACACACAGACACACACACACACACACACACACACACTGAGATACACAATGACATACTGACACCTCACCTTTTACACCTATTTAGATACAAACTCACACCAACACATGTGTGTAAACAGAGAGAAAATTTGAAACACAAAACTAAATAATAATAAATAAATATTTTTTTTTTTACCACAGTAAAAATCCAATGCCATTTTAATATTTTGTAATAATCCAGTGTTTTAACTGAACTGTCACACAGAATGAAAGAATATTTAACAAACTTTACAAGAAGAAAACAAACAAGAAAACAATTCTTTCTTGCCTTAACAGAAACCTCTTTACATTGAAGGCAGCCTTATTTTTCAACAGCTAAACGCAGACTACATTTTTAAACTGTGTGTGTGTAGATAAACATGGTTAAAAATATTAACATAAAAACAAATTAAAATGCAATAAAAACTTACATTTCGTAGTCTTCTTTCAATTTCTTGTTTCAAGTGTTCTGAGCTGAAAAAATGAATATAAAAAGATGTTAGAAAAATTATTTGTGTTTTAAACCTTGAAACCAAAGATCTGAGGCTGAGTGTCTGTGCTATGAAATAAATTAAAATATATGACAACAAAAATGGACAAAAATAGACAAACTTGAAAAAAAAAAAAACATAATCATAAGCAAAAAAAACCCTCAAGAACAGCAACACAACAGATAAAATAATACGTTATATTAATAAAAAAATAAAAACAAATAAAATAATTCAACACACATGTAATTATTTACAAAACAAAACAAGAAGAAACTTCAGGTTAAAAAAAATAATCTTTTAATAATAATAATAATACTACTAATAATAAAAACGATTCATCTAAATCTGAATTATCATAATTTATTTCTAACTACACCAGACAAAAAAAACTAAAAAAAATTGAAATAAAACATGTAATTGAATTTCTCGTTTACAAAAACGCTGTGCAGAAATGAAGGAGGTGATCAGTGTGCGACATTCCTCATACAACACGATTAATTTACATTTCATAAAAACACAAACACAGGAAATATCTCACTTCTATCTGTCCGCTTCACCTCTCATCAAATTAAACACAAAAAAAACCTCTTTTCTGTTTACAGCACACGCAAAACCAGTGAACTTTAAGACTCAAGTGAAAAGAGAGGTAAAATCTGCTGATGTTTTAAAATGAAGAACTCAAAATAATAATTCAAAAAAAAAAAAAAAAAAAAAAAAAAACTGACAGTATAAAAACTAAAAACAGAAAAAAAAAAGAAGATAAATATTGAGATGTGATAAATAAAGTTTAAAACAGAAACTAAGAAAATAAAAACTTGAATACATTCAAAAAAAAAAAAAAAAAAAAAAAAATTAACTAAATATAAAAGATACAGTAGAGAAAATGTAACAGATTCAAATTCAAAATATGGCGAAAGAAAATATAACTAACTCAGTTTAAAAAGGAAAAAAAAAAAGAAGAATTTTTTCTATTTTACCTGAAGCAGTGAGCAAATATGTTCTTGTTTATTCCATATCTTACAACTAGCCTGACCCTGCTCAAACTCACCCAACACTTGAGTGGCAGGGGCAGATAACTGAGAGGTGTCTAACAACAGAGGAATTTTTAATATGTTTTTTTTTTTTTAAATAAAGAAATGAGGTCAACTAATGTTTGGTGACATTGCCAGGTCACAGACGATGTCAGTGTGCCGATGTTACAGTGGTTGTCATGATGTGTGTGGTAAGATAATGAATGCGGTTATGAAAAACAGAGATTATGATTAATAATTTATATCTGAGCAGGATATCCCAGTCTGTGTGAGAAAACTGTTTATTAACAACAGATAAAAAATATCAGAAAGAAAATAAATATACAAAAAGATACAACTTAATGACAGGGCAAAAAAAAGAATAAGAAAAAGAAAAAATATGTATAACAGAAAAATAAAGATTGAAAGAAAGAGAAAAAAAAAATGAAACAGTGAATTAATGAGGTTAAAATTTAAAAAAAAAAAAAAAAATCAAGTTTGGAGTTGAAATACTCACTTCAAGAATGACAGTGAAAATGTCAAAAACAAAACAAACAAATAAATAAATAAGAAAAATAGATTTAAAACATGAGTAAAACTGACAAATTAGGAAAATATATGAATACCAAAACAAACAAAAAACATAAAAAGAAAGAAAGAAATACTAGAATATGAAAAAGAGAAAGACAAAGAAAACACAGAAAAAAAAAGCACTTAATAAAACATGAAAAAAGAGAAAAAGAAATAATAAAAGAATATAAAAAGATTTTAAAAAAAGTGGAAATAAATTAAATGCAGAAGGAAAGAATGTATGCTAAGAAGAGCATAAAGGTTAAAATAGGAAGAGAAAAATGAAATAAAAAATAATAAAATTCAATTACATTATCATCAAAATAAATTAAATATACCTCAACAAAAGGACTCATTATCTTTAGACAGAATCTCAGACATAATAGTTTAAAATAAATATCAAAAAAAAAAAAACCACCAAAACAACTGAAAAGCAGAAAATACAAATAGGTCAAATCTATTTGAGAACCAATTACCGCAACAGTCTGTCTAAATATATGTGTTTGACTGACAGAAACAAAATGTCAGACAGAAATAATTTACAAAAATTACTCAGTTTAGTCATGTTTTTGTCTCATCTTTTCATCGGCGATGATGAAAATTGCACAAACGAGACACGCATACAACATGCGTCGCCATCTGATTAAACTTTTACATAACAGTTTACAGATCAGTTACAGCTTAACAACAGCAACAACAACAACAACAACAACAATATTATCAACAACAATAACATTAATAAACTAATAATAACCGATAATAATAATATAACAACAACAGTAACAGAAACAACAAGGTAGAGCAAGTTGTCTGTAAACACAAATCTTTATGTACACAGAAAGTAGAAACAAAGACTAAAAACAGTTTGTTATACGAGTAATATATCAATAGCAGGAACAGGAAATATATCACTAGCACCTGCAAGAAGGGTTGATCCTGCAAGCCATGGTGCCTTGGGCAACAACCACTAACTCCCTGTACTACTGAACATTTTAATAATAATAATAATAATAATAATAATAATAATAATAATAATAATAATATAGAGAGAGACACACACGCATCATTAGTCAAATTATGCATCATTTGTTATCAACTCCAGATAATAGAAATGACAATAATTTCCCATGGGAGGAAAAAAAAAAACATATTTCTAGATGGCCTATTTGTTGATCATAATCTGTGTTTGTGTTTTTAATCAGCTATTAAAATCTTGTGTGCAGTATTGGATATAAAATGTGTTTATTTGATTTATTACTATTTTTTTATATTTTTTTTTATTCATTTAATTTATTGAGTTAAATGTCATGTTGAATTATAATGTAATAAAATATGTTACCAGTGAATGACAGTGCTCTGTAATATTAACAGAAAGATAATTTAGTTTTTATTTTTTTTATTTTTTGTGTGTTTTATTTATTATTATTGTTGTTGTTGTTGTTGTAGTGTTGTTGTTATGATGAAATGTGAAGAAACATACTAATGAAACAATTGCTTACAAAAGATAACATGAAACATTTTAAATGGCTGATTCAAGAAATGTTACAAACAGAATTAAAATTCTTTACTTTACTTGTCAGATTCATTTTTGTTGTTACTTTAAATAGTTTCTTTCTTGATAAATAAATAAAATTAGAACAAAATGGACAGTGTTTATAGGGTTTTTAATAATAAACATTATCACAAGTAACTTGCAGTATTAAGATAGCTAGTACTGTGCATGTGCATTGTGATCTCATGCATCATATTTGGAATTGAAACACCCACTTAAAGAATGTTATGAATGCAGGGGAAAAAAAAAAATGGCTGTCATTTTATAAGACAGTATATTTTTTCACATTTATCTGCTGAGAGTAAATTAAAATGTCTTTTAAAAAGAGACTCCAGAAAAATTTTTCAAATTATTTCAAAGTAAAACAACTGTAATTTATAATTTAATATGAAGTGATATAAAGTTTATTTGAATTTTCTTTTATAGATTTTTAATATTATTTTCTTTTGAAATATGAAGTTATTCTTTATGGATAATAAAAAAAAAATAAAAAAAAATAAATAAAAATAAATAAATAAATAAATAAATAAATAAATAAATAAATAAACAAACAAAGAAAAAAAAAAAAAAAATAAAAATAAAAAAATAAAAAAAATAAAACAAAACTAAAATAAAAAAAAATAAAATAAAATTTAAAAAAAAAAAAATAAAAAAAAAAAAAATAAAAATAAAATAAAATAAAAATTAAGAATAACACATAAAAAGCAAACAATAACATGATAAAAGCAAAAGTACGTATAATAATTTTCACATGAAAACAGCCGTGACAGACAACATCCATAAACAACAACAATAAACTTTACACTTTCTTTGTCCACTTTTAACAAGTACAAGATTATTAGCTTCATAAAACACAGGGTGGAGAAACTGTTAAATATTCATAACCTTGTCTCACTAAACACACTGGTTTGTCAGTGTTTTCATACAAGTCTGAAAGATTGTGAAATATCAAGTCAAAGAGCATCTCTCTGTTTGTTACTTAGTCATAAATTTATCAGGAAATGTGAAAACAAACATGCTATGCTAAGCTAATTAAATAATTTATTGTAACACATAACACAAAACATTTGTACTGGGTGATTCATAAGATGTTATAAAGTGGATAAAAAATGTTGTAAAGTGATTGATATATGATGTTATGTTAAAATATTTACTTTTTATATTTTGTGGAATATGATTCAAATGGCCCAAATAGATTTTGTATACAGGGAGTATTTCAAAATTAATTATTTATTTGTATATGGTATCCATTCTTTACTAGTAATAAAGTATAACAGTTAAATAAAAATTAAAGGGTTTTTTTTTTTTTTTTATTATTTAATTTGATTTTGTACACAATAATTAAATTGTTCATCCAGGATTTTGAATTTTATTTTATTTTATTTTATTTTGTTTTATTATTTTATTTTATTATATTTTATTTTATTATTTCAGTTTTTTTTTTTTTTTTTTGACACTGGTTTTTATTTCAGACCTTTTCCTCCTGCACCATCTCTACATCCGGCACACCTGTAGAGCACAGGCAGACACCTGTAAGTTAAGTTTAATTTGTGACAACAATGTATAACCTGTCTTTTATAATAAAATATCTATTACATACTCCTCTTATTCTTTCATAAAACCCAAGTTTATTAAATCTTTGTGAGCTTTATATTAATCACATGTCACTCACTGTGTGTGTCTGTCTGTCTGTCTGTAATGTATTTAAAAAAACAGCAGGGTGTATACTTCAAACTGTGGGAGAGATTTACCTGGTACAGGTAACTGTTTTGTTTGTTACAACTTGTTTCGTTTGCTTGTGAAGGTGTAATTTAGTTTGGAAGTGAAAAGCAAATACATTTACATAAATATAAATGAATGCATAAATATTATAAAGAAACAAAAATTTCAAAATGTCAAAACTAAGGTTAACAAATAAAACTAAAGACAGACACAGATAAATATTAAAATGTATTTCCACCCAAATAAATTAATAAAAGTAAATATAAAATAAATAAATGAAGACATAAACTGTATTGAAAATGACACTGGTAACAAAGAGCTTTGGCTTTCAAACTAGTCACTGAGAATGATTTTAATGTCTTTCAAACTTGAAAGCAGACACAGAGATATTTCATACAACAACTGTGAGGTCTAGTTGGAACAAGAAAAGCTCCAATGGGTCAAACTCTCCTGAGGATAGATCCTAAGACCCAGCACTCCTCATTCAAGTTTCCTAACCAGAGTTTAGTTAGCTCAGCAAACACTGGACTACTATCAGAGACTGCAACAAAGGCAGAGAGAAACAATTTTATGTGACAACAAAGACACGACTGTTGAAAATAACCACACACCAGCTGGTTTACTGAGACATGGTCAGTGAATAACAAAAACATGTTTCCCTCACAGAAGAGCTGTGACAGGGAGATAACTGAGAGATGTGAGTCAGGAAGGAAGAGGGTAATCTCCTAATTGATATTCTCCCCATGATTTTTAAATGAATAATTTAGTCAGAATGAAGTGAAAGCTGTCAGTATACACAATGAAAACCTGAACCTGAATGAACTGAGTATAAACAACATGTTTCTGACATGTACGAATGAAATTCTGTTACCCAGTGTTTTGTTATGTTATTGCTTTTCCTTCTCTCTCTTTCTCTGCCAGACCCCATCATTTTTACAGATATTTACACCTCTTCCTACTATCCATTTATTTCCTGTACCTTTTATTTTAGTTACCAGTTAGAGAGGTATATTGACATTTAAGTTATCTTTCAGACAGACTATAACACAGACAGACAGACAGACAGACAGGTTACAAGTAGGTAAGACAGACAGACAGTTTACAAGTTGGTAAGACAGACTGACAGGTTACATATAGGTAAGACAAACAGACAGACAGACAGTCAGGTTACAAGTAGGTAAGACAAACAGACAAACAGTCAGGTTACAAGTAGGTGAGACACAGGCAGACCAGTGTGAATCAATCAGCCAGTCAGAATGACAGAGTGCTGAGTTAGGCAGTAAATACCTGACAATCTGTTTTCCAGTTTACCTTTCACTCTTTCCTTGTCAGGTGATAAATAAATCACTTAGTGCATCAAGTACTCACAAACACAGCCCTGTCAGATATCGCTTGTATTACGTCACAGCAGACCAAATATATTAACTGTTCTTTTTTTTATTTCACAACAAAGATATCTAATGTACAAGTCAGTCGCTAACTTCTCTTCAGTCATTCATGTTTACAAATCAGTTATTCACATACACACACAAACACACACCCATACAGACACTATACGATAGAAAACTCCACAGCAGTGGTTGTTTATGAAAGAATTACGTTTCAGAGTGTTCAAAAAAAAAAAGTTCAATGTAAAATGATATATAAATAATAATAAAAAAAAATGAACCATTTTAATAATGTTAATGGGTTATTGAAAAAAAAAAAATCAGTGATTTATTACTCCAGGAAACATGACAGTCAAGCAGGTGGTGGGACACACACACATCTCACCTGTTTAATTAGAATTCACCAAAGTAATTCTCATTATCTCACCTAGCGACATGTCACCTTTCTCACATTATTCAGCCTACCTAAATAACTGCACAGGCTAGCTCACAGCATTTAAATCACCTTACTTTACCCAGTGAACTCCTGCATCGCATCTGAGTAACTCATAATGTCTCACGTTTGTAACTCACAGTATCTCACATGAATAGCTCACAGTGTCTCACATGAGTAACTCACGGTATCTCACATGAGTAACTCACAGTATCTCACATGAATAACTCACTGTATCTCACATGAGTAACTCACAGTATTTCACATGAATAACTCACAGTATCTCACATGAGTAACTCAGTTTTCATGTAACTCATAATGTCTTACACAAACAACTCATAACATCCTGCTTGGGTAACTCACGGTATCTCATATGAGCAACTCACACCATCTCGCGTTTTCTCACCTGGATATCTAATCATGTCTCACCTGGACAACTGATAAACTGATGCCCCCATTGAAAATCATTAACAGGTAATCTGTATCATGTTAAGAAGTAGTGTAATATTTTCCTGTGTAATATGAAACCTTGTAATGACTAGGTGAGTAATAGTATTATATTTCCAAACATAAAACAGCTTATTTAAACATTATGGAGACTATTTCACCCATATAACTACAGTCTGGATTCACTGTAATTATCAGCTTTGTTTGTAAGACTTGAGGATTTGTGAATGACAAGAAAAAAAAAAAAAAGTAGTAAAAAAAAAAAAAAATGGTTTGAAACATTAAAAAGATTATTAAAAAAAAATGTTTAAATGCTCTGTGACAGGGAAGCAATAAAATCTGTCTGAAAGATAGTCATTATACATTTTTGAAATAATTGTTTTGTTGTTAGATGTTTTATTATTATTATATGCACATATAAAAAAAATTAATTATTAAATAAATAAATAAATAAATAAATAAATAAATAAATAAATAAATAAATAAATAAATAAATAAATAATAATATAATAATAATAATAATAATGAAAAAATAATAAAAATAAATAAATATATAAAAATTTGATTTTACAAATGTTTGCAATGTAATATTTTCAATGACAAAGAAGCAATATAAACCACAATTATCAACAGCACAACACTACAAGTTCTTAATCAGTACTATATACCAGTGTCAGAATGTGATCCTGGAACCTTAGCATCTGGAACCTCAGCAATTTGGAATAAACTGATGAATGAAGAATATAATACGTATGGCACCACCCTGGCCTATGTAAGTTATTGCACATCAAATAAAATTACATTAACCACCTGTTCTTGCACTTCCAATGAATGTCAGTGGTTATGTACATCTGTCTGTCTGTGTCTGACCACCCACCAACCTCTTGCTTTACTGGCTTGTATTTTATTTATTTTATCAGTACAGCACTGGAGTTTTAGTATCATATGTTAGCTGTACTTTACATAAAACTTGTAATAAGGCAGGTTGATTACAAGCTGTTACCAATACATGAATCATAATTGCTATTATAATGTAATATTACTGTTTAGTAGCTTAGGTAGTTGGGCTGATAGTAGAATAGCAGTAGTAGTAGTAGTACTTGTAGTAATACATGTAGAAGTTGTGATAACAGTAGCAGTTGTAGCAAAAGTAGTAGCAGTAGTAGTACTAGCTATGTAATAGTAGATGCAGCCATAAAAAATAATAGTAATAAATATTACCTGCAACAATAGAACAAATAACAACAAGAATATAAAACTAATAGTAATAATAATACTAAATATAATATTAATAATAATTATAATAAATATTAATAAATAAATAAATAAATAAAATAATAATAATAATAATAACAACAACAACAATAACAGAAACAATAATAATAATAACAATGCATTATTTAAAAGATTATTTCTATAAACCACCTCACTTTAAACCTACAAGACAAACATTAAATACTTACATTAAACACTGAAATCTTCATTAATTTTCTTCCAGCCAAATCACAGGAAGAAGAAAAAATACAAAACAACTACTTCATCTATTATGCACTAATCATTTAACTGCTGCGGATTTGGTTTTAATAATTCAGGTATGTTTCCTGTGCTTAATACACCTGACAGGTAAGGAGAAGTGATTACCTATTGTTGAAACACCAGGTATTTCAGGCATTTGCCTCAGGTAATTCCTTCTATGGATGGAGCAGTTAAAACAAAGAGAGGTGTACTTTAACAGATTGCCATCTCGGTACAGTTTACAGGTATTTACTGCCTGATTTCATCGTTTTAATCCCACTCTCTGATGTTTTAAGCAAGATATAAAAACTCACAATACCTGTATAATGAAAAAGTCACACGGACACAGACACAGACACCACATGAATGTACAGACAGTACTCGTAAAATGACATTTGAAGACATCACATAAAAGGTGTGTTAATTGCTTGATAAACAGACAGGTATGGAGGTGATTACAGGTGTAAATCTGTGATGTTTATTTTACCTGTAACTAAATCCCAAAACAACCCATCAACAAAACATAAGCGGTTTTTAAATAAGAACAGAAATAACTTTGTGTAAATTGTATGTTAGTAAGTGAGTTTATTTAACTGAAGAACTGTTTTGTTTTCTTTGTTTTATACTTGAGTGTAATAATTACAGGTGTGGTTATAAGAATCTGGTAGGTAAAATAGATATCACATGTTATCAATTTAATGTTAAGAAGTTTGTTTTTTTCTCTTTTTAACCTTTTTAAAAATAAAAATATCTTTTTAGTTTTATTATTACTACTTTTACCCCTACCACTATCACTATAACTAGTACTACTATACAACACAAACTACTATATAATACTACTGTAAAACTTGTACTATTATACTATTAGTATTATTATACTACAGCTAGTATTACTACCACTGCTACTATTACTATTACTATTAATACTACAATAACAACTACCACTACTACTGCTAGTATTACTGTTATTACTACTACAGCTATGAGAACTACAATTATTACTAGTACGTACTACCACTACTACTAATACTACTACTGTTAATACTACAACCACTAAATCATCAAAACAAACATGTAACTTCTGCTATTACTTGTATTATTATTATTATTATTATTATTATTATTATTATTATTATTATTATTATTACTATTAATCTACATATTATGTGACAAACCAGTAAAACTATATATATATGTATATTTAATATTTAACAAATAAAGAACAAAAGATACAGGTAAGACATAGTTCATTGTCACAGGTGAGTGTCTGATACTTAATAATTAATAACTTACTGTATTGATGTCAGGTGAACAAAGACAAGCCGAGCCAGATTAATCTGAAAAACCTGTAAAACATCTTTGTGTGTAGGGACTCATTATGCACTGATCTCACCACCACAATGGAGGAATTTAACACAATACAACTACAAAGGAAAGATAACTCTATATGGTTAGGAATGTGAGTGGCGATGACATATATTGATTGAAAATATGCTTGTAAGTCACACAAAGGGATGACACTACAAAAAAAAAAAAAATAAAAAAATAGAAATGTCATTATTCTGAAAGCTGAGGGCATATATATATACATGCTTTGAATATTTGTGTTTGCATGTGAAAAGACAGGGTCAAAAGTGGCCAGAATGGTGAGAGGTTGTATTATGCAGTGTTGTAAACCGGATCTGGAATGGTTTTGTGTTTCAGTTATTAATAAAGGTTTTATTCATTGTTCTGAAGATAGAAGGAAGATAAAATAAATTCATTTGGCTACAGATATATTTCACAGACACTGATACACATTCACTCACAAACACACACAGACAGACACACAGACACATACAGACTATACAGTCACAGACACACACACACACACACACACACACACACCACACACACACACACACACACACACACACACACACACAGACACACACACACACACACACACACACACACACACATTTATATATAGACACACAGACACCTGTACACAGTCACATAAATGATTAATTCACCTGGATGTTGAACAAATAAATTTATTAACACCTGACAGTTTGTTGACGTAAATTTTAAAATTTTGACATGTAATGAATTTTGCCTCTGTCAGATTTAAAATATTACGCACATTTTCATTAAAATCAAACTTGAAATGAATGATCACCAACTTCAGAATTTAAACTATTTTTAGCAATATTTGCTGTAAACAAGCTGGTTATTTATGTATTCTGCTTTGGGTCACTAAGGGCACATAACACAAACAAACACACACACATACATGTACACAAGTATACACACACACATGGATAAATATAAATACACATAAATATACACACATATGGACTAACAGATACATCAAGACATTAACTTAAAAACAGGGATTAATGCAGATTAGAAAATGAACACAAATTATAAAGAATGATTTCAAAAATAAAGTTTACAGATATATTTAGGATTCTATTTATAAAGAAAAACATTGGACATAATTTGATGATTTCATAATACATATAAAAAGATAACACGTGATTATTAAGAAAAGGGTAGGTTGAGGGTTGGTGCAGAAATAAAATTAAGTACAGCTGAGCAAACATCTCCAGTATTCTGAATAGATTCATCTCCTCCCTAAATAACAAAAAAAAAATATCTTAGTATTAAAACCCTTCCTTAGACTTGCATAGTACCGAAAATATTTCTTTATACAAGCATATCCCATGAATAATTAATATTGAAAAAGTATAATGCTGTTTACACAAAGCAAGTATTATTTGAAAATATATATTGAAGGAAATGGTTATTTTTTTCAGGATTTAAACAAATCCTTGACTGAAAGAAGACTGTTATTTCGTTGAATGTGGACAAAATGTAACAAAGGTTGAAATGTGAACATCCGCTGACAAGAAAAACACTTTAACAACAAAGAAAGATATCAGCATGATGAAAACAACTCAGTTAAAAAAAACAGCCCCTTGACCATCAGAAAACACAAAAGAAAACCAGCAGAGATCCGGGACTTTGGAGTCTCAAAACACCCTTTTGTACATTATCATCACAGGCAGACTATAAAACACAATTCCTGTAAAGGAATTATAAATTACATGTTATGAATTTTTCTGCATTAATGACTTGCGGTATGGAGGTGTTTTTGAGTAATGGAATCTGCTGATTCAGCAAAACTGGGGATATCTTGAGACAATCCTAGATCAACTCTAGTATCGTCTTATCTTCAAAACCTTATCACTGCCAGAAGTGTTCAAAATGATCTCATTTTCATAAATTTCCACTTAAAACAGGCAGAAAGCAATTTCAGCAGCACACTGTGGAATGTATAAAACAAATAAATGATATCCACCCTTCCAGTCAAGGACATGGCTATTGAAAAACATGCTTCACTCTGTAATCTTATAGTAAAATCATTCCTTCACAATGACATTCAATCACCTTGTTTGTTTCTCTCTAACAAAAGCAGTGAAGTTGTTTTTCATCTTCTTCTTGTTATGTTCTTTTTTTTTTTTTGTCAAACAAACGTGTTAAAGACTTCTCATGAAAAACAAGTTACTTGATGTTTTTGTTACCTGAATCAGTGACTTGAGGATCTTTCTGTATCAACACTCACTCACTCACTCTCTTGAAGTGAGTTCTGTTGTTTTAGATGGTACAAAAAAAAAAATCATATGTCAAATTTAATACATTATTTCACAAACTGTTTTTGAAAATTGTCAATATGTCCACTAACATGGATTGATCCTGTAACCTATCACATCTCAGGCAAGCTATAGAATATTTTGAAATTGTTAACCTAGGATACAGTAAAGATTCCAGTCTGTTAGTTGTTTTTGTTTTGTTTTGTTGTTTACATTAATGTACAAGACATAATGAATAAACAACAACAACAAAAAAACATGGCAGACACCTTGAATCAAGGACATGCGTCATTTTATTGCTGTATTATCAAAGGTTTGTGCCCCCTCAAAACATTAACCAATCACTTTATTTCAGTTATGAGTTCAGTGATTACAGTTTAAGCTATTATTAATCTAGAGATAAACCCTGCATGTTATTTCCTATTCCAAAAGTGCTCCAAGAACAGCTTTGAAAGACCACGGTGTATGCTATTCTGTCTAAAGAAGTGTATTTACAAAATGCTTGCAGTTACTTTATTGTGAATAGTTTAAGAAATGGGTGGCTTCTTCTTTCATTTGTGACTACTATACAAAAAACATACAACCAAACACACAGTAAACAGTTAACATTCGAAAATGTTGAGGCATTTGTTAAACATTTACTTGTTATCCACCGTATTGTTGTCTGATCAGAACTCACAACACTGTACGCCAGTTTCTTCTACAGCACTGACCAGTGACCACTGACCATTATTTATATTTAATTTATGACTTTATTTACCAGTTTTCTTTCATTGCAACACATTTTTGTCAGGTTTTGAAAAAAATGTCACGCTACAACCTTTGCCTGCTTTGTTACAACTTGTAACAGCACAGAGTGTGAAAAGTTTCAGTCGGATACGAAAACATCTACCATTACAAACACAATTCTCTTTAATAAATTTACACAGAGCAGGTCACACTGGGACCAAACACACACACGTACCAACAGCAATGTGATCCTCCAGCAGTTTACTTTGCTTCTTTATTACAATTATACATGGCAGACTATACAGAGGTATTTCATGTCAGTATACAAAACTAAAAAAAAAAAAAAAAATAATAATGAGACTGATATAATTCTGTCGTTGGAATACTTTTAGTTCATTTTTTAAATATTTTTTTTTATTAAATTTGTTTTCATGGGCTGTTTTATGGATGGCAGTGTCATGTTGTGAGTTCATGTAGACATTATTATTTAAATAGCTATTGATTAAATTCTTGCACACTGAAGGAATCCTATTATTATTTACATAATTACTGATTTAATTCACAGTAGCAAATGCCAGGGAGTTATTTCCACACTAAATAAATTACAGTGTAATATACAAAGTGGCATATTTTAATACTAGCACTTAGCTGATGTCAAAATATTTTTATTTTTTATTTTTTTATTGTTATTATTTTTTTAAATACATATAATTATGATATCAGAAAGAAAACTCTGTACTTTTATAAATTATTAGTAACTAGGAATCTTTTACATACATATTAACATACAGGAAAGGATGCTCCAAAGCCTTGTTAAATCAGTCTCTGGTTAGAACACAGTCCAGTGTACACCCTAACGAGAATTGGTCCAGTGACCATGCATACCTCACACCAGTCTTCTAACCACTGAGCTATAGTAAACTTTTCAACAGTTGTTGACTTGATAAATATGGTGAAATCTTTGGTTAACTGTTCTTCACTTTTTTACTAAATGTGGTGGGGCTTGGGGTGTGGGTGGGGGTTATTTTGTTCTCAACAACAAGGAAGGAACCTGATCACTCTGCCATTTATTCTTTATTTATTGACATAACAGGAATTTTTTTATTTTTTTACTTCTTTAGTTTCTTCTTTTTTTCTTTTGCTTTCATTTATTTTTATTTATTTTTTATTTTATTTTTTTATTATTGGCATTTTGTTTTTCTGATTTTTTATTATTATTTATTAATTACCTTTTTAATACTGCATGCTGGTAACTTACAGAGAAATTGCATTACTCACACATAAAGTGTGTAAAGGGAGATTATTGATTATGACTGTGATAATAATCAACATGGCTGCCAACACAATTTGTTCACATTGAACACACTATTGAAATTAAACACCAAGATGCCAGTCAGCAAGACTGTCTATAGATTTATTTATTTATTTTTTAAATTTTATTTCTCTTTGGTTTTTTCTCCTTTTCTTTTTTTTTTTTTTTTCCCCTTTTAATCATCATTTATTTATTTATTTATTTATTTATTTATTTGTCTTTATTTATAATTTTTTTTTTTTTTTTTTATAATTGTTGCTTTTTTGTTCTTTATATTTATTTTTATCTTTAATTTTTTGTGCCTATTTTAAGAATCATTTTATTTCCCCATTTATTTATTTTTTAGTATCTTCCATAGGAAATAAGAATATTTTATCCTTTCACTGACTGCATACACCAACATAACATCATAGCAACCAACCAGAAACCTAAAACATACACAGCAACTGCATTTTAAAAAATTAAAAAAAAGAAGATTTTTTATTATTCCAATAAAAGATTTATCAATAAAACAAATTTCGTTACAAAAAAAAAAAAAAAAAAAATCAAAAAAAAAAATCAAATACCTGAACTAAACAATATTTTAGTTATGTTAGGTGCAGCCATGGCAACAACATGTAACTACAGGTATTCTCTTTAAGAGGTATTAAGGTGTGATCGTTTAGGTGAGTCTAATGTTTAACAGAGAGGTATCTACCTGGTATTAAAACTATGAAAATTAACATTGTGACATTTATTACCATTCAGTGATGTATGACACTGGATTTTAGCCTAATGATAAAACACTAACTTCACGCATGGATGACCACAGAATTAAACCCCAGCAGTCAAACTGCAACCGATTGATACTCTTTTCCCATAGTAAGAAGCAGTGATCAGAAAATGTCATAGAAAAAGTGCGTGGTATGTGCTGTTCTGTCTGTATCAAGACATACTTAAAACATCATTTGCTTGAAAGTTCCAATAACAATAGCACATGGATGTTAAAATAATACGAAGGAAAACAAAAAAGTGGGTCACACCTCAGATCGTTATGTCTGGTGACTTCAGGGCTTGTTTGCGATATTATGGCACAATTAGATATTTTGATTTGGTATTTCGAATAAATCTTTTTTTTATGTTTTGCAGATGTTTTACATATAACCTGAGAAAACTGTGCTTTGCACAGACATTTTGTACTGCATTGATAAGGGTGCATATCACACAGGCAACTGGGTTGATACTGTTATAGCTGTAACTAAAATAACAACAGATGTAAGATTTTCATTTGGAAGCATATAAAAGTTTGAAGTAAATTCAGGTATCATTCAGGTAAAACTGACAGGTATATTTTATTTTAATTTTGTTTTTTTTTAAATTAATTAGATTTTAACATTTTACTGATAAGTACATTTTAAAATATTTTTTTTTACAAAACACACACACACAGATTTTTATATATATGTAGTAATAATAATAGTAATAATAACAACACTAGTAATAATAGTAATAATGATAATGATAGTAACAACAACAACAAAAAACCATCCACAAATACCTTTGCATATTTAATATTTTTAAATTAAAAAAAATATATATATATATATACAAGTATAACACTGAAAATAAAATTAAAAGGAATTATAAAACAGAAGGTTTGAAAAGTACTCACTCTGCAATGGCACGCTGTGATAAGTCCTCAAGGTCAGCGGGGTCAAACAAGTGTGCGTCTGTTAATCCGAAATGACTTCGACAAGAGTTGAGGAAAACATTTAAATTATCCTGAAATGAAGAGAAAGAAAGTTAACAGACAAGCAGCTCGTACAGACTTGACAGTTACAGGTATTGCAATACATAAACTCACTAATAAAATTGATTAATACAGGTAAAAAAAAAATTGATTAACAACACCTGAGAATGTTTTTCCACAGATAAAAGATTCTTGTTTTATTTATTTATTAGTTCTTTCCTTTTTTTCTTTTCTTTTTTTTTTTTTTTGCTTGGGAAGGTTTTTATGAAAATCTTTTTTTATTTCAAAGATTTTATTATTTTCACAGGTTAAACAATTTGAAATTGTGAAATATTAATTTCAGAAAAATTCCTTTTTGAAAACCAACATTAAACTCAGAATTTTATGTTTAACTTGATACAATTCTCAAAACTATAAATCAACTTTTAAGAAATTAATGATAAATAAAATTCAAAAAAATTGTAAAAGCTGTATCTATTTATTTTCAAACTGTAACTTTATTTAAACAAAACATAAAGGAAAGAAAAGAAAAGAAATATTTTGAGGTGAGCACTATCCAGTAAGGAATTTACAACAAAGCAGAATACATATGGCATACCTTATTTTAAACAGGCAATATTTATACATATTTTTCTATCACTGTATGTAAACATGTAGTTCCTTGCACTGATTTAATCCTGTTCTGAACAAAAAACTTTGGTATTATAATCCTTGGGGGTCAAGAGGTGAGAGGAAACCTGCCTTAGTGTGTTCTGACCTAATTCCATTGTTTCTAAGAGACCAAGTTAATTTCCCCCACATTACACTGGTATGTGTACAAAGTGAGAGTAGTTCCCACAACCCTCTGTTTAAATGTCAGCAGCATGTTCTCAGTAAATGTAAGAATAATATTCAGGATAAATTAAGACCACAAAACACTTGTATATAAAAGCATAGTGAAAATCACAAAAGTATCTGACATACAAATACATAAGTATATATTCTCTATAATGCAGTTTGATTACATGAAAATCATATGAGAATGAATATAAACAGTTAATTTAAGGATTGTTTTTATGTATTTGAGATTTCATCGGTTGGCTAGAATGTCCACCATTTTCAGAGGTGACTGTATGGTTTGTATAAAAGTGAATACTGTGTATAATGAATTTCTACTTAAATAATAATAATAATAATAATAATAATAATAATAATAATAATAATAATAATAATAATGATAATTTTAAAATACATCTTCCACAATACAAGGAATAATTCCTACTGAAAAAAGAAGAAATCAGTGACTAAGAGTATGTTCAAGTCTGTGTGTGACACCCAGTGGCTACCACGTGGAGTTAAAACAGAATATGCAGTTTGGCGAATCTCCTGAAGATGGCTGCTATAGACAGGTGCCTGTTAAAGCAGGTTTGACTGTAGATATTATTTTTGTTATGTCATGATGTGCCATACACCGCATTTAACAGCGTGGGTTATGTTTGTAAACACACGACAAACAAAAGTGGTCAAAGCACATGTAACGTGATACTGCTGTAATTATGTCTAACACCGGTTTAATGAACTTTTAGCATGCTAGAAAAATTCCTTTTTAAATGTGTGTCTGTGCTGTAAATTACTGTTTTCAAAGCTCCTGGCCCACACCTCACTGTTATAAATTACCATAATGGGCTTTTTTTTTTGTAAAACGCAATGCATGCTCTGTGTTATAAATTACTATAACAGGAATATTGTTTTGTACATCCTTTCACAGAAACACATTCCACTTAAAGCAGTTGTAACACATTTCTCTGATTTATAATGTGTTGTAATGGAAATCTCGTTCTTGTCTGGAGTTTACACAATTTAGAAAAACAAATTACGGTAAACAGATATCCATTCGTACCTAAATGTAATTAAGTAGATGTTTTCAGAAAACAAATAAAAAGAAAAAAGAAAAATGAAAAAAAATGAAAAAACATTCTTAAAAAAAAAATATATATATTTGGATTGTTTAAATATAAAAAAATAAATAAAATAACACCAAATTCATAAAAAAAAAACCCCAAAAACCGTGGTCTAAAAATAAAATATTTTTACTCAGGAATAATTTAGAAAATATTTTCAGTTTGAGAAGCTTGTTATACAGACTTTGACAGTGAGAAAGACACACTCCCATCACCATAATTCTTCAGTATGTGAAACCCAAAAAATAACATCTATGCATTTTCTAAAACAGTTTGTACCTAAAATATTTTGAACCTTTTGAAAATACGTCACAGGAAGAGTTGTACAGTAGAAAATCAAAAAGTGCACAGTGATCTCCACGACTCTGCCAGAAATGATTGGCTGTGTTTTAACAGAGCCCAGAAATAACGGGACACGCAGAGATGTGAAGTTTGTCAGAGACTGCGGAAACCACTGATCTGCTTGTTGGCTCATTTTCTACTTCCAAATCCTTGCCATCCTGGTTGCAAACACCTGAAACTGTGACACACCTTCATCTCACAGATCTCACCTCAGTTAGTCTCACTCAGTGCTTTTACTCAGTGCTTGCTTACTGTATACTTACTGTTTGTTTAATATACACACAATGTATACAGTGCTTACTCAGTGTGCACTGTGTATAGTCACTGCATACTGACTGTTTACTTAATGTATGTATGTGCTCAGTTTTTACTGTTTACTCAATGAAAGTATATATATATATTCTTTGTTCCTCTGTGTATGCTCAGTTGACTTAATAAATAATGTTTACTCAATACATAGTGTCTACTTAATGTGAACTCAGAAAGAAGTCAAATAATTAAACAGATAAAACAAAATAAATGTAAAAAAATAAATACACACTCACACACACACACACACAAATATATACAGGTTTTGTTTCTCAAACTTTACTTTACAAAACTAGCTATTCAGTCATTCTGTTGTAGACATTGTTAAGAAAGTAAGTAAACGTACAAACTTCATAAACATAAACAAAAACCAAAAACTGAAATTTTTACTTTGTTAAGAAAGTAAGTAAATATACAAACTTCATAAACATAAACGAAAACCAAAACTGAAATTTTTACTTTGTTAAGAAAGTAAGTAAATGTACAAACTTCATAAACATAAACAAAAACTAAAACTATATGAAATTTTTACCTTTACAGAAATGAACAGGTATCCAGCCAGTGCATTACGTGTTTTTTAACTAAACAAAAAAGTAAACAGGTTTGACCCAGTGCTACCGTGTGAGATACAGTAGTTTATGTCATATCCTGGCGTACAATAGAAGGCACACTGGAGTTTTATCACAGCTCAGATCTGTTATATACGCTGTAACTCCATTCACTGTGACGAGCAGAGACAGGTTCAGATTTGCAGACACAGTTTCAGATGAAAAATTGGTTTTAAAACATTACTACAAATATAAGTTACAGAGATTTGTAGCAATTTTTTTTTTTATTTATAAAAAGAGTTTAGTATGATTATGTAAGTTTATTCAAATTAAACACTTAAAATGGATGACATTTGATTACAGATCCTGGTATCATTCAAATAAAGTGTTAAATAAGTGAAAGAAACATATACTGAAATTATGTATGTTACATGTATATTAAAAAGTTTATGTAAATTTATTCATGTAATGCAGTGAATTTTAACCACATTCTTAAAGTAATGATTATTAATGTAACTTTAAAAAAAAATTAATTCAATTTTCATAATGTAGCTAGATTTAACACACCTCCTACGTGTAATATAATCTTTTTCTTTCTTAGTTTTTCCTCTTTTTTGTTTAAGACAAAAATCCCCCACCCAAATATTATCATGCATTTAAGCCTGATAATGTTAATTATATATAGATAGATAGATAGATAGATAGATAGATAAATAGATATATATTGTAACAAAACAGTTATATAAAAAGGTTTACATATTGTATTACACTGTATAACAATACTCCTTTTTCAAAAGTTTAAAAAAAAAAATACATTAAAGTTATTTGTTATATATAAATAAAGTGCCTTTTAAGAAAAAAAAAAAAAATAAAAGAATTGTGCAAAATTTTTGTTTTTATCTACCTGATAATAATATTCATTTAACAAATAAAATTAAAAAAATAATAAATATTGCTTTCATTCAAGTTATGCAGATAATTTTGGACATACCAAACATTCCTTCTGTAATGAATATTCTATCTGTGTTTGTATTAAGTACTAAATATCAATGTTTTAAAAATCTAACCAGTAAAGATAATAAAAAAATAAAAAATAACCAGGTGTTAGCCAGATATTTTTAAAAGTGTTTGTAGCAAAAGTATTTGAAAAAGTATCTATAACCAAGGTGTTTTAAAAAATATCTGTAAGAAAGGTAGTTTAAAGGTATGTGTAACCAAAATTTAACCTAAATGCTAACAAAAATTATATGTGACTGTTTTACACTCGTAACCATGTGTCAATTGAAGTATTTTAAGTTTGGGTTTTGGGTTTGTATTTTTTTAAATTCTGCTTGTTTTAAGGGTGACTGTACCCAAGATATTGTAAAAGTGTGTGTAATGAGGCACCAATCAAGGTGATTCAAAAGTGGATGTTTCAGCCAAAGTGATAAAAAAAAAACATCTCTAAATGTGTGTTTTAAATGTGTGTGTAACCAGGCTACAACTGTGGTGTTAAAAAAGTGTATCAAGATGTTTTAAAAACATTTGTAACTGTATGTTTCAAAGTAACCACTTGGTAACTGTGTGTTTCAAAGTAACCACTTGGTAACTGTGTGTTTCAAAGTAACCACTCAGTAACTATCTTAAAGTAACTGTGTGTTTTAAAGTAACCACTTGGTAACTGTGTTTTAAATGTGTGTGTAACCAGGCTACAACTGTGGTGTTAAAAAAGTATATCAAGATGTTTTAAAAACATTTGTAACTGTATGTTTTAAAAAGATTTGTAACTGTATGTTTCAAAGTAACCACTTAGTAACTGTGTGTTTCAAAGTAACCACTTGGTAACTGTGTGTTTCAAAGTAACCACTTGGTAACTGTGTGTTTCAAAGTAACCACTTAGTAACTGTGTGTTTCAAAGTAACCACTTAGTAACTGTGTGTTTCAAAGTAACCACTCAGTAACTATCTTAAAGTAACTGTGTGTTTTAAAGTAACCACTTGGTAACTGTAATGACTCAGTTGTTTTGAGACAGAAAGGTGTGAAAGTGTATGTAACCAGGTGTAAATCAAGGTGTTTAAAGTGCGTGTTACTGGGTGTTGGCCAGGTGACGTCTGATTTGTCTGACACCTGAAATGAATGTCTTTGTGTGAAGATGAACTAGGTGGAAAGATAACAGCAATTGGCATATTTGAAATGTTTATCAAGATAAAAAACAAAACCACAGAAATAAACATACAAAATATAAAAAATAAACCTCTGCAAGATTTCTTTTCAAAAAACTAGAAAGATAAATTTTATGCCTTCCACTGCATATATAAATAACAAGTAAGAAAAAGATATATGATAAGAACAAAAAAAATCTGCTTTTGTTAAAAACACAATAAAGAAGAATTTAAAAGCTTCAAAATTAGAAGAAAAAATTAGAATATAAATATGCTATTAAGTATCTATAACAATAAAAATACAATAAAAGAAAATAATAATGTGAATAAATTTTATTTTATTTTCAATAAAAAATATATGTATTTTAAAAACTGTAAAAATTCATGAAGAAAAACTTCACATTATTATTTATGTAAATATTATAATTCCAGAAACGAAACAAGATAGAAAGATATGTGTTCAGAGATTAAAAACAAGAAAAAAGAAAAACTGTTTCACTCCTGAAAAACAACAAAAATCAAAATACATATAATGGTGACCATCACCTGTTTGTTAAACAAAATAAACAAAAAACTGAATTTAAAGGATTCTAGAAATAAATAAATAAATAAATAAATAGTCTTTTGTTTAGAACAATTGCCAGAAGATGAATGGTTTCAGCATCAAATCTTTTTAATATACCAAATCAGTTATTTCCAATTATGAATGCTTGTTCAAACAAGATATATGTTCTCCTATTTATAGTGTATGATGTACATTAAATTCATATTGCTGCCAAATATTTAAATATTCCATATCATGACAACATGAAATTTCTTAAACAAATTTTATTAAATGAACAATGCCTGACAGTTGTCACTGTTACAAAAGAAAAAAAAAAAAAAAAAAGAGAAGAGAAAAAAAAAAAGAGTAATTTTTTTCAAATAGTAATATGTAATCAAATATATCCAGTCATTTAAAAACGGTGGTATGTCTGAGCACATTTAATCTGACTTTTTGAAAGCTGTACGACTTAATCAGAAAACAAAGACAGGCTCACTCAAGTGCAGGTCATCTTCGAATCTTGATGTTTCTTACTACAATATTATCAGTTACACTCATGTGTTTCTATTTCTTCTGCCCAACTGGCCCACAATCAGTGGCTTACCTATCTGTCGAGTGGATCTGTCTTTGATATATCTCGTTGAAGTCAGAGGCTTTGTCCAGGAAAGGCATGCATGAACAGTCCTCAGATAAAAGCATGCTAAACATTACCCACACACACCCACGTTACAGGAGTACATTTTGATGAAATAGTTTTTGTCTAATCAACCTTAATATCCAGTTATGATCTAAATTTCAGATATATATATACAGGTGTAATGTCATTTGTAGCAATTTGTCATCAGGAAAAGGCAAAACTCCATGTCTTCAGAAAGTTCTGGTAAACCAGAGAGAGAGAAAATAACCTTCATTAATAACACTGAAAAGTTAAACAAATGCTCATTCATTTTTGTTTCTATGTAAATAATTTGCTCCTTATCATAATTAAAAAAAAAAAAAAACACAACTAAAATAAATAATTAAATTCATATAAGCTTATAAAGTTCATGTTTGCTGTTTTGTCACTGACTAATCTCAGATTAACCCAGATTACCTTCTCACCAAACTAAACATAAACAAAGATAATCCTTAATAAGATGAAAAAAAGAAAAGGAAGAAGGAGAAATTGTTTTGTTTTTTGTGAGTGTGTAAACAATTACATTCAAAAACATAATTAATCCAGCTGATTAAGCAACAGTTTGGATAATGATCACATTGAAGGTGGACTGATGATACCATTAATGATGATTCTGATTCTGATTGTGTTGATAACAATGATGATGAAAATGCTGATAATGATTATGAAAATGGTAATGGGAAAATGATATCATAATGTTGTTTGCTATCATTCTAATAACTATAAATCTGTTAATATCCACAGGTCAGTGTTCATTAAGGCAATGACATGTCCAGTAATACAATGAAATGAATGAATTAACAAAAATAAACAGCACAATTGTTATTTCATGTAAGATGTCTTTTTCTTCTTCTTTCTGTTAACTAATATACAAAAAAATTAATTTAGATAGAATAAAGATGAGAAAGAAACATTCCTTTTCTGATTCTTACTCAATGACAGTAATTTGAACTGAGGCTTTTATCTAGGTCAAAAGTCCTGTCCAAGTTTAATAAGAAAAAAAATATCTTGATTATCAGCAAAGACACTGGAGACCTCATTTTATCAGTGACAACTTCTGCCATCTTTATTTTATCAGTGACAATAATTACTTTTATTTCAATAACAACATTCCATTTAAAAACAAGATTACATCATGCTTCTGAAGGTGTTGACAGACAGACAGACATTGAGGTGATAATTCTGTGACCACAGGTGGCAACAAGCATTCTCTGCAGGACTTTGTTAGCCTATTAACCCCCTGTTAACCCCTTAACTGCTGCCTTGTCAGGAGACAAGTGTGAAAATCAGCAGGAGTGTGGATGGAGGAATTATCTCGGTGGAGAAAGTAAGTTGATGTTTTGTGATTAAACCTCTTTAGTCAGCTCAATGTGTAAACCATGTCAGCTGGAAAATGTGAGAACACTGGAAACACAGAGATGTAGTAACATGGATGTAGAGGTAGAGGTAGAGGTAGAGGTAGAAAGAGAGAGAGAGAGAGAGAGAGAGAGAGAGAGAGAGAGAGAGAGAGAGAGAGAGAGAGAGAGAGAGAGAGAGAGAGAGAGAGAGAGAGAGAGAAAGAGAGAGAGAGACACACTGAGGGATGAGAAAGATACAGAAATGAAGATTAAAAAAATCTAGACAGATGAAAAATTGGAAAGTTGAAAATAAATGAGTAGAAGAAAATCAGTGACATTCAGTAAATGTAATAAACAAAAGTGCAATTGAAACAAATTTGTTATTTGTGTCATTATTCAAACACACCATTCACGCATATTAATTTTTTTATATATATATATCATAAATCACCATTAGTGCACTTAATACTTCTAAAATCACACCAAAAAAAAAATGACATATGTACAGACAACACAAATCTACAAAAACTGGTCAACAGTATCAGATGCATGGAAACAAAAAAATAAAATGAATATAAACAGTATAACATGGAACAAGAAACTGCTTATTGTAGTCGTTAGTATTTTCTCAAACTTGATGAGCCTCTGGTAAAGGTTATAAATATTTAACATGAAACCAAAGTCAAACAATAAAATGTGTATTTATGAAACCGGAGTAGCAGGTGGAAGTAATTTCAGTCAGTGTGAAACTAATGTCCTGCCTGCAACAAGAAGTCAACATGGATGAAGAATCACAAATGAGAGAAAAAAACCCAATAAAAATGGAAGAAAGATGTAAAGAATAACATGAGGCATTCTGGGAAATCTTCTTTCAGGAAATAATGGAGAGAAAAACAATAATGGATACTAAAAATTGTAATAGAAATTTATTAAAAAAAATATATATATATTTTCTTAAATCTGCAAGAAATATTTTAGAAAAATATTTATAGTATAGGATTTATGTATGACAATGTATTTATGTTTTTGTATTTGTGTTTGTGTTATTTTTAATATTTGAATATTAAAACAGAACCATGAAAAATAAGGATATATTTATTATTATTGAAAATATAATAGGTTTACTTATCAATACTAAAATACATAAATAATTAAATAAATAACATAAAATTATATATTGTTGTTGTTGTTATTATTATTATTCACAAAATAAACAGCATTTTTTAAAATTATCCACTTGTTTTTGACATAACCTAGTTACCTGTTTGGAATTTAGATCAAACAGAAAATTTACCTGAAAAATTGTTACCTGAACATGACATAATAACTAATCGTTCTAAATCAGTCAGGTAAAGGTGCAGTGCAGTGCAGTATCCAATCTGTCACCTGTATGTCAAACTACCAAGTAGATGATTGATTACATGCAGGTCACATAGGTCAAACATGTGTCTCTTTGTTTGTGTGTGTGTGTGTGTGTGTGTGTGACTATGTCTGTGTGTGTCTCTGTATATGCATGTGTGAGTGAATGTACGCACAGTGTATATAAGTTCATGTATTTATGTACGTGTGTGTCTATATTTACATATGTCTATAACTACACATAAACGTGTCTTTGTTTAAGAGTGTCTGTGTGTATGTTTGGGTGTGTAATATTTATATTTACATAAGAAATTTATTACCTCCACCAAACACACACTTAATTAAAGGTCAGTGACAAGGAAATGGCTTCTGTCTGCTGCTGAAGTAAACAAATGATTGTTTCAGCAGCATCAGCTACTTTGTTCTGTGTGATCACGAGTGTAGTTAATGTGAGAGTCGTCTTGTAAATCAAGTAAAATATAAAAACTGTTTCAGGTCACGCTGAATGAAATATGTTACAGTAAAAAGCATGTCACCAAAAACACAAAATCCTTCTCACATAAAATGTAAAAAAAAAAAAAAAAAAAGCATGTGTATGTAAGCATCAATTTAAATGTAAAATAAACCTGACAGTAAATGTAAAAAAAAAAATGTTTATATGTAATTTCACATTAAATGTAAAAGTGACATCACACAAAATACATTGTACAAAATCATTGTTGCATAAAATAACTTAGATAACTGTCATACATTTTAAAATCATCTCTGATGAAATTAAAAAATATGCCTTACAATAACTGTCAAATAAAAGTATATCAATGTACACCCACTTCACACAACTTAAAATATCCTCCAGTAATATATATATTTTCCCCCCTTTTTTTTCTCCCCACATCCTTCATGACCAAAAAAAAAAAATAATAAAAAATAAAATTATTTTGATACATGCACCAAAATAAAATATAATACCTGCAAGGTTCATACGACTTGACACCAAAAAAAAATAATCCATCTTTCTTTTGTTTGCACCCTGAGATGGCTAATGTTAAACTGCCAACCAGCGGCCAGCTATCTGAGATATGCAATATGAGGTAGTGAGTAAACTTGTTTTTCCACCACCTGTCTTATCACTTGACATTCCAGCAGTGTTATCCTGACAACACTTTCACAACACAGCAATGTCCTCTCACAATACACAGGAATTGTGCACTTTGGACACCACAGTCCCACCCAGCCTGATAATATATATTTTATTTTTTTTTTATCTGACAGTCCTACACACCCTGTTAGTATATAGGGTGACAGTCCAAGCCACATGTGTTGTTCTTATACCCATCCTGTTAATATTGTTTTAATGTTTTTTTCTTCTCATTTCAGAAATTTAAATTAAGAAAAATTTGGAATAATATTACTTTTGAAAATTTTAATAATAAAAATGTTACCCCCTATAATAATAATAAACTAAATTATATAAAAATGTGATTTTTTTTTTTTTTTTTTTTTTTTTTTTTTTTAAAGGCACTTTGTTTATATATAGCAAATGACTTTAATGTATTTTTTTGGAACTCTTAAGAAAGGAGTATTGTTATACATGTAATACAATATGTGAACATTTTTATATAAATGTTTTGTTACAATATCTATCAATCTATCTACCTATCTGTATATATATATATATAGAAAGAGAGAGAGAGAGAGGACTGACCATCTTTGTAATGCAGTCAATGAATGAAGAAATAAATGAAGGAAAGAAGGAGTGAGTAAATGAATGAATTTATGAATAATGAATAAATATCTGGATATGCATAAAAAGGTTATAAATTATTTTCTTGATGAATCATTTTAATTCATAAATTATTTAGTTATAAAATTACTTTCATTTCTCTTTTTAAATAAACTAATTCTCTAATGAATTAGATGAGAATCTATATTCAGCCTGATTTTCAAAGAGAATATGTATTTTTACCACTTTTGTAAAAGATTCGAAATGTCATTTTAGATCAAGTTGTAAATACACACACCCACACCCACACACATGCATATGTACTATTACAAACAAAATACACACACAAACACAGAGAGAACACAACAAACATAAATGAATAAATGTCATACACACACACACACACACATATATATAAGTTAATATACTTACTAAGTTACCTACACAAATGAATATATTTACTGTGAAATACTTACTGTGATATATATACATACATATACCAGTTAATACACTATCAATATTAATGAATAAAATTCTTTGATATAGACACAGTATATAGCTGTAAATGTAGAGAAGAAATCAATAACACAAGGAATGCTGTGTATCTAGGTCACAGTGTTTCGATCGATATCATACACCTTCCCAAACATTGGTTTACACTCACTTTATAAACACAGGTAGAACCACACCTTTCGAAGATCCTTCTGGATCAACACTCCAGGTAGCAAGTAACACAAAGGAGGTTACAGGTAAAACACACCAGGCAGTTAGGTAACAGGTAATATAAGGTAATACAGGATGATGTGAATTACGTAAGAGGTAATAAAAAGTAATTTTAAAAGATAAATAAGCTAAAAAGTAATTTGAGGTAATTGAAAGATAAATGAGGTATTTGAGGTATAAAGTTTTTCAGCAGGTAATATTAAGTTAAGGTAAACAAAGAAAAAGAAGAACCATGCACTAGGTAACACATCTACAGAACAATAACTAAATGATACACCTAACAAAAACATGTAATTGTATACAGGTAATGTTATACAGGTAAATGAATAATTTTTCTTAGTAAATAAATATTATATCTATTACAGACAGGATTTCACAATACAGGAGAAATATAATTAAAAAACAAACCCAAAATACCAGTAAAAACACACACACAAACACACACACACACACGCACACATGCACGCACACACACACACACACACACAAACACACTCACATACACCTTCAAGCAGTGTGAGTTAAGAAAAACTAGGTATTACATAATACACACACAGTATGTGATACAGTAGCAGTTCACATCCACACAAAACAGACTCTGATCAATAATCTGAATCTTCCAGGATCGATTCTCTTAAAAGCACCCACTGGGATATTTCCTGTTCCACCAGACCTCAAATATTAAACAAAAACAAAAAAATGTGCAAATGAAGAGCCGATATCAGTGACAGAACTTGACAGTCTGATGAATAAAAGATAACATGATATCTACATTTTAACTACAGTGACAAACACTGGTAGCAGTTCAGATTAACATTTTGGCCTTTGTTCTTATTTAAATTAATTGGCATGTGTTAGACAACACCCTGTCTGAAAACATGATATCCTCATACTTGAAGTGTCTCTCCATTGTGCACCATGGTGATTGATAGGTGCATAGATCAAATCCTTGCACTTGCTTTACCCATGAATGTATCAGGAAAGTGTAAAGACAGTTTGGTGTTTAAAACAAAATGAATCTTCTAACTTACTAACCTAAAACTTAGGCAACAATATTAATACATTAACCTGTATCTACCCTTTTGATACAAATCTTCTAAATACTATCCAAAAACATGAAAACTGATATGAAACTGTATTACTAACATGTCAACCACATTTCTTCTAACATACCAACCAAAATTGTGGACAAAAAAATATTATTTAATACACCAAAAACCAAGCTTCTAACCTAGAACGTATGTTGATAACTGAGTTGTTTATCAAACAAACATTCTTTGTAACAAACAAAAAGTTTTTCTCTCTGTCCTGATGATACAGTCTGTGACAGCCAGGGTCAGAATATTCTCGAGTTCCAACCCAGCTCATTATAAAACTATTGAAGAGGTGACAAAAGAAGAACAATAGTGACAGAATATGGAGAACATGAATTTTTGTGGTCTAATGCATGAACAGAGAAGATAGCTGTGCAATGTGGTGAAGGTATAAAGTTTAATATGATTGATGGCACTGTCAGCTTTTATTTTTACATATTACATGGCATGCATTAAACTGAGTGTTAAATACTGGAAAATATTCTGTGTGTCTGATTGACATCATGTGCAACATGCTAAATATTTGACATTATGAATTATAAATGATGTGAAAATTCTATCTTGTTCACTTGATGTGAATTTTAGTTGTAAAATTCCACATGGTTGTGTCTGCCATTATGAGTAACAAACGTGAGAATGTGAAACTACTAGCACTGGATGCCAATTACAAATTAGGTTTGTATAATGCATAAATATGAGATACAACATTTTTACTTCATGAATCATCAGTATAAAATTTCTCAATTCTATCTAACACTGGGATCATAGTACTGAAACGAACCAAGCTGAGTACGTGGGGCCAGCTTTTCAAGTTCATCGTGACATGAATTCAGAATTTCTTTTTTTGCACCTCTCTTACAGTTTGCAATAACATCCAGAAATTTAAAATAATAATTTTAGTAAACCTGAGGTCAGTAGACAAAGCAAAGAGAAGCTAACAATCTCCAAAAACTCAAAAATGTTGCACAACTTCCCGAAGCATACGCCAGAATGTATTATGACTTTGTGTACCTTTAGTAGAAGCTGGTCACATATTATACTACTAATAACATTGTAACTCCTGTTTGAGAAGCCTAACAAGATAAACAGAATATCTCCACATTTCAACACTGACTGTGTTTTGATCCTCTGGAGATTAAGATGAATTGTACATTCACCTCACTGCCTCTCTCTTTCTCCAACTGTGTATAAATTACAGATTCCAGTTTCATTATATTCTACTCAACACCAATTTGGACACGGTCATTTAATAGTCATTTAATAGCCACTTGATGGTCATTTAATGGACATTTAAAATAATTCCATAGAGAAGGATCGTTCAGAGGACATAAACACTTTGATGGTCATTGTGGGGCAGTGCAAAAAATGTCAGCCATAAAATAAACTCAAAGTTTTTATTTAAAAACACTTAAGTGCAAGCTGATTCATTCTCAGTCATGAGCTACTGGAATTTCTGAAGTAGCCTTTAGAAAAAACAATCAGTTAAAGTTAATATTGTTTAACAAGTTGTTAATTTTCTATCATGTGCTGTTATTTGTTTGTTTGTTTGTTTGTTTTGTTTTGTTTGTTATTTTAATAAAATTTTACATATTTAAATTGAAATTTGTTTAATGACACTCTCCCAATAAAGAAGCTCTTAATTTTCTGTCATTATCTGAACAAAAATGTCAAAATGTTTGTTATTTCTACTGAACACTCTTTTTAGAAAATTTTAAATACTGTAAGTTAAAATCAGTGGAGTTCAATGATGTTTGTGATTCATTTTCTGTTAGATGCTGCTCGTGTGAAATATTTTGTATTTCTGACAATTCTGATCATTCAAGGAAACCTGATATTATTAAACAACAATACAAGTCCATGTAATGTAAATATTATATAATGTAAGTAATGACATCAAAGATTTGCAATATATATATATACACATACATATATAGTAATACATATAGAAATACACACACACACACATACACACACACACACATACATACACACTGATACACATTTAACAGAAAGATAAAGAGAGAAAATGTGAGAAACGGAGAAATATACTTTTGTTTTGTTTTTAAATTGATTTAGACTTTTACAAAGAATTGTTATCTAATTTCATGCCATCAGAACAAAGTAACGAATTTCTGACACTAAACATTTACATTTTATTATTAAGAATGAAAACAAACAAATAAAATAAAAAATAAAAAACAAGAAAAAAGTTTACACATTCATGTTGTAATAACAGCCTATCAGACTGTACTGAAAATGAGGCAACACACAAACACACGACCACACCCAACAAGAAACAGGAGGAAACATCTTAATAATGATAATTTTAAAACAGACATGTATACAGCCACCTCTGACACACTCTAAACACAGCTATAAACAAAACCTGTTATTACTGTACGTGTTAATCTACCTACGACTCACCTGTATAAAAACGAAACTGTATGTATTTCACTGCACAGTCAAGGTAAAAATATGGCTGCATTAACTCAGAGCCAGTTTAGAAACACAGTCTCCGGTTGACTGACAGATCAGGTATGTCCAATGCACACACAGAACACTTACAGGTACAAGCATACCTGGCTGGAAACACAGGTATGACAATCACTGACAATTATCTACAGGTAAAAGAATGGATGGGTTATTCTGTTGTTTTGTTTGGGTTTTTTTTTTGTTCAATTCCTATAGAAATGTTGTGACGGCTGTTGAAGTAGTCACTGATTTGAGTCGTGCTGAGTTGAGCAATGTTGAGTAAACGCTCACACATTACGTGAAGCAGACGTTACAGGAAGCTGAGCCAGCCTTTGTGTCAGTGGTTTTATTTTTACATGAACGGATGTCGTTGTGACAGTATCGTGTCCTGTGATGTGCAATGCCGTAGTTGTTACAGGATGTGGATGATAATAAAGGTGGCAGTGATAATGATGATGCTGGTATAATATTACATTAATAAGTTAATTCATTAATAAATAAAAAAAAAAATAAATGATTGATTGACAATAATTTTAATATTAATAATAATAATAATAAATAAATAAAAATAATAATAATGTTATTTTTGCTTTGGAAAATGTAACAGCATTATTATATTTTTTTTCAGTCACAACAGCAGCAACAACATCAACAACAACAATGATAATGATAACAGTCATTATAACAGAGATGACAATAAAATAATTGCTTCATTATGACTTTCTTTCCCACACAACATTCAAACCCCATAGCATTTTAAAATTTACAATAATTTCTAATTCTTAACTGAGGAAAAGTCATGCAAGAAATGGACAACAGTAATAATGATGACAATGTTGACCACAGTACTTGTGCACTGGCCACACAAACAAGACAACAGTTTGTCCAGTTCAAACACTGACCTCCAGTTTTGATAACACCAGTCTTCATTTCAAATGTTTGTCTGTCCACACAACAAGGCTGCTGACTGCCTCTCCAGTTTATGACTTATTTCAACAAACTCACACACAGTCAAAAAAAAACAACAACAAAAAAAACACCTCACAATCAATATTTAGTTTAAACAAGATTGCATTGATCTTGTCCAGGAAAGGCATGCATGAACACACTTGTTCATAAACCTCTTAACAAAGGAAAAAATTCACTCAATAAATATTTAATAGAAAGGGGATTATTTCTGAAAACAAAGCAAATATGCTTGAACTTCAAAATGTCTGTAGAAACTCAAATGTTAATTAAAATATGATGTAGGCCAAAGGTAGAAAGGTGACATAAGTTATTTATATGGGTGCATAAAAGAAAATGATAAATTTAAAAATGTCTCTAAGCATGTTTTATCGAATAAAAATATGTATGAAAACAAAGAAAACAATTATTGATAAAAGACAGTTTGTTTTAAATCCAGAAACTTGACAGATTTATCTCTATGAGTTTAACTATCTAACACCACAAGATAAATATTCAATTCAAAATATGGGCTAAAGTTGCAATTGTGTTCAGAACAGGCATACATAAACCTTTTGATAATGTTACCATAAGAAACAGCTCAAAGCCTGATTTGAGGTCTTCATGATTCAGGATATTTTTAAATGTGTTATTATGTAAAACATATTTCTTATTAAGTAAAACATATTTCTTCTTATATATAGCTGATTCAGTTTTATGTGCAATTTTAATAAAATTCATTAACATAACCTTTCTGCTGTGTAATATAACAGATATTATGGCTAACACCCATCATGTTACAAGTAAAAAGAAGTTATTTTTCATTCACACCCAAGCGTGGAGTGTGTTTTCAGTAGAGTATCACATAACTCTTTGTCAGCCTGGGTGTTACTTTCTTACACATTTCTTACTCAATTGTACAAAAACATTTTTTTATTTTTAAATAGATCTTACTCAACAAAATGTTGAGCAATATTAAACTTTTGTTTCACGATACAGATATCATTTTTTATTTTGATATATTAATTTTTTTCTTTTTTTTAAATAGATATTGTGTATACTGGAATTTCTTTCTTTCTTTCTTTTATTTTTATTATTATTATTATTATTATTATTATTATTATTATTATTATTATTATTACTGTACTCTATGAATTTAGTTACTCTTGGCATTTAGTTAGATATGAACAGGAGGTAAAAATCTGTGGCTAAATGTTATACTAAAGAATGATAAACCTGGTAAGTTAGACTATATTTGAAAAAGACAGACAGGCAGACAGATGGAAAGACAATTTTTACATAAAACAACATTTACAACAGACAGATTGATACATTATGTTATTTCAATAATAAAATGTTTTGTCAATTTATTTAATATTTATTCACTACCTGATATACATATATAATTATACATACACACATACACACAGACATACAGAGACATACATTATCATGCACAGACACATACACAGACAGAAAAGATATCACATACACAATGCATACAGAAACATACACATTCTATTTATAGAAAAATAAGAAGAACGAAAAAAAAAAAAAAACAGACAAAAATTACCAAAACCTCTCATCTTTAAATCTGTCTGGTCTTTCTTATATTAACACCAAACGAAACTCAAAACCCTCTCCAGAAATACACCATTCCCAGATAGCAATCTCTGCCTGCCAGAGTTAGTTTGTTAGCATTGTAAATCACTGACCAATTAAACAGTTAACTCAGCTGTGAGATAATTGATTAGATGTGCACATGCAAACCAATCTTACCTTGTGACATACTGATAACCCTGGGAACATCGTCAATTAAAATCAATATCTATCTTCAGCATATTTCACCTGCCTGTACACACAAATATGTTGATTGATTACGAGAAAAAACAAAGAGAAAAAACCCTGTTGGGTGACCCTTGTCAAAGCATGGTGCAGCCTGAACTGAGAAATATGTGAGATGTCTGTAATCTGTGTTTAGAATGTTTCATCCAGACACGTAAGGTCGCAGGTTCAAACTGTCTTGGTTCATTCATTGGGAAATATCCAATTCAAGGAAGTACTCAGTGAACTCATTCTTTTTTTTTTTTTTTTTTTTTTTTTTCAGTATGTAAATGATGTACAGTTTAATTTTTCTGACTATGGGTAGGTATTTAAAAAAGATCACTTGCTGGCTTCTGATAAAAGTAACTCTTGACATGTCAGCTGTGAGTAACTCTTGACATGTCAGCTGTGAGTAACTCTTGATGTGTCAACAGTGAGTAACTCATGACATGTCAGCTGTGAGTAACTCATGACATGTCAGTTGTGAGTAACTTGTGGCATGTCAGCTGTGAGTAACTCATGACATGTCAGTTGTGAGTAACTCTTGGCATGTCAGCTGTGAGTAACTCTTGACGTGTTAGCTGTGAGTAACTCATGACGTGTCAGCTGTGAGTAACTCATGACATGTCAGTTGTGAGTAACTCTTGACATGTTAGCTGTGAGTAACTCTTGACGTGTCAGCTGTGAGTAACTCATGACGTGTCAGCTGTGAGTCTTTTCTCTTTAAACGTCATCACATAAAAAAATTACAACTAACACAAGATGACTGTTGATATTAAATTGATTGATGTCTTATTCAATTATTCTGAAAACATGTACAGTGTGAATTCTAAATAAGTTTAATAAATTTATATTATTTGATATTATTTAATTCATTAATTAATTATTTTCATTGCTATTGTTGTTTTAATTATTATTATTATTATTATTATTATTATTATTATTATTATTATCATAAAAAAATCTTGTTATGCTGCTTATTGTCTTTTAGGAAATGAAAGAGAAACCCTATTTTTTTTTATTAATATTTTTCAATTTTAATTATTATTTTAATTATTATTATTATCATTAAACAGTTAAATACTGTCTGAATATGCAGACAGAAACTATTTTGCATTTTACAAAATATTAAACTCTAAACTACCTTTCTTAGACAGACCAAGATTGTTACCTGTGTGCTAGTTAGGTAAACTAGGTAAAACAGGTATTCAGGTGTCATCAGGTGAGATTAATTGAGATTGAAGCAAAAAGTCAGAGATAACAAACTTTAATCTTTATGTCATATAGGATTTTTAGATGAACTTACCATACAACATCAAAGGATGTGTGGAAAATATTATTAAAAATTTATTAAAAATTAAACTTAAATACACATTTAGAGGGCAGTTGTATTTAGATTATTAAAATTTTACTGATATTGAAAATATTTTACAAGATTATAACTCAGTTTAAAGAAATAATAATAATAATAATAAATATTATATTATTATTATTATTATTATTATTATTATTATTATTGTTATTAATAACAATGATGATAATAATAATAATAATAAATAATAAATAATAATGATGATGGTGTTGACGATGATGATGGTGGCAGTAACAGTTGTAATAACAGAAGTTGTGGTGATAGTAGGAGCAGTAGTAGCTGTAGCAGTAATAGTAATAATAATAATAACAACAACAACAGCAACAGCAACAACAACAACAACAACAATAACAACAATTCTGTTACTATCTGGTTTACATAACATCTATGACAATCATTAAGAGTATAAAAATTATTTTAAAATTTATGTAAGTTTGCAAAGTGTTACAAATTACTGGTATTACAGGCTTTTTTTTTTTTTTTTCTGGTCACACGCTGCATAAACAATAGAACTGAAATCATTTATCATTTCGAAGTCTCATTAGCTTTGAGAATTTCACACAGGAAAAATGACAACACAGGCAAGATGAAATCTTTCATCTCACTCAGAATATTTTTAATCTGCAATTATTTGGCATTTAATAAAACAACAGGGGGAAAAAAACAAAAAAACTCACTGGGTGTAAATTATCAGGTTATTTACCAAACCTCTCTGTATCTAAAACAAAATTAATTCTCACGGTGTACGAACACAATGGATATTCATTAAAATACTAGCTTCTTTGTCTAGTCCTGATTGTAATATAAACCTGCATGTTTCAAAAACATGTAGCTCATTGATAGTTAATTTATCATCTCTTTTCAAAAAAATATTATTTGCTATTTCATGTCTGTCAGTAATCTATCTATGTAAATCTCTCTTGCCCCTCCCTTTCTATTCCCCCCACACTCCAAATGAGATATATTTTACCACTGAATATCCTTGAACTGTCACTTTATACAAAATACTGTTTTTTGTTGTTGCTGTTGATAATTACCTCTACATATCCCCCTGTTCATTGTTAATAGGAGATTATCTTGTTAATCTTTAACTCCAGTTAACTATTTATGAAACACAAGCACCTACGGTCACTTAACGTCCCTTTCGTGGAAACTGGTCATAAATCACTTGATGTGGTAAATAAGTAAAATTAATTTCCAATCAAGGGTCTGTCGCACTCTGTTACACATTCTGCACTCGAGTGGAACATCCCTGTATTGAACAGCTAATGTAAGAATGGGCCAGATAAACATCTCAACATTATTTGTAAGTACTGAGCTAAAGTTGTCACTTAACTGCCTGTACCATGTAAAAATAAAATAAACTGGATGAATTAGAGATTATGTTTAAATATTTAACTGATTTCTGTGTGTTTTTTCTGTGTTTGTATGTGGGAAATTTTGTTGTCTTATGTATGAATATCTGATTAAACTCTTCATACAAACAATATTTTTTGAAATACGTATCTATGTACATATGTATTAAAGTCTATATACATATGTATATATGTGTATATTTGTATGACTGTGTATGTATGAGTATGCATGTGTATGTATATATATGTATTTATATATATGTATTTATATGTATGTATGTATGTATGTAAATAACGTTACACAAAGAACAATAAGAATTCTAGAGCTGTTTAGGAAGGAAAATAAGAGTAGATGATAGGACAGCCAATAAACAAAACATTTGTGTCACACTGGTTTATATTTACCACACTAGACACTGACTGAGTAGCTGAGGTATGTAACTGTTTAAATAAGTACATGTTAACATAGTGGTATGCTTTTAAGTTTGTACGATGGGAAAAAAAAAACAGGAGTAAAGAATTCTTAATGAGAAATGTTGTTGATATAAACACTGGATTAAGTGTGTGAATAAAAAGAAACAGTTTTAAACAAATATTCTTTACATTCCTCTGGTCAAACAGTTTGTCTAAGAAGGAAGAAATGTTTAAGAAGGCACTTAACATATTTTATGGTTATACAGTGTCACACCATGGTTAAGGGCAACAGAGAGAGTAAGAGATTCTGTGATGTATTATGGACTATTCTTTCTTTTATTAGCAGCAAGAATCCTTTATATATATCTTAACACAAACAGAAGCAAATCTTGGTCATACAGTTGATCTGAGAAACATACCAAGACCTAGTTGAACCACAGATCTATGAAACATACCAGGACCTAGTTGAACCACAGATCTGTGAAACATATCAGGACCTAGTTGAACCACAGATCTGTGAAACATATCAAGACCTAGTTGAACCACATATCTGTGAAACATACCAAGACCTAGTTGAACCACAGATCTGTGAAACATACCAAGACCTAGTTGAACCACAGATCTGTGAAACATATCAAGACCTAGTTGAACCACAGACCTGTGAAACATATCAAGACCTAGTTGAACCACAGATCTGTGAAACATACCAAGACCTAGTTGAACCACAGATCTGCGAAACATACCAAGACCTAGTTGAACCATAGATCTGAGAAACATATCAAAACCTAGTTGAACCATAGATCTATGAAACATATCTAGCCATATCATAGATATGTGAAACATATCCAAACCTAGTTAAGTACAGATCTGTGAAACATACCAAAACCTAGCTGAACCATAGATCTATGAAACATACAAAACATACCAAAACCTAGTTGGACCACAAAGCTGTTGATATGATGAACAGTCTGAAAGTTATAATAGAAATCCAGTAATCCTCAACATTATTCTGCTTTCACTAGTGAAAAGAAAGCAGTGAGCTGGCTTAGTGAGAGAGAAAGGCTTGCAAACAATATCAGTCCTTTCACTAACAGAACATTACAGCAACGAGATGATGAAAAGAAACTTTTCTCAATAATTTTCCATGCACGGCTGGTAAAAAACTGTTTTTACATGCTTCACTGATTTCTCAAGTGATATTTATTAGTAACTTGTTACAGTGAGTCCTGCGCTGGCCTTGGTGGTTGACTCCTGCAGCAGTTTGAGGTGGACGCAGTTTACTGGTTGAATAGCTTTGTGTGGTGAGGTCAGAGATAGTGCCCACAGAAGGCATGCTTTTACAGCTTTCTAATGAAAGCACGACACAAATGGACATATTGCTTAACCAGTGCAAGGAGAGACTGGAGGTGTTAACATAAAGAAAACTAACATAAGTGTTGTGAAAATAAAAAGAAAGTGAAAATGAGTTGAAATGTGTGTGAGATACAGAGGAAGGAAGAGAGTGAAAGAGAGAGAGAGAGAGAGGATGAGAGAGAGAGAGGATGAGAGAGAGAGAGAGAGAGAGAGAGAGAGAGAGAGAGAGAGAGAGAGAGAGAGAGAGAGAGAGAGAGAGAGAGAGAGAGAGAGAGAGAGAGAGAGAGAGAGAGAGAGAGAGAGAGAGAGAGAGAGAGAGAGAGAGAGAGAGAGAGAGAGAGAGACTTAGAAAGAAACAAAAAGAGAGGAAGAGAGAGAGAGCGAGAGAGAGAATCATAGAAAATGACAAATAGATATGGCCAGATAGAAAAAAAATAATAATAATAAAAACTGAAAAAGAAGAAGTTAAGAATGAAAGCATGAAAAAGATAAATGTATGTTTTTGTATTATCATGAGATCACAAATTAAAGAAAAAAATACCTTACCCCCCAAAAAACAACAACAACAGAAGTTTAAAAAGTTAAACTATCACATTCTAAACTGTTACAGTGAAGAGTTACCCAATGCTTAAACTGAGTGTCAGATAAAAGAAGAATCTGAGAGAGAATTAAAAAGTAAGAACTCCACATTCCAGGCTGACAGTGTCTAGAGATGGATGGTATGAAGGGTATCAGGTGAAAGCTGCACAAAGAGAGGGAGAGAGTGAACAAGGTGGATGTCAGTAGACTACATTACAAAGCGAGAATTTCAGAAATGCCACATTCCAGGTAAAGTGTCAACCATTGTCAATTCACATTTCCTGCTTCATGGCAGAAAAAAAATTAAAAATTAGAAAAAATCTCTCTTCTCTTTTCTTTATTTCCCTCTCCTTCTCTTTTTTTTTCTCTCTGTCTTTCTCAAATTTTTCAATCTCTCCCTTTTTGTTTTCTCTCTCCTTCTCTCTTTTATCTCTTTCTCTGTCTGCCTTGTATGTCTGTTTGTCTGATATCTGTTTTTCTCTGACTGTGTTTACACAAACATACTTGTGTAACTGATGATACAATATCATGGAGAGGACATGAGAAACATTCTAATATATATTTTTTGAGAATAAAAAAACTCTGACAGTTTAATGTATCACAAAAGACAGACAGACCGACAGTGATATGTGATCATGGACGTTAAAACCAGAGAATGCTTCATCACAACAAACATCTTCTCTTCACTGCAGACTTCCCTGATGACTAGGATTTGTAAGGGATGAAAATCTCATTAACTCTTAGTCATTAAATTGTTATGGGTCAGTTGTGGGTTTAAAATATCCAAGCAGCAAAACACAGACAAAAGAGATTAAGAATGTGCATTTATGAAAAATACCGTAGCATCACCTTAGGTCTATCACCCAGTGTCTACTTTAACTGATGGACACATTTGTGTTTCTGTATTAACAAAGAAATTATTTTGATATTTAAACCACCTCTAGATCTGAGTCTTACTTCAGGGTGTAATATTTTATGTGTAAAAGTTTTTAAATTGATTGGAATAATTTTTCTGAAGGTGATTAGTTTTGTTGTCAGTTACAACAGAGAGAAAGAGAGAAAGAGAGAGAGAGAGAGAGAGAGAGAGAGAGAGAGAGAGAGAGAGAGAGAGAGAGAGAGAGAGAGAGAGAGAGAGAGAGAGAGGTATATGAATAGAAGCTATGACAGAAAAGCGGAAAAAGAAGAACTGAGTAAAATAAAATGAAGGAGAGAAAGAAACAGGAGAGGGTATGGAACAGAAAGCAATAAAGAAAGAAATATGAAGAAACTGATAAAATGTGAAAGAGCAAGAGGCAGACATTTCAACTAATTTTACAACAAACTGAAACTTTAGGTGATGCTGTCTCTTTAAAAATATCACAGTCACTTTTAATTTGTTAAACCTTTATTTTCAAAAAGGTTTTTTTTTTTCTTCTTCTTTTCTTCATTTCTTTTTTTTTTTTCTTTTAACACTTTTTTGTACTTGAGAAGGCTGGAATCTCACATTTTCTAAAGGGTCAAACTGACACTGTGTAAAATTACAGGTGACTTTCTAGGTCTACTCTCGTTTCAGGTAGCAGCACACACACACACACACACACACACACACACACACAATGGAAATAACCTTTATTTAGTGTCTCTGTGTATAACTCTATCTCACCAATCTAACAAGAGTCTTTGTGGGATATACCACACGTATATCACACCCAGCTGATATGTGAAACACCAATTAGTAGTCTCTAAACAAACATGAGACTCTCATACTTAACACTGTCCTTGTTAGCAAATATTTACACACAAACAGATTGGCTTGTTACAGGTAGATATTCTCAAACATTTATACCTGTAACAACTTTTTTCTTGTTTATTCTGGCTGATGAGAAGACAATCCTCATTTTATTTTGTTTGATTGTTATTCTGAAAAGTATTTCAAATATTCAGTCTAATTTTTATTTTTATCTTTTTTTTCGTTTTTTTTGTGAATTTATTACTACTGTTGTTGTTATTATTATAACTATAATTATTATTATTAATCATTTTTACTAAAAAAAAAATTTAATTTATTTATTTATTTACTATTATAACTATAATTATCATTACTAATTATTTTTACTATTTTTTATTTTTTATTTATTTACTATTATTATTATTATTATGTTTGTTTTTTGCATAAACTCATGTTAAATTTTTATATTTTCAAAAGAAAACTGTTACTCTAGTTCTGTAACTTCTTTAAATAGTCTCAAAAGAAAACATTTCACATTACTGACTTAATATTCTACAAAAGAACTACTTTTAAAAACTAATTTTCTTAAAGAAAGGAAACATAAATACCATCACCACAGGTGCTGCATTACAAGTACTGGTTAGAACAAGAAATTAGCCCTCTGTGCCATTAAGGAGGAGCGATCTCCAACCTGAAATACTAGATTTCACTCAACTCCCATTTATCAAGTAGATTATTAAATATTCTGTTGGCATTTTTGTACTTGTAATCTGAGAGTGCCAAGATGTTGAGATATTCTTACAGTGGTTAGAAAGCTCAGAATGTTACAGTTGCTGGATGACAGAACATGGGGGAATGATCCATACCAAAAAATGACAGAAAGCAGGAAAAGCTGATTCAGATAATCTTATCATACATGACCTTGACCTTACATTAATAAATCTGTCTAAAGAAAATGTCAAAAAAATCCTCCATATGTTTCCAAATTAACCTTACAGGTGACATAATCCATCTCCATTTTCATCTGTCACTGATAAAGAAAATACCTGTTAAAGGTATTTCTATAATGGTTGATGAAAATACCTGCACACGATACCTGAATCTACCTGGTGTCAGCATCTAGCTGCACGGAGAGAAAGGAAAAAAATACATTTACACCTGGAGTCAGGATTCTTACATGCGTGTTAATGTTCTGACCTCTGTAATCAAGTTACACGAGTTACTCAATCAAGCAGAATCAAATACATTCATGTGAATTCCCAATAACCAGGCAGCCATGTTGAATTAATTATTAATTTTTCTCCCTGTATTGAAAATATGGTGAAGATGATCTGGGAGGGGGGTGGTCACAGAATGAATACCTGTTATCTGATATATCTTTTTCTTTATATGCTTCAGTTGACAACAAAAATTTGGTAAAAATGATTATTACTTGCTGTGCTGTTAGAAAGCCTGTTATTTCGCTTGATGAATTATTAACACACCTGCAAATGATGACATGTAGTTAACATAATTACCACAAACTTTTTACAGAGATTTTTTTTTTTTAAATTCTTTTTTATTTTATATCCTTTTATTTATTTATTTATTTATTTATTTATTTATTTTATTATTATTATTATTATTATTATTATTATTATTATTATTATTATTATTATTATTATTATTATTATTATTATTATTATTATTTTATATATATATATATATATATATTTTTGTTTTTGTTTAAATATACAAAATAATACTTTTTAAAATGTTATGTATTGTTTATTTTGGGAAGGTTCCGTAAGATTTTATTTTATTTTATTTTATGATTATGATTATGATTATGATTATGATTATCATTATGATTATCATTATGATTATTATTATTATTATTATTATTATTATATTTTTTTTGATAGGATTTCATTTTGACATTTTCAAATATTTATTTATATTTACCTCCTTCTTTCTTTCTTTCTTTCTTTCTTTTTCATTTTCATTTATTTATTTTTTTAATTTTTTTAAATGGATATATATTTTCTTTTAGATTTTTTGTTGTTTTATTAGTTCTTTTTATTATTATTATTATTTTTTAAGACATTGTCTGCATCATAATTATAACTTTTTGCTTACTTCTAACACAGCTATAAATATAACAGTTATTTTCTTTTGAAATGCAATAACAAGAGTCTCAGATAAATACAACAGATAAATAAATAAAAGTAAAATAAATGTACATCAATAAAAATGTCACTGAGGTATAAGGTGCCACATAAAAAATACTCATATCTTTTAAGAGAATTAACTTGACATAAACAAATAAATAAACAAACAAAATGAACGAATAAATGAACAAACGAACGAACAATCAAATGAATGAATAAATAAATAAATACAAATAATTAGTAAGTGAATAGAAAACAAACAAGAATAAGTATCAAAGAATGAATGAATAAATGTTAATAAATAAATAAATATTTATGAATAATTAATAAGTATATAATAATAATAAATTAAAAAACGAGTATAAATTAATGAAAAAAATGAATTAATAAAAATAAATAATAAAATAAAATAAAATGTAGAAATTCCCAAGATGAGAAAAACATTAAAAAAAAAGTTGCTTAGAATGGAATAAAATAAGATAACAGCTCCTTGTTTACTCACTGCAGTATTATTATAGCTAGTATCAAATTTCTTTTACCAAGTACAGAAAAAATAACAAAAGCATGTAAAAAAAAAAATTTTTTTATAATATTCATATCAACAACTTTATGTTCACTTCCTGAAATAGACCAAGCAGGTAATAATCCCAAGTCATAAAATAATTTTTAAAATTATTTACTGCTTAAACTCACAGATATTTCAGTTTTATTTTTCACTTTTTTTTTTTCAAAGTATTTCCAATCAGTTTAATGGCACTTGCCATAAATAATCATGTCAGTTTTTATGGCCTGCAAATATTTCTATACAACATAAATTAGCATTGAACAAACATTACATACAATACCTGTGTAATTAAGTAAACGATTCACCTGGATTATATATTTCTGTTTATTACTAAAACAGCAGTGAAGAAGCTGGGGGTATGAAATACTTCACATTCTTTGTTTAAATTTACGTAGACAACCAGTGTGGAAGGGTTCAGTCCTAGGATGATATATAATGTATTTAGTAAGACTGATGCAAAATAATGGGTATCAGTGAGGTGATATGAGTGCTAATAGACTAGTGGGTATAGCAGCAGAGAAAACATATGGGTCTGACAGAGGTATCAAAGATGGGCAGGCTGGAAAAGGGTGATGGATGTTGTGGTAGCAGTGGTGGTGGTCGAATGGTGGTTATAGCAAGAGCTATGATGGGTGTAAAGGGCAGGTATTTAAGAGAGAAATAAATTGTGAGTAAAAGAGAAAGTGGTAAATATAGTGAAGAGAAAGAGGTGGATATAATGAAGAGAAAGTTGGGCATAGTGGAAAGAAAGAGGTGGGTATAGTGAAGAGAAAGAGATGGGCATAGCGAAGAGAAAGAGGTGGATATAGTGAAGAGAAAGAGATGGATATAGTGAAGAGAAAGAGATGGATAGAGTGAAGAGAAAGAGGTGGATACAATGAAGAGAAAGAGGTGGGTATAGTTGGGATATAGTGAAAGAAAGAGGTGGGTATAGTGAAGAGAAAAGTTGGGCATTTTGAAGAGAAAGTTGGATATTTTGGAGAGAAAGAGGTGGATATAGCGAAGAAAAAGAGATGGATATAGTGATGAGAAAGAGTTGGATATAATGAAGAGAAAATTGGATATAGTGAAGAGAAAGAGATGGGCATAGTGAAGAGAAAGAGGTGGATATAGTGAAGAGAAAGAGGTGGATATAGTGAAGAGAAAGAGGTGGATATAGTGAAGAGAAAGAGGTGGATATAGTGAAGAGAAAGAGGTGGGCATAGTGAAGAGAAAGAGGTGGATATAGTGAAGAGAAAGAGGTGGATACAATGAAGAGAAAGAGGTGGATACAATGAAGAGAAAGAGGTGGACAATGAAGAGAAAGAGGTGGATATAGTGAAGAGAAAGAGGTGGGCATAGTGAAGAGAAAGAGGTGGATACAGTGAAGAGAAAGAGGTGGACATAGTGAAGAGAAAGAGGTGGATATAGTGAAGAGAAAGAGGTGGATATAGTGAAGAGAAAGAGGTGGATACAGTGAAGAGAAAGAGGTGGATATAGTGAAGAGAAAGAGGTGGACATAGTGAAGAGAAAGAGGTGGATAAAGTGAAGAGAAAGAGGTGGGTATAGTGAAGAGAAAGAGGTGGGTATATTGAAGAGAAAGAGATGGATACAGTGAAGAGAAAGAGGTGGGTATAGTGAAGAGAAAGAGGTGGATACAGTGAAGAGAAAGAGGTGGACATAGTGAAAAGAAAGAGGTGGATATAGTGAAGAGAAAGAGTTGGGCATAGTGAAGAGAAAGAGATAGAGAAAAAGATGGATATAGTGAAGAGAAAGAGGTGGGTATATTGAAGAGGAAGAGATGGGTATAGTGAAGAGAAAGAGGTAGATATAGTGAAGAGAAAGAGATGGGTATAGTGAAGAGAAAGAGATGGAAATAGAGAAGAGGAAGAGATGGGTATATTGAACAGACAAAATGGATACAGTGAAGAGGAAGAAGTGGATACAGTGAAGAGAAAGAAGTGGATACAGTGAAGAGAAAGAAGTGGATACAGTGAAGGGAAAGAGATGGATACACTGAAGAGAATGATATAGTGAGGACAAACGCGTACAGTGGATTTAAAGATGGAGAGTATACTGGATACAGAAGAGGTGGGTACAGTGGGGGAAGGATGGGCGGGATTTATAACAGAGAGTGTTTGTCTGGGACAGAGGATGTGATGAATGGAATGGCTACATGAAGAGTTGCCATTATCCTGGGATTATCAGATAACACCCGCCTTTGTCCAGCCACACAATCACACACAAACACTCCACACAGCCTGGCCATAAAGCAGCACAAAGCAAGTGTGACATGGAATAAATTTAACTCTTTCACTGCTCTCGTCAAATATTGGCTTTAGACAGATTTGAAAATACCAAGTAGATTAGAGATAAAAAATAAAATTTAAAAAAATGAAAGAAAGAAAGATGGACATTTTTTTATGAAAATGTCTTTCTGTACATCAACCTTTATGTTATTTTATTAGGTTTTTTTTTAGTTAAGCTAACACTGACAGACAGACAGATTGAGAGATAAACTGACAGAGAAAGACAGATGAATACAAAAAAGGTATGTGTTGTATATATCTTATAAGTATATGGTATAGATGTATCACTAATTAAATGCATTGACATTTTCAAAACATCATTTCTGTATCTTCTTCTTTGCATAATTATGTCTCAATATATATGTATGTATCTGTATGTGTGTTTTTAGCAGTAGTTACAAAAATTAAATAAATAAATAAATAAATAACACATTGTTGTATACCTGTGATGTTGTTCAGTGTGTATTACAAGAGATCATAAGGCCTGTTACCTGCTGTAGGTAAAACATCACACCTGTAACAGGTGACACTCTGTGATGGTATCTGTCACCTGCACAAGTTGACATGAAAATTACATTTCATGCAGCTGTAATTCTTTTATCTATCTCTCTTTCGCATACGTAAATATATATAATGTATATAATCATACACACACACACACAATATTATTCATATATACCCATCAACAGATACACACATGAACATACATGTGAACCAACATCATACATCATAAATACATACGTACATATGTATGTGTGTATATATATATACAGATATACACATACATACAGATATACACACATACACATACATACATACACACACATACACATACATACACACATACATACACACAACATATAAGTATATATGATAATATATGAACATACACAGATATACACACATACATACATAGTGATAGACACATACACATACATACATACATACATACATACATACATACACACACACATACATATACATATACACACACATACATACATACATACATATATACACCCAGTCATGTTAATAGTCATTCCATGAAAATTTGTTTACAAAGGTCACACAGTTAATGGAATTCCAAAAATCTCTGTAGGCCTATTTCCTTTTTTTTTTTCTTCTTTCTTTTTAAACATTAAAAACTGCTCAGATGGCCTGATATTTGCAGTAATAAAAGCTCTTTGTTATTACATACACAGAGCCTAACATCAGTCCAGTCCTGGAGGTTTTCCGTCAAGATTTAATCATTGTTTCTTTGTCAGGTAAAATTTACCAAAACAAAAACAAATTGAAAACAAACAAAAAAAAAACATTATTAAGAAATAAAAATAAAAAGAATGAAATAAAAATTAAAAAAAAATAAAAATAAAAAAAAGCATTAAAAAAGAAAGAAAAAAGAAAATAAAAAAAAAAAAAAAAAAATAGTAAAAATTAAAACAACAAAACTCAATTCTGAAGTTATCCAATTCTTTCAAGAACTGTTATCAGACCACCCACATTACTGCATTATCACAACATTAACCTGTAGCTGCCAAGAAGAGTTCTCTGCCCTTTACACTGTATCAACGATAGGGGTGTGCAACAGAAAACAGACCTGATTATCAGAGGGAAATCACAGCTCTGGTGGTCAGGTGTGTCAGTAATTTAAACCCAACACAATCAGTTAAAAATGTCACTTCTTCACTTAACAATGGGGCTGAAAGTAAAGTCAAATAAAAGAAGCTCTACTGCTGTTGAGGCATGCCTGTCATGGAGCAGAAGTCTCTACTGAAGAATGAAGAAATATATTTTTTTAAGGATGTGTCTGTTTATAAGCTCTGTAAACATTTGTAACCTATGTACAGCTTTGTAACATTACACCATTGCTGCATACCTCATATTTATAATTGAGGAGTATCCAGATATACAGACAGAACAGCACATATCATGGTGTTTGATAAATTAATAATGAAATCCTGTCTGGAATGGGAATTAGCTCAAGGTTCACTCTGAGAAGGCATGATCCCGCTAAAATGTAGTCTCTAACTAATTCACTAGTGAACTCATTTGCTGTGTCCATGACAAACATGCTAGAATATTTTATGATAGGAGATTGGTTAAAAACAACCTTCGTTAAAGAGAGGTGAGTTTCATTTGTTATAATCTGTTAATTAATTTATTTTTTGTTTCACTGATTTTGTTATTTTATTTTATTTTATTTTTTACTCACAGCTGACATGCACACATATAAATTTAATTATTAAGAAACATTTTTTAACAAACACCAAATACTCGCTGAAACTTTTATTTGACATTTATCTGCGACACCATTTTTAATTATCCCAGTCTAACCTATCAACAAAATATTTTGGAACATTTAAAAAAAAAAAAAAAAAAAAAAAACAATTCCTTTTCTTTATCTCTTTTTTTTTTTTTGTACATTTTTCCTCAGTGATATTTGTCCATGAATGTAGACACTTTTCTCATAAATCAGATATGTTAGAAATGCTTGTGTCAACAATGTCCTCCATACGAAGCTATTACTTACTCATTTATATAATTTAAAAAAAAAACATTTTTGTGGTGTGTGGATCAAATAAAAAATTTTAAAAAAATTATTAAATGAAATGAGAGAAATGTTGAATAACCTGCAAAAGTAAACAAATTGTTTTACCTGGAATTTCAGGTGATATATTACTCAACTGAGTAATTGCAGCTTCCAGTAAGTTGTGTAAGTTTTAAAAAAAGTAAATTTACCTGTAACTACAGGTGATATATACGTTATCTGAGAAAATTCTTTTTAATCATTAATGTGAGCTGAACATTTTTAAAATAATGTATGAAAAAAATAATTTACCTGGAATTATTAGGTAATTAATAAGAAACATGAATAATGAGCTGTTTACAATATGATGAGAAATTTATTTTTAGCTAGAGTTACAGGTAATATTTGATAAAGCTGAGTTAAATGTCTTCAGACACGTTCCATTATTTTAGTTTTATTCAAAATTTATATTTATCATTTTTAATGTGTTATTTTCCATGCATTCTTCCAAAGGTGAACTAGGCCAGAAAATAACTGATATAATTACATGTCAATATATTTATCATAAATTATGATATTAAAATATCAGCCAAATTAAGAAGTAAATTGTATTAATATATAAATAACAGTAATTTACTTATTATTTTTTTTAAATTTTTAATTAATTTATTTATTTTTAGATTAGTGACAAGTTATGACATTTATTTTCATAATAGAATGTTTTAATTTTTTTTTTAACAACATAATTTGTTTAATTTTCATGATATTGTCTGTTTTATACATCAAAAAAATTGATTAAGCATTTTTCATTGTTTACATTCATTTTCAAACAAACTATTTTAACTTCATGACGGTTTAATATTGATATTGTAGATGTAATAGACTCAGTCTTTTATCTAAATTTGGACTAATGTTTAGTCAGTATCAATGAATTTTTTTTTTTTTTAACTTTTATTTATAAACATGGGTATAGGTGTATGAATAATAATAACAACAACAACTAAATAATCATACCATCATTAAAAACAACAACAACAACAACAACAATAACGATAATTATAATGATGATGGTAACAATGATGAAAATTATAATACTACCAACAAAATAATAATAATAAATGTCTTTAAAATGGATACAAAACAATGATTAAAACTGAAAATGAAAATACATTTAAAAAAAAACGTAGATATAAATGTGTTATGTTGTATATATTAGGGGTTGGGTATAAATAGAGAAGTCTGTCTATCTGTACTTACCAGGCCTGCTATTGGAGTTGGTAATTTGTTAATTCTTTTTACTGATCCTGGCTTAATGCTGTTCAGAAGTCTGCAAGAAAAATAAAACATCAATTAATTACAATCATTAAATTATGTTAACACTTTTATACAATAATAATAATAATAATAATAACAATAACAATAAATACTACTTCTATAAAAACAATTAGAAAAAATACAAGAATAAAAAAAATTGTAACATGATCAAATTATGACTTGAATGAAAGTTTTTTGCACTGATTAATAAAATCATAATAATACATTTACTAATAAAAAATTATTATTGTTGTTATTATTATTATTATTACAACAATTTTAACAATTATTATTATTATTCTATTATTACTACTGCTACTACTATTACTATTATTATTGCTATTATTATAATTACTAGTATTATTTTAGTTATAATTTTTTTTTTTAAATGTTTGGTGTGTGTGTGTGTGTTTGTGTATCTGTCTGTCTGTCTGATACTTACTCGCACAGTAATATTCCATTTTCTAGAGACTTTCTAGGATCATCAGGATACTGAAACATTTTCTTTGTTACAGCCTGCAAAAGTAACATAATAAAATAAATAAAATAACAAACAAACAAACAAACAAACAAACAAACACACAAACAATAATAATAATAATAATAATAATAATAATAATAATAACAATAATAATAATAAATTAATTTATACAAAATAATGTAAATCAAAATAAAATACTGAAACTATTAAATGAAATAATTTTATTTATCCTCTACAATTTTCATCATTAGTTTTACTAAATTCTTGCCAAGGTTAATGGAGTTAACTCCCTTGTGAGTAACTAGGAAATCCTTAATTTGCAGAATTTTTTTTTTTTTTTTTAAATGGATAGTATAAATAAAAAAATAATTATAATTAAAAAAAATTATAATAATAAAATAATTTTTAAAAAATATAAAAATAAAAATAATAATATTAATAAAAAAATAATACTAATAAGACATATCCAGTCTACAGCTTACTGAATTAATCATTTATGACACATGTGTATTTCCTGTCTGTAATACATTATCACAGTTTATGCAAGCTCACTGTAGCTGTTGACATATATATATATATAAAAAGCAAATAAAAAACAATGCCAACAGAGATGAATGGTTTTATTTATAAATCAATATATTTAACTTTTATCATTGAAGAGTTCAAGACTATTTTAAAATAGTTAAAAGTTAAAAACAGATAATATTTAATGATTATACAATACACAGCTGCATGTTACAAAAATCTTTACCATTACAAATTATTTTATATGCAGTTGTTATAAAACAAATTCATCTTGATCTTTATTGAGAAATTAATTTAACTTTACCTTGACATGAATAGTTGGTAAATTTTCTTAGATGTTTGAAAAGTATCTAGGATATTTACAAAATGTATTTAGGATGTTTACTGAAAGGACGAGATCAAAGACAATAATTATTCATGGTTGTTTTATTTACCTGTAGTAAATATGTAGATCTAACAGGTAAATAAACGGAGGTGATCGCTTCGTTAGTTCTGTGTGTAACATAAAACAGGTGTAAAAACTTTACACATTGTGACTGCAGGTTTTTATTGATAACAGGATGTCATGACCTCTGACCTGACCTTTAACCCTTTCACATTCTTTTAGCAGAATTCAGTTATCTCTTGCATAAGATACAAAAATAAGGTGGGTGGAGGGAGTTGATGTGGTGTGGAGCCCACCTGTTTACAATGAAATTGTTTTTTAAACAGTTAAAAAAAAATTATAATTACCATTAAAAAAGAAATAATAATAATATAAGTGAAAAAAAAAAATAAGTGAAAAGAAAAATGAAATAAAATAAAATAAAATAAAATAAAATAAAATAAAATAATTTTAACAAAAACAGTTAAATAATCAGGCTTTGTCCATAGAAGGGTCTCACTTGAAATTAGTTTTTCTCTGTCCACATTCATGTTTTATACACATATTATTTAAGAACCTTTACTAAGATTGGCAATATTTCATAATCAGATCTATATCTATCAATTCTATCTATCTATCAGTCACTGTCTATCTGTCTGTATGTCTGTTGTTCCAACCCAGCTTTAATTTTATTATTTTTCAGGAAACCCCATTTAAGAAGATAATAAAAAGAAAGAAAGAGAAAGGTGTTGTGTAATTTGTTAGAAAACTAAACAAAGACAGACATGTTGTAAAGAGATAGTGTAAAATAATTACAGTAATTGTGGGATTACTGACAGTAAGAGTTACATAACCTGCTACTGTTGTGCTGAGTGGGTGTGTCTGTCTGTCTGTTTGTTTGTCTAAATAAACATGATAAATGTGACAAGTAAACCTAACTGAGGATATTAAAACAAAGCTGAGCTTTCACAGTTTTGTGCATTTTTTGTTTTATTTCTTTTTACAAACACACATACACAAACATACAAAAGATACATATACATATATTGTTGTAATTAAGCTTTTTCAATACATGTACATACAAACATAGATATACAAAATATATTTATACACTTAAGTAACCACTGTAAATGGACACACACATACACAAATATACAGACACAAACACACACACACATAAACACACACAGACACACACACACACACACACACACACACACACATACTTACACATACAGTCTTTTCAAAAATATTTAACTCATTAATGCAAAATAATCTCTCAGTTCATTTAACACATCTAAACATTTCATACATTTTTAACAAGCCAAAAATACTTTGATATCTTCTAAAAAAAAAAAAAAAAAAGTAAAAATAGGTGAAGAAAAAAAAAAAATCATAATAGTATGTCAATAGTTCCGCATTTGTGTTTCTTTTCAATGTCAGAATTTAAACATGGCTGATGTGGATCACCTGTTACAGTAATCACTGTTATTACCTGTACAAATTATACCATGTCAGGCTGTGTGTGTATCTGAATGGGTCATCAGCGCAGTGACAACATCATCATGTTGTCAGCTGTCAAGCACTTTCTGACCAACTTTTTTTTTTTTACAGCTGTTTATTTTACATCTTTGTTTTTTTGTAAAATTATTTTGGTGCAGTGGTGGTAACTTGATTTGTTACTGTTTTAAAAAGATAATCAGTCTCAAAACTCAACCTTTTTAGCTTTTTACCCCACAATATTCTATGATAAAAAGAAAATAATGAAATGAAAATCACAAAAATGTTAAAAGTAAATGTTATTAATTAATAAAATGTAGGATGTGTTTAAATATTAACTTAAATTAAAAGGTGTTTATCCTGAGTATGCATCCTTTGTCTTTGTCTCTGTATACAAATATACATGCAAGCATACACAAACACACAATTTTGCACACACATACACATATATACAGAAAAAACATACACATACACACACACACACACAGAGAGACAAACACAAATGATGCATATTCAGGATAAACATCTTTTAATTTAAGTTAGTATATGTCAGTGAGAGGAAAAAGGAAATTATTTCATGCTGCACACAACAAGATAATTACTTGTAAAATGGATGTAAATTAACATCACTTGATACTTGGCTCAGTTTAAATAGATTTTTTGATTCAGTGTGTAAACAAAGTGTGTTAGATGTCTGAGTGTACTTGAGAAGTTTTAAATCGGACAGGAGCAAACAAACCTGTTATTGTAGTTTGACTTTCTTTTTATCTTTACTTAGATGTTGTCTTTGTGTGAAAATAAATAAATAAATAAATGATAAAAGATTTATTTATATTTTAAAGATAAAAATATTAAAAATAAAAAATAAATTTAATGCAAAAAATTAAAAATAAATATTAATGTTCTTTATGGTTTAAAAGTATAAAGGCCAACCTGTTTCAGTGTTATTATTATTGTTATTATGATGATGGCAATATAATAATAATAAAAAAAAAAAAAAAAATAATAATTATTATTATATTTGTTGATGATTGTGTTAAATTAAAATATAATTAAGCTTAATTCAAAATAAAACAAATAATGAAATTAAACAAAATTTGAAAAAGATATAAAATTTAAAAAAAAATACAATAACAAACCAAAAATAAACTTCTCTCAGTCTTTTATTTATTTTCAAAAAACCAAAAATCTTTTTTTTTTTTTTTTACACCATATTATTTGTTTACAAGATTCTCAAGTTCTTCACCCTCAGGAAAAACAAAGACACCCATTCAGGTTCTGTGATACTTAATTGTGAGAGAAACAGCTTGACTGCCAGATGCATGAAATTATCTCAAATCCAAAATAGTTGGCCAAACTGGGAACAATAGGTTTAGCAAAAAGAAAACAAAGAAAAAAAAAAAAAAAATGAAAAGAAAAGAAAAATGAAAGAAAGAAAAAGATATAAAGGTAAGTAAATAAAATAACAGTTCAAATTGTTCTTCTTTATTTTGTTATGATTATTATTTCTTTCTTAATAAATAACAAAATAAATAAATAAAATGATTTTGAATCTAAAATATGGTTAGGAACGATAGGAAAATGGAACAGCAATAACAATAAAAACAATAATAATAATAAAAGCATCTCATGTTATTAATTAATTGTTTTTCATTTATTTATTTATTTTTATTTTATTTATTTATTTATTTAATTTTTTTTAATTTTTTTTTTTTTAGTGGTTGTGACGATGGTTGCTGTTATTATTTTAATTTTCAAATAAAAAAAATTATAGAATTTTTTTTTATCAGTTTATTTTTTAACTTTAAATTAAAAAATAAATTAGTTAAAAAATAAATTGATAAAAAAATGTTTTCTACAATGTTTTTTTAGTTGAAAATTTCCTATAATCAGTTTCAAATAAAAAATACATCAACCTTTCCAACCTCTCCACAGACACCATGACCTAGAAGCCCCGCCCATATATACTAGTTTACACTGATCTGCCACTGTAGGTTATAAATCTGACTACATTCCTGAACTGCTTATTGTAAAATAAAAACACAACAAATCTAAAATAGCTGACATCCAATGATGACAGCAGATATGGTCAGTGGATGTGGATCAATGGATGTCTGATCCACCAGGCCTCTGTCAGTTTATTTCTCTCTTTATTACTTAAGTAACAGAGTAGACATTTTTCTTTTTCTTTCTCGTTTGTTCAGTGTGAAAGAATATATATAACTTTGATGATATCAACAATAACAATCAGTGGAAATATCTGAACCTACCCGATTATTGCACAAACTTTTTTGATGTAATTTATTATTATTATTATTATTATTATAGTTCTAAATCTTTATCTTTCTTTCATTTCGTTATTTATTTATTTATTTATTTATTTATTTATTTATGCAAAGAGAGAATAGTGCATATAGAGTAACATCTTCTGATTTTAAAAAAAAAAAAAAAAATCATTTGGAATCTGTGGATATCGATTAGTGGATTACTGAACCCACCAGCTGACTGTACCAACTTTTTTTTTCTATTACTATTTATCAAAGATTAAACTAAAAAATGTTAAGGCAGAAAACAAAGATGCTCTGACAAATATTACAGAAGTGAGAAGAAAAAATATAAACATATATACGATGACATGACATATGATGATGGTGACGAGAAAGAGAATTAGTGGACAATGATTCAGTGGGTTTCTGGTCCAGCGGAACACGATGAGGTGATGTGGAGATAAAATGAAACATCATCACCCGTGGAACTCGGAGCATTATGACTCATGACTGAAACATCTCATCTGAAACCATCAGTTAAAAAAAAAAAAAAAAAAAAAGACAAAAAAATGACCTACATTATAACAGTATAAGACAGGTAGTGTTACAAAGAACTGGGTTCCATCTAATTCACTTCTAGGTTATAAAAAAAGAAAAGAATAAATAAAAGATGTTAGCATTGTGTTTAGGTAAGAAAATAAGTATACAGGAGTTGAGGGAGATTCAGTATTGCAGTGTTTGTGTCATAAAATTATTAAATGTTTTCATGTGGTTAGTGATGTGACAAATATTTAAGTTAATTTTAGCTGCGTTTTTTTTTTTTTTTTTTTTTTTTCAGTGTGTGTTTTGTCATGATATGCACTTGGTGTAGAGCAAGAAATAAATTAATATATTAGCATACTTCCCACACATACATACATATTCATACACTCATATACATTACATACATGTATGTATAAAAACTGATATAAACACACATTTATTTACAAATGTAAACAGATACATGCAACAAATATATTTAAAAGCTTCCACATATAGACACATATTTCTTCTCTCTCTCTCTCTCACACACACACACACACACACACACACACACACACACACACACACACACACACACTTGTTTAGTGGAAAAAACTAAACAAATTTTATAAAAACTGTACAAAATTACAGATGAAAAGGAAAACAAAGCTTTTTTTTATCTGTTATAAAGTTACGTAATTAAAAATTCGTCCTCAGTATTTTTACTTTATGTAGAAGTTTGGGAATTAATCTATCACAGTCAACATTATAAACAACAGGACAGTGTGATATAGCTGTTATATTCTGACCTCTTCTGAAAAAATAAAAATAAAATAAACATAACTGTATGTTTTCTCAACATTTTACTGTAAAGTTTACTACAGCATGATATTGCAATGAAAGTATAGTAACAATATACACAGAGATGAGATCTGCTATCAAAGGACCATGTGCTGATTTTACCAGCTAGCAGCAATCTTTTATATGTACCTTCCCATAGACAGAACAGTACATACCACAGTCTTTAATAAAAACAAATACTGGTAAAGGGAAAAACCCAAGTCAATAAGCTGAGATGGATTGACCCCACATCTTCTGCTCCTCAAGCATGTGTGATAACGTACAGCTCTTTGTTTGAGTAATTAGGTTGACTGCATACCTGTGTGTTTAACCTGGGATTAAATTAGTCCACAGTGGTGTTAATTACTCGAAATCACTGATCCATGTCTGTATCATTTACAAGAAACTGACCTGTCAGTGAAACATGGTCAAACTGATTTATCAGACTGATTACAGTTTGCTTTACTTCCTCATCAGTAATTACTTAGACTATCAGTGGATATTAATCAGTAAATTATTTATATATCACTTATATAGATACACACATTCATTCATACATACATACATACATATACACGTGTACAAATATGAATATACACCCACGTTAAACCATATTTATAATTAAAACACATAAACACAATCACACACACACACACACACACACACACACACACACACACACACACACAAACACATATATATATGAATACTAAAATACACATTCCTACAATCACACATACACATACTTATCTTTTTACATAAATGCACATATATAGAGAGATATTTTAACAGACACACATAATTAGATAATGCAGTGTCCATCCCTCCTTCCCCCCCTCCCCCTCCATCCATCCATCCTTCCATATCCACACAAAATACATTGTATAATATTACACTTATCCATCTCCCAGGTACCGTCAGTACAAAATACAGCTTTCAGTAAGAATACACCTATTACTGACTACTTCATAAATAAATATAAGCCATGCAAAATATAACTGTCAGGTATTGCTGTACAGGTGTAATTACACCTTCGGGTGAGAACAGGTGAAAAAATATATCATCTCCTAACTTAAACTGTAAGCCATTAAATAAACTTGGTACTCAGTCACTGAACATCCATAACAAAAACATTCCACGAGGCATTACCTGGAAAAAACACAAAGTTTCTTCTGTTTATTACCCCCCCCCCATAAACCACTGACCAGTGAAGCTTATCTCCACCACCGTGGCTAACCTTCTGCTTTCAAAAAAAAAACCTGACGTTCCACGATTGAATGAAATATAGACAGTACATCGAGTATATTGAGTTTTATTGCCAGTTCCAACATGAAAAGTATATTAACAGACAACTTGGTATTTAACAAATAAATTTGATTGCTGTCAAAGCCTGCACAAACTTGTTTTTGACTTGGTTTGTGTTTGAAGGTAAATAAAGAAATAATAAAATATGGATTTATACACATAACCAAACTATCATATACATAACACACACAAACATGAATACAAACATAAACATACACATACAAACACATACACAAAAAACAACCATACACTCATATAGTTTTGTATGTATGTATGTATGTATAAACACATACATGCATAGACACATACATATATGCAAACACACATGCACAATGTATATGCCAACATACATATTTGCACACATATTTGGATTCATACATATATGCATAGATATATAATACATACAAACGTACATACATTAAACATATATATATACATGTATGTATATATTAACTTCCGCTCATATAAACTGACACAAAAGTATATGGTAAGTGTTTCCCTGTGTTGAAGATAATGAATAAACAAACTTTTCTTCTGATCATTAACTCACACTTTAACATTACACAGTCATACTTGACATCTAACAAGTGTTATCAATAAAAACAAGCATTCATAAACACCTTCTCTCAAACATACCCCCACCCCCCCCTCCCTGACTACCTCCTGTGACACATGCACACAGAGAACACATGCCAGTGATTATCTGTGACAAGTGGTATACATCAGTGTTGTGCAAAACAGGATTTGTAAAAGGTCAAAGCTATTCTCTGTTTTATGTAATATAGACTGCAGACAAAATGTCTACGTATTTTGCTTTTGTTTTCTTGTTTGTTTGACAGGCCTGAATGTTTCTGCTCAAAGTGGCAGCCATGTTTGTTTGTAACACTGTTAAAGGTAGCTGTAGTTGTCAGAGCAGAGGCTGTTGTTTCAAGAAGTCGCACTGTATAACAATATTGTGGAGAGTTAAACAGTTTGTCACAAGTTTGATGTGATAGAAAATATGATGGACTGCTTGACTTTGATAATTAGTATTAAGTGAGCAAGAATAAGATATAGATAGGCCTATTAGGTGTTAACATTTTGTTATCAAGTTTACTTAAATAAATAAATAAATACAAAAAACAAAAATAATAATGATAATAATAATGAAATGATGATAATAACAACAAACATAATAATAATAATATTAATAATAACTAAAGTGATAATGATGATGATGATGATAATAATAAGTAATAAAAATAATAAAAATAATAATGATAACAACAATGGTATCATAATGGACAGATTTAGTCAAGGAAATTTTTTAAAAGCAATATTTCAAATGTTTGCCTAAAAACTCACAAAACATCCTACCATCTATTCTAGATGTAAATATTTACACAGGACAGTACTTCATAAAGAATAAAACATCAGTTTACGAAATCTATTAAAAACAAGAGTTATTCTGTTATTGAATTCAAAAAAAAAAAAAAAAAAAAAATAAAGTTAAAAAAAAAAAAAAAAAAAAAGGTAGATTTATCTAATCTAATTACAATTATTTTATTATTCAAAAAATAAATTAATTATTTTTGTGGTATTTTTATCAACATGCATATTAACTGCAGACATAAATAATTCTGAGAATGTTGAGTACAATAACACAATTGTTTTTGTAGATAACAAGCTGAATGATATTTAAAACATCCAGTGTCTGTTAGTGCAGATAAAGCAAGCCAAAGGTAACTGGGACAATGTGCTGACAGATATAGGAAAAACAATAACATACATCAACAACACACACACACATATACATCAACAACAGACACATATGTAGTTACACATATACATACAATAATACACACGATGCACATACACATAATAACACACACACGTACAATAATACATGCATACATATTTACATACAAACATTATGTAAAATATATACACACACATACAACCAGTGGTGTGCAGTGGGGGGGCCAAAGGGGTGGTGGCTATGGGCAACCAAATGGGGGGAGACTTCCAGTCAGAGAAAAGAACTTTGGTTGATTTATATTTAAATCGAATAAAGTGTTTATTTTATGTTTCATCTGTGTTTACATATTCAAAATATTTTCCCTTCTCATAATATTTCTCAGTGCTAGGCCTTATACTTGAGTCTTTGGGGCATACAATCAAAGAGGTGGCCTTGGGCATCACCAGACCTCTGCACACCACTACATACAACATACATACACACATATTTACACATATATACTCACATACACATACGCAAAACACATCCATATCTGTACATGTGAATATACAAGTCATCTCCAGTGAGTTAATTATTAGCTGTGTCTGCTGTTTAAGTTAATTACACAGGGTTAATTGTTACAGTGTTTGAAGACAACACCCATATAATGTTTAACTTGTACACTTGGGTGTTTCTCTTCCAGCTGTACAAATAAGCACCTCCATTCTACATTAATCTACTGTCCTGTCCATATCAATAATAATTTGACACTGGTTTGGAAAAGGCAAAGACACACCTACAGTATATTTCTACTTTTGTCCTTTTTTTTCTGAAATCTTTATATCTATTACTTGTATATAATTATATGTGTGTGTGTGTGTGTGTGTGTGTGTGTGTGTGTGTGCCTATCTATACATAAGTATTATCACTATAACAGTAATGACTATTATATATTTACACTCACACACACACACACACACACACACACAAACATACACAAATAAATAAAATCACTTTTCTAAATAAAGTGCTTACAATGGTATTTGTAATAGTAATACTATAGGTGTATAGAAAGGTACATACGTATACAGGTAACTACTGGTAACAAATAATGACCTACATACATTTTGTATATGTCCAGGTGTCCATTTTACTAGTGGCCATGTCAAAATATATTATAAATACTTGCTAGTTATTATGTTAATTGTTACTGTGCCTCAGTAACGTATGGCAGTATAACTTCCCTGACTTTCTACATATTTACATGTGGCTAATCTTTATTACTAATAAAGTAAATAGTGATTTAACAATTAAGTACAAACAGCATTTGCTTTTTCCTTCCTTGAGTAAATAACTAAAAATGTAAAATAACATGATGATCTGCTGTATGAAAATGTAAAACAACCTGACAAAGGGACACACACACACACACACACACACACACACATATATACTGAAAATGTTATAATAAGTTACTTATTTCATTTTTTTACTTGTGTAATTAATGTTCTCATTTTAACCTTTCAAGTACTATATTGCGCACAAGCAGATATAAAATATGCTCAGTATTATATGGGCCTATTACTCCTTAATTATATTTACATATCACATGTACATGCAGGGAGTAACAGTTGATATATTTGCAGGTGTGACACATTTTTAACATTGCTGATGAAATTACTATCTAAATACATGACATAGTTATCAGTGCAGGGTTCTATCTTAATCCTGTTTTTGTAACAGTGTTTATATACTTTAAGAAGAAATAATTGTGAAAACAGTCATTATAACTGTATGTTGTCCATACGTATTATGTATGTATGTATGTATTTGTTTTCTAGATAATCATTGCACTAACTGAATATAATTACCAAAGAATTAATATTTCAAGTTTACTTTACAAAGAATAAATTATAAATCATTTTATGATAACTTGATATATTTACACAGGTCTTAATATCAAAAGTTAATTAACTTTGTGCTCTCTTGGGATAGAAATTCTAACCCAGAACTGAATGCCAAAAACAAAAAGAAAGAAAAGAGAAAAAGTAATAATAATAATAATAATAATAATAATAAAACATGAAATTAGAAATAAAAACCGATTTGAGAGAGAGAGAGAGAGAGAGAGAGAGAGAGAGAGAGAGAGAGAGAGAGAGAGAGAGAGAGAGATGATGATGATGATGATGATGATGATAATGATGGTGATAAAACGATAATAATAATAAATAAATAATAATAAAAAAAATAATTAAATAAAATAATGGTTCTACCTGTATCCATCTTTCAGTCTCGTGCAGGGCCAGTTCGGTAAAGAACTCCATTTCTTCGTCCTGCCTCGCCTTGTAATTCCATTCCTCCACACAGTTCGCGTCTGCCATTTTCCTACAACAATGGGAAGAAGCGGCGCTCTCCGTGTGACACAACTACGCGAGTCAAAAGCCGCGGGCACGTCTGCTATCCCCGTACGAAGACCACGCGAACAACACTCACCATTTCACTTCTAACACGGATAGGTGTCGACGCCAACGCCGTTAAACGTCCGTTCACTGTAGCGGTAGCATCGTCGCTGACGTTCCGCTAACATCGACGAATAACGCGAACTTTGTAAAAAGTTGACGTAAACCAAAAGTCGTCCCGTGAACCACGGTAACAATAACGATGAATGAGAAAATTGGAGGTCACGTGATAACCACTGTCCATTCCTAATCTGGGACAGACGAGTTTTATTTATTGTTTATTTATCTTTCTTGTTCGACCACATCAGATAGCCTTCAGTTTATTAATAAACTTTTTTTTTTTTTTTTCCTATCTCTGATAAAGACACATGAGTTCTTTCTCCACACCTCTGTGAATTAAATATAAAAAAAAAAAATAAATAAAAATCTTATTTTTTTCACGCGTCTGTAATTCATAATTCGAACACGGTTAATTTGCAATTTCCATTGATAACACGGGCTGAGGAATTTTAACCATTCAAAGTGAAATTGGGCACTTTACACCTAAAATTCTCTAATCTCGATGGATATGAAGTTCAACGAAGCGAGGACTGTCGGTAATCTACAAAGGGCGACCACTAACAAATTTACCTTCGGGTCAAAGTTGTTTACACGACATCTGAAAACCGGACTAGCCACTGACCGTAACCTAAAGGTCGGCGACTTTCGTAAATAGATTCCGATCTATCAAACGGCGAGTAATGACAATATGTACTCTAGTTCCGACCACCGCACTTCTTATCACATTAATAAACATACAGGGTAGCTTGCGTTATGTAGGCCGATACGTAAATAACTTTTGTTTAATGTATAACAGTTAATATGGTCAAAGTCATTCTGCCTGCCTGTTTGAGTTTGTCATTATGAAATTACCTTTTGAGCAAATGTTTTGTAAATATAACTGTATGAAAGAGAGAGAGAGAGAGAGAGAGAGAGAGAGAGAGAGAGAGAGAGAGAGAGAGAGAGAGAGAGAGAGAGAGAGTCAGTCTGTCTATTTTAACCCCACATACTTGCAAAGACACACGACTTGCGGCTAAAAAAATTCATAATAAAATAAAGAAAACAGTGTCCACGTGTGTATCCTCTCATGCTCTTAATGATGTTTTTGTCAAACTGTATTCCAGATTCAAAGTTTCGTTTGCTGTCAAATTGGACATGACGGCAAGCATTGGCGAAGAGACTGCTAAAACACCCTGTGAATATAAAAACACTGTAAAATTTATAATTTCAAATTTCGGAGACACTGCTTACTGGTACATACATACATACATACATACATACATACTCCTTATTGGTACATACATACATACATACATACTCCTTACTGGTACATGCATACATACATACATACTCCTTACTGGTACATGCATACATACATACATACTCCTTACTGGTACATGCATACATACATACATACATACATACTCCTTACTGGTACATACATACATACATACTCCTTACTGGTACATACATACATACATACTCCTTACTGATACATACATACATACATACTCCTTACTGGTACATACATACATACATACACACATACATACATACTCCTTACTGGTACATACATACATACATATATACTCCTTACTGGTACATACATACATGCATACTCTTTGCTGGTACATACATACATACATACTGGTACATACATACATACATACATACATACTCACATCTCTTGGATTTCATTTTATATCTGCCATCGTCACATATTGACGACAGTGACGATGGTGATGATGATATCGACAACAACAACAACAACAACAACAACAATAATAATAATAATAATAATAATTATTATTATTATTATTATTAAACTAAAAAAACCATACTAAATAAATAATATGTATAATTATGAACACCTTATTAATTACAACAGCGCATTATTTAGGTTCGAGCTATGGTCGTTATAAAAGGGGATATTTCGTCTAGTGTTCGAATGAATAAAAGGCACGTGGTCATCAGAGTCACACGGTTAATATTTTTCTTTCATTCTATAATATAATGTGGACGTTTACCTCTTTGCAGAAAATAGTAATGATACCAGTAATTAAAAATAAATAAAAATAAAAAATAAAAAATGTGCACAAAATAATTCTTATGTTCAAAAATGTTAATTTGTAACCATTCAATATTACATGTTTCTTAGAATGAGTATATCAAGAGACTTATGTTGACTATTTCGTTCGTCGGCCGGAATAGCTCAGTTGGGAGAGCGTTAGACTGAAGATCTAAAGGCCCCCGGTTCAATCCCGGGTTCCGGCACAGAGCAAGTCGGACTCTGGCGGTCGACAAATTTTTTATTTTAATATTTTATTTATTTATTTTCAAAACAAGGAACGAGGTGTAATATAGTATTTACGTATCGACATCTCCCTGTGCTCATATATAACATTGTTTCATAAAATGTAACATAAAGTCACATAGTAATTCCTTTTTTGCTCATTGCTTTTACATCAGTCTATGAACTGTAAATGTTTACGAATATGAACATGATCTTTTAATAAAATGAAACATCCATGTATGTAGTAAAAACATGGGTTGGATACAGGTTGCCAAAGACTTAATGGGTAAAAAAAAAAAAAAAAAAAAAAAAAAAAAAAATAAATAAATAAATAAATAAATAAATATATAAATAAATGAAAAAAATAAGAAGAAAAAACTAAGTTATGAAACTGATCAATGCTTTATAAATAATTTTTATTTGTGTGTTTGTTTATTAATTAATTAATTAATTAATTATTATTATTATTACATTTTTTATTTTTAATTATTTTTTTTTTTATTTATTTATTATATTTAGATATTTATTTATTCCTCACTTCGAACAAAATCAAATTATTCTGGTTTTATTAAAATTAAAATTAAAATTAAAATTCATCATTCGGTATTACCAGTTTATTTCTGTAGGAACTTTGGGCTTGTGGGTACTTAATAATTATTTTTACAAATTACGGACATCGTTCACCACATCAGAAGGGTCTGTTTGAATATTAACAACAATAAGAGCAGCATCATCATTTTAAAGAAGACATCAAAAGTCTGCAGTTCTAAAGGTATCTTGTCGGCCGGAATAGCTCAGTTGGGAGAGCGTTAGACTGAAGATCTAAAGGCCCCCGGTTCAATCCCGGGTTCCGGCACAGAGCAAGTCGGACTCTGGCGGTCGGCAATATTTTTAAAATATCTTTTCTCCTGAATATAAAAAAAAAAAAAAAAAAAAATTTTTTCAATAATTGTTTTGAACAGCTGTGTTATGAAAGAGCACTAAAATTTACCCAACATGCAATACACAGGCTCTTGTATTTAAATTTTAATGCTTAATTTTTGTTGTTACAAGTATGAGTTATATTTTAAAGCACAGTAACAAAACTAGAGTATTACTAAAAGAGAGATTAAAATAACGTCTACACAGACTGAATTATTGTAGAGATTATCTACCTTGTTATATGGTAACCGTACGAAGCGAAATGGCGGAAGTTCCAAAGACAAAAATCAAAGAAAAATGTTGCCAGAGTTGTGGACAGAGCAATAGGTTTATGAAGCGATGTATCCAGTGTCACCAAGCAATATACTGGTAGCTATAAAAATGTAATATGAATGTAACAATTTGTTACAGGTACAATTTCTGGTAGCATTTAAATTTATTCCTAGTGAATCTAAAATAATAAATTTCAGTCATTGAAAACAAATAATAATAAAAATTAAAATTAAAAATTAAAAATTAAACATTATAATAAAAATAAATAAATAAAACTAAACTAACCTAAAATAATAATAAGACAAAATTAATGAAAGAAAATATAATAAAATAAATGAAACCAAAAATATAACATAAACAATAATTAGATTTAATTTTGTTTATCCTTTAAAAAAGAACAACAAAAACCAAAACAGCAGCAAAAAAATTATCTGAAACTAAAATAAATATATATTAATAATTACTTTTTTTTTTTTTTTTTTTTTTTCATATGTACATTATTTGGGCATACCCTGTGAAATTACTGCCTCCAGGGTTTTTAAAATACTACATTAATACATCCATATCTGTCTGTTTGCAGTTCTCGTGAATGTCAGCTGAAGGACTGGCCAGCACACAAAACTTTATGTTTAAAACCTTTGTTATCTAATGATAGCAAGACTGAAGAATGCAAGAAAAAACATTTGAGAGATTCAAAGTCCATATTTGATGATGAATATTGAAGAAAATATTGCAAATCCCGAGAAACAGGAAGAAATAAAAGTTGCAAAAGTGGGAGAGGAATCTGAAGAAAAGCCATATTATCTACACAACAATGATTTTCACTATGACATTCCAAAGTTCAGTCCTCAGTCTGACTGTTTCGACATCAATGTCAAAGCCAATAAGGAAAAATACATAATTAAATTACAGAACTGCTGGTCAGGGGATGAAATTTTTAAAATGTTGGCACATACAATAAATATTCCACTGGAGAAATTAAAAATAATCCATAAAGGAAAAGTGATGACAAAAGACAACATTGCTGAGTTTGTGAAAGCTAAAGCAGTGTTTCAAGTAATTGGGGAACAAGCTGCCAATGAGGATGGACTGGACAAGTGTGATATATCTGTGATGATGAAACAGTTGGGGATTGACAGAAATACAGCTGTAAATAGCTTAAGAAAAAATGGAAATCTTGTGGATGCCATTATTGAAGTTGGCAATAAATAAAATTTAATTTTTAAAATAATAATAATAATAATAATAATAATAATAATAAAGAAAATAAAAGAGTGAAAGAAGGAAAATCTTTTACAAAGAAATATAAATACTTAAACAAAACCAGTACAGAGAAAAATAAGAACAATTAAAAAGAAACTGAATGTTTATTTCTGTATGTTCTTGAAACTTTCTAAAGATCATTAATTATGTATTTTATTTATTAATTTATATTGTAAATAATTGAAATATTTTAGAAAGATTTGTTTATTTTCTATATAGATGTGTTTATTTAGTAACTTTTACTTCTTTTTTATTTTTATTTTTTTTATAATGAAAAATAAATTCTGTACATTTTCAACATTTTAACAGTGAAACCAGATTATGCTTGACATTTTACTTCCATTTTGTGTTTTAATTTTTTATTGTTAAATTAAAGTTTGTTATCAGTAAAAATTATTGTTATTTAGTTTTAATTTAGAATTCAAGTATGCTAAAGTGTATCGGTAATTATTATTTTATTTTCCCTCTTAAATCAGAAGCTGTCAGGAAATATTTACACTTACAGGCAAAAAATATTAGCATGCACACTAGTTGTTGACATCAAGAACGATAACTAAGCTTCATTATTTTATTTTTTTAAACTAATTTTCCAGAATATGTAAAAGATTAAAATTAATAAAAGCAAGCAACTACATTTTTTTAAAATTTATTTATTTCGGTTTTTTTTTATTTTCCTCTCTTCATGAGATTTTTACATTAAACTAAATGAGAGAAACAGTTTAATGTCGAAATCAATAGTTATAATTAATAGACTGGTATTCCGATGCTGTTTAAAGCAATGTTGATAGTGATTACATTAAAGCGTATGATTCGAGGAAAAGCAATGGTGTTTTACTTTGACGATCGGCTGTCAGAACCAGCAAAGTGGAAAATATTTGCATCATGTAAATACTAATTATTGTGATGACAGCACAAAATTCGGTATTTTTATTTCAGTTTCGATCCAATAAAATTCTTCATTAAATTTGCAGATTTAAAACTAAACTGAAAACTGTAAAAATTTGTAATTACATACCATTTTGTACGGAAGTGAGATTTCATATCAAATTGCAAACATAATTATAATAATAATAATTATTAAAGAAATATAATATACTTTCATTCGTATTTGTTTATTAATTTTAATTAGAATGATGGTTAGCATATATATACATACATATATATATACATACATACATACATATTTTTATGATATAAAATTGAATTTTTAATCAGATAAGTTATTGCAGAACAAAATACATGTAATGATATGTATATTTTAAAGGGAAAGAGTGAGACTCAGAGAAAGAGAGCGAAAGCAAATCCAAACAAAACAAACCCAGGCCACTGACGATAAAATTGTTAAAAATTTCAAAAGAATTTTAAATTGTTTATTTTTATTTTTCAAATTTTAATTTCAGAAAATGACTGAGAGATGTCACAGCTAATGTTTTCACAATGGAACTGAAAGTGAAGCTGTCAGTTGGTGTTGGGCTTATTTCCTTGCTCTACTACTGGGGCTATCTGTGGATGTTCATCTATATTTCTGCCCATGTGTTTGTTGTTGCAATCACATTCACACTGGTTATTCAGTGGAATTTAGTCAGAGGAAAGCCACACAAACCATCAGTCCCAAGCAAACTGCCAAATGAAGCAGGCATTCTCTTTCAGAAGATGATGGTTAAAAATATAATATTTACTTCATGTTGTTCATACTGTTTACATTTTATATGTCTTTCGTTTAAAAAATTTTTTTTTTTAGTTTTTATTAATGTTAGAAACCAGACTTTAATAGGTTTTATTTATTATTTTGTTATAATTATTTCTAAACTTAACAAAAAATATTATTTTTATTATTATTTTTATTATTATTATTATTATTCTTATTATTATCGTTGTTATTATTTTAAATCTGAAGGAAAAACAGACGGGCCCTGTTGAGCCTTCTAGAAAGGTTGTCATTACACGCAACCTTGACAATGCCATACAGGAAGTGGTTGATCTTGTTATTAGAGACTTCATTGTGAGTTGGTACCAGGATCTTGGAGAAGACAGACATGCTCTTGTCACCTCAGTACAGTAAGTTTTTCAGTGTATTATATAACAGCTGATCAAAAGTAATATTAATTATAAACTGATATTTAGAGCATTGGCCTGGAGATTGCAGGATAGCATTGCATCAGTCTCTCGTTACTATTTTTTTCTTTTTTTTTTTGGAATTATAGGCAATGGTAATTTAGAAAAGACTTGTATTTGTTCTTACCACTAAATGCATAAGCTAATTATGTAACAGAAAAGGCTAACCTTGTCATTATAGAAATTCATATATTATGTGATCATAATTTTGTTCCTAAATAATTTTTTATCTAAATACTATACCTTTTATTCCCACATCATATTTCTTAATTTTTTTTTTCCTGTTTATCTTACAAAGGTCTGAGATTTGGCAGACTGTAGCAGAACTCAGTAACAGACTTTCAAAGATTGACTTTGTGAAGGTCATTGCTCAAGATGTAGTGGACAGACTTCATAATCACTATCGAGATATCCGTCTTGCCAATAAAAAGTAATTTTTTTTTTTTTATCTGCATTCATATTCATTAATATAGTTCTTTCTCAACAAAAAATAATTTCATTAAACAATTTATATTTCTCATGCCCAAAAGCTGTTTTGTAAGATAATGAAATTGTTTTTTTTTTTGATAATTAAATAAAATTCAGATAAATTTGTGGCCATTTTAATTGCCTGAGCTGTGGATTGAGTTAAGCTTTTATAATTTCCTTCAGTGATTAGTGAAACAGTAAAATGTGATAGATAATAATAAATTAAATTTTGACTGTGTAAGTTAAATTTGTGGTTATGGTTATAAATTGTTTTGTTCTGTTTAGAAATGCTGAAAACTCGGAAAATGTTCCAAAGTTTGTTCTGCATTCCTGGCTGAAGGATGAGAAATCTGAGACAGTTTTTTTACAGACTGTGTGTGAAACTCTCCTTCTGACACTTCTGCCTGTTTCCTATCAGCAGTGTGCCACTGTCAGGCATCTGCTACGAGATATAATTACTTCAACAGGTAAAACATATATATATATATATATACTTTCTTATGTTATTTACATATTTTTTAATTACCTCAACAGGTATATTTACTTACATTATTTTTAATTTCAACAGGTATATATGAAATAATTATCATCAACAGGTAAACATATATATATCCTTTCTTATGTTATTTACTTATTTTTTAATTACTTCAACTCTCTTACCTTATTTACATATGTAATAATTACTTTAGTAGGTAACATATATAAAATTTTATTTTCTCTTACATTATTTACATTTAACATAACACACATATACTTTCTCTCTTACATTATCTTCACATTTAATAGTTATTTGAATTCAATGATTTTTTCTTCAATTTTATAAAATTAAATACTGTATTGCTTTTATTTTTAAGATGGGATTCAAGCTATAACTGTAAAATTTCTGAAATTAACTTTGTTATCTCATTTGAAGTTTAAGCTATTGTTCTGTTGGAGCACACAGAAACTTGTTAATAAATCTCATGCAGTTCATTATTAACAAAAACTATATATTACTGAAAGCTTTTTTTCTCTCTCTTATATATCATTATTTTACAAAAACCTTTCTGTTTGATAACAGCAGACTATTAGTTGTGGCATAATTTGAGATGTTTCTTGAATATTCATTCATTCATTTGTTTGTTGTTCTGCAGTTCTGAAGCCAGCTATTGACTTGTTGTGTGACCCAGACTACCTGAACCAGAAACTACTCAACTATCTTAGATACCGGGAAAAGTTACTCGAAGACACAAAACGAACTTACACATATGCTGCAACCTATGAAGATTTTGTAAAGAAAATTGGAATTTGTGAAGATATTGAACATCTGAAGCAAATGAGGTAAATTACTTTTATGTCTTTTATTGAATTTTTTATATATAGATTTTTAACTAATTTCTTTTTTCTTTCTTTATCTTTTTTTGTAAATGCAGATATAAAATGATACTGAAATTTTCAACCTTTCATTCATTAATTACATTACATAATGACTGAAATAATAAGCTAAAAATAATTTCCAAATCTTTTGTTTTTGGTTTAAAATGGGATTTTTATTTGAAAATATTAAACATTTTGAAAATTAAATCATTGAAGGTTAATATATTTAGATCCTTACAGAATTAAACTCAGTTAATTAAAATTATAAAATATTTTAACAGGTACAACATCATGTCAGAAATTATGCATGCAACAACAATTAACAATCTGAAAAAAGCTCAAGGAATCAAAGGAGGTTAGTGTCTGTACATTTATATTTATATTGAATCATGAAACAAGGTTTTATTTTTCTTAAAAATATTGTTTTATACTTTTGTCTATTTCACTTTTGTTTTATTTAGCTTTTCTTCTTCTATATTGATTTTCTCTTTATTTTTTGTAGTTTTTAGATGATTATTGCTATTTTTTTCATTTATTTTATTGATATTTCATTTCATGGTTGTTTTATTCCTTGCACTTTATTAAATAACTAAAATATATTTTTTTTTTATTTCTTAATATTTTACTGAATGTTATTTGCTTGTTTGTTTTTTTGTTTATTTGTTTGTTTGCTTGTTTTTGTGAATTTTAAGTTATTTTATATTGATTTTATCATTTCAATTTCTCTATATATTTTATTTAATATTATTTCTTTTAATAATTTCAATATATATATTTTTTAATCTAACATATTTTATTTATTATTAATGTATATTTTTAAACTTTTTTATTTATTTATGTTTTGTTTTAATATATAATATTTATAATTACCTTATGTATAAAATTTATATTTCAGTTTCATTGAATTATTATCTTTTTTTCATTTAACTTCATTCTAATGGTTTCATTTCATATAAATTTGTGAAATATTTAATTTCTTTTTATTTATAATTTAATATTAATTCATTCAGCCTAAATATTTATTGAATATTACATTGATTTAATGTATCTTTCATTATTTCCTTTTGCTTTTTATCCAGATTTTATACTGAAAGATCATACCATTTTTTTCTATTTCATATTTATAGCTGTAATATTTTATATTTACTCTACAGATAAAGAAAGTTCTCCCAAAGGTCATTCTAAAGGAGATCTTCTGAAAGCGAGGAATTTAAACAGATACATTAATCAGGTATAGTTAGTTAGATCACTTTAATTTTTAGCTGAACCCAAAAAAGTCTTAAATAATTATGATATTCCAAAGATGGGTTTCAGGAGTTTGTTGTGAAAAAGAGCATCAAGATAATTCAAAATATTTCTTTATCTGTTTACAGATGGTTTTGTTTTGGTTTTGTTTTGTTTTGTTTTGTTTTGTTTTGTTTTGTTTTTTGTTTTGTTTTGTTTTGTTTTGTGTTCTGTTTATATATGTTTATTTTATTTTATTTTATTTTATTTTATTTTATTTATCCCTTTTTCAATATTTGTATTTTTGCATTAATTCATTAATTCATTTGTTTTTATTTATTTATTTATTTACTTTCACTATTTATTTATTTATTTATTTATTTATTTATTTATTTATTTTATTTTATTTTATTTTATTTTATTCTATTTATATTTGAACCTGTAGCTGACTGTGGCCAAGTCTCGCTGTGAGAAGAGAATCCAGGCTCTGGGAGGACCTGACTACAAGTATTACACAGCTAACACACTGGACGACAGTCAGCAGACACCACCACTCCCTGGTCAGATGGTCAGTGGTCAGATAGCCAAACTCTGTTTGTATCTCAAGTGTCAGTTTGTTCTTTGTACCTTTAGTGCCATTGTATCTTAATGAGCTGTTTGTACATTCATATAAAGAATATATATATATATATATATATACATTAAAATACACACACACATACATATAAGTTGTGCACTTGTATGTGTGTATTTGTCTCTTTTCTATAGATGGCTAAAATGGTTTCAAACTTCTCATTCATTAACAACTGCAATTTACGTCACCTTTTTGATTTTAAATAAGTCTTTTAATCCACATTTGCTGCCATTTTGTTATCTATATTGTTCTTTTGGTTTCAGGTGCTGGCTTTCAGCATAATCATGAATGACATTCCGAAAGCAAGAGATTATTTTATGAAGTTTTTGAAGAAAGATGGAGAGGATCCTTTGCTGAGGTTAGTTTTAATTGTAAAGCATCAAAACAGAAGGTAAAAACAATGATTATAGATTTTTTTCAAATTTCAGTTCTGTAATTATTATTATTATTATTATTTATAAATTTAACTTTTTTATGATTTTATTATTTCTCCACTTTGTGATACATATTAAGAAAAAACAAACAAAAAATATCCCAAACAGTTGTTAATCATTTATTTATTTAACTGAATATTAATACTGTTGTTTTTCCAGTTTCTGGAATGCTGTGGAAAAATTAAGGACTTCCAGCAAAGTAATTCATTAAATAGTTTATTAATAATATAACTTATATAAAATTAGTTTGTAATAAAGACTTCATAAGAGATTCAAATAAACATTAAAATATACATTAAAATAAACATTAATATAAAATAATTCTATTATACACATATACACACCTTACACACACGTCAAACAATTATATATGTGTGCATGTATATATTGTTAAGCACTGACAGTCTTATTATAATACATAATTAAATTTATAATTTATAAATATATAAATTGTAGTAAGTATACAAAAATATTTTGGGAAAATTTTAGTAACTTTTTTTGTCATTGTTTCTATTATATAAGAGAAAAAAAAATGGTTTGACTGAATGTGAAAAAAAATATAAAAATAAAAAACCCCACAAAATTGGTAAGTAAATGAATTTAAAAACTAAACAAAGTGAAAGGAAAAGTAATTTTTTATTTTTACTAGGACAAACGACACCAGATAGCCAGTGAGATCTATCAGCAGTTTATTGGTAGCAGCTCAACTATTGTTAAATTTGAGAGATCTCTTGTTCGAGGCATGGAACTCTTTCTGAAAGGAGATAAGGTAGTTCAGCATGTTTCTTTTATATATATTGTGTTTAAATGAAAGACAGTAAAAATAGTTTTTTAACTTTGTCTACTTACTGACGTTTCATTTTTTATCATTAATTTGTAAATTAATTTTCTCAATAATAATACTTGTAATGGAATATTAAATCTAAAATTATGCAGTAATTAACTTATGTTAATAATTTTTATTAATCTTTTCATATTTTTATTTTGTTTATGTAAAAGGTTTGTTAGTTACTTCAATCACATTTTTTAACCTTCTATTTTAGGGGCCTGATTCTTTCCTAGATGCTCAAAAGCAGGTTTACAACACACTGGAGGAGAAATATTACCCATCATTCCTTGTGAGTGATGTCTACCATCAGTATATTTCACAGGAGGAAGGTGACATATCAGATTCTGCCACTATTTCATCTAAGGGTAAATAAAATGGTGTATTCTAAATAAATAAATAAATAAATAAATACTCATTTTCTAAATAAATAAATATCTATATACTAAACAAATAAATACCTGTATATTTTTATTCCACCTTTTTTTTTTTTTTTTTTTTTTTTTTTTAAGTTTCTTTCTTTTCACTTCAGATGAACTGTTTCTGGAGTCTAAGGATGACTTTCTGGATGTAGATGAAGAGATTGGGTCAGGAATGTTTGTAGAGGAATCATACCACGCCAAACAGCTTCTCAAACAACTAGATGAGAAAATTGCCAACAAGCTGCAGGCACTTCAGGCACTGAAGAGCTCACACAAGGCTGAAGACAAGGTGAATAACTCAGTCTGTTGTTTTTATTTGAATATTTGAACACTTGAAGCTTTCAGTACCAGTAGATAGAAGTAAGGAAGTTAGAAACTACCAACATTTTAATAATGTATTTTTACCATCAGATACAAAATAATAATTAAAAACAAAAAAACAAAAAAATATATATATATAATTAAGTTGAAATGAAATGAAATGAAATAAAATAAATAAAAATAAGCATAATTACCTTTAGAAATATTATAATCAAAAATAGAATCAATCCATGAATTTATTTTAGTAGCACAAAATAATATGTACCCAACAACAATAAACAATGAAAATTATCAACACACTAAAACCGTTCAGATAATGTTGTGAATTTTACAGACTATTATTACCTTCAGTTTAAATAATTTTTAGATATCACATGGCTGTTAACTAATTTCTAGTTACTCAAACTCAGTTGCTTCATGCAGTCAGATGTCAAATCTGTCTTTTAAAGAGATAACCCATGATCAAAATGTTCTAGTTCTGACACTATAGATTGTGATAATATGTAAACCTGTTATTTTGTCTATGACAGTGTTTAAAACTCTTATTTTGTCTGATGAATATAAAATTGTTATTTTGACAGTAATAAATATATAATTGTTATTTAACTGTAATGTAATGTTTGTAATGTTTGTATTCAGGTGAAGAAAGTAGGAGAGGATATGGAACAGGAATATGAGAAAATGAGGGAAGAGAGACGCAGACTGGAAGGTCACATTGCTCGAACTCAGCAGTGGATTGACAACCAGGGACTGTGGAGAGCACATATTTACAGTGCAGAGGTCAGTGATGACAGGAGTTTGAGAACAACTCTTTTATAATACTGAGGAGGATTGATACTTAAAATTTCACTGACACATGAATGGTAACTTCTTTCCTGCAAAAAAGAAAAAGATGAACATAAAATCTCTCTTGTCACTAAGGTGGTTTTTTTCACACTGTTACTACAGTTTCATGTGTCAATTTTTAAAACAAAAATTAAATTTATTTATTGTTATTTTTTTTAATAATCATAATAAAGATAAAAAAATAAAAAAATTCAAACATTTATTTTTTTAGGTTAATTCTGATGGCGACAGCAAAGTTTGTCCTTTGTTCCTCCTGGTAGTGTATCTGTCTGGAGAAGGAGTCCAAGACGTGAGTGAGAGCACTCAAGGCTGGGTTGTGTCCAGAACTCTGGATGATTTTTATGCACTCCATGAGAAATTAATTCAGGTTAATATTTATTTATAAAATTTCTGCATTTTTCTTTCACAGAATTTTAGAACAACTTTTTTCTAATTTTTTTCTAATTTATACATTCAAATTCTTGCTGTCATCCTTTTCGACTTTCATTTTCATTGAAAGGTTTTTCTAATACTGAAATGTGTGCATTTTTCCTATTTTAAAAAAAAAAAGATCCTTTCTTTCTTTTCTGACAAAAGTAACATCACAGGCTGAACCAGGATGATTCTTGACGTATGAATGAATATATTATAATTTAAATCTGTACTGAACGTATTGTTGTTATTAATAATTTATTATTCCAGATAGGACCATGGTTGAAGAAAAAGGAATTGCCCAGTGTTGGAATTACATTTTTCAAATCTATTGATTCTGCTTTCCTGGAGAAAGCTAAAAATATACTTGATGATTACCTGAATGTGAGTATCTGACATTTTTGACATTCAGTGTCTATGAAATCAATACTTGAAACATTATTCTAGGTTCTAATGATACATTTTTTAATAATTATTTTAATAACAGGAATAAAACAACAAAAAATTAGTTCTCACTCTTAAATTACTGAATTTACAAACTCTTTAAATATCTATATACATGGTGTTTTAAAACTTGAGTAACTTGAAAAAGTATTTGAATTATTTGATTATTTTTCAGTTTCTGTTTAATATATTTATTGCTTTTATAAATTTTATTTATTTTGTAGGCTATTATGAAGGACGAGAGAATGACACAAAGTGAAGCTCTTTACGCCTTTTTCACTCCCACCCCAGAATACCTTCACCAACCTTCTCCCCAGAAAAAGAGCAAATTCTTGCTAGTAAACCTCATTAAAAGGTTAACTTTTTAATTCTCTAGTCAGCTTTTAGGAAAAGATCAGTAATTTGGGAAAATGTCTGAAGTTCTTAGAAAATTATTTAAAACCAGTGACATTTCTGAAAGTGCAGCTTCTCTGCCCACATTAAATAAATAATTATAATGAAGTATATTAACTTGTGTCTGCTAAGGTAAATAATTATAATAAAGTATTTTAACTTGTGTCTGTTAAGGTAAATAATTATAATAAAGTATATTAACTTGTGTCTGTTAAGGTAAATAATTATAATAAAGTATATTAACTTGTGTCTGCTAAGGTAAATAATTATAATAAAGTATATTAACTCGTGTCTGCTAAGGTAAATAATTATTTATGTTTCTTTTGCAGTTTGCCTACAATTCGTTTAACAGATGTGCATGAGAATGATGATGATTTCTTTTTTCTTGGTGATGAAAGGTGCTTTTTCTCTTCTTGAACTAAACTTCTGTTTTTAATTTTTATTGAGTAATAATAATAATAATAGTAATAATAATAATAATAATAAAAAGAATAATAATAATAATAATAATAAAATAATAATAATAATAGTGTTCTGTTTATCCAATTTTTATAAAAATAGAAGCCGTTTTTCTTCTTATTTTTTCTTTTTTTAAATTTTTATTTATAACGCAAAACTTGTATAAAAAAAGGGAGGATTTAAAATATATTGATTAAAATGCATGTTATTCTGTTTGATGTGAGGGATTTGTTTGTTTACAGTACAAAAGAGGACATCAGTCGAGACTCCATTGCCAAACCTCTGTACAGACTGATGAATGAAGTGTTTGAACTCCGTGGAATGTTTAAATGGCTGAGAAAAAGTTTCATCTCCTTTGTGGAAGTAACATTTGGCAGATCAATAAACAAGTAAGATAAGTAAATAGACATTCCAAAAAATATTAGCTAAAGATGTATTGTTTAATTTTTAGGTAATTTTACAAATTTAATTCATGTTTATTAAACAGAAGATTTGTTTGGATACTGTGATAGGGGAGGATTTGAGAACAAAAGGGGAAAACATCCAAGGTAAAGGAGAAAATAAAGAGAGTTGTTAAAAATAATTAAGTTATCATTCAGACAGACTCTTTTATCCATCTCATCTCAGATACAGAAAACATACATCTAGTAAATATATTTAAAAAATCCCTTGAAGTACTAGTCTGAAATAGTCTTATAACAAATTCTTTATTATTTGGCACATCTGTTGTCATCAAATTGTGTTTATTTATTAAAAAGACAGCTAAGAGACGTGGTGGACTGGCTGTTTTCTGAGTCGATGTTGATTTACTACATTCGAACGTTCAAAGAGTCTATGTGGCCTGAGGGAGAATTAGCTGAACCCTTACCATCTCGCACAGATGAAGAAAAATTACAAACTAGAATGAAAGCCAGAGAGAAAGTCCTCCAAAACATTCCAGGTTAATCAATTATTTTAAAACATATCAATATAAAGATAGGAAAACATATTTGTTTTTTCTTAGCATATTTTATTAAAATATTATTTTTATATATTCTTATATAAAAAGTATTATAGTTATTGAGCAATTTTGTTTCCCCAGCCACTGAGGCTGTTTTCTTGTGTGTTATAGATGCACTGAAGAATTTGGTAGGGGAAGACAATGCACAGAGAGGAACCATAAAGATGTTTGAAGCTCTTCAAGATGTCCGACTAAACAAACACTTAATTTATGTATGTACCACTAGTCTTCTGGTTTAGTTATTATGTTGGTATTAGAATGTCTTAATAAGGACTCAAGATCATTTGGTATCTGAGTATTTTATTTCAAAAATTTTCAAATTTATTTGATAATAATCCTTTTGTATGAATTACTGAAAGATTTTGAAGATTTCTCATAGTTGATGACAGATCAAAATTTAGTTTTAAAATCTGCTGGCATTATAAACTTATTCATAAATAACTTTGTTAAAAAATAATTCAAAATTATGAACAATAATTTTTTATTAGAGTATGTATTTACCAAATCTAAAATTTTAATGAAAATATTTAATTTACTAACTTTTAATGCTGGAAAATTTGTTTATTTGAAAAATTCTGAACAAAAGATTTTATTTCAGAATATTCTACATGGTTTTTCTCTTAGAGCTGATACCAGAATTGGAGAAAAAGAACTTGCAGTAATTAACTGAATCCATATACAGGAATTTTGAAAAAACAAGGGAAAAGAATATACAGGAGTTTTGAAAAAACAAGGGAAAAGACACCCACTTTTCAAGACATGTAACCTTTGTTCATCTGACTTCAGCAATTATTATTAAAAAAAACTGTCATTGATAAAATATCAAATTTTAGAGAACTTTGAAGTGTGACAGAGCTCAGATACCAATACTTACTAATGTTACAAAATTATTAACATTTCATTTCTTTAAAAAATTAACTTGGAGGCCTGAAATTTAAATGTGTATTGAGTCATTTTCTTTGATCAAGGATCCAAAAAATTCCATTAGTAATTTATATTTTTATAACTGGTTAATAGGGTAATATTTATCAAATTCAAACATTCAGATCATAATACAAAGCTTACATTTGAAATAATTTATTTCTCAAATAAGAATGGTTAAATACTAATATGAAATATTTTTGCATTTTAAAGTGATGCAAGTGATCTAATAGCAGGCTTACCGAATCTGAATATATTGTTTGAATTTTACTCTTTATTGAATCTCAACTTGTTTATTAAACATTTCAGAGAAATTGGACTAGTCAGTAAATGGAATACTCATGTTTCTTACACACTACATTTAATCATGTCAGTTCAGTTTAAGGGTTTAATTCTGTCGAGGGATTAGTATTGTGACTGGTAACCTGTTACTACTTGTTGATCTTACCTAGTTATTAAACTCCTAACTTATTCTACTTTTTAAATCTAACTGATAAAAATTATTATACGGACAGATGTGTGCAATATTGTCTAACAGCATTGTTTTGTTTTCTTTATTTATACAAATGTAATATTCTAATAAATGTTATGCTTTTCTGTTTTTTTTGTTTTCATTTGACAACTTCTCAATAGTTTTTAGTATTTAGATTTGTCAGTTCAATAAACAGGTTTGGTGATATAATTTTTTTTTTTTAAAAAAGCATCATTCTTTTCTAGTGGATGATCAAGTAGTTATGGTCATTCAAACTCAGCTGAATTTTCAACTTGAAATTTAAGGATGGAGACCAAGATCAAATTGTATTGTAGTAAGTAGTTCACATTAACTACAGATGAATAATAAAAATAAATGAAATTTAACTCATTTTATATCGTCTAGTAATCAATGTTCTTTTCAAATAATTGACATTATATCATTTATATTCTCATTTTAAATCTTAATTTGAGCAGCATACGGAAATTCAGTGGTGTTGGTGATAGAGATGGCTATTTCAGTATTTGTAACTAGATGTGGTTACCTCCATTAAATTAACTGAAGTTAAAAGTTTTAGCCTACAATTTTACAAACAACGAACAAAATAAGAAAAGATTCTATTTTTTGTATTTCATTAATGTGGAAATTAAACAGAAATTAGTCTAAGAAAAATGACCTTCATGATGTACAAGATTTTTTTTTTTAATTTAAATTCATGTTGGGAATGGAAATTTAACTTGAGCTTTCTGACTTCCAGCGTCTTGTGTAAGATTTTGCGTAGTTTAGATGTTTATTTTTGGTACTTCCACATTGTCTTGTAAGAAAAATGTATAGTGTAATCATTCATACACCCATTTCTCTTCACAAGACTGCCAACTTATCAATTCTTTAGGTTCAAACCATAGGTCAATTTCCCTCTTAGCACTTTCCACTGCATCACTTCCATGGCAAATATTTCTGAAAATGGTGAAAAAAAAGAAGAAATCAAAATGTATTAAAGCATTTACAATTATTATATGTATTTTCTACTGCATACTATATGATAACAGTGATTTCTGAAAAACTGTGGAAGAGGTGGGAATATCTGCTTTAAACAAGTTAAAATATTTCATGCTTGTGAAACAACAAGGATGGGATGCTGAATAATCTAATGTATCTGCTGTTGAAAAAGGTCAAGACATACTTGGTATACTTCTAAGTAATTTTTCTTTCTTGACAGTGAACCTTGGTTTATTTGACATCATTTATCAAGATACTTTGATCAACTATGATTATAATTTTGAATTTAGTTACCATTAACCAAAACCCCAGAAGTTTGTGAGATCAAGATCAAGGAGGAGAAATTGTTTACCTTCCCACATCAATACAGAAATCTCCTCGAATGGTTCCGGGAGATGAATCATCAGGTTTGGTTTCTCCTAACAGTTTTCTGCCCATTGCCACAACATTCCTGCCTTCCCAAACCTGCAAACAATAAAACAGTTTTTCTGATGTTACAAAGTAATATTCAGATATAAGCAAATTGTATTCTCAAGTGCATTAATTACTTAACAAAATTCTGTTGAGCATTACTTTTAATGAAATTGTGAAGTATAAAGAAAAGAACAGTTTTTTTTTTTTTTTTTTTATTAATACAATCAGTTATTTTCATCATGAAGTAAAAGAAATTGCATCCAATAAAAAATTGATTGAAATTTTTTTTAACTTTTTAAAAATGTCAAGAATTGCAGAAATATATTTTTCTAAATATTAAAAGTATGTTTTCAAATGTTTAGTAATAGTAAGCCATCTTTGGAATTTAATCTTTCATTAATTACAAATAATGTAAAATAAAAACTGTTAATTACACACACATTCTAGTCTGGCAAAACATTTAATAAATTTAGTTTTGTTATAATAGCATAAATTGTTATCAAGCCATACATTTTTAACTGTGTTAAGGTTTTAAAAGAAAACAATTTTAATCACAGCACACACTGCAAAATATTAAATGACAAAACATTACAAATAAAACTCACAACATATATATATATACTATGTTGTAATACTACCACACAATAAATAAACAGTAAAGAATGCAACTATTATCATAGAGAAACAAATTGTAATTCGTCAACAAATTTATGGAGAATTTTTATCTTCTGTTAAACCATGTTTTCTTGAAGAATGGTTAATGTTTTTATCAACACAAGTGTATAAAACATTTATAATAAACAGTCTGCTGCCAGAAATTTGTTTGACTCAGTAAAAAGCAGTTAAACACTAATTATACTGAACTACATTTCTTAAAAATTCACTTTGCACTTACAATCTATATTATGGAAATTTTATCTCCAATACAATTTTACTATCACTGTATCAGTTTAGATTTTTTCACCTGCATAAAAAGAAAATATAAGCAGAAAAACAAAACTTTATTATTTATATTACCAATTTTAATAAAGTTTTATAAAAAAAAAGTAACCAAATTTTTAAATATTAAATTACTTGAAAACATTAAAATTAAGTTTGTGACAAGTTTACAAGCTCTAAAGCCTGACAGAATAGATTATGAACACCTGAAACTTAATCCTGACCTATTTCCATATGTCACTAAAATGAAACAGTTGAGTTTTGAATATTTTGGTAAATAAGAATCAATTTATTTGCAGTGTCGAGTTAAATTATTTTAGACCTGAATTCTAACAACCTACCATAGCAACAATAGGGCCCGAGTTCATATATTCCACAAGACCATCAAAAAATGGTTTGCTGCTCAAGTCAGCATAATGATTCTTCAAGTGGTCAATGCTAGCCTGGAAAACATTAATTAAGCATTCTAATATTTCTACAAGCACAGAAAAACAAAAAGAAAAACACTGGTTATCAAAGCATCTAGGCTGCACACACAGACTGGATTTCATACCATGGCCACCACTGGCCCAGAGTGCATGTACTCAACAAGGTCATTGAAGAATGGTTTCTTTGATAAAGCCTCATAGTGCTTCCCTAGGTGCTCTTTGCTAGCCTGAAATAGAGTTTTGCATGTAACATGGAAAACAATTTTATTTATTTATTTTTGTTTACACATCACTGAAGTGAGAGAAATTTATACTTACAAAAGAAATCATTTAATGTTCCCAAATTCACCAGCATTTTACTTAAAATTTCTCATTTAAACTCACTGACTTTACATGCGCTCTAATAATAAATTCTTATACTTTTTTGTTATAGTTATGTAATAATTCAATATAATAAACGTTTTATTTTTATGGTATCCTCTATTATCTATATAAGTTTCATGTGTTATAAAAATGGCATCTATACAGTATACTGAATTACGGTATTCTTTATTATCATAATCATGACATCCATGAACTGTACCCGTTTTATTGTTTATAAAATGTATTAACTGCAGTTTAAACTCACATTCACATTCCTTTCGTGATTGTACTTGCATTATTATCACCGACAAACACCTGAATTATTAATTTAATATTTTTAAAATATAAATATAATTTAGTTACATCAATACATGTATGTTAAGGCTCAGTCTATTAACCTTACTACAAGGTCACATGAAGTGAAAGTAACCTTGATTTTGTATTCATTCTCACTGAAAACTCGCGAAACTGTGCCATTAACCCGGTGTTGTGTACACGTGTTAATTACTACTCACATGCACCATTTTACAGGCAACCATTTTGTAGCCCCTTCTTTCAAATCGTTGTATTATTTCACCGGTGAGTCCTCTTTGAACTCCATCGGGTTTGACGGCAATGAAGGTCCTTTCTTTCTTTGGATCAGTCATGATTAAGTCAGCAAGCGAAGAAAAGATTGCAAGAATGGTTGAGATCATCGGCAGCGAAAGGACGTGTTCGATTGGCTGGTGCGTGTTGCACGGAGCAATCCTCGGTTGTTTCACTGGATTGGTTCATGATATCCGGAAGTAGTTAAAAACATATCCATTCCCGATTAAAGGGTTTGATTCAGCTTACCTGCAGATAAATGGGAAGCAAAATTGTTTCTCAGTCTGATTTATACAAACGACAATACATTGTTGTTGTTGTTGTTGCGATAATGTTGTCGACGAACGTAAATGTGGGCCAATTCATTTATAATTAAAACGCTGAAATGCAAATAAAACGTGTTTATTTGAATTAGAGAAACAGACTATTTTTACCAGAAATAAAACCGTTTGTCATCGTATTAATTTAACTTAAAACATCAAAATTCTGGCACTAATATGTTTATTCATTTCTAATTGAGAGAGAGAGAGAGAGAGAGAGAGAGAGAGAGAGAGAGAGAGAGAGAGAGAGATGTGTGTATATATACACACACACACACACACACACACACATATATATATACAATAAGAAGAATGAAAGAAAGAAAAAAAGGTTGATCAGTAGTGACTAAAACGCTAATCCAGATGGTCTGCTGATGTGTAGAATTTTAGAAGTCAAATAATAATAATAATAATAATAATAATAATAACAACAACAACAACAACAATACGTTTCAGGAAACAAATTTCATTAATAGTTTAATTTCTCATTCTTAGCATAAAATGTAACCAAATTTAGTTTTTCTCTTCTATCGTTGTTGTTGTTGTTGGTGGTGGTGGTGGTGGTGTTTGTGTTGTTACTGACGCCACAATTTCTAATGAACAAAGTAAATATTTATTCTTAGCCTTATAACCTACAGTACAGTCTAGCGGAGTCTGCAAGATTAGAATTAGCTCCCTTTAGTTGTTAATGGCAGGAGTCGCACCGCAAAAAGAAACATGAACAAACAAAAATGTATCACAAGTGACCAACAAGAAACAACCCGGAGGTAAATGTCATGTCTTGATATATATGAAACGTTAGTCTTTTTACTTGTAGAATTTAAAACTAAGGAATAATTTCTAATTTTAGTATTTTTTGAAACAAACACGTCGCCGTCGTCGGTCTGAAAAGGTTGCAACTACGCTGATTCCCTGAGGCCCAGTTTGGGAAACAACTTTGGAAATATGACATGAGGCCTTTTTATGGATATAGAAAAATTTCTTAGTTTAGTTTTGTTTATATAGTTTTTAAAATTTGTAATGTAACATATATTAAGACTGTTTAAAGTTTTGGAGAAAAAAAGAAAGAAAAAGATAAATAACTAAAAATTAAACATAATCTTTGTAGACATAAGTTTCATTTTTTTAAATTTTATTCTTCTTTTTTTCATTATTTTCTTTTGTCTTATTGTATTTAATAAATATGTTCCACAATATTAGTTAGACTTACAGTAACAGTGCAGTTTAAAATTAACCAAGAAAAAAAAGAAGAGAAACTAAGTACAAGTATCAAAAAGTTGAATGTAAATTAAAACATAATATTTAAACATAAATTTAAACTAATTCAGTGTAAGTGAATGTATTTAAGTACAAATAATTTTATAGCTTATAATGGTACAAATTCATCATTCATGGTTTTGTTGGATGATATAATGTTTTGTTTTCTTTTAACTTTTAAAGTTTTAAAATTTATTTATTTCATTATTATTAATACTATTCATTATTATTATTATTATTATTATTATTATTATTATTATTTAATTTTTTTATTTTTTTTTTTTACACACTCTTGAATTTTAATTTTTACCATTACAAAATAAGAAAAATATTGTTCATGATGAAATGATAATTTCCAAATACAGTAAATTATTTGTGACTTAATATAGGTTTAATGTATAAATTATTTTATTATTAATAACAAGCAAACTTATTACAAATGTGTGAGTTAGTTAATTATTTTCAGTATTATATAACATTCAAGTTTGCTTCAGATATATTCACTCAGTAGAATAATGTTAATATTCATTTTAAAACTTATGAAACATATGGATAACAGCTTTATTCCCCTCCCCTGAAACAGATGTCCTCTCTGAAAATGTTTTCATAATCTGATTTATATTTAAAAATATGAATTTATTACACTTTTTGAAACAGTTGTAACAAACAACTTGTAATTTAATTTTCATTTTTTATTTTATTTTTTTTTATTTTTTACATCAAACAAATATTTAAATATATATATATTTAAAAAAAAGTGAATATATAATGAAAATAATTGCGAGTAACATTTGTTACAGTCAAAGAGTTAGCGTACGTGTAACTGAATAGTAAAACATTTATCTGCAATTTGATGGGTGAAGGATCCTTTGTACCTGGTGTACTACTGTTTGAATCATTTCTGCCTCACTATCAGAGGAATGACATACTTCCCTGTCCATGTTTAAATTTATATAAAAGACCCTTTACTTCTCTTTAATAAAATAAGTGAAGAACGATAGACTGGTCACACAGGTGTAATGGGGGAACAGCCCAACAATGAATAACTTGCTGGAATGGGGAACAGTCTGACAAATGCATCAGATGGGAATTGATCCTAGTCTCTCTCTCTCCCTCAAATAGGTGCTAAAACCGTTGAACTTCAACTCTTGAAATCTAAAATATATGTCATTCCTAATAAAAACATACCCACCCACTCACACACATTTATACACATACAACTTGCACATGCACACACACACACACACCTGACAACAAATAGATGTAGAGATATTAAGTTTGGCAAGATAATTTGGTTTTCTGTGTAATAGTAGCTAAAGAAAACAATTTTTAAATTTTTTTAGTTTGTCAATATTATACTGAAATATTTAATGGAATGTGTCTGGTGTAACATTGTGATGTGGACAGTTGTTGTTGTGTTGTTGTATGTCTGAATTGTTAATGTTTCAGAGTTTATAGAGATCTTATTTTTAAAAGATTTGCTATAAAACAGAAGTCAAGGAATCATTATGTCTCTATGTGTGTATGAGTTGATAGTTTCAATAATTGTTTGTGTTTGTGTGGGTAGACATCAGTTAATGTGACACAACAATTAAGTCCTACACTTGTTTTTATGTAGAAGACCGAATAATTGATTTTAAAAAGTATTTTGCTTTTTTCAATAATATTATTAAATACACTTAGTAATTTTTTTTCTGTTTCTGTTTCTTTTTTTGTTTATTATTTTTGTTTGTTTTTTTTTTTTTTTTTTTTTCAGTACTTATTAATGGCCTACTTAAAATAACTTTACGACTGCATATTGAAAGATGCTGATTTGGTACATGACTGTTAGCAGAGAATTTTAATTAAATTATTTTTTTTAAATATTCTTTAATTACTGAGCTGTTAAGGGATAAAAAAACAAAACAATCAAACAAAAAGGGTTTTCAAGTTTTAAAAGGGAAACAACTTCTGACTTATTAATGATATTGTTTCTAAGAGTTCTGTTTCCTGTCCTACATGACATGACAGGGAAATTAATTATTATTATTATTTTTTATTTTATTATTTATTATTATTTTTTTGGTTGCCTCTCTTTATGTGTATAAACACACATACTCAAATGTACCTCTTCATACAAAAATGCCCATACAGAATTATACATACAAAGTATGAATTGTTATTAATAGCAGCACTGTTGAAATGTTGGGGTATCTGTTTCAAATACAGTATGAGTAATTATAAACAGTTGTGTAGCTCAAGGCTGCTGTGTTCTTGTTACAACCATACAACAAAAGTTGATTTTCAGACTGATTTTCTTTTTTATTTTGTATATATATGTAGGAGTTAAATATATTGATATATCATGGGTTGTAATATCGATTCAATTTTCCAAAGTACATAAAATAACTTGCTAGTAGTAGTTAAGAATTCTTAATATCAGTGATATTCTTTTTTTTATATTATATTTGTTTGACAGATAAAAAGCACTAATATTAATAATGTATAATGAGTCAGAATCCTTCTCCAAGTGGCTAATTTTCATGTCTTTGATCATAGGAAAAATGTTTCAGATTATCAGATTATCAGATATTAAAAATTTCTCACTGGTTATACATAATGTTTTAGCAGTAGCACCGGATCACTCGAAAACTGTAGTCAGGGTTTGTTACTGAGATTAAACGATTGCTACTTTTATACTGTTTGCTTCAATACTGTTGTTTATTTTCCAGGTGTATTTGGTTTGAAGATTCTTGATAACAATGTAAACAACAACAACAACAGTTGGTGATTGACTGCAGGGATAGGAAACCCATCTACAGGGAAAGACAAACAATGGAGATGAAATTGGAGGTGGGTGTGGATGTTTCCCTGCAGAATGGTAACGTCACTGAGGAAGATGAAGACAGATTGACCCTGAAGAAGAAGAAAGACCTGATAAAAGACGGATATGATGGTGACGATGATGACGATGATGACGATGAGGTTGAAGAAAGTAAAGGTGTTTCAAAAGGACTTGTTAATGGAACATGTGAAAGGATGGCAAATGGAGTGCATAGTCCTGAATCAGAATCACATGATGAAAGTGGAAATAATGGGTTGACTAACAGCGAGTTAACTAATAATGATAATGAGTCATCTAGTAAATCATCTAATAAAAAGAAATCTCGTAAGTCATCTAATAAGGTGTCATCTAGTAAGTCATTTAATAAAGTGTCATATAGTAAGAAATTAACTAATAATGAGTCATCCAAAGAGTTGTCCAGTAATGGACAGATTGCTGAAGGTTTTGATGAGCAACCTGCAGCAAAACAAGTGAACTGTGAAAATGAGGTAATAGAAGAAATTGATATAACTCAAATTAAACAGGAGATTCTATCGGATTCAGAGTATCAAGAAAATGGGTTTGAAGATCTGGAACAAATGATAACTAGTTGTAATACCCGCATCAAAGAGGAGCCAGATGTAGATGAAAACTTGGTTGATACATCTTTAGAGGACATATACAAGAAATATGTTAGCATGTATTACAATAGTGGAAATCCAAATCCAGTCCATCAGTCAGGAAGTTTTCAGAGTAGCAGCACTACCAGCATTAAGTCATGGTCACTAAGTAGGTTAGCTAAATGTAAGGTGTGTAAGAAAGTATTTCCATGTGCCAGCTCTCTTGCAAGACATTCTGTGATACATAGAAATAGAAAAGGACATCAGAAGGTTTCACTACTGCATCCACTCAAACGAGAACGTACTGGTCGAGGTATGAGGGGTGTTTTCGAATGTGACATCTGCGGGTCCTCATTTCCTCACAACAGTGCATTGATGCGACACAGAAAGATTCACACCGGTGAGAGACCTCACAACTGCTCTGTTTGTGGTAAAGGATTCATTGAAGCTGGATCCCTGTCTCGTCATGTTCGAACACACACAGGAGAGAAACCATACGCGTGTGATATTTGTGGAAAGGAGTTCACCGAATCATTTGCTGTGGTTCGACACAAACGGACTCATACAGGTGAAAAGCCGTACAGGTGTGTTGAGTGTGGAAAGGAGTTTGTTGATTCAGGAGCCCTGACAAGGCATATCGCGAATCCATACAGGAGAGAAACCATATAAATGTGATTGTTGTGAACGTGCCTTTGCAGCCTCGAGGTCATTAGTTCGACACATGAGGACGCACACAGGAGAGAAGCCATATCCCTGTACATACTGTGGCAAAATGTTCAGAGAATCAAGTGCTGTTATTAGACACACTCGCATTCATACAGGCCAGAAGCCATACCAGTGTTACATGTGTGGCAAGGAATTTGTAGAGTCAGGAGCTCTGAAACGCCACTGGAGGGTTCACACAGGGGAGAAAACTCATTCCTGTGCAGAGTGTGGAAAGTTTTTCAGCTCATACAGGTCTCTGTTCAGACACAGGAGAATTCACACGGGAGAGCGTCCTTACAAATGCGAATTTTGTGACAAAGCTTTTGCTGAGTCTGGAGCTCTTGCTCGCCATGTACGTATTCATACAGGTGAGAAACCATACATGTGTCATCTTTGTGATAAAACCTTTGTAGAATCAGGTGCTTTGACTAGACACATTAGGATTCACCTGGGAGATAAGAAATTTAACTGCTCTATATGTGATAGGTCATTTATAGACAACAATGCTCTAGAAAAACACATCTCATCTCACAGTGACATAAAGCCATTTCCATGTGAAGTGTGTGGGAAATGTTTCCCAGAGCTGCGTTCGCTGACACGCCACAGCAAGACCCACTCCGACCACAAACCCCACAAGTGTGATATGTGTGATAAAGTCTTCACAGAAAGTGGTGCTCTCAAACGTCACATCCGAACACACACAGGAGAAAAGCCTTTTCCCTGTGGTGACTGTGGAAAATGTTTCATCGATTCAGGATCTCTAGCAAGGCATGATAAAATTCACACTGGACTGAAACCACATACGTGTTCTGTGTGCAATAAGGCTTTCAGCGAAACCACGTCTCTGAAACGACACGAGCTCATTCACACAGGAGTAAAGCCGTATCGATGTCAAACTTGTGGGAAAGATTTCTCAGAATCTGGTACTTTGACAAGACACATGAAAGTTCACACTGGAGAAAAACCTTTCAAGTGTGATATCTGTGGTAAAGAATTTGCTGAGAGTGCCTACCTGGTTCGTCATGTCAGAACACATACAGGTGAGAAACCTTACAGATGTATGACATGTGACAGAGCATTTTCTGAGTCAGGAGCATTGGCTAGACATGAGAAAATCCATGGTATTGAAAAAGAGAAGCCAATGTTTCAGTGTAATGAATGCGATAAAGACTTCACATCCACAATGATGCTACAGCGGCACAAGAAAATGCACCGAGAAGAAACAACATGTACTCTGTGTGGCAAGAAATTCAGATCCATTGAGGAGTTAGAGACTCACAGAGAGATCCACTCTGGTTCAAAACTCTACAAGTGCCTAATTTGCCAGAAGGAATTTGATCTGTGGAATTCCCTCGAGAGACATTTGAGAATTCATTCAGGGGAGAAGCCATATGAATGTGATTTCTGCGGCAAGGCTTTCGTTGACTCTGGAGCTCTGAAGAGACATGTGAGAACTCACACTGGGGAGAAGCCTTACAACTGTGATATTTGTGGGAAAGGATTTGTGGACTCAGGGGCTGTGTCGAGACACAAGAAGATTCACACAGGGGTGAAGCCACATCGTTGTTCCCTCTGTGGGAAAGGATTCACTGAAGCCTGCTCACTCACACGACACGAACGGATTCACGAGGGACTCAAACCCCACAAGTGTGAGGAATGTGGTAAAGATTTTGGAGAGTATCGCTCACTTGTGAGGCACATTCGTACCCACACTGGAGAAAAGCCATACAAGTGTGATACATGTGGCAAAGAGTTTGCTGAGAGTGGATCATTGGTTCGACACAACAGAACACACACTGGAGAAAAGCCTTACAGTTGCGTTGTGTGTGGGAAGAACTTCAGAGAATCAGGCGGGCTCACTAGACATTTCAAAACTCACACTCAGGAACTGGTGAAAGTGGAGGACATGCAGGACGGGAGTGACAACAACTTGGAGGAAGCACTACCCTGGCCAGAGATAGATGGAATATACTCACTGCCCAACGACTCACAGCAGACGTCTGAGGACAGCCAGTCAGCTGATTCACAGATCCAGACTAAGCCAGCTCAACGCAGTCGTAGTGGCGGCGTGAAAAACAACATTATCGTTCCAACGATGTACCTCAATCCAGGGTCTGATGATGATGGAGAAATAAACTTTGTGAATCACGAGTACAGCAATGAGGAGAGTGCGGAGGGGAGTGAGGAGGAGAGGGAAGAGGAGAGTATGGATTGTGATAAATATGAAGATTACTATGAATCAAAAGTCCATGGTGAGAAGAGTGGGCAGCCATTTCAGTGTGGAGAATGTGGAATTGCCTTCTTTGATTCCCTAATGCTGGAAAGTCACTTGAAAACACACACAGAGGAAAGTGTTAATTAGATTCTTTTTCAAAATATTTTGATGAGTGAATGTTACAAAAATACTATTTTTTTAAAGAGTATTCACATTCTTGTGTGTGTGTATATCATCATGTTTGTATGTGAAATATGGGTTCTATTTTATTGTTGTTGTTTTTTTTTAATTTAAAGTTCATTGGTCCAACACTTTCAGTATAGATGAGACAGTTTTTGGTTTATTTTGTTTTCTTCTATAATTTAAATAATTATTTTAATGTGTGAATTGATTATTATTTCAACCCTCCACCTCATTAAATTGTCATTAAAATGGCTAAAAAATTCAATGATCAAACTAGTCTTAGTAAAACAGTATTTAATACATTTTACATGTCATTCATGTATGTTCGGACATACAGACATAATAATGACGTTTGACTCATAATGACTGTTAATATTAAAATTATTTATGGATGTCAAATGATAAATTGTTGGGTTTTTTAAACACCTTTTTTTTCTGGGTTTTTTTTTGTGTATTTTGTGGGGTTTTTTAAAGAACAGTGAAATTTAGAATTACCAATGTTCAAATTTTAAATTTTTTCTAAATGTAATTTATTATATTTATTATTATAATTTTTTCAGTACATCCATAAATTTTTTTTTTTTTTTTTCTAATCATCAGAGTATTATTTTGTTTTTCTTTTTTTACATTAATTAATATTTAAATAAGTTATGCTTTCAAACTGGTATGGGTTCATTAAAACACATTCTCTTTGCTTCATTTCAGTGCAAAATACATTTCTACCAAAAAGGTGCTAAATTAAAATAATTAAAATCTTACAGCATAATAAAAATGACTGATTTTTTTTTAAAAACAGCTAATTAAATTTACTTCATTCTTGACATTTAAAAAAAGAAGAATGACAATACATAAATACTGAAACGATAATGTAATATTAATATCAATCTATAATAAAATTAATATATCCTCACCTATAGCAATTTAAAACTTTGCAATACAGTGTGTAAGTATTATATACGAATTATCTTATACTACTGCATCATGACCTATTATGTTTCGTTCTTTCATATATATACAAATATTTTTCCTTTATAATTAATTGTTTACATCACCCCTGTGTGTTGATAAAACATTTGTCATAATATATTTTTACTGTTTTCTTTTCCATTTTGACGTGTATTGTTGTTTCAGTCTGCTTTATCAAGTTGTGCTTAGTCATGTTTTTTTCTTGGTTTTTTAATTTTTTTTTGTTTTTGTTTATCTCAACACTGCCATAATAAGGTATGTGTGTCAGTATACTCATAATACCTCAGTACTCTGGTTCAAGTCCCCTTTAGTCTCCCCGGTATGATGGTGATCTTCCATGTAACAGTGTACATTGTTGCTTTTTTATGAATGAATGTGTGTGTGTGCGTGCGTGTGTGTGCATGTCTGCATTTTTGTGTGAGTTCACAAGCATTTGTATATGCAAATGTATGTGTGTCTCTGTGTGCATGTGTGTGTATGTGTGTGTTATACATTCTGTACTATGTATATGAATTTTGGAGAATGTATGTTTGCATCTTTATATAAATATTATATCTTAATGCAATTATTTTGTATTACTTATACAGGTAGTGAAATTAATTTACCTGTACGGGTAATTGTGATTTCAAAACAAAAGATAATAATTACGTTGTGTTTATTGTTGCAGTTTACTTTTTTCATTTCACCACAGTTTTGCTTTGTCTTTCTGACTCACTTGTTTAATATTTTCTTACATCAAATACACTGTTTAGACTTCTTTAATGAATTGCTTCTGTAAAATATTGATTTTTAGGGGTTTTTTTAAAAGCCATTTTATAAAAGTAATAAATGTTTGAGAAAAATGATGTATATGTCTGTGTGCAGCAATATTATTATGTTTGATAGACAATCATAGCTTATCTTGAATTAAAAACAGACGGGTATGTAGACATCATTATTTTTAATTTTCTTTATTTTTTATAAAAAAACATTAAATTAACAAAGTACAAACTTTAATATGGATTTGAAATAGTAACCATCATAATCATTTCTTTTTGTAACTAGATTTTTTTTTTTAAGTATTTGTCTGATATTTCATTTCTGATTATTTATTTGTCTATTTATTTATTTATTTATTTATTTATTCTGGTTTTGGGGTTTTTTTTTTTTTTTAAAATATAAATTAAAAGATTAATTTCCATCTGTGAACAGAAATTGAAAGAATTTATACTTCATGTTTCAAATTTCTTAATTTCTGAATATTTTTTATTATTATTATTTTTTAATGCTTGTTCACATGTAACAATAAATATAATACATGTTTTTGTTGGCAGAAGTTATGGTCTTATAATCTAGTTAATTATGAGTCGGAACAGATCTTCAAACTAGCTTTTGAAAATTAAGTATTTTGAACCAGGTTAGTAAAATGACTTGTAAATAATTGTTTATCAAAAGTTGTACCAGTCTTTTTAAATGTAAACAAGACTATCTGGTTATTAAATAAATAAATGGAATAAATAATATAAATAAATAAATAAAATAAATATATTAAATGAATGAATGAATGAATAAATAAAGTAAAACAAAAAATATAAATAAATATTATTAAATCAAGTAATAAATAAATATATTAAATAAGTAAATAAAGTAGGTTGCCAAAGCCTGCACCAATATAGTATCTGATTCTGAAAAATATTTTTTCTTGATAAAACAGTTTTATTGTTTACTTCTGCATAAGTAGGTAGTTTAGAGAAACCTGTATTTTATTTATTTAAACATGTAACAAAGCATAAGACTAAAGCATGCTTTATAATGTAACTTTTTAACAGAATATGCAAACACAAAATTTCACTGTATATTGATAGTGGAACAGTTATAAATACTGAGTTTGCAATTTTTGGTTTTATTTGATACAATTTTGATATTCAGATTGCAAGAATGCCATTATCTGAAAGAATGAATGGGATGTTAGCATTGTACTGACCACATTTCATAATTTCATTTTCTTCTTCATTTTTGTCTGACAGGGAGTAATTTTATACAGATGTTTAAACACTGGGGTAACCACATTTCAGAATGCAGTCATTGATGAATGTGTAATTTGCTCAAAATAATGTGTGTTTCAGTTCTTTATTGTTTTATTATTCCTTATTTTGCTTTTTTTTAAATTTAATTATTTATTTATTTAGATTTATTTATTAATTATTATTATTATTATTATTATTATTATTATTATTATTATTATTATTATTATTATTATTTTTATATGTTTATTTATTTATTGTCTTGTGTCTAATTTTATATGAAAGTTGTATCTGAATTTTGTTTTCAAACTTCTGAATCTAGAAAGGAAGGATAATTGAATTGAAGTAAAATTTTAACTGTGCTTGAAAAATTGTAAATCCAAAAATCCAAATTGAAATGTGCATTATTATTTATTACTGTAAGTAAAACTTTAAAATAAATAAACAAATGAAATTCACAGTTGGCATTTGAAAAAAAAAAGATTAAAGCATGCCTATCAGGGTACATTTGACAATAAATCAATTTTTTCATTGTAGACAGTATGCTATGGAACATAATATTAACGGTGGTACCATATTCTGACAGAGTTATCATGATTCTATAAAAACGAAAAATGATTTAGTAAAACACTCCACTCGTGTTAGCACTTTCCTTACACCAAGTGTAGAAAGTTAAAGCACGCCTGTTGTGGGACCCAGTGTAGATAAGCTGTTTAATTTGGCAAGTGTAAATATGTATATTGAGGCAGTTCCTCGCTAGATGTGTTTTCTGTTTACACAATGTTCAGAATACTTCAGTTAAATTATTATTAATGTTTACTGATAATTTTAAAAAGTAAACTGAAAAGAATTAAGTTTTGTTGTGCAATAAGTTGTGTATATTATAGTTCCTGTTAATATTATAATTATATTATTATTATTTTTTTTTTTTTTACCGAGTTCTTTTCTCTTCTAAATATATACATTTGTAGAAGAAAACAGCATAATATTTTACGTTTTACTTTATTTATTTATTTTAATTTTTTATTTATTATTTTCCTTGTGACTGCTGTATTATTTGATAGAAATGAGTAGCTGATCGGACGGCAATAATTAAATGACCGAGTTATTGTTGAAACAAATTTCAAACTATAATAATCTTTACTCTCTATATAATAATTTAGGGCAATAATAATAATTAAAAAAAAAAAAACAATTAATAATAATAATAAATTGACAAGTTAATTAAACTGTATTACCAGCAGCACAACGATTTTAATAAACGAAACATTAAAATGCAACGACCTCATTCATTTCCTTTGTAATTTTCTTCACGTAATTCGCGAAAATTCAACATGGCTGCCGGAATACGTCTGTCTTGCTTTCTTTTAATGCAGGAACCTTTATTTTTTTTTTTTTTTTTTTTTTTTTTTTTTAAATTTTATTTTTAGATTGCTAAATGTTGTTGTTCCATGTTTTATTCCATCCAGATATAATTAACTGTCTAATGAAAATGCATCAGTAAATATGCAAAATATTTAGATTTAAAACAAAATAATGAATGTACATAATAAAGGAAGAAGCAGCTGTGCAAACGAACAGTTGTAATCATATGGCTTGAAGATTAAAGGATTTTAAAAATTTCAAGATGGTTCATATTTTTCTTCTGTACGTACGTATGTATGTGAAAGATTGTGTCATGCTGATGTCCACTGTTAAAATTACTTCATGTTAATTTTGTAAACATTTTAGAGAGATTTTCGTTTGATATTTGGAAATAAAATCTTAACGTTTGAGTTATTGTTATTATTTACTCTCTCTCTCTCTCTCTCTCTCTCTCACACACACACACGTACACCGTGAACCCGCACGGATTCAGTTTCACACAAAACGAGGCAGGGAGCATCTTAACTGGTAAATGACACAAATTTTAACGACAACGAGTATGCATTTTTAAAATATTACAAGACAAAAAATGTAAACCGTTGCATTTTTTCTGCGTTAAATATTCACGGCACACACGTATTTAACACAACCACCTTCTGAGCAAACTTTAATGAAATATGTAGATGAGGGCTGCATGCATCGCGGCGTCTTTATTAACTAATATATTACAGATACATGGCTGCTTTCATGACTTTCTTGATAACATATCACACAGTATTTTTAAATGAAGAAAGACCGGTTTCCTTCACAATGGTGAATTATATTACAGGATGAACAAAAATGTCAAGAGCGGGGGTAATGTTGTTGAAACAGTCGGCCATAAAGGATATGTACGGTAATGTGTCCTACTTCGTTCTGAAATATAATAATTGAGTCAAAAAAAAAAAAAAGAAGAAAAAAGCCAAGCTCACTGTACATTAAGTGCAAAATTTACCTGTAAGGTACGCAAGGGAACAGGTTTTTAAAACGCTTAAATGTTGTAATGTATAATCAATCAACCGTCTGCAAGTAGCCTTTGATTCAGCTTCGATGGTAAAGGTAAGCGTGTTTATTAATTTATTTATTTATTTTTTTTTTTTTTGTTCAAGTATTCATAACATTTAACTGCCTTTTGGGTATAAAGCGTTTATCTTTGTAGATTAACTGATCTTTGCGATACGTTATTTTATGTTCCTGTGTCTAGATGCACACAAACCTTATTTAAACAAAATTTATTAATATCTGGAGACCTCTAGATGTTTGTGCTCATCCTTGTCAAACAAGAATCTCGAGTTATATTTACATTTATGGCTCTTAAAATAACTCAGGCTATAAAGCTGTCTTAAAACGCTTGGAAAGCAACCGCAAAGATTTTGATTATTTTAAACATTAGAGTTGGTTTCAGTTGATTCATTTGCTCCTCCAAATCTTGCAGAAACGAGGAATCCTAATTCTTTCTTATTTCAATGCAAGATATTGTATGTGATTTTTTTTTTTTTTTTTTTTTTTTTGCATTAAGGCCTTACTTATGAAAAGAAATGCGTCTCCAGGTTTTTACTTCAGTGAAAGTAAGATAAGGATAGCTTTAAATGAACAATTTCTTTTCGTTGTTATTACATTAAATTTTTGTTTTACGCTGACCCCGTCTGAGAGAAAACAGCAGAGGCTGGCTGCAGTTAGTGTTTATAGCGCCTGTTTAGAAGCAAGCTATTCACGATCAACCCGTCACGCTCCAACAGTTTGTTTTTTAAAAAGGATATTTCCAATAGTGCAGCTACACCTGTAATCCCTTCACTACATATCGGAGGGTATATATGAAAACAGACTTTAGTAATAACTGATAACATAAAATAATCATTAAAATGTGACACTGAAAACATTTTCACGTTTATCAATAATTACCATATACACCATATCAAATAATTTTGTCTGCACAACCGATGAAATTTTTTTTTTTTTTAAATATTAAAACAGTTTTAAGTTAAAAATAGATGAGAGAAATAAATATTACATTTAGCGATGCAGGCAACACATTTTTATGTACCATTACAGATATGTCAGCTATTAAAAGATGAAATATGTTACTATCATGCACAGTTAGCATAAAAATATACCTTACAAACACCTTCCCAAAGATGGGAAAGCAGTACAGCATGGCCTCCAATAAAACAGTTATGGGGCAATAACTGGAATGGGAAATATCTCAAACTAAAAACCGAGAGGACCGATCCTGCAATTAAACTAGAAACTTAAGGGTTTTGACCTATATTAGCAAAAACATACAACTCGAGATTTTCTGCTTAGCGTAAATTTACACATTTTATGTGAGTGTTGGTTCAGATGCGTGTAAGCAATCTAAAAATGAGTTGCGATTGACCCGTGGCACACTGGCTAACTGTGTCGGGTCTTATAAATTATTCCTCAGGCGATAACGTTTGTCATTTTTGTTATTCATGTACACACTGAAACAAACCGATTCTTGTCATACGAAAGTGACACGAAGAATAATAAATCAGGCCGAACTATCAGTTACTTTCGTGTTAAATATCGGAAGACAATAATTATCATTATTATGTGACTTTTAATTGCTATTTTCAAAACAACCGAAAGACAACTGGTATATAATTTAAAGTTTGACCTGTCTTTCTTTCTTTCTTTCTTTTTTATTTATTTATTTATTTAGGAAATAAATGTGTATGGTAGTAATGAAATTTTTCAATCCGATCTGTAGAGTAACTGAAATTTGTGCTTTGTGGTGTGAGCGAAACTATTTAATTTAGTCTGTAGGGTTACTTACTGAAGATATTTAGTTTATAGTGTAACTGAAATTGTTAAATCATTCGCCAGTTATTCTGAAATCCTCTAATATATTCTGCAGTGTTACTAAAATTAATTTAACAATTTCATGTAACCTCACTAAAATACTAGAAAAAACCTGTATCTTCCTATTATCACCATAACATCTTCTATCTGTTTCATGACAACACATACCAGCACTTTTAAAATACCTAGCACAGAAATGGTTAATATAGATGATTAAGAACACAAAGCCAGTGCATTGTGTATTTACGTGGCTATTCAGAACGTTGTAGTATTCAGCACGCCGGTGACAACGTCACGGTTTAACGATCATCACTTACTATGAGCATCACTTTATATTCGTCATCACTACGTGACTTGTATCATAAGTTTATAAACTGATTATATAACAGATCTTTGTTTCCATTTACACTATATATTACGAGATGGGTTTGTAGTTTATACTTTTCTACAGCATATTGTACTGTTAAAACACTGTATCCCTCCACCCGTCTCTCTCTCTCTCTCTCTCTCTCTCTCTCTCTCTCTCTCTCTCTCTCTCTCTCTCTCTCTCTCTCTCACAGACCTCCCACCCCCCCAAAAAAAACCCCCAAAACAAATCATAGTAAGCAAACAATGCAGCTATTTTAAAAGTCGTTAAAATTGTTGCACTACTCTGAATGTGAGGATTTTGTCAGTAATTAACATTAAATCCCATTTAACAACTTGGTTTTAATTTCACAGACTCACACCAGCAACAAATGTCATCTCGGGCTTCCTGAATAATAAATAAAATGCACAGAATGTTTGTAGCAAATAAAAAAAAAAGAAAAAAAAAAATAAAAAAAAAAAAAAAAAGAAGAAGAAATATTTGTTGCTCAGATTGGTCACCATTAAAATACGTTTTATTTTGTCCGTAGCGAATTAAAATATATAAAAAGCCTTCTTTTTCAAGTCTAATTCTAAATTATCGAATTCTTGAGATAACAAAAAACTAACCTAAGCGTTTAATTTCAAAATTAATATTTTTTGCTATATTAATATTGATAATAATAATAGTAATAATAATAATAATAATAATAATAATAATAATAATAGTAATAATAAAAAATAAGTAAATAAAATAATAATAATAATAATAATAATAATAATAATAATAATAATAATAATAATAATAATAAATAAATAAATAAATAAATAAATAAATAAATAAATAATAATAATAATAAAAATAATAATATTAATTTTCAATTGTTTTACAGTTTTGATTTCTTTTATTACAATTATTCTTTAATAAAACGCATTGTTATATATCTCAGAGATGTTGTATACAAATATAACATTTCTTAACTCAAACACGTTACATTAGAAAACAAACAATGAGTCAACGACAAAACGCCTTGTTTCATAACTCAGATATCTTGTATTACAAATAAAACTCCTTGTGCTTAGTGGGTAAAAAAAACAGTTCATTGTTATAGCACTTAAATATGTTTGATTACATATCAAAATCTTTGTGTTTAGTAGGTAAAAAAAATCATTGTTATAGAAGAAATAAGTTGTATTACAAATCAAAAATCTTTGCTTTTAGTAAGTAAAAAAATGCATTGTTTTATAACTCAAATGTGTTGTTTTACAAATCAAAATCTTCGCTTTTAGTAGTTAAAAAAAAAAAAAAAAAAAAAAAAAAAATGCATTGTTTTATAACCCAAATGCATTGTATTACATATCAAAATCTTTGTTTACTCAGTAACAAAATGCATTGTTTCGTAATTCAGACTTGTGGTGTTGAAATTACTACTAAGCCACGCTGTCAGTGTTTTGTAACCCAGAAACGTCACAGTCACTGGTTTGTTATTAAAGATATTATTTTCTTTGTCCTAGCAAACGTCAGTCTCTAGATCTAACAGCAGGGGAACTGTCATTGCCTCTTTTATCACCTGAAATATCTTCCATAATAATCTCGTCAAAAGATATTTGATGTAGACGTTAATTTAGGAAAAAAAATCTTACAGGTGCTGTTATTGACATATGACCTCGATTTTTTTTTATTTTTTAAATTATTTTTTTATTTATTGTTATTATTATTATTATCTTATAAAGAATGATCGTATGAGTGTTGTGACTATCCTGTTACCAGCCAGTTATGCGTGGATTTTATTATGGCAACTACATCTCTTTAAAAATACACGAAACAAGAGAGTAAGTCATGCTAAACGTTGTATAATGAGGATTATAGCTTGGAAGAGATAGGTCTAAATTTACATGTGCAAAAAAAAAAAAAAAAAAAAAAAAAAAAAAAAAGAAAACAACAAAAAAAAAAAAAAAAAAGGAGGAAGAAAATTTCAGTAATTTTTTTTATAGAATTAATATTTCAACACGTTTTAATGTTTAAAAATATATATATAAAGATTTATTATTACATTTATACATACATATTACACATACATACATACATGCATATACATATACATACATATATTAATATATAAAAACATACATACATATCCATATATACATACATACATATATACATACATACATACACACACATACATACATACATATCCATATATACATACATACATATATACATACATACATACATACACATACATACATACATACACATACACACACACACACACATACATACATACATACAGACATACAGACGGACAGACAGACAGACAGACACCCACTCACATATAATTTTATGAACATCCTCTCACACCCAAACGTCCACCTACACCTAATTTTCCAAGTAAAATATTTTTGATATACATGTTTACAAAGTTTTACACTACTTCTAATATCTTCTTGACCACAGAATGTTAAATCCAATCATCTGAGATATGTACGTCAAATATATCACCTAGGTCTGACACAAACCCTTTATATTTATGTGGGTCGTTTTAACGGTGTTGTCGTAGGTATGGAAGACGTCAAACTTGATCTAGTGGTGTCATCGACAACAGTTAAGTTATCTAAGTAATACGCTGATGTGTTTGTACAGTGAGGTGTGTTTTATTAAAACCTTTCTGTCCTGGATTCTGTTTACAGAGACATTCATGAATATATTGCAGTATGTAAATTCGAAAAATAGGTATAACAGTATGTGTTGTTGCATATACGAAGTAAATTTGCATTGTGTGTATACCGATTTGTGAATATGTATATACGTATGTATGTATGTATGTATGTATGTATCGTGTGTACATGTATGTTTGTTACGTAAGTATGTACATTATGTATGTGTGTGTATTTTTTTTGTACTTCCAAATGTATTTATCATGTATATGTGTATGTTTATGATGTTTATATGTAGGTTATGTATATGTGTGTGTATTTCTGTACGTCCAGCTGTATATATCGTACGTATGTGTATGTTTATTATGTATATATGTAGATTATGTATATGTATGTATCTTTGTAAATTTATACGGTGTTAATCTTTGACACCTGTCTCTCTCTCTCTCTCTATCTCTATCTCTCTCTCTCTCTCTCTCTCTCTCTCTCTCTCTCTCTCTCTCTCTCTCTCTCTCTCTCTCTCTCTCTCTCTCTCTCCCTTCATACTGAAACACACATAACCCATAACTGACCCCGCCCTTAACGACAGTCAATTAAACAGCACATCGCTGTACAAACATGTCCCATTATTCTTTCTTACCATAGAGAAACAACATGGCCAGACTCTAACACAGATAAACACGGTGAATGAAAACATCAAGAACAACAGACTTGCACACGCTTCACTGGGCCCGAACTGTTCAACCTAAGTATGTAAGAACGATTACCAAAGACGTAGAAATTCATCGTAAGCTATTTCACTAGTAAATTATTTATGCAGTGAAAGCGACGTCAGCGTAAATATTATTAAGGTAGAAAAATTGGCCGGTTGATACGGCTAATATCGTTTGTTACGTCATTAATGCTGAACGAAGTGGAAAAAAAAAAAAAAAATAACATTAATTATTTACCATGGTCAGAAGACATGCGGCCGATTTGGCCTTACTGCCTTGATCACAGACTGGCCAAGACAAGGTTATAGTGATGTTTATAAACGATAGTCGCGTTCTTATTGTCACTTTGAGGATATAGCAAGATTTGCATCAGATAATCATTGTGCTGAAATCGCTGGGTGTATTTGTATATAATAAAAGAGATGACTAACATAATCTTACAGTGAACAAATTCTTACACTTTCTGTTTGTCTACGGATATAATTTTAATATTCTTACAACCAGCGTGTAGGTGTATCTCTCTGTGAGGCTTTGTGGGAAAATTAACGGCTTTACGAGCCAGCCTGGCAGCGGCTTGGTATGTGTTGCGGTGTTTTTAACGGACGCGAGAAGCCAGTTATCAGTGATATACTGTAGTAACCGTGACACAGTTTACTGTCTTCAGTGACGTGTCTGTGGATTCACTGCTAGCGGATTATTTACCTCGTTTATCATTTTAACATACAGAGGAGTGTGTCTCACTGGAGATAGAGGTACGTACGTAACAGCTTTCTCAATAGTTTATTTTCTGTTTCTTCATTATCGCTTCCCCCATCTCTATCTGTCTGTCTGTCTGTCTCTAACACTCATTATTCTACACACACTCTCTCTCTCTCTCTCCTTTTCTTTCTTTTTTCTTTCTTCTGGCCTGTTTTCTGTCCATCTCGTTATCGCAGTTTAATTCATTTTTTACTGTTTGTCTGTCTGTCTATCTGTTTGTCTATCTATCTATCTGTCTATTTGTCTGTCTGTCTGTCTGTCTCTCTATCTAGCTATCAGTCTGTCCATCTATATATCTGTCTATTTATCTATAAAATCTGCCTCTCTGTCTATCTAGCTGTCTGACTGTATCTCTCTCTCTCGGTCTGTCTGTCTGTCTGTCTATCTATCTATCTGTCATCTTTCTCTTTTTTCTCTCTCTCATTTTCTCAGATTATCTTTGTCTTATATTGTCTTTCTTTGACCATGATATATTCATAAGAAATCTACTGTGAGTGAACGTAGAAGTCACAGGTGGCATGTCAAGCAGACATCGCTATTGTTCTTTAATCAACAATTCATCATAAATACATAAATAATAAATTAATGAACGAACAAACAATGGAAGGTTTAAGGTACGAACGACTGAACAAGTACTGTAAGTTATCATTCGTGGTTATCTACCTGTTTCGGAATGTGAGCTAAAGTAAAATAGAAATGTTTGTTCAGTTAGTTAGAGGGATGGGCTAAGATGGTATCATATTTTGTTTACCACAGAATATTTACAATGTCCTCAGAAATCTCTCTCTCTCTCTCTCTCTCTCTCTCTCTCTCTCTCTCTCTCTCTCTCTCTCTCTCTCTCTCTCTCTCTCTCTCTCTCTCTCTCTCTCTCTCTCTCTCTCTCTCTCCTAACTCTTTGTCTATTACCAAAAAAAAAAAAAAAATATATATATATATCTGAAAAAGAATTTATTTTTTTATGTTTCTGTGTACCATGTTGTTTTTGTTATTCTTATTGCCTGGGATATTTCGTGTAACAGCAGAATTTTAACCTAGATAAAAATCTGATACGGTTGTGACAAACTACATAAGCGCATCCAGCTTTTTAGAAAAAGGTTGCCCCCTTATTATGCTTCGAGTACGTTGAAATGGGTACAGTATGAATTGGATAGACACAGGCTGGGAAGACCCACTTCGACCCTTGCAGGATTCTCCTATAAGCAACAGTATCATGCTACATAGATACATCGCAGTTACAAGACTTTTAAAAGTTATATAATACAAGTAATAAAAAATAATACTTCGCCTAGCAGTAGATATTTGCTTATTTCTATTTTGTTTTTTTCTCCATCATGTGGGTGTATAATCTTAAAGAAAACAAAATACATTTTGTACCGTTTAAAAACTCAGCGAACAATGAAAGAGGTATTTTTATTTACATATAAATGTGTAGATTCACGTCTTACACGCATCATAAATTTAACACAAAGTCAATCTACTAAAGTGCGTCTTTTTAAATAAATTCCACTCCGATAATTCTTTGGAGACGTAGTGCAACAAAATGTATATACTTTTTTTTTTTTTTTTTTAAATTATTCCTTATATAAATGATAAGTTTTTAATGTGCAGTTTCAGTTACATCATAGAGATATTAGCTTAATAAAGTTTCTAGTTAAAGGACACGACGCCATTTTGTACTAAAAGTTTATACTTTTGGCGCATAGTGTATAATGCTTGATTATTACAAAAATATTTTTGTTTGTTTGTTGTTGTTTTGTTTTATTTAAATCTGAATTTAATTACTGTATATTGTTAAAGAAATTTCATTATGAATTTATTGTTTGCGTCCAGTATGTTATTGTTATTTTATTTTTTCGCATGTTTATTTTTATGTATACAAGACATGAGGATCATAAATAAATAAAATAAATAAATAAATAAATAAATAAATGCTACATAACTATCTCAACCAAATAAAATCTTCACTAAAACACATATACACAACACAAAATCCCACACACACCACACACACATATTTAAAAAAAAGAAGTTAAAAACAAAATCATAATCTAAACCAGCAGTAGGCTGTTGGTAAAGTATATATATGTGTACATGGATCTTACTCTTTTCTTAATACAGCCACGATATCGATCTGAAAATAATGTTGTGAGTGGTGATTGCCAAGATGTTCATAAATAAAACAACACAGTTAATCAGGTCTATTTTAGTAACTAAACACATTTCTCAGTTTCGTGTGTACAAAAAAAAAAGTAAATCAATCAACACATCTAATCGAACGTATTACATAAAAGTGTACTGTCTGCATAAATTCGTGAAAATTCGAACAAAACTCGCTACTCAACACTTTGATCTTGTCTATTACTCAACACTTTGATCTTGTCTTTTTATATTATTATTATTATTATTATTTCTTTTATCAAAGAGATATACATCCGTGGAGGACAGTTGTTTTATCATTGATTTAAATTAAAAATTATAATATTTATTCCGTTGTAATAAAATTTACTTTGATGAAAGGGACGGTAATTCGAAAACTCTTTCTATTAGCATATAAAAAAAAAAAAAAAATAAAATAATAAAATAAAATAAAATAAAATATGTAATAATAAAATATATTCAAAATACAGGTTTAATCAGACTGATCTTATAAGCAAGCAAGCTTTATGTGATAGAGAGAGAGAGAGAGAGAGAGAGAGAGAGAGAGAGAGAGAGAGAGAGAGAGAGAGAGAGAGAGAGAGAGAGAGAGAACTTTGTCAGTCACTTTTTGATAACTTTGATGGAGGTAACAAGTACAAAAGTGAATAAATAATTGCACATTTGCTAAAACTCCGCTATTCACAGTAAACTGTTGTTATTTTAACGTCTTTCAGATGAGCTAATATGTTTGTATGTAAAAGGAAATATTAGGAAGCAGCAGAACGACAATAACCTCTATTATATTTCAGAAGGAGGCTACGAGTAAGAAAACACTAATACAAAATAACAATAGAATAATACTAACAAAAAAGAAGAAGTAGGCGTCGACATCTAAACTCCAACTACAAGTGAGTGATTTGCCCCTGGGTGTCAGATGACAGTCTGTCAGCTACGATTGTGTAAAGATCATAATCTTTAACGTAAACATTGTCACAGCGTCCGTACGTTTCTTTCGGGAGTCTCTGCAAACTCGAAACTCGGATGTATATTTAGATGCAGTCGATCATAACAGAACTATATCACACTCCAGCTATCTGTTGTACCCGACCCAGACGTGAATCCTGGGTACTGAAACACGCGCCGGGAAGTTTGTTTGCTCTGTAAAAAGGATTGTTCGGCATTCTGGAGTGTCATTTCTTTATTATGAGGTGATTATGCACTTTGTTTGCTTTTTTTTTTATTTTACGTTTTTAAAACTGTGACAAAAAGAAAAAGGTAGGTTATATTCATGTTATTATGAAATAAACGTGTTATCATTAAATGAAAAATTAAGATGGGATGAACAATTAATATTATTAAAAGTCGACAGGGTGTTTTAAAATTTACGGTCATGTATTTTACTCCGACTGTATTGCAGTGACATTGTTTTAATCACAGAAAATGCAGGTTTAAACCAGAGAAAATACGTTAAATGTGACAGATGACATTAGAAAGCCTTGAGTAACAGATAATACGGACTACGTGTAAGAATGTTCATTGTCAGTGCATTCCATGTTTAATTTTATGTGAACACCGAATTCGTTTTTTCATAAGGTCATTTTTCAATAATTAGGGTAGAGCTGGGTAAAAGGACCCCTTGGTGTAAAAAGCCCACTGGTTTTGTAGCAAAGTGTAGAGATGAACTGAAACCAGAAGCTACACCATAAGATTCAACTGACGTCTTAGTTATATTCCTCCTATACCCCGAAGCGTTACCTATAAGTAACTTAAGTATTTTATGAAATTTCGCACTTTTGACAATATCGTATAATATTTTGTATTCATGTTTTAGGTTAAAATGCTGCGACGTTAGGAAAGGATTTATTGACTTTATATTTAATAGCTTGTTTTGATTTGTGACAGAATAGTTGATGGTGCACTCATTCAAATTTTGCGTGGGGTAAAAGCTGCATGGTTGGCCTTTTGCCCCAGGCCTCGCATAAAGGCCTTCATTACAAGATATTATTCTGCAATAAATGTGAGTGGTTTATTATATTGTTTTAATATCACAAATAAACAAATTCGATTCCTCTGTGCATAAATTATATTTACTACTCAAAACAGCGAAAAGATACTAAATATATAAGGGGAGCCTTTTACCCGACTCTACTACCATACATTGATTCGTAAAATATACATTTATGAATCTAGATAATTTGATTCGTTTATTTTTTTATTGTTAATCTTTTTTTGTTTGTTTCGCAAACTTTGTTTAATTGTAATAGCCGCATTATCTAAATATTAACAATAACGTGCATTCTGTGAAAATTACTTTGCTGTAAGAATATTAACTAATAAAACATAAGAAAAACAGATGATGCAATCTGTTAAAGGCGAAATTTACAACAGAAGGAAAATAATCCGTGTAGAATCAGAGTTAATTCGGATCTGGAGAGTGTAATCTGTGTATATGCTAATCTGCTTGTGCGTTTGTATACATCTTATTTCAGACATTTCAGTGGTTACGTAGCGAAAGTAAACAGTGCAAGAATCCATCGTAATTTTAGATAAGTCTGTTTGAACGTTACGACAAGCCTATGTCACAGGACGATCCAGAATTATTTGTACAAAATAACATGCACGCACGCACACACACACACATACATAAAAAACAAAGAGAGAGAGAGAGAGAGAGAGAGAGAGAGAGAGAGAGAGAGAGAGAGAGAGAGAGAGAGAGCAAAACGTAATCCAGAAGAAAAGAAAAAGGTTGTTTTTTTAATGGGTGAAGTAGAAAATTATATTTATTTATTTATTTATTTATTTATTATCTATTAGTTAATTTATTTATTTATTCATCCATTTATCTATGTATTTGATCAGTATATTTATACTATATTCGGAGTAAAAATAAAAGGCTCAGTCTTGCACAATCTGAAATACAAGGTATAAAATATTACACACAGCCATCAGTGGAATAATGAATTGAGATGGTATGGAATGGTTCACGTATCAGAAACAGACGTGGATGGAATTCTATGTATAATAAATAGTTTTAGAAATTTAAAGCTCCGTCAAATAGCTGTATTGCTGAAAACTGTTACAATAGACTTAAATCTTTTAAAACAAATTGTACAGTTTATGTAGTTTTCAAAATGAAATCAGAATGTTTCAGAATCATATGTATTCATTGTTTTGACTGATTCAAAATCTGTTTTGCAGATTTAATTTAAAAAAAAAAAAGAATTCTTTCTTTCTTTCTTTTTTATATCCAAGCATCAGAGGAAAAATTTATTTTCTTAAACATTTTCACGCAACAGATAAAAAACACCAAAACAACCCCTCCTCGTCCAAACCCCAACAACAAGCCTCAAAACTAAAAACAAAAAAAAAAAAAAAAAAAAAAGAAAAAAAAGACAGCTGTTGTTGAAATTGTTTACAGTAAATTATTATAAATCATATGCTCATTCAATTTCAGATGCTTTAAATAAATAAATAAATAACTACTACTACTACTACTACTACTACTACTACTACTACTACTACTAATAATAATAATAATAATAATAATAATAATAATAATAATAATAATAATAAAGTTCAATCTCAAGTTTGAATTAAAGAGTACCTCTTTTTCAGGTCAAATTAATTATACTGTGAGTTCAAAACGATTAACTTTTTTTAAAATTAAAATTTATTAAAATATATGTAAATGAATTTAGCAGCAAATAACATTGATGTGAACTGAGGTAAAAATCTGTTTCTTTGGTTTAAAAAACCCCACAGAAATGGCTGTCATGCTCTGTTGGACTTAGAAAAACCTGGGGATAAATTCATCGATTCGGTTCAATGAATATGTAATTTATTATTAATTTAACTGAAGTGGTGTGAATTATGACTTCAAGTTAGCCATTACCACCCAGACAATGTATTTGTCTGTATTGTGTATGCTTGTATGTATGTACGTATGTATGTGTGTATTTGTGTATTCAACACTGCACGCAATCTTTTTGTCGAGCATATATATTTTGGAAGTTTGGCTATATTTTGAGTAAAATATTTTCAAAATGCTTATTTTTTTATTGTTATGTATAATAATCATGTTGGGTTAAAAATCTTCGTTACATTGTTGTACACACCAAATTCTGACAGACGTCAACTAAAGTGGCTGACACTGTTGCTGTGGTTACACCACGCTGTCCTTGTTTAACGCGGTTAATTTTTCTGTATTTTTGCAGACGTCATATTTTTCTTTCGTTCGTGATGAAAATGACAAATGTGTAACACGTGTAGACCAGTTGTTTTGTGTTAAAATGTGGGTGTGCATGTACCAGTGTCACTTTAAAAAGATATTAATGACTACGATGCTTCACCCAAAATGGACCCCATTAAAATACATACAACAGAATGTTGAGTTAAAATAGCAGACAAATAAAACAACTATATATATATAAAATAACTGCACACTCGCACGTCACAACAAATCAAGAAAATTCACTTAGTAAATCAATAAATTACAAATCGAAACAAGAAAACAACTCAGGAAAAAAGAACAACCACAAAAGCAGCAGTAGTAGCAGCAACAATTCCAACATATACAGACAGCAGTCAAGAAATAAAGAAGTTCTACAAATTAGAAATCTAACTAGTAGCTAACATTCTTTCTTGACCCCATCCTTATTTTTACATTACTGGCTTTACTTATATTGTAGATGAGATAAAAATTCTTCTTCTTCTTCTTCTTCTTCTTCTTCTTCTTCTTCTTATTATTATTATTATTATTGTTATTTTCTTTCAGATGTCTGACTGCCCTGGAACTGACAGGATAATACTAAATCCTGGATCAAGAATCATTCATGTTTTACGCTGCAGTATCCAGTAATGCAGACACCAACATTCGTAATTCATTAATTTTTATAGTTCCACTTTTGTTTCTATTCTGTCATTGTAATTACTGAAATTGCGTATGGCTGTTGCATTTTAAATGAGTTACTTCGTTTTGAACTGATTCTAAGATGAATATAGCTAAGCATAAAAGTGAATCTGATCCCATGCTGCCTGCCGGGCTTCTGTTGGAACTGGAAAATCATCCAAAGATGAAGTCTGGTTCACCCATGGTGAAACCCGTGGATAGCAGCCGTCAGCCTAAAATGATATTTGTGTCCAAACATCTTAGAGAAAGTTTGAAAACAAGGCTAAGCGACTCTGTGAAAAAAGGAAAGAGAGTTCCCCACATCGTTAATATCCAACGCAGCCAGTCACTAGACACAGTGTCAATTGGAAAATCGTCCACATCTTTAAACGAATCCCCACAGACGAACGGCCACTTTTCTGATATCCAGGAATTCAGGACTTTTTCTACACCAAGACCAGATATTTCAGCGACAGTGAAAGAGGGGTCCAGAAAACCTGAGCGTAATGGAACTACAATGATTTACACTTCAGTTCGTAAAGAACATGGTAAAAGTGGAGATGACAGTGTTCCGTGGTCCGTAAGTCCAGAAGAGGCGCCATTAAGAACGTCTTCGGTGAAAAAACGTAATTCAACGAACACCGAAGAGAAACCAATAAAAAGCGAAATCCGCGAAAAACTGGAAATGTTGTTGAAACAACACTTAACCCCTCCCGCACCACCCTTGTCCCCCACGGGACTTAATAGTTTCAAGATATCTGGTGATAACAGCCAGTCTTTAAAATCTTTCAACAAAACCGTGTCTGGAGAAACTGCACAGAGCAAAGCAGATTCTCAGTCTAAGGGAGACAACTCCGCCAGCCTTCCTAGCCGAAAGACGAAACGAAAAGTAACAAAATGGTCGGACAAACCCAAAACAGTGAGAGCAAGCATCAAACCTGGATCCGTGGACGAACTGAAAAAAATGTTCATGAAGCTAGGAGAAGAAAATTTCAGGCCTTCCGTAATCAAAAAGAACAGAGGCTATTTTCATAATGTTTTCACAACTCACGGAGAAGCAGCGAATATTTTTCTCAATTCCAGTTTCGACGAAAGCAGCAAAATTTCGAAAACTGAGGAAGAGAAATTAAAGACAAATCCTAAGAAATATGAACAGAACTGGGCTGGCGATATGACAGCCGAGAAAAGCTCTTTCACGCAGGGCGATTCGGAGAATGAACGTGTTTTCGACGTATCTGTATCAACCGACAAAGATGAAGTAGAGGGACGTGATTTAAGTGAATACATGCAGACAGGTGAAATAACTTACACACAAAGCCAAGCTGCTGAAAACGGATATGTGGGTCATATCTCGGCTTCTGAAAACATAAATAACACAGGCGAACTATCGGAGAGACACGAAAGGAAAAACTTTGAAGAAGAAAATTCTGGGTACGGCAGTGACAGAAACGAATGGCCGCATGTGGAGAAACCGGACTTTAAAGAAAATAACGAGTTTGCTGAGATGGGAGAGCAAAGAAACAGCGTTGCGGATACGACAGAAAAAACTATTTTGATTGATAACAACGAGGATCAGAAGCCAGATGAGCAACTTGACAGTGAAGACAAATATCACGTGACTGCGTTTGTCACGTCTGCTGCAGGTAAAACTGACGTAGAACGTAGAGAGAACTATACAAGTGCTGATGGATCGCGCGCCACATCCCCGCTAATCGAGCAGACGAATTTGAATTTCTCTAAACAGGAGGCAGATTTCGAACGGTCTGTTTTAATTTCGGATAACGAGAACAATGTTGATAATTCTGAAAGTGTTGTTTCTGAAGGGCTGAATAGCAACAGTGATTCGGAAAACATGCGGGAGAGAAAGATTTCGGAAATAAACAGCCAGGCACAAAACATGAGTATGGCCATGGACTCGGCGTCGTTTATTCCCAATACGTCAAATCGCTATTCAACCGCGACGTCGGACAACAACAAGAATGAAAAAGTTTACGTCGTTCAGGATAACGTGGGCGATCTGTACGTCGTCGAAGACATCACAGACACGACGAGGGAGACGACGACAATAATGCAGCCAGGACGGATGACGGAATCAGCGGAAAATGAATCCGCGAAGGCCCTAAACTCCACTAATAGCAGCTTTCACAGTTTCGACTTTGGAGGAGCGGATTCAGGGGGTGTGTCTGTTGAAACTGGGGTGGACCGCAGCAAGGCGGAGGAGGTTATTTCCACGCTTTTCAACGATATCACTGGGAATAACGACTTCTCCATCATGGAATATCAAAACACGTCGTCCGAACACGGAAATGTTGACCTTGGTAACTCGATAACAACAGAGCTGATTTCGGGTGACATGGCCGCACAAAGAGAAATCCAAACAGCCGTGACCGAACAGAAAGACAGCGTACTGCACGAAGACAAGTACGAGAAAACGGTGTTGAATATTGTAACTGACAGCGCGGACAAACCGCTGTGGACGGAGAAAACAACGGACACACAAACGTGCGCCTGGTTGGAAAACAAACCCGATTACGATCACGGAGATGGGAAAAAGTATGTAAGTTCGTTGTCATTGAGCGGGAAGTCGTCGGGCACGGCGTCAGACAGCATGGTGATACCAGAACCAGATTACTCAAATGAGATGTCGTCGTTAGTTTCATACTCAGCAGAAAAACTGCAAAATGAATCGGACTCGAGGAGCCTGGTGCCAATTTCTTCCACGTACAACCTCCCTGTAGCGACTCAGAACCAACAAGTCACGCACCAGTCAGCAGAACAGACGTCATCTGCCATTGGAGAGAATAACGAAACGGAGACCGAGTCCGAGATAACTATAACAACGAGGACGACGGCAGTTGTTGGTGAGATGGTGGACATGCACATTGGAATCCCTCCAGATCTTCAGTCGAGTGTGCAGGACGTCAGCTCTACATCGACTACAGACAACGTTCCGAGGAGAAGCAGCTCCATCATCAAACTGAGAACGAAATCTCCGCAAACAGTCTCTCCTAGAAGCGATTCACTCAACAACTCACAAACACAAATATCGGATATAACGGAAATTAACGACTACAGACGAAGTGCGAGCCCGACTCCACACAGTTCTCAAATAGAGAGTTCGGTGGTTAGAACGAGTGGAAATTATGTTAAATCCAGTCCTGAGAGGATTAACAACTCACCTTATCCGCAAAGTGACAGAATAGAGATTGTCAATGGCTTTGATGCTGAGGATGATGATGGAAGAAGGTACCGCGTGGTCACTAACAGTAGAGAGTATGAAAAAGATAAAAGTTCTTACAGAAAAAGACAGTACTATGAGGAGTATGTGAGCAAGAATTCTCCAGAGGGAGAAAAAAGACGATCGCCTACAAACGAGTTTTACACGTCTGTAAGTTCACCCATCAAACCAGAACGGTATGTTGGAGAAACTGACAGTCAGTACAGCTCGAAAGGTACATCGAGTGGAGTTACGTCAGTAGGTGACGATCAGTCGCTGTACAAAATCAGTCACGTGGAGCTGTCGCCCACCCGTCGAGAGCCTCATCTAACTACTTACAGAGTGATAGAAAGCCCGGACCGAGACGCGAATTATTACAGCGTGGATAGACGAGACAGCGGAGAGGATTTATGGCGTGTCAATACGTCGTCTGTGAACAGTAAACCATCAAACACGTCAACTAACAAAGTGTACGTGGAGCATTATTCCGAGGACAAACCTAAATACAGAATAGTTCGAAGTCTGTCAGAAGAAAAGCTGAATAGCAGAAACAAGCGACTGAGCAGCGGATTTCTCTCCGGAGATCAATCCGATTCAGATGAGGGCGCGCCGAAAACATACAAAACTGTAAAGACGTTTCAGATTACGAACAAGGGAAAACCGCAGCAGAGTCCGAGAAGGCGGCGACGTACAACGCCAGATTTCGACGGAGAAAACAGAAGTGCGTGTAAGTACAGGGTTTCCAACATTGACGAAAACACACTGCTGGAGAAAGAGTGGCAGAGGCGTTTACCTGATGACGGCAGGACGCGCGTGTTTCGAGTGAAAAGTCCTCCGCCTTCAGGTGAGCCGAAGCCGTCCGGCAAGCGCCGAGTGATTCCGGACGATCGAGATGATTCGCGAAAATACATAGTAAGAGAATCTCACTCGCCAAAGCGCCACGTTGTTAGCAGCAGCAATAATAAATCTGCCAGCAGTTACTACACGAAGTCTTCTCCTTCGCATTTCGATTCGGGTTATTTCGACGACAGCAATACGTACTGGGCAAAGTCGCCATCACATCGCAGCGTAGTGGAGTTGAATTTGCCACCTCGAAGATCGAGTTCGGTTGAGCCAAAAACGAGGGATTCGCTTTACAGAGTGGTTAATGTCAAATCGGAGGAGGATCTGAATACAATGCGACGAAGCAGACGACACAGCCCTCCAGCCAGATACAGAAGTGGAAGTTTGTCATCGGATTCAGATGACGATCACCACGGCAAATATTACATAACGCCGGCCAAAGCCGAACGTAAATCATTAATCAGAGACGTCGACGAACCCAGACGAAGACTCACGAAGGAGAAGAATATTTATTACGTGCACAGATCGCCGTCGCCGGAATCTGTGCATCTGAAACGTGTTCGATCACTTTCTCCAGACCGCAAGTACCGAATTTCGAACCACGTTACGAACGAAAACGAAACTCACTTTGTAACGTCATCTCCGCCTATGAAAACGAGAGACTATGTCGTCTACGATGAAGATTCTCTGGATTACGGCTTGCGGCGGACGACGCGGGTGCCGGACGCGCAGACGTACAGAACGGAAAAGACTATAGTTCTCCAGCCGTCGAGAGACATGTCTCCAAGGATTCAGCACAAAGGTGGCAGGTACTTTTCGCAGAACTCCGGACTGTCGTCCATGGATCAGACGATCGATTCGGGAACCGGCACGGAGATTGCCAGCTCCGACAACGAGGGAAACGGCGAGACGATTCGAGCCAGGAGATACGAGCGCGTGGAGGAGATATACGAGGTGAAAAAGGAGCCGCAGTACGTGGACGTTGTCGACGAGGTCGACGGCAGCCTGAAAGTTCAGAGAGGGAAAATTTTAATTCAGAACCAGATGGACCCGTCGAAGGACGAAGACGATTTCGACGACAACATCAACGTGTTTGATAACTCCTTTCATTTACAGAAGGATAATCCGCTCTATCAAAGTGATCCGGACATTTACCGAGATAACGAGGATTACGACAACGGAAACGCTTTGGAACGGGAAGTGACGCAAGATATTACTTTCGAGACGGTGAACAAAATTACACAGACTCACAGAGAAAAACAAGGTAAGAAGTTTTGAAATTATTTATTAAAAAAATATTAATTAAAATAATCATTTTGATATCGATGATATTGAAAATTAAGCAAACACAAACAATATACCATTGTTAAAAATACATTTAATTTGATTCTGCTGTATTACTGAATGGATGTCTGGGTCCAGCATAATAAGATCTTGAACAGTTCTGAGTGCAAAAACAAATATTCAGCATTTATTATAGCTATATAAATAAAATATTTAATTTTAGTAATTCCTGATAGTATTGAAAATAAATAAATAAATAAATAAATAAATAAATAAATAAATAAATAAATGACAACAGAACAAAGTAAAGACCATCCACGCAACAAAATCAGCCACCTATTTTGTAATTACATATATATATATATATATATATAATTGACTTAAGCCTGATCGATTTGTGTGTGAATGTTGTAACACACAAGTCAGCTTTGAATTAACACACAAACTAGATGTTTTACTGAACTCATTTTTTATTTTCCCTCAGGCTTAGTAGTCATCTAGTAATAAAACCGATTAATTTTTTTTTTTTTTCTTTTCAATGCCTGGAGGGGACATCTGTATAAATAAATATAAATGTGAAAAGTAATTTGAAATCACTGTACAAAGAGGTTTCAACTTTTCAAACTTGCATAGTCACAGATTCAAACACGATGAAGAAAATGTACACGAAGTTCGTAAAACAGTCAGAGATTTTCGGTAATCTGTATTATAATCGAGTTCCTGCAGATCGTGGAAAAACAACGCTTGATCCGAGTTCGTTATACTTAAATATGTTTTATTAGACGCTGAGGGCATTATTATACCAACTCCTTTTTTGAAGGAATAACCAAAATAAATGAAATAACTAAACGTATAAATTAATAAATAAATAAAGAAAGAAAATAAGAAAGAAAAAAAAAGAAATATAAAGAAAAAGAAAAATAATAATAATAATACAAACATATAAGCAAATAAATATAATAAATAAATATAAAAGACTGTTATTTTCATTAATATATAAATATATATATATATAAAATAAGAAGATTATTTGATTACGAAATGAACAGATCAACCTTCAACAAGTTTTACTTTGACCTTTTTATACGTTTCCTATGTACGACTTCTTCGCTACTTTACAACATAATTAAGCTTTTAGTCACCCCAAGTACAATCACTGTTGCAAGTTAATGCATGCTGCAAATGTTTGAAACATACAAAACAGGTCAGCACGAATACGTTTCACACGATATCTAGGTTTAGATAGGAGAGATTAAATCTTCAACATATTGAAAGGAGGCGCGCAAGCATAATTCATAGCTTTCGTCTTTATATTGGCCCAGAAAACCCGTCGACTGTGACCGAGGTGTGCTATTATGCGGTATGCATAGATTATGGTCAAAATATGGCGACTTTTCATAGAAGCTCATATAATATACAGATCAAAGCATTTTTGTATATTTGTAATATAACAGTTATATGATTTCGATAAAAACCATTTGTTTGTTATCATAGTTATTAAAAGAATGGTTATTTAAAATATTTTTCTGAAGTTTAAAATAACGTATCAAAATAAAATGCACCCATCCTTGAATACACCCATTTTATTCTGAAATGCAGTGGATGGTAATGAGGAGTGACTTTGAAGGAAGATTTACCTATTATTTTCACAGTTGATATACGTAATTATAGTTCAAAACGTACAGCCGCGATGAGATAAACAGAAATCATACTCCCAAACAGAAAACGTTGGATTCTTTTTCCATATAAGGCTGAGCTATATGACTCATGTAGGTTATGTTATGCTGTGTGTTACTAGACTTGTAAACATCAATAATGGTATTTTAAACAACACCAGAATAAATGAATATTTGATTAACTGAATAACGCTACCTCAGTATTAAACGATATTAGCGAAGATGTCAAATATATGCCTTTTATATAGTGAAAGTATATAGCGAATATATGTCTTTTATACAGTGAAAGTATATAGCGAATATATGTCTTATATACAGTGAAAGCATAGGCAATGATAAAGAGTGACAGGATCTTAACAACATCGGGAAATTGCTAAGTGTAGAATGATCGTATGATCCTATACACTTTTGATTTAAATTTTTCGTTAATATACAAAAAGAGAGCTTTAAATCACTGACATTTTCGGAGCTTTACCGTCTTTACCTTTCATAGTATTTTGTGAAATATTTTTCTAAGCGAAGAAAAGAGTATTTTTTATCACCTATTCAGATTGAAATCCTTCAATGGTTTTTAAAGCTCTTATTTCTTTATTGTAAAATAAAATGTGTTATGGGAAATTAACATTACTTTATTTTCCATTAAACTGCTCTATTGACAGTGTTTCAAACTGAACCGAGTTGATTTGACGTTTATTTTTATTTTTAAAAACATTTAATGGTTTTTACATTAAACTATACAAATGAATGTTTTCGAATTATTAAATATTAAAATATGTTAAGCTTCTTATTCTAATCAAGGGTTCTTTTATATCTAGTTTCTGATAGATAAAAAACTAAGCCATGTTTTTGATAAATCAGTTGTGAAGCAATGGCTTGAACCAGAAATAACGCAGTGGGTAAAATACACCACAGAACCTTGTTAATTCAGTACTGTTAAATATGAAAGTGAATTTGAAATTATTGTATTTTTATTGATCTTGACTGAGGTGCAAGAACTGATCGCTATTAAAAAAACAATTAATTATACAATAAAATCAACTAAAAAAATGTCTTATTTTACAACAACTGACTAAATTCAGCAAAACATTAAATTTTTCCAAAGTATGTGATTTTGTTTCGTTTTACAGCAAAATGCACTATAGTAAATTATAAATTTATTTGTGAAACGACCGATAAACATTTATCTTCATTTTAATACGTTATAATATTCTTAAAATCATTTATATCACGCTGAAGTGCATTTTAGAAGAATATTTTAAATTCATCATTAAATCGTCCACATCTAGTAACAAGAGAATAGTTTGAATTCGTTCTGAGCAAAGTGTATGCAACTTTTTTTTTATTAAAGTGTAAACAAAGTATGTTTTTAACTCGCCAGCTGAGATTATGAATATTCACGAGAGAAGCAAACAAACGACACCAACACGAACACGAAAATACATACTTTCCAGACAATAAGTACTTTAAAAAGAAGACGCTCAATGTTTAGAAAAAGACTTTCAGTGTTTACTTAAGTCCATGTTTACAGTGTAAACAAAATATTCAGTACTTGTTAGTGATGCCTACACATGCGGGACATGATAAATTCTTTGCACATTTTTCTTTATGTATGTACACGTTTCATTATTTAAACAGAATGTTCGTGACATACTTTCTTAACGTGCTAAGATTAATCAAACGCACTCGCCCGGTGCACATGTTAATATCACTGTGCGTTTTATGTCTTACTGTATATTTTATTTATTTTCAATGACACCTTATTTGAAAATAGTAGTAGCAATAATAATAATAATAAATAGTTTCAAACTAATTTGAAATGGTTTTCAAATATGGAGGAGCCTTTGGGTCAAACGACTGATGCAGAAAACTGAATACATAATTAAAACAAACAAATAAAACACCAACAACATCATCACAATCTAGATCGCAGCTTTGTTACATTTTATTGTAAGAGATGAAATGTGGAAAATTCAGATCGGTTAAATCTTCCATTGTGAAATTTTCCACTGTTTGCGAATGACGATAATTAAGTTTACTTTGGTCGTTGACCGCAAAACATTTGTTTTATTTTGTTTTCACAGTCTCTTAACTGATAAACCCGACTGTTATCACATGTTGAAAACAAAACACTTGTGATACAAAACACAACACAAAGAACGTATCATAAACACTGTTGTTATTTTGTAAACAGCTTACAAAATATTTTTCTTGAACGACATTGATATACTTATTTTTAAAATCTATGTTGTTTTCTTCGTCTTCAGTTTTATATCCATGGCCTATAATCGTATGTAATATATTTCGTATCGTATCTGGCTAAAATATTTTAGTCTCAATTTGAAATTTACAGTCATTTATATGATATATGAAACAAAATATTGCCGGGTATTCATATACTATTTTCTTGCGTTATATTATACTCAGCAGCATATCAGGCATTACAGTACTGGGCAATAATTATAGTATATCGAATAATATTGCATTATACCGAATAATATCGCATTATACCGAATAATATCGCAGTTATAATATTATATTGGTATATCGAAAAATATCGTATCGTATCTTAAAATAAATGGGACTGCATTGTATATTTCGTATAATAAATATCAGTATATATTACATTGCATCATGGCATCACTACA
>CM022670.1:7310160-7337660 GCA_012295275.1 Chrysomallon squamiferum
AGCAACAGCAACAGCAACAACAAAAAAATAAAAACTATGATTGTCTGAGACGATGACAAGACATTAATAAAGCAATGAAAACAACAAAGCTAAATGTTTATAGATTTTGAGCAATAAGACAAAATATTCTATGATAATATTGGATAAAATGAAATTTTACTTCTTTTTCGTTTTATATTTTATAGATAAATTATATTTTATTCTTAAAATGTGTTTTCAAAATGTAATAATCATAGTCTTCTGTTACTGATATCCAACGAGAACATAATTTTAAAATACGTCATTGTGGTTATGGAAAAATTAAAACTTGTTCTAGATTTAGAAAACCAATTCCTTATCTGGTTTCTGTTTGACAATCCACGTGTTAGATTTGGGGAAACCCTATTATCGGTTTTTATTTATTTTTGGTTTGTTTCTAGCACTTAAGTCACCATTCTCTAATAAACTTCTGACGATCTTTTCTTTTCGTTTCAGTTGTTCCGCAGACCTCACAGAAAACTCAGCTGTCCACATTGTTGCTGTCGCGACTGGCCAACATCGACTCGAAGGACGTCCGCCAGACGATCGACGTGCAGCACAAAAACGAAGAAATATATGGCGACATCGACTTCATTCACGCCGACGGACAGCGAACCGGTTCCGCCAACACCAACAACTTCGATGCCGTCAACGAAAACATCGGCTTGACTCTAAAAGACGGCAAAGCCTTCGTGACCATCAAGGTTGTCGCTGAGCGGATTGTTCCCATTGACTATGAGTTTAACGTGTGGAGGAAAAGCTCAGCCATTGTTACGCGCCAAATTGAAATCGATCTGCTGGCGAACGAGCAACGCAGACGACTCTACAATCACGTGATGGAAAACGCCGGACCGCAAGGCGCCATTGCGGGTTCGTTGGGTCCGGAAGTTCCGCAGCGATTCCAGGATGATATGGAAAAGACACTAAGCAGCATGGAAACTCTGAAGTTGTTTTCTCAGATTCTCAATGTGGCGGAAGGTCAGCCTGATAACGACGAAGCAGAATATTACACCAGACAGGAACAAAGAAGGCTACCGTCGACTTCAGCTTTCGATATTCTGTACTAACATGTAGAAGAAAAAAAACCACCTAAAACACCAACGAGTGATAGTATGTTAGAGATTATATAAAGGTTGTTTAAATTACGCAAATGTAGAGTTAACTGTGTCGTTAAGTCCTTGCTTATAATTCTTTGGGGTTAGAATTAAAATATTTTAAAATATGTCGAGTCTAAAACGAATTTTGTAATTTTTTTAATTATATTTATCGAGTCCATTAAATACATATACATGTATTAAAGTTTGCATCAGTTATAAAATCTAAAGTGGGTTATATTATTTTTGTGATTAATTTTGACTCATTAATAAAACAAATTTAATTTCCTTTTTATTAAGTTAGTGTTAGTGACCATTTTGTTGGAAGTGAAAATTTTAGAATTTAAATAATAAATAATAAATAAATATAGAGAAAACAAAATCTGTTTAGTTTTTAGAAATTTGTGCTCTAACGTTTTATAAGCAGGAGACAAAACCTCGGTATTTTGCATATTGTTATTGAATTACTGTTACTATTGTTTTATTATTATTATTATTATTATTATTATTATTATTATTATTATTATTACTGTTATTACTATTACTATTATTATTATTATTATCAGCTAACATTATTCTTGTTAAACCTCTGCTGCAGGCTATAAGTGCTTCCCATTTTTAATATAATTACAAAAACGTGGTGCTATATTTCAACAATGAATAACATATATAACTGTAATATAAGTATAATATCCATATTATATATGCCTGTGTATACACATACAGACATTGTAAAAAAAAAAAAATCACTTTGTAAGTACATGTACAAATGTTTTTGTTTTATATATGTTGCATATATGTGTGGATTAATGCAGAAATATTATGCTGTATGTTTTCAAACTGTATTTTTGTATATAACAGTTTCAAAAGAATATTTTGTAAAAAGATACTGAAACGAAAAACAGTCAGTGTTTAGTTTAACATTAGTTATGTTTTAGTTACAAACGATTAGTTAGTTTCACCTTTCTGTTACTAAGCGTTGGTTACCATTTTAATATAGTTTCAAGACATTTATCACTTTTTTTTAGGTTAAAAACATTTGTTATTTTTTTGAGTTACAAAACATTACTTGCTCTTTCAAATTAAAAATAAGGGTTACAAATTTAACTTACATATTTGTTACGGTTCTAAATTACACATCCAAAATTTAAAAATAATTTTAAGTTAAAGATCAAAACTGAAACCTGAAAAATATGGTTTATTTATTTATTATAAATGTTATATATTAAAGGACCAAAACAACACTATAAAAACTCTTATACTTTATTTTCACAAATTTAAGCCTTCCTTTGTAACTTAATACTGTGATGTTTACACCACATAACAACAGGAAAATTAAGGTAATAAATTATCAACGTGTAACGCAACAGCAAGTAACTGCGTGAATTACGTTACTAATAAAATGTTAACTGCAAGAAGCTGCTTCTAGGATCAGTCACACTGATTCCGTTGACACGAAATTCATCATCAGGTGCAGCCACCTTTGCATATTTTCATCTTAGAAACAGGATTGAGAAACCTGTTTTACACGACGTTTTCAAATGTCGTCATCTACATCTCCGAGTTAACTGATTCATTAGTCTCTTCTTTTTTTTTTTTTTTTTTTTTTTTTTTAGTTGAGATCTCTCCCAATTATATCTTTCTTGACTACTTACTGTAAATGTTTGAAGGACGTTCGCAAATAGCATGTGTAAAAGTGATGTCAGCTTTGACGCTTTCTTCGTTTTATTTCTAACTCAGTTATTTAAATATTAACGAGACTTGGTCAAATAAAGCACTGAGTGCATCTCTGTTGTTGCAGCAGTGTGCATTCTGCTCTTCAAAATAGCAGAATCCTTTCCTTCGTCTAAGTAAACAAACGAAATTAATTATGTCGCCCCCGGTACAAAAAAAAAAAAAAAAAAAAAAAAAAAAAAAAAAAACTTGCCACAAGACAGAAACCAATTAAGGTTTACGAATTGTCTGATGTTATGAACGTATTTTTTTTTTGTTAGAATTTTAAGGTATTTAATACGACAATGTACCATACCATGCTTGACTCTACACTATACTATACACGTCACTATACTATACTGTATTACACTACTTAATACTAGATTACACTACACTATACCACACCACACTACACCACATTATACTATATTACAAATATAATTTGTAATATAGCTCATCAAAATAAATACATTTTACTATGGAAGAATGTTTAAGCATATTAAACCACCGAGAATCCGTTAATCTGACTTTGATTGCTGTCTATATTTAACATCAGTGAACGTACTCCGTGAATAATAATAATAATTATTAAAAAAAACATATAATAATATTTTTTATTTAACCAGTAACTGCACGTATTTCTTGCTTGGTTGATTTTATTCAAATGTTTTATTATATTATATATATATTACATATTTGTATATGAAAGGACGTGCTGTTTAGACTTTGAGTTGCGGTTCAGTTACTACAGAATTTAAATCATGAAGCACTTTATGATAAAAATAGAGTATTTGTTATTTTATTAATATGCAAATCCAGATAAAAAGAGAAATCAACCGGCATCTTTCTGTCTTCTGCTGTATTTTTTTTTGCCAGTCACTGTTTTGTCTTTATAATGAAACTAAAATTTCTAGTATAAAATCAATGGTTCTCATTTTATTATTACTATTTTGTTTTTTTTAAGTTCCTGACCTGCTCTATTATTAAACTCAGTTTATATGTTCTATGCATGTAGTTAGATGGGTTTATCTGAAACCTGTTTGAGTGCATTTTCTAAATATTTCTCGTATGTGTTATTGGTTATAGTTGTCATAATGTTATGATAATAAGTGAAATGTTTAGAGACATATGTTATAAACATTAAAAACGATGAAATGAAAAAAACGAAACGATATGTTTCTGTGTGTATGTGTGTGTGTGTAAATAAAATATATATATAATTAAAAATTAAGAAAAAAATAAATTTAAATAATTAAATAATAATAATAATAATAATAATAATAATAATAATAATAATAATAATAATAACAACAACAACAACAACTATAATAATAATAATAACAATAATAAAAGACTTTAGAGGAAAAAATCAACCAAAAAGACCCTCAGGCATGAACAGACACACATAGAACAAACATACACACCCATACAAAAGGAAAACACTTACATAAATAACTCTTCTTTCTCTCGCCCCCGCCACCCACTGACTCATTACTGAAACACAAAACTTCCACAAAGATATATCTAAACCTGCCTGTATGATGCAATGGTAAAAAAAGATACTGAAAATTACTAGGTTCATATTTTACTCATTTGAGAGGTTTCAGGCAACCATTGTACGCTCTCTAACTTACCCGTTAAACGAATATAATTAGGTACTCAGAAAACAGACAGCCTATTATTTTTGAATACACGCATTAGACATGCTAGGACAATGGATATGCACATTTTAAATGATTAATTATTTAAAATGACGCTGTCTTTTAAATCTGAGAAACAGTTATCTGACCAAGTCTCGTTAAAAAAGATATTTGAAAAAAAGGATAAAAAGAACGAGACTATGAACGTATAGACTCGTTAAAAAAAAAATAATTAAAAAAAAAAAATAAAAATTGTAGAATGAATAAGCTTCTAATAGTTAAATGAAATTATTAAATGTACAGCTGCTTTCAGATTAAGTAATAAAATTTTAAAAAATACAAAAGTATATATGTATATATCTGTTTAACAAAAGTTAACCTTTAATATTTACATACAATACTGAGACTTCTTTGTATCTTACCCTGTTTGTCTTTCCTTTAACTATACCAGGAGATTTTAAAGTGATATTTGTAATATATGCATAATATCCTTATATACATTATTAAAATATACAACATTCTTTATATTCACTAATTATCAAAAATATACGATGTATTTAATTAAATACTTTGCTTTAATTATTTAACGAAACATAATTGCTTTATTTTAATATTTAATTTATGATACACATATTAATTCATGCACACGTAAACACACACACACACACACACATACGCATACACTGACCCGCATACATCACACATACATTGACGAACACATTTATACATAAACACAGATATACAATCAGATATACAATAAACCGTCATACTGAAACATACATGCTAACACATCTGCCAGCTCGAACATATACAAACACACACAAACGCACATACATACACACAAAAAGGATATTAGTAATATTTTAATACAATTATTATTTGATATTATTATTCTAAAGGAAGATAAGTAATTAACAAAAACTGTATAACAACTGTGTGCATATATCAAACATCCATTTTTTTTTTTTTTATAACGTTCTATGTCTGTACCATTTCCTGCATAATCCAGGCACCTGTGTATAGAAGTCATTGTGTTTACCTCCTGTATCAAGAGTTTTGTATTATTACCTATATAAAGAGGCCACCTGAGCATACGTGCTTTCCGTGGCCTACGTATGTAGCATGTTGTTTGTGTTTTGTGTTGTCGCTACGACTTTCTCATACGTACGCACGCACTTGCCCCTTAACACACACACACAGAGATATATATTCATAAACAACAGCAACAGTAGTTATAATAATAATGATGACGATGATGATGATGATGATAATAATAATAATAATAATAATAATAATAATAATAATAATACATGTGTGTGTATTTGTATGAATGCAGTATAAATCTTACAGTATGATTCAACTGTAATATATATATGTATGTGCGTATGTTGCCTGGTTCATTGGGAGTCATACGCACATCCACCCACCAACCCACACCCACACACACACACACACACATTAAAAATAATAGTAGCAGAAGCAGTAGCAGTAGCAACAGCAGCAGCAGTAGCAGCAATAAGTAGTAAATAAATAAAGATAAACAACATTTGTCATACAACTGAGAAAGACACTCCTGTAGACCCTCGCGGCATTCACGTCGACTTTAATTCATTCTTCAAAAGCTTCGCCATAGCAGGCAAAAAGCTATTTTAATTTAAAATGGCCGCGGCAGTGTCCTATTAATATTGAATTATATTAACTGCTTGTTGCAGGCCCGACCAATAACCTACAGTTGCAAGAAAAAAAAAAAAAAAGCGAGTGAAAGCTTAACGAGAACTCGGTATAATATTTCGATTGACTAACACAAGCGAGAGAAGCGTTCTCGAAACATCTGATTGTTTAGACTGGTGCACTGCAGGGTGCCCCCACATTGTAACGTAAAAAATGTTACGCAGAAGTCTGTTGTTGATTTTATTTTTTTCTATACACCGAAAATTATATCTAATTCATAGTCGTGTAAGAAAGGTATTTTGAATGCAGAGTTTGTGTTACTTGCTGATTAATACACCCAAAAAGTCAATTTATTTTTTTGCTGGGGTGTCGTTAACCAAACAAATAAATAAATAAAGTCCATGTAATTAATTATACATTATTAAAGTTTGCAACATTCTTTGCTAGTTCTAGACATGGTTTTAAATGAAATCTTTTACGGTTTATGTACTAATTATCTGTAAGTTGTAAGTAGATTAGCGTGCAGATTTTGCGTTACACAATCGTATAATTATGTCCAGATGATTCAGACAGACACACACACACACACACACACACACACACACATCAAAAGTCAATCTTCATTTTAAATTTGTTTATTTAGCTGTAACGGCGTTCGTTATTTCACGTATTTAGGCAAAAATTACACTGCTAAAACAAGTTTCCATTGTGTGTATGGCGTTAGCAGTAAATTTGATACTGATTTTCAAAATGTAAAAATGTTATAATTAAATATACTGATCTAAATTATGTTAAAACAATTATTTTGATGTCATCTTCGTTAAAAGAAAATATAATAACATGCAAGCACAGCCATAAACAAATAAATAATTCATAATAATAATAATAATAATAATAATAATAATAATAATAATAATGATGATGATGATGATGTTGATGATGATGATAACAGTAATAATAAATATTAAAAAATTAGTCTACAGTGATGATATTTATCAGTAATAATGAAATATTAAAGTATACATGGATCATAAAACAGAACACTGTATACATCTACAACCGTGACATCACTGGTAGCAATAAATAGCAACATCTACAGCAACAAAAAAACAACAACAACAACATCGCGGTCAACAAATCATCAACGAAAATGACCACACGAAAGGAATCCCTAACCATTTGACAGCCGACAGACCCGATTTCTTTCAGTAATTCGTGACCTCAGTTGCAACCCCACAACAAAACACACTTGGTCGACAAGGAAACTATAATGACATGTTATGGGTTATCGCCCTCACACTGAGAACGTTTGCTACAATGGACGGCCAAAACCACAGCCCGGATCGACAGTTTGTTTGTCAGCTAAACCCAGAAGTAAGATTACGAACAAACGTGTCTGTTTGATACACAGGGTTACTAAAGTTACGTTTAAAACTGTTCACACAATGGCCTTTGTGTGTGTGTGTCTGTTAGTCTGTGCGGTGGTGTGGTTGTCTGTAAACAAAAAGAAAAAGGTTTAGAGTATGAGTACGAAGAGTTTGTAAGACGGAGATGTGTGTTGATAGAACAGAAATGAGAATGTGTTGAGTTAAAATTACAAAACTGTTTAAATAAGGGGAAACAGTCTCACAGAAACAGATAGGATAAAATTATTAATAATAATAATGATAAAAATATGAAATAAAGACAACAACAAAAAAAAAAAAAAAAAAAAATTAAAATAAAATAAATAAAGAAATAAATAAAGAAACAAAGAAAGAAAGAAAAAATAGAAAAAAGATTAACAAAAAAAATAAAATAAAATAAATAACAAGAGATGAAAAGAAATCATTAATTTTCTTTTTCTTTTATCTTAATATCAAAGATTGAAATTTTGTAATTTATTTGTTATTTTTAGAACTCTGCAAGAAATAATATATATATATTTTTTTTATCTAGGGCTGAATCGTTAACGACTTTCTTATTTGTTTTGTTTGTTTGTTTGATTGGGGTTTTTTTGTTTTTTTTTTTTTTTTTTTTTTTTTTTTTTAAGTTTGTGTACTTTTTTCAATAAACTACGCAAATTATAAAAATAATTAATAACAAAACGTTTCGAATCTTTTTACCTAGCTATTATTTAAATGTCACACATAAACACTTAAAAATAAAATAAAATAAAATAAAATAAAATATAAATAAAAATAAAAATTAAATATAATAACAAAAAAAAAGAAAGAAAAGTAATAGTAATGATAATAATAAAAACAACAACAACATCAACAACAACAACAACAACAACAACAATAATAATAATAATAATAATAATAATAATAATAAATATGAAAAATAATCGGTGGGAACAAAAATAAAGGCAATAAACTTTCAAACTAACAAAACAAAATAACTTAAAATAAAATATAAGTGAGCAAATAAATACAATAATAAATGAAATGAATGAATGATAGATTCAAAGAAGTCTTTCTTCACAGTGATAATATTCCAAATAGAACAACTTGAAAATCAAGTTTCAAGTAAATTAATGATGTATGTCTCAGTTTGTACGGAATGTCAGGAAACTGACGCAAGAGAAGACAGTTCTGTTAGATTATCATAATTTGTTTCTGATTTTTTTTTTTTTTTTTCTTAAATACTACACAAAGTGCATATAGAATGGATGGTAATCATTCTTTTAAAAAATATATATACAGCTGCCAAGAGCTTGAAATTAACATCGCTGGATGAAGGTCACCAAGGTTACCACAATGTGTGTCCTAACTTTGAAAACTGGTCATTCATATATAAACAACTAAGCAATAACAACAACAACAACAATAACAACAACAAATTTAAATAATAATAATAATAATAATAATAATAATAATAATAATAATAATAATAATAAAATATAAAATAAAAAGAAGAACATTTTGTAATCATTCAGAAAAAAAAAAAAAAAATTAAAAAATAAGAATAAAATAAAATTATATTAAATAAAGAAATAAATAAAGAAAGAAAGAAAGAAAGAACGAAACAAAACAACAACAACAACAAAAAAGTAATACTCTCAAAACGATTTGTGACTGCTCAGTCTTCTGGATATATTTGTTATTATTACAAGTAGACATTAGTATTCTCCCTTGCTTTACGAAATTATTAATTTTCCTATTTTTTTTATTTTAACTATTCGAATTATCTCCAATTTTTTGTTATTAAAACAATAAGTTAGAGTCAGTAAGATTTTAGCAAAGCTGACGCATTTTTCCTTTTATATAACTTTTTAAAATTTTATTTGATTCATTTTTACCTTTTCTTCACCCGACAGAGTGCTTATTTATTATTTAAATATAGAAATATATACTTATATTATTTGTAATAAATATATGAGATGTAGTAACAATGGCAATTGTGATAATAATACACAACAACAAAATACATGTATTTGTTTATTGGTTAGTTAATACGTATTCAAAACAAAATGTGAGAAAAATGTATAAATTCAATCGTTAATCATATATATATATATTAATAACTAAAAATAATAATAGAGATTTACATAAAAAAGTATAAATGATGAAACAGTACAGAACAGTTAATATTTTGCAAGAACATCACTGGGTTTGGGAGAAAATGTTCCTCAGCATTACTCATTAATATTCATCATTTCGATTCCTATCCCCCTCTCTGAAAATTCAGACGCGATTTTCGAAGGCTTGGCTGCGATCAGCTGGAAACGATTCTTGAGAGAGAACCACAGATCACGGACCTTCTTTTCTCCCAGACATTGTTTCACTCTCAGCCAATAGGAAAGAGTCGACTGTTTTCGACAGCCGAGGGGTCCGCCATTGTGAATTCTTGCGTAGTCTTCGCAAGTAGGAGTGCGTCCTCCAGTGCAGTACGTTCCAAATCTTCCTGTGTACGTTCTTACACAGTCAGCGGCGCACCCGAAATCCTGTGTGCATTGCTTCCATCCTGTTTTAAAAAAATACAAACATGATTTATTACGATTAAAATCTTGTATTGAATGTGTCTTTCCCTCCTTACTATATGTGTTATATATGTCTGTCTGCCTGTCTGTTTATGGGGAGTTGTACCGTAAAAGGAATTTCATAAAAGAACATTGAATTATTTATAAAATTTCAATACTGATTAATTGTTATTTATATAATTCTATCCTCAGCAGTGGATAGAAGCAAACTCTATATATTTATAAATGCTTATAATACAGCTACATCTCATTAAACCGACTATTTGAAAAAAAAAGGCATAGAACAAACAAACAAACAAACAAACAAATAAATAAATAAATAAATAAATAAATAACTACTACTACTACTACTACTACTACTACTACTACTACTAATAATAATAAATATAAATAAAAATAATTATTAAGTACGACCAGTCTAAATACATTGTTTCAAGTCTAAGGCATTTTTGTTGTGTATTATTTTTCTTATTTATTTATTTATTTATTGTTTTATTTATTTAATTAATTATTTATTTATTTATTTATTTATTTATTGTTTTATTTATTTATTTATTATTATTATTATTATTATTATTATTATTATTATTATTATTGATGTTGTTGTTATTATTATTATTATTATTATTGTTATTATTATTATTATTATTATTATTATTATTATTATTATTATTATTTTAGAATGAAACATGACGTCTACAGTAGTCTTGTTTATATGCCCAGTATGTCGTGATATTTTGTTACCTGCGCCAGGTCTGTAGCAGTCATTCCAGTAAGGATACTTAATCTGGTAAGGTCCACAAGAAAGTGAACCCATATCTTCTTGACAGCCTATTTGTTGACACTGAGATTCAACCTGAATATACATACATACATATATATATATATATATATATACACACACACATACACACACAAACACACACACACACACACACACACACACACACACACACACACACACACACACACACACACACACACACACACACATATATTTATTTACTACTATTACTACTACTTCTAATAATAAATAAACATATATATATATATATATACACACACACACACTCACTCCAGGTTGTACACGTGTATATCTCTTTCCTCTGATCTCTTTCAGTATGTGTGTGTGTGTGTGTTTGTGCGTTTGTGTGTATATGTACATGTATTATATATAAATTATACTCACTTGACAGATACACTGCAGGCAACCGTCACTGATTTCTAAAAGAAAAACAATGATCATGATAAAATAATTAGTAATTATGCTGTGTACTACTACTACTACTACAACTACAACTACTCCTCCTCCAACTACTACTATTGTTTCTACTACTACCATCTCTGATTATCTATACTTTATCAGTATTAATTTTTCTATAACAATTGTTAATACAATTACAGTCACAACTACTTCAAATATGACTACTATTATACTTCTACTACTTCAAATATGACTACTAGTAAACCTCTGCTACTACTATTGTCACTAATACTACGTCGTTTACCATTACTACAACTATTACTGCTATACTACTGGTATAATACTATTGATACTATAGCTATGACTATTACTAAACTAATCCTACTAATAACTATTATACTGTAAGTATTACTGCGTCTACAAAACTTTCTACAATTGCTACATTACCTGAATGTACGACGCCCAGTGACGACAACAAAAGGAATAAAACTCTCCACATTGTTTTTCTTCTTTAATCCTAAAATAATAATAATAATAATAATAATAATAATAATAATAATAATAATAATAATAATAATAATAATAAGATGAAGAAGAAGAAGAAGAAGAAGAAAAAGAAAATGAAGAAGAAAAAGAAAATGAAGAAGAAAATGTCAATGATAACAGTAAAAACTACTACTACATCTACGACTACAGGATTAAATTTGACTTTTTAAACTCTGTAATGAGTACTTTTTTTAATGATGTATATGTTTTCATTGCAAGTAAAAAAATATAGATAATTAAGATATACTTACAGTGATCTATCTATCTGTCTATCTATCTACACACACACAGATTAACAGATCACTGTATTGTATATGTTATCCATCTACCATACTATACTTTTTTCGAGGCTGAACAGTGACCCGATTTATATATTATTTCATCGCGACTGTTTCTCACTTTCATTACTTGAATGATCAACTTGACTATTTATCCTTTCTAGACAGAATCGAAACCCGAAATTAAGAATTATAATAACGATATTTAGAAATAATAGTAAGTACGTACCGATGGACGGGGTATACCAGGAAGTACAGTAAATCACGTGAATGTTGAAACTTCCTGGTTGTTTTCCTCATACTTGACTAGTTTCGGGTTCTTTGTTCTGGATATTGAGAGGTAAAGTTAGCGGTCACCGATCAGGTGTGACAAATATTCGCAACGTAAAATATTTCTGTAAACTTATTTTTTCCTACATACATGTTTATTCATTTATTATTATTATTATATTATTATTATTATTATTATTATTATTATTATTATTATTATTATTTTTAAGTCATGTTTCTGAGACAAAACGATTTACTAAACCACTCCACAGTGCGTAGCCAATGATTGTGTTGGTTTTTATATCATTACTTTCAGTCGCAGGTATTGCCTGCAAACAATTTCCAAACCATTTGTCACTACAGTTGCGCTTTCGTTTTGAACATTTCCTATCTGCTGGTCATCAAGCTGCATTTTGAACCCTGAAATAAAACACGAGAGCAAAAGTCATCAAAGAAGACCATTAACAGACAGGCGTATCGCTGTCACAGAGCTCTGTCATTGTCATTGGTAACATGTCTCGTTTGATAACGGTTTTATCTCAAAACGGTCTGTTGGTTCTTAGACGTAAGTGCCAAAGGAGCGGACCTTAAGTGATATTATCACATATTTCATAGAATTGTGGCTGTCAAGTGGTTATATATATATATATATATATAGACGGATTCTGTGATGTAGTGTTTTTATGGGACAGGAGATAATAGGAAGACTTTAGTAATGTCAGATATCTGTATACGAGTGATCTGTATGTGTGTGTGTGTGTGTGTGTGTGAGAGAGAGAGAGAGAGAGAGAGAGAGAGAGAGAGAGAGAGAGAGAGAGAGAGAGAGAGAGAGAGAGAGAGAGAGAGTTAATCTAAGCAATAATCTGTTTCTGTGACCACGTTAGTTAGTATTTGTGTGTAAACTCTGTTATAAGTACTTCATTATTTATCTACAAAGCAGAAATAAAAACTAGAAGCAAAACATCAATAAATTAATTTTCCACCATTTTAATAGATTGTGCATCATTGAAAACATCAATATTCAGTTTAATTCAACAAATGAAAATAAACAAAATGTGATGAAAAAACCCCAACAATATGTATTAATTTACAACATAAAGAATTATTAAAAACAAGAAAAACGATGGCTACCATCCAACCTGCAGTGTTAGCTTTATTACAGCTATTACGGTACGTTGACGTCACTTCCGCCTAACACTCATCTAGAAGTAAGTTTTTAAAATATCTTTTTTCGTCTTGGTTTACTTTAGCAAGATCATAAATAAAAAACAAACAAAAAAAACACCCATTCAACCTCTCTATGAAAACAAAATCGCAGTAATATTAAGAGCATTATTAAAACAATGCCCATGTATTTAATTTATAATTTTCCCGTTGAAACAATAGACATGACAGACTAGAATGTAGAATTCTGTATGTTTACATAAATGTAAAATGTAAATCCTATGTTCAGAAATAATGTAAAGTTAGTTACAAAACAACTGCAGAAAAGTATATTTAGAAAACTAATTAAGTATGTTATTTAAATATGTGCAATCTGTAACATTAAATGTTTTAATTAATGTTACTTAAACTTTCTATTTCAATGTATACAGTTCTTTAGTTTTAATAGTGAGGAAATGCATGTTGGCAAATTCATGAATGCTTGTCATAATAAAAATAAACAGGACCAAAACATCAGTGGTGAAATGTCTAATAAAAAATTTCAATAAAATAAAATAAAGTATTTACTAATTTATTTATAATTTCTGTAAGTGAAAATACAATTCAATCATGTTTTACTTTTAATTCCAAATTTACAATACTAAAAACATCTCATTAGAAATCATAAAACACACACAAACATACATTTTATTTTTATAAATTATTATTTTAAAATATTTTTTTTTCTCACAAATATCAGTTTACTTTTTGTTAAACAGCAGCAGTGAACTAAGAGTACTGCTATTGTCATGATACTGGGAGTGGAGTGCTGATCACAATTGGATGCCACTTTTCAAAATTTAGGAGCTTAGTATAAAATGAATGATAAATGAATTAACTGTTTAATACAACACAAAACAATGCTAGTAATATGGCTACACAGTTTCCTCATTAATAATTAGTTCAGGGTACAGATGAAAGTTTATTTAAACACTCCTCAGAAGTAGAGATTTATTCAGGATGAAAACTCAGGGAGCACAGGGTTTATCCTTTCACTATCTGATTGTAACTTAAAGTCTTATCACAGAACCCTTTGTAATTCAAATCCTGTTAGCATAAATACTACATTAAAATCAATTCATTTTTGTGAAAAAACTATTTAAAAATAACAGAAGCCGTAATTTAAATTGTTTTAACAATGACAAAATAATTACTCCTTATCAAAACTCAAACTGAATTTAAAATTATGACACAGCTTCAAAGGAAAAATTATTAAATAAATATAATACACAAATCTGAAAAAAACTGAAAATATAAAACATCTAATAAGCTAATGCAGTGATGACTTGTAATTAAAAAAAACTTTGGTATTAGACAGAAATGAAAATCGAGCCAAAATACATCACATATTAATATCAAATTATTATTTAGGAATAGTGAAATACACATTACTTAACTGCTCATATAAAAAATGATGACATCACAAGACTAAAGGTAATAAGACTTTAAAATGTCACATACATCACACACATAAAAAAAATCATAATAAATAAATAAAAATAAAATGGAAAACTAGAAAAATAAAATGTACATTTGATCACAATGCTTATGAAAAATGAGGAGTTTTCCAACACCTGTGAGGAATAATAAAAAAATGTAACCAGTATTAAAGAAAAAAAGAGATTATTTAATATAGAAAAAATAAAAATAAATACAAGTTATACAAATTTCAGTATGCAATTTACATAAAACAAGACTATGAAATATATACCTGTTCAAACTTTCTTTATAATCAATAAACAATATATTAAATGACCCAAACTTAATTGTTATGATTTTGCTGAAATGTTACTAAATTGTGGTTTATTTTATTTAATAAAGTCTTCTTTTTGCAATTATTTTGTTATGATACAGACAATAAACGCAAAACTGAAAAGTCTAAGTAAGTTTTGCAAATATATTATAGAACACCACAGATATATTTAAAATGATTTAATTATTACATGTTATACATGGAATGGGTGGGAATTATATTAAATAATAATTATTTTAATATAGACCACAACAAAAATAATAATGTTACATTATTTACATGAATTCCACACTTTCTGTTATCAACTTTTTACAGAGTGTGACATATGTGTTTGTAACACAAGAAGAAAACAGAAGTAACCTATAAAGAAAAGATGTTTGTTTTTATTTCATTTTTATTATTATGCTGGAAACAAGTTTATTGTTAATACCCAAACAACATCTAGAGGGCAAAAAAAAAAAAAAATAAAAATAAAATAATAAACATCTCCAAAAGAAAATAAATCAAAACAGTATTAATACTGAAGAAAGAAAGTAGAGAATTTTGAATATGTATTTCTAAAAATCTATTTGAATTAAGAAAAAAAAAAAAAATTATATTCATTTATAATAATAATAAAAGAAATATGCCATAACAAACTAAATTTTAATATTTTTAAAATAAATAAATTCATCTAACATGAAATATACAATCCACTCATTTCATCATTCTCTTAATTTTGATTTGATCACTTCATTATCTTTATCATTCCAATTTTTTTTTTGTAATCTTTTCTTTTAATACAGTTATAAGTGAACAGTCTGGATCCGAATAAAAAGATAAAACTGTAAAATTCTGTTCTCACACACACCATATTCAAATTATGTCACAGTAACAACAACATGACAGCATAAAAACCCTGAGCATTATGTTTTTCTTTTTGAACTCGGCTTATTCTTTATGGCTTTTTTGCTTGAGCTTCCTCCTCCAAACATATTTGTGAACATTTCTGACATATCTGGCATATTGGGCTTTGTGCTGAATGCACTCATCTGTGACTGCATCTCCTGAAAACAGAAATTTATGTAGTTTGAAAAGAAGACAGAATAGCATAATTCAAAATCTCTTTCTTTTTAAAGTATAAATGAATAAATGTTCTGATAAAATTCTTCATACTTGCAATGAATTATTTTACTGTTTTGTGCAATCTAATATCACTTATAACAAGTAACACAATAAATTAGACTAAACATTATCATTTTAACTGTTCATGTCTGTAGTTGTAATACCATAAAGTACATAACAAACAGACAGACAGACAGCTGCCTATTTTCTGATAATCCTAGGATTAACTGAAGAAGAAATTAATATGCTTAGAAACAAAATGACATGAAATAACACCAAACAAATATTAAATTGTGCTCCTTAGTTGCTAAACTTCATTGTTACTTAATACTGAATATAAAAATAAAAACAATTTGAAAATATGCAGAACATATTTAAAATATTTCTTTCTTTCACCAAATTTACATTTTAAAGCTTTGATGTTATTTACAGACTAAATGACTGAACAAATATTATGTGAAAAACACCAATAAAACAGAATGAACTTGTAAATATTTAACAACACTTCATCATATTTTAAAAATTTACTATAGCTGAATGTCAAATGCAAGTTTTGGCAGTTTTTTTTTACACCAGTGATATAACTCTTTAAAAATCACCAATAAAAAGATGACTAGATCATTTTCATTGTAACAGATGCCTGTACACTTTCTGCCACTGATTTGGCTAATTTTATGATTAGAAAGTCAGGATATTTTGACAGGCAAGTAAATATAATAAAACAATAACTTCAGTCGAAACCTTCTCTCATATTTTAAGAAAGACCAGACTTCTGATAAAAATGGAACAATAACCTGAAGTAAGTGGAAAATTTACATTTCAGGTTGACAATCACGTATTTGGCATTAATATCCACTAAAACAATTTCAGATTTCCCTGTCATACTGCACATACAGACATTTAGCCCCAGTCATCAGTAAATCAGGTTAGCTGCAAATTCCACTTGTGCACTTTGTAAGCAGAAGTGATGAAGTTTCTTATGTAAGTCAACAGAATTATCCATAATATGTTGTATTTTTTTACCAGTATTTCATTAAAATTTCACCATCATTTATCAACTAACAGGTACTGATTTACAGGGAATTTTAAATGTAGGATGAAGTAGTAAAGTAAACTCAGTTATCCACAGTTTCCAGTGATGGTTAACCCATATGGTAAATAAATTAAAAACAATTATTTTTAACATATATGATACATACTGTGGCTAATTATTAGGTATACAGGTACAGCTGGACAAAAAAAAAAAACCTACTCAATTAGATACAAATTGCATTTAGCCTTATAGGACGTTTATTTTTATCACAGTTATGACAATAAATAAACACTGAAGAATAAAAAATATGTTAATACCTTTTGTGTTTCTGGATCGGCTGCACTCATCATTTTTGGTAAAACCATGATAAGAAGAAGAGGCAACACCATTGTCAGCACCTGTTGATTAAAAAAAAAAAAAAAAAACACTTCAGGTTATTTAACAATCAAAATTTAGGTCTATTTGTGCCATAGGGACACACATATTTTATCAAAAAAAGCAAACAATTGATTTTCTTAACAAAAAGTGGAATGGTAAAGATTAACAGTAATTAATAATACATTTTCATTGCGGGTGTCTATAAACAGAAAACTATCAATAAAATTTAAAATTAAGTTTTATTTTCCAGAAAACATGTTTGCAAACCTGCCCTTCCCTAACTGAACATTTACTGGTCTGATTACACCAACAAAATTTGTCTTTTCACAATATAAATGAAAAAAAAAAAGTCTAACCAAGCTTTTACAGGACATTTTCACAAACAATTCATACCATTGGATTAAAGAGGAAGTCTTGAACTCTCCACTGTTCTCTGGGTTGAAAATATGTAGCTTTTCCACGGTCTCTGATTTCCAGGGGGTAAGGCAGAGTCTTCACTAGATTTGGCTGCAAGTGATTCACTCTTCGTGCACGGATTTTCCCCTTTGATGTAATATCCACTCTGGCAGACTCAAACAGATAAGAAGGATGTGTGACGTCAACAATAAATGATCCTGATGGTAATCCATGTATAACAAAAGAACCATCACTCCTAAAAGGATCAAAATAAAAAAAAAAACACAAACAAATGAATGTGTGCGGTGTAAATTTTGGTCGGTATTTTTATATTATTAACTTTCATGGTTGATTTCGCACATACTATGTGATGCACATTTTGTTTAAAACATAACAATATTCTATACAGGTAACACCAATGATTCTGGTAGTAGTGTACACTTTAATGTAATTATAGATTATATTTGTAAAACAGTAAATTAGTAATACGGTGAGATTGTAGTTTATCATTTACCAGTCGTTCTAATAGAAGGTGAATAATGAAAGATTAGTTGACAATACTACTACTACTACTACTACTACTACTACTAGTACTACTACTAACAATAATAAATTTACAAAATCAGCCTTGGAAATTATTACTATTGTTATTCCAGTTTTAATACTTAATAAATATTAACAGCAATACTATTATTACTTTATATTATTAGGTTATTAGTAATACGACTCAGTCACGATAGTCACATCGTCATGATTACGTGATGATAGTGCATGTAAAAAGAAAATCTTCAAAATGAATGAAGCTCACTTTAAATGACCAACATACTGTCCCCCATCAACAAGGATTTTCGTATTTGGAATCCAGTTTTTATCACGAGCAGACATTATCTCAACCTTTCCTTCAATTTTAAAATTTCCTACATCTGCGACTTCTGAGGATGAGGCAAAATAAAGCCCAAAAAGCAGCAATACAAAGTACTTCATATTAAAGCGAATGTAACGGAACCGGAAACAGTACTTTTCGTGACGCGTATAAATAAACTCGGAAAACCTCGTATTTGTTCGGCAACTGTCGGAAAATGAGAATACATATTTCTTCGTTACTGCATGGAAAAGTCCATCATAAAATTTATTCTTCATGCATTTTCTGGGGGGGGGGGGGAATCGACATATTCCATGTTTATTTATTTATTTTTATCTTTGTCTTTATTTCAAGTAACGATAAATGCAGTTTATTATAAATAAAAAACAAATGAATTTCATGATATTTGATATGCTTTTATCTCCCATTTTCAAAGTCAGAATCATTTGTGTACGGGCATCTGTTGCAACGAAAATGATCTATTCATCTTCTTATTGATGAATTTAAAAGAGATATAGCCCTTCCTTAAACCGGCAAAGTTTTAATGAACAGTATATCATATATTATTGTCGTATTTACGTATCTCGTGATTAAAACTCGTTTAAACTAAATAGGTCATAGATTGTAAAACTTTAACTAAGTACATCATACATTGTAAAATATAAACTAAGTACGTCATACATTGTAAAACATAAACTAAGTGAGTCTTATATTGTAAGACATAGACTAAGAACGTCTTACATATGTGAAACATAAACTAATTACATCATACTTTGTAAAACATAAACCAAATACGTTTAACATTGTAAAATATAAACTGAGTCATTGTACACGGTAAAGCATAAACTAAATACGTCAACAAAGTACGTAAAACATAAAGTAAATACATCTTACATTGTAAAAAATAAACTATGTACATCATGCATTGTAAAACATCAACTGAGTACGTCACACATTGAGAAATATAAACTAAGTACGTCATACATTGTAAAACATAAACTAAATGCGCTATAGATTGTAAAAAATAAACTAATCACGTCATAGATTGTAAAAAATAAACTAATTACGTCATACATTGTAAAACTTAAACAGAGTACATCTTACATTGTAAAACATAAACTAAGTACGTCCTTCATTGTAAAACATAAACTAAACATGCCATGCATTGTAAAACATAAGCTAAGTGCGTCTTACATTGTAAAACATAAACGAAATAACTTATTATGTTAATAACATTAATAACAATTGAAACCCTTAACAACGACCGATATTGCTTTGTTTTATAATTATTTCTTTATGTACAAAATTTCCCCTTTTCACTGGAAACTCGGGTCTGTTGGCTCAAATCATGGCACAAACAGCGTGATTCAGTATCGTTTGAACCTGTTTGGTCTCCTCACGTTTGAATTTCTTTTTTCTTCTTTTTCTTTCTTTTTCTTAATTACAACAACAACAACAACGACAACAACAACATCAGGAATAATAATAATAATAATAATAATAATAATAATAATAATAATAATAATAATAATAATAATAATAGTAGTAGTCTTTATCGTCGTTTTCATAATTATTATTATTTTACTTGTAAAATTTTATTGATTCATCAATTATCGTCATCATTATCGTTGTTGTTGCTGTTGTTGTTGTTATTATTATTATTATTTTAAAATATAAACTATGTAAAGAACTGTTTTGTAAATAAAACAATAGCTGAAAATAAAATAAAAACAAACTATTGTCAGAAACCCTTTGGCTACAAATAAAATAATATTACTTGAAATGCAAAAACATTTATTGATTAAAATGCCTGTACTGTTTTAAAGAATTTGCTAAAAGTAAAATAAAAAAATAATAAAATGAATTTATTTTACATATATTTCAAGAGAAAGTAATAAAATGTGACGTTTATCTTATTTTTATCGCATTTTATTTTTAATAGCCTGTGTCAATGATCAGCAAATATGTTTTTATTCGAGTATTTGCATTTCAAAATAATGTGCAAAAACTCATAAAGAGAGAGAGAGAGAGAGAGAGAGAGAGAGAGAGAGAGAGAGAGAGAGAGAGAGAGAGAGAGAGAGAATTCCATACTTTCAGTTATCAACTTTTTATCATCTTGAATAAATTAGATTCTGAAAACACAAATAACCCTTTTTTATTATTACGCATATACACTGGAAACAAGTTTATTGTTAATACCCAAACAATATCTAGAGGTCAAAAAAAGAAAAAAAAAAAAAAAAAAAAAAAAAAAGAAGAAAAATAATAATAACAGTAAACAAATTTGAATAAGTAAAATAAATATTAATAATAATAAACATCTCCAAAAGTAAATACAGTATTCCCTCGCTATTCGCGGGGGTTACGTTCTTTACCCCCCCGCGAATAGCGAAAAACCGCGAATATTGGATGCAGTTTTAAAACGTCTATTATGAGATTATATATATGGTACTAAATGCTTCCCAAACATTTTCTAAAGACACTCTTACTCATTAATACAGTAATAATGTAGTAATATTGCATGCAGTTATGTATTTCACTAATGTAGTAATGATAATGTAAACACATTTTAATTTTGTACTGAAACAATATTTTAATCAGAAAGAAACGTAAGTACATGAGGACAGTAACACCGCATAGCATAGTTACCCATACAGTATTACTGCACCGTAAAGTCATTTTCTATGCGTACAACATATGTATTAGAATTGACAGAAAGTGGAACAAATTTAAAGGCAAAACAGACAGATAAATACAGTACGCACAGTTCAGGTAATAATATGCAATTAAACACATTATTAATACACGGTCACAAAAAATATGCACTGTATATACAGTGTATGCATTTATAAAAAAAATACGTACTGTATTGCAATAATAACTGAAAAAATTTGATATTGTTTGTGCGGTTTACCGAGCATTTGTTTTTATGACGTTATGACGCTAGCCTGGTATACCAGCATACGATGCGATAGGGTTAAGAGCCTAACCCGCGAATATGCGGGGCCGCGAATGGGGAACCGCGTATAGGTGAGGGTATACTGTAAATCAAAACAGTATTAATACCGAAGAAGGAAAGACGAGAATTTTGAAAATGTAATTCTATAAATCTATTTGAATTAAGATAAATGAATAATACACTCATTTATAATAATAAAAGAAATATGCCCTAGCAAACTAAATTTTAATATTTTTAAAATAAATCAATTCAGCTGACATGAAAAAAACCGTCCACTCATTTTACTATTCTCTTTATTTTCATTTGATCAAATTATTATTATTTTTTTTTGTTATCTTTTCTTTTAATACTTCATAATTCTGGAAACTAGCGAAAGTACCGCACATATGTCTGTCAGTGCCGGGAATACACCAATATTTCTCACAACATAACAGCCAACGCATCCGACACGGGATATACAAAAAGTTGGAATCGCCGAAACGAAGTTTAGTGAGAAACAAGTTGAAGTTATGTCAACCATGAGGTAATATTCATACGTATACTTTTTTAATTTGTTATGTTAGACACACACACACACACACACACACACACACACACACACACACACACACACACACACACACACACACACACACACTCGCACACAAACGCACGTATACACACATAAGAATATGCATATTGCGGCTTTAAACGTGTTTTTGTGTAGGGGATATTAGGTTGAAGTAAAAGGGACACAGTATTTTGTCATTTTTAAACACTTTAACAGTAACACTAAGGAAATTTTATAATTGCAGTAGCATCTGTAGTTAAATCTTAATACACATGCTTGATATTCAGACTGAAAAACACAGTCCGATTAAGTGAAATATTTATTTTTTCGGTATGTTTCCACCCAACCCGCGCATTAAGATGTACGTTTGTTTCACATATGTATGATGATTTTTATTAGACGACAAACACTGAATGATTTATGTTTGTTACTTTTGTCTTCATTTAAAACAAAAACATCCAAAAATTATCTGCATCTCGGATAATGGTATGTCGCATTTGTTTGGTTTTCTCATAGAATATAACGTCTTCTGTAAATATTAATTTTTACAGCTGACAAAGAAGTTGCATTAAATATAATTATATATATATATTAATAACATCCAATTTCATTTTTTTTCGATAACATAGATATGTATCGAATTGTGCATTAATATAAAAACGAAAACTGTATTTGATACTGTTAGTTAATGAAGGTTTTTTTGTTTTTTTTTGTGTTATTTATTACTATTATTTTATTAATACATTTTCTATGCCCGGATCTTCCTCGTAAACTTGTTTAGCCTCTCTCTCTCTCTCTCTCTCTCTCTCTCTCTCTCTCTCTCTCTCTCTCTCTCTCTCTCTCTCTCTCTCTCTCTCTCTCTCTCTCTCTCTCTCTCTCTCTCTCTCTCTCTCTCTCTCTCTCTCTCTCTCTCTCTCTCTCTCTCTCTCTCTCTCTCTCTCTCTCTCTCTCTCTCTCTCTCTCTCTCTCTCTCTCTCTCTCTCTCCATTAAATTATTACGTATTCGAGAAATTCATATTTTATGTTTTATTTATATTTTCAGGTTTTCACACAACGTGTTTACCTTATTTCTTGTTGCCTTCTATTTGGGCACAGTTAGCGCTAAAAAGTAAGTAAAAAAACTTTTAATTAACGTTATTATAACGTTTCTATAATTAAGCAAAATAAGAAAATATAAAAAATGTAAAAACTTTCTTTGTTATGCGTAAGGACCATATAGTTAGCAGTAAGGAATTTTTAAAATCTCCTTCCTACACGTAGGGGAAAACACAATATCACGGATGAAAAATAGATCATTAGATTTATATGTATATACATATATACATGGATACCTATACATACATACAAATATATCCATAAAACAACAACTATTAAAACAATAACAACAGCATCAGCAACAACAACAACGACAAACAATAATAATAATAATAATAATAATAATAATAATAATAATAATAATAACAATAAGAGTAAAAACAAAGAAGATAATGATAATAATGTTTTAATACTGTCATGTTATTCTTCTGTTTTACAGCAGTTACATTGTGCTGTGTCCAAAGACCTTTCGTCCTGGACTGGATTTTGTCGTCAACGTAAACATTCTCAAATCTACTGGTCCTGTCACGGTGAAGTTGGAACTGTTCAAATCTTTGAGAAGCGTAGCATCGACTGTCAGGACGGTTATACAAGGTAGCAATTAATATATGTCTGACTATTACCCTACACGCCAATCTTTTTACCTGCCTATCTACTTACCTACCTGTCTATGTACCTACCTATCTATATACCTATCTACCTACGTACATACTTATTTGTCAGCTAGAATTTGTCAGTAGTTTTCTGCACTCTATCAGTATGTATATCTTTTTAAGAGTAAATTAGTGTTTAAATTAGATACAAATTTCTAATTCTGATACAGGAAAATAATGGAAACAACGATACAGGAAAATAAAAAAATGTACCTACATTTGTTTTTAGATAATTTGTATTCAACTAAAAGATATTCATATCTGTAAGAAAAATTACATTTTTTTAATTTGTTTGTTTGTTTAGATTATCCAGGAAACATTAACCTCAAGGTAATAATTTTAATATTATAATAATAAATTGTTTATATTATTTGAATATACTATATAACCTTTCTCATTTTATTTGTTTGTTTGTTTTTATTTTTTGTTTCTTTCTTTAATAATTTAATTTTTTTCTTTATCTTATTTTATTTTTGTTACTTTCTATTTAATTGTTTTCTTTCTTTCTTTCTTTATTTCTTCATTTGAACATTTATTTATGTATATGTTTTTTGTTTGCTACTTAGTTGGTTTATTGATTGATTTATTTATTTTTCTGTGTTTGTTTGTTTGTTTATTTATTTATTGGTTTGTTTGTTTATCGATTTTGGTTTTGGTTTTGTTTTATTGATTGATTGATTTATTCATTCATTTGTCTGTCTGTCTGTCTGTCTGTTTGTTTGTTTGTTTATCCATCTGTGTGTGTGTCTTTATTCTAGATACCGGCTAATCTAAGCTATGGTGACTACAAGCTGCATGCTACAGGAACAGGCGGACTGAAGTTTAAAAATGAGACAACCATCGAGTTCAAAAGTAAAAATGTAGCTCTGTTTATTCAGACTGACAAAGCGATGTACAAACCAGGTCAAACTGGTGAGTAACTACAAAACATTCGTTTTATAAATGTCCATGTTACGCATAGATAATGTGTGCATGCCAGAAATTACCATTTATTTATTTATTTATTTTTAATTAATGAATTAATATATTTATTATAATAATTATTTATTTTTTTTTTTTTTTTTTTTTTTTTTTTTGTTGCAGTGAATTTTCGAACATTTGGAATTTATCCCAGTCTTCGGCTCTATAAAGGAAAGATGACTGTTGAAATTACTGTAAGTTTTCTTCGTGTTGTCTCTAAATTATAGCAGAACTGAGATAGAAAAAAAAAAATCGTTTATAAAATTAATAAACATCAGCTGTTGAATTTGAAAACATTTTTTTTTTTTTTTTTTTTAAAAAACAGGCTAACAGATAATTTACCAAGACTTTTTTGATAAATAGATGTTTTGTATTGTACACGAGATAAAACTATTGTAATTTAAGAAATAGTCTTAAGAGCATTTTTTTTTTGTTTTAATAATAATAATAATAATAATAATAATCATAATAATAATAATATACAGATTTAGAACAATATATAAAAGTAATAAAAAAAAAAAAATAAAACAAATAAAATATAATTAAAAAAACAAACAATTAATATATATCATCTTTTTCTCTCTTTTAACAACAATGAATGTATTACTGTTGTTGTTGTTGTTGTGTATTGATTTCTACAATGTTTAGGACAGCAAGACAAACAAGATAAAACAGTGGAAGGACGTACAGACGTCAGCCGGTGTTTATACAAATCATTTAAAACTCAGCGATCAGCCTCTCCTGGGCGACTGGAAAATCAAAGTTATTGCTGGGGTATGACCTTGACCCTTTAATATCCAGGACCCAATTTCATACGTATTTTCTTTTAGCTTTACATACATACACATACATACATGCATATATAGGTAAAACTAAAACAACAAACAAACAAACAAACAGGAACATTACCCAGCAATTATATTTATAATTTTCTTATGATATTTTATCAAAATATTAAGAAATTTGTATTTCAGAATGTGGCGTATGAACAAACGTTTACAATAGCAGAATATGGTAATTCAAATTTGTAAAAATTTGTTTCATTAAAAAGTATATGCAAGGGTGTCCGTTAAAAAATGTTTTAATACTAGTATCTGCTTTTATATCACAAACTGTGAAAGAAATGAGATGATGTAAAATCTGACAAAGAACGTATGCTATAAACCGTTGAAGTGTGTATTCGTTGATTTATTTATTTATTTTGCTTTAGAGGACATTCTGCATATATCTGTTTAAAAATTGTGTTATAGTTTACTCGTTATCATTTCTTTTACGTCATTTAATTTTCTATCCTTTAATTAGTTTAAGTGATTTTAAATGTATCAAACTCTATTCTGTGGTTTCATAAATTATTTTTATATTTGTTATTTAATACTGCCAAGTGAATGAAACTGTTACTTTGTTATATTTATAAATGTAAAAGATATTATTATTATTTTTATATTTATAATTCAGTACTGCCAAAGTTTGAAGTGACTGTTAGTCTTCCACCCTTTGTACTCACATCAGCTAAAGACGTTCCAGTGAAAATAACAGCCAAGTAAGCTAGTTTTACTCTCTCTCTCTCTCTCTCTCTCTCTCTCTCTCTCTCTCTCTCTCTCTCTCTCTCTCTCTCTCTCTCTCTCTCTCTCTCTAAAATTAAAATTAATATCTATACATTAGACTGTAATGTAAACATTTCAGTATAAGGAAAGTTGTTGTAATGAACATTGTTTTATTTAGATACACTTACGGCAAACCAGTGAAGGGCACTGTTTTCTTGGAGGCTAAAATAGACAAAGCACCAACAGTATGGATTCGTCATCGCGTATCAATGAAAGGAAATCCAAAATCTATTATAAAAAAAGCCCAGGTAAGACTTATTAATTATAATATGAATATTGTTGTTATTGTTGTTCTTGTTGTTGGTGGTGGTCGTGGTTGATTTTTTTCTTCTTCTTTCTTTCTTTTATTATTATTATTATTATTATTATTATTATTATTATTACTGTTGTTGTTGTTTTTTTTTTTTTTTTTTTGTTGTTGTTATTATTTATTTATTTATTTATTTATTTATTTATTTATTATTATTATTATTATTGTTGTTGAAGATGTTGTCATTGTTTTAGTTATTATTGTTGTTGTTATTGTTATTATCATTATTGTTCTTACTGTCG
>CM022670.1:7340160-7391457 GCA_012295275.1 Chrysomallon squamiferum
AAAACTCGATTGTTCAAAAGAATTCTGTTGAAAGTAAATTTAAAACTGGATATGATAACTCAAATACAAATACTCACTGATATTTTGGAAGAGCGACTGTAATAACATAGAAGATATTCAGACACATCGGGTTTTAATCTTTCTATTAACAACTAAGTACAATTACATATATTCTTTCTCTGTGCTTTTCTTACATTCTTTTTTTTTTCTTGATAACAAATCACTTTATCTAAGTTATACAAAATTTAACATCTGACAATAAAGAACAACTGATTAATTTTTATCACTGTTATGTTTTTTTTTTATTGCAGTCTCGCTACAAATAGATATAATAATAATAATAATATTAATAATAATAATATATATTGTAACATATATGAACAGGTATCTATTGTAATGAACAAACACAAAGCCCAGCCGGGACAGGATGTGGTAGTTCAAGTTTCTTCAGAGCCAGACTCACAGGTTCATTTACTGGCCGTAGACCAAAGTGTTCTTCTGCTCAAATCAGGAAATGACATCACACAAGGAAAGGTGCGTTTCCGTTCATAACCATCTTGTACACTGATTAACATATTTATACATTAACTCATTAACATATTCATAGATAATTAACTTATTTTCAAATTTATTAACCATATTCATACATAATTAACATATTTGTAAACTCTTTGTATCATTTATACATAATTATTATATTTGTGAACTCATTAACATATTTGTATATAGTCAACATATTTTGTACTCATTAAATATTCATATATAATTAACATATTCATGATAATTTAAAAACTAACACGGTAAGTAATAATAGTAGTAGTAGTAGTTGTTGTTGTTGCTGTTGTTATTGTGTAGAATTGATAATGATTAGTAGTAATGTTTAGAAATATAAATATTTGTCATCTATTCTAGGTTGTTCATCAGCTACTTGACTTTGATGCAGTTGCTTCCAATAGCTGTAGATGTTGTTGTTGTTAATGTTTTTGTTATTGTGTAGAACTGATAGTGATTAGTAGTGATGTTTATAAATATAAATATATTCCAGGTTGTTGATGAACTACTTGACTTTGATTCAATCACTTCCAACAGAGGGGGATGGTGGTACCCAATCTACTACGGAGGGAGTGATGCCACTTCTGTCTTAAGGGTAAATTTTATCATCATTTATATCGTCGCCGTTGACATCAGCATCGTCGGTCTCAGATGTTACTGCATCGTCATTGCTGATGTCATCCGTATCCTTATCGTCATCATCACTAAAACATATTTACAAACTCTTTACTCACTTTAATTATAGTAAACGTACTTTTCTTTGTCTTACTGTTCTAACTAAAGAACAAATAAAACGACCTGAAGATTAAATTCATAAAGCATTTTAATTATCTTCATCTTTATTATCTTAATTTTTCTTCAGAATGCTGGTGTTGTTGTGATGACCGATGCCTTGGTGTACAAACGCAGTCAGTATTTTTATTTTATCTTAGAAACGTTAAATCTGTATTACCTATGCAAAAATATTTATAGCCATTGTTATTCCATTGTATACAGTCCAGAAAATGTCAGAATGAATTGACTGAAATTTTATCATTTAATAATTAAAATGTGTTGAGATGTTTTTATCTGTTCATTCGTTCTTACAGCCATTTTTAATCATGTTTACTTCTTAATGTTAATTTTGATTCATGTCCAAACTCTGAACTGGTTACAGAACACACTTACTTTTGGCACGGCAGAACAGTTATGACGAGATTTCGGAAAGTACAGGCCACACCTAAAAGTTCCCTCATGCAAGTGAAGAGAGTGAGAAAAATCTTCCCCGAGCAGTGGCTGTGGTTCAATGCCACGTCAAAGTAAGTTATTTTGTTCAAAGTAAAGTAATCGTTATTGTAAAATATCACTTGTAATCAAGAATACAGAGTTACTGTAATTTTACAACGTAACTGTTAGTTCAATCGCTGTTAATTAATTTTCATTGCAACTGTCTGTCTTTCTTCCTGTCTAACAGTTATTTTAACATAGCAAAAGAAACAAAGCATACGGAGTTATTTAATCTATACACAAACGCACAGATACACACATACGCAGACACAAATACACAGACACACACACACAAACACACGTATATACGTATATACGTAAGTACTTTCTATAATTTCAGTTTTGATGGTTTTGCTGAGTTCCAAGCTGTCGTACCCGACACAATCACGTCGTGGGTGGCCACAGCATTTGCTGTCAGCGACACCAAAGGACTTGGAGTTACCGCTGATGCTGCAAACGTAAGTTTTAATGAAAGTGCTGATGCTTTATGACTAATTGACTTTATTTTATTTTATTAATTATTATTATTATTATTATTATTATTATCATCATCATCATCATCATCATCATCATCATCGTTGTTGCTGTATTTTTACTAGTGTAATAAGATATAAAAAATTTATGTTTGTATATAGATTATCGTAAAACTTACGACCATGTTGTATATCCTACACTATGTATGTAAAGTGTAGAAACAGTTTACCATGTTTCAATGTAGCTAATAAAAATACGCTTCTAAAGATAAGTAACAAAACTAATATCACTGGCCTCATTATTTGTTTTGTTTTATTTTACAAATATTACAAATATTAATAGTGTATCTATGATACACCTTCGAAAATTTAATATTTACATTGTCGTTGATTTTTATTTTTATTATTATTATTTTTTTGTTTTTCAGCTGAGAGTATTTCGTCCGTTTTTCGTCAGTCTCAATTTGCCGTATTCTGTGACCCGCGGCGAGACTGTCATTCTTCAAGTTCTCGTCTTCAACTACCTCGGCCAGGATGTCAATGTACTGTGTCGTTTATTCATTCATTCATTCGTTCGTTCGTTCTTTCATTCATTCTTTATTTCGTTCATTCAATCGTTAATTAATTAATCAATTCATTCATTCATTTATCATTCGTTCTTTCGTTGCTTCGTTCCTTCGTTGATTCATTCTTTATTTCGTTCATTCGTTCGATCGTTCATTCATTAATTCGTCTGTTAATTCGTTCATTTGATTGTTCTGATTTATTCGCTCGTTTTTTTCTTCGTTCAATTTACATTAATTATATTATCCATTCATTCATTCGTTTATTGCTTCATGTAGTCATTCATATGGAATATCCTTGATAATAAGTAACTTTTAGTTTATTTATCTTATTTTACAAATGTCATTTATTATTCATCATTAAGTACTTTTACAACTAAAAAAACAACAGCAATTCCCCCCCCCCACACACCAAAAAACCAAAAAGAAAACCCTTAAATATTTCATCATTTATAAATGTTCGTATTAAAAATAATTGATTTTACATTTTACTTACAAATTATTAATTAATCATTAAGATTTTCAAAGTCTTCTTTTTATTTTTATTTTACTCGTTGTTCGGTTATTTAATCTTGTATTTATATTCTTCAGTTATTATTTTATTCTTTTGTTCAGTTATTAATTATTCATTTGGTTTTAAATAGGATATTTTCTTTTCCTGTCCGCGTACCAGGACTTGTTTGAAAAAACAACAAAAAACAGATGAAGATATATGCTATCCTGTCTATAAAAGAAACATTACTGTCAATCAAAAAGAATAACTGCTAAAATTGCTATCGTGGTTTATTTTCTCAGATCAGCACAGATCACTGTAAATTCTCATAATAATTGATGATAATAAAATGTGGTGAAGAAAATATTACTTCGGTTATAAATAACCATTATGAAACTTACGTACAGATAAAGATTGATTTTATTTGAATCATTTTTATTTTTATTTTATTTCAGGTTGTGGTAATTCTTGACAAATCCGCTGATTTCTCTAATGTGATAATTGATTCTACTGGGGTTGAGACAACCGCGTCTCGAAACCAACAAGAAACTATCAGGGTTAGTTCGTCTCTCTCTCTCTCTCTCTCTCTCTCTCTCTCTCTCTCTCTCTCTCTCTCTCTCTCTCTCTCTCTCTCTCTCTCTCTCTCTCTCTCTCTCTCTCTCTCTCTCTCTCTCTTCTTGATTGATTGTTTATTTATGTAATATTTCAGGTGAAAGCAGGAGATGCAAGAAGCGTGTATTTCCCGATCATTCCATCACGTATTGGATACATAGACATACAGGTGTCTGGACGGACAAGAATAGCTGCAGACGCTGTTAGACGACAACTTCTTGTAGAGGTATACACCAGAGTAGAAACTAATTAAACAGATGATATATATATATATATATAAATTTAGTGCAAGAACAAAGAAAGAAAAAGATAAAGGTGTTTCTTATATTATTAACAATTTATTGTACAATATATTTTTGTATTATTTTAATATGAATATTTCTATATGCAGATACGTTAGTAACAGTGTTTTAAATATATTGTTGACGCGATCAGTTATGTTTTTATTTTTATTTAAACTTGAGCGAACCATTTTGTTCATGAACATTTAGTTATTTGCATGTTTAAGTTAATATTTAGCCTTCCGAAAATCCTTGGAAAAGTTTTATTTATTTCAAGCCTGAGGGTCTTCCAATGGAGTACAACAGACCAGTTCTTATCGACTTGAAGACTGCAAACAGTTTTTCTGAGACGGTCAACATAACCTTCCCTCCTAACGTAGTTGACGGATATCAGAGATTGAAAATCTCCGCGACTGGTGAGTCAGAAACAGAAATTACTGAACGACTGAAGTGATTAGAACCAGCGTGGACTCAACAGAGAACATAGTGTGTTAGATAAATGATGAACATAGCCTATTAGACAAACAAGTTATTTAAGTATTTGAAAAAATAATACCACAAACATGTACACGATAAATGATGCTGGAGTGAATAAACCGTTTGAAAATACTAAATGCAATATTCACAGAGATGTTCATGTGTGCAGTTAAAACTGAATGACAGTTTAAAGACTGATGGAATTTAGGAACATCTATCACTCAAAAGACTTTTGTTTGTGTGTGGTCAGACCTTTCTAAATCATAGCCCTCCATCTCTTTCGAGCCTGCTGAAGAATGCCGATGTCTTAAAAGTAGAAAAACTAGAATACTCTACACCTAAACTAAAACTAAAACTAAAACTAAAACTAAAAACTAAAAATAAAAAAAATCAATCAAAAACAATAGCAACAATATAGCGGCTACAATATTTATAACAGTTAAGTTTCTAATAATATTTTCTTTCAGGTGATTTAATGGGCTCCAGCATCAGCGGACTAGAAAACTTGTTAAGAATGCCTTACGGCTGTGGAGAACAAAACATGCTGAACTTCGCACCTGCAGTTTTCGTAGTAAATTACTTGAAGGAACTCAACCAGCTGGATGGCAGCATCTTAAGCAAAGCCATTGGAATTATGGAAACAGGTTTGTGTTATTTCTTGAATACAGTTTCAGCTGTTGTTAACTGCCGATAAGTGATGTAGAGTGTGTTTCTGATTGTCTACTTCTCTTTATTACAACAGTCCAAAGTATGAATGTGACTATATCTAAAACATAATGAGGTATATAGGAGATATTTCTATCATTATTATTCTGACCATAATATATAGGCGTCATTTTTTTATTGTAGAATACTGATTTTGATATTTTAATAAAAGAAATATTTGGAAAGCGTCTCAGCTTTTTACAGTTAAAATAAATATTGTATTTAGTAAAATCCATTAGAAACGATCTGATCAGTAAATCAGCATTAATTTAAACAGTTATCTTTTCATTTTTGTCATTTCTAGCTTACTGCTATCACCACCACCTCCATTCTATTCATACTGCAACTACAACTACTGCTACGTATACCACAATTATTGGAATTACTACAAATACAGCTATTTTAGTTGTTTATCTCTCTCTCGCTACATATGTATGTGTGTTTGTGTTTATATATATATGTATATATTATTTTATTTTATTTTACATTTTAGGCTATCAGCGACAACTGAATTATCAACACAGAGATGGTTCTTTCAGTGCTTTTGGTGACAGCGATCGATCTGGCAGTATGTGGTAAGTAAAAGTTGTCTGTTTCTGAGTTCTTAATACACATGTCTCACTGAATTATAATCTGTAGAAGGAACAGCTGACGCCCTCAGTGGTTGCAGTTGCTGACTCCACTGACAATGTTGTACGTAGGTACGTTTTATTTACCTTTACAAATCGGAATTGTTTATCCAAATTAATTTCACGTATCTTGTCTTCAGAATAAAAACATCTGGATACGAAGGAGTCTGAATTCCCGTGTATGTTTGTGCGTGACATAGCATGACCATTAAACTTCGTCAGGACCATCAAACCTTTTTGTTTTGCTATTTTGAAGACGTCATGCTTATATGGATAAAACATGAAGAATCTCTGTCTCTTTGAAAATATTAAAAATCAAAACAAAATTGTTATAGTAACATTAATCCAATAAGTAAAATGGTAAAATATAATATTTGTTTTAATACCTCTAAATATTTTACTAATGTGTAGAGGTAAATAATTTGACAGGTTGACAGCTTTTGTTGTGAAGACTTTCCATCAAGCCAAACCTTACATTTTCATCGACGATAAACTTCTTGTTCGAGCAATCGAATGGATGATAGATCATCAAAACAAGAACACTGGATCTTTCCCTGAACCTGGCCGTGTTATACACAAAGCTATGCAGGTACGAACATTTAACTTTAATTAATAGTCGCATGGTTTGGTTATATAAATATTGTTACTGTTATTTTCTAATATTTATATGCTTATTTATTTATTATTTAGGGTGGTTCTTCATCTGGTGTATCTCTGACTACGTTTGTACTCATTGCTCTTCTGGAGAATGACAACGTTGATCCTGTAAGTAAAACATAATATTTATATTAATCTCTTTCGTTTTGAGTATTTACTTTAATACCGGTTTTAGAATACAAATGTGAATTAAAAAATAAATGTTTATTATATATATATATAAAATATATTTCTTTGTTTTTATTTAGATGTACTATTTTATGCCATTTATTTGTTAGATGTTAAAGATAAAGGTAAAAAAGAAAATGGTTTTTATAAAAGAATTTTATCATTTTGTTTTTTTTTTTGCTTGTAGAATTATTTTATAGTGCATGCATTTTGGTTTTTGTGATATATAGATTTGAGTATATAAATTTATAAAAACATTTTTCTTATTCAAATGTATTGGTTTTGTTGATATTTAGAGTATTTTTTTTTTTTTTTTACTGTTTTTAGAAAATTCAGTCGGATCTGGACTCGGCCAAAGCGAAAGCTGTAGCGTACTTGGAAAACAATTACAACAGCGCATCAAGCAACTACGTCCTGGCTATCACTTGCTACGCCTTGAAACTGGCTAACAGTCCTTTGTTTTCTACAGTTTTTAACAAACTAAAGCAAAATGTCATAACAGAAGGTAAAGTCAATATATTTATAATAATGTGTTTTGAAAAGTAATTTTTATAATTTTACAACAGGAAAACATTTGTCATTAAGTCAAGAGAAAATGAAATCGAGACATGGAGAGTGATAAAAACTTATTTATGGAGACCGAACTAAAGAGTTAAAAGATAAAAATATTTCAAATAAAAAGAATCAGGCAGATGGAAACAAAGAGAACGAAATACATGTCTTTCATTATTTAAAATAACTCATCAGTCCCTTTTATCGTAAATCGAATTAGCAGTGTTTGTTGAGATTTGTTTCTGCTTATGGAAAGCCAGTTTCGTTTGAGACAGTATTTAAATTAAACTATGATGCTGTATGCTGTCGTTTCTCAATGATGTTTTCTTGTAGGCGGCCTCAAACACTGGCATGATGTCGACACCACTACCGTCTCCACATCCTTCTGGCGTCCACCACATCAGTCCAAGGCTCGGGACATTGAGATGACGTCATATGCTCTGTTGGTGTACGCTGAACTGAACGACATCACCGGCGGCCTTGATGTCATGAAGTGGGTGATTGCACAGAGGAATCCACATGGTGGCTTCGTATCTACCCAGGTAATTCTTTTTTGGATGTGTTAGGGGAGAGAAAGTGGGAATTTGATTTTGTTTTAAATACTGTTTTTTCTTTTATTATTATTATTAATTAATGATATTGTATGTATATTTTTATTTACTGTTATCGTTGTAATATAAATTTATCTTTCCCTATTATATTTAAAGTCACTAACTTGGGTAATAGAGACAGCCAGAATTAATTTTTATATATTTCTTATTAATTTTATACTTGTACTTAGTTTAAATACATAGTTTTCAATTATAATATTATTATATTAGTTAACATATACTTTACTTTTTAAAAAGCATCATAATGAAAGAATGAAGCCTTAAGTCCTAAAACTATTTTATATTATAAAACAGGACACAGTGGTAGCGCTGCAAGCTCTGTCGAAATTCGCTAGTAAAGTTTATTCGCCAACATTTGAAGCACAGATTAACATGCAGGCTGGAATCTTCGTGTATACTTTCACAGTTAACAAACAGAACGCACTCATTCTGCAGAGCGTAGAAGTAAGTACGACTAATTTTAGTCTTATATTTAACACGTCAGTTAAGTATACAAAACGATAGAAAAACAAATTATACATACATTACGTATAAATATTGTTGTAGATGTTGTATAAATAAATATAACTAATTCATTTGTTTGTTGTATTTTTAAAGCTGCCGTCTATTCCTAAAGATGTTCAGATATCAGCGACTGGAAGTGGCATGGCGCTTGTTGATGTAAGTAAACTTCAGTGAGTTGCTTTAAAATAATGTGTGTATGTGACAGAAAAAGAGAGAGAGAGACAGAAAGAAAAAGACAGAGACAGCGAGAAACAGAGATAGAGCTTGAGAGAGATTCTGACAGAGAGTTCGACAGAGTTTGTAAGTATTAGAGAGATAGTGAGGGAAGGAGAGAGTGAGATATAGAGAGACAGATAGAGCAACAGAGATGGAGAAAGATGGGGAGAAAGAGAAAAAGAGACAAATAGAGTGAATGAGAGTACTAAAGGCGTCCTCATCTATTCAAAATGTACATTTTATAAAGAATTATATCACCTCGTTGTTTTATTTTTATAACATTCCTAAAATTGGCCAACAATTTATTTTTGAACTGAATTTATTTTGTTTTCTTGTTTCAGGTTTCAGTTTTCTTTAACGTAATGGCTCAAGTGGAACAACCGTCATTTGACTTACACGTGATATTCGAAACCGACACAGTTCAACTGTTGAAGATTCGTGTGTGTGCACGGTACGATATCAACTCCTATGATACAGTAAAGTTTTACGACTGTATGTACATATGTATATGTATGGATCAGTGTCCTTATTTGCTTGATTACACTTGTATTTCATTGCAGTAGGACCATACCATGTGTAGGCAATCTGCTATTCTGTCATTATTGTATTAATATAAAAAAACATCAAAGCTTACTGACAAGATACGACATTACAAATTGTTTTATCTCACTTACTTAAGGAAATTAATCGCCAAAAAGTTGTGTATGTACCAATGGGTACATTCGTATATTTCTCTGCAGTACAGCAAGATGATGTGTTTCGAACCTACACTTCTGACAGTCTTTCAGTAATATCAAATGACTTCAAAGTAGTGACAAAATTGTTTCATCTCACTTATTTAGAATGTTAATCGCCACAAAGGTATTAAGAAGAAAATACTTTACTTATAATTAATTATAGTACAAAATAGTTTCATCTGACTTATTTAAGGAAATTAATCCTTTGCTAAAAAGATACGACTTTACTTACAGTTAAATTACAGTACAAAATAATTTCATCTTACTTGTTCAGGTGGCTAAAGAAAGGAACTAGTGGAATGGCTGTCGAGGAAATTGGTGTACCGTCTGGTTTCTCCGCTGATAAAACGAGTATAGGAAAATTAGAATTTCTGAAGAGAATCGAAACAGCTGATAGGAAGATTATCTTGTATTTTGATGAGGTAAGAACATATAAACATTTTTATTTAACATCAAGTGACAACGACTTTTTTCTATACGTAAAATTAATCTAAGTGGTCTTGCTTATAATTTAATTTTTAAAATACTTTAAAGAACAGCAGAAAGATATTGCAGTTTACATGCGATCAACTTTAGACTGCTTTTATCGATTTAGCACATCGATGTTATCGGAAAACTTCAAGTGTCCGATTACATCGATTATTCACGATAATGCTTTCAGTCTTGTCTTTGAGATGTCATTCTATAGTCGCTGGGTGAGGGAAGTTATTAGCAGTTCTCATTTCTCTGTGATGCAACAAAGTCATTTATAGTCATGAAATTTAATGAACAAAATCGTATTTCTTTTGTCACCATTAAGAATTTCTAATGTGTGCTTTCTCTGCTAAGCGTGGTATGTAATGAATGTGGTGATACATCTTACTGATTGTTTTGTTTTCAAAATTTAACTTTAAATGTGGTCTCCACATTTTTACTGATGAATTATGTACATTGACATATTTGATCTCTCGTGTCACTAGTTGCCAAATCTGAGTTTCAGAGCTGAGTACTTCAGTGTGTCATGACAGTGTTGTCATTAACACTGAAATGTTATAAAGCTTCATTGCTAAACACACACTCTCTCTCTCTCTCTCTCTCTCTCTCTCTCTCTCTCTCTCTCTCTCTCTCTCTCTCTCTCTCTCTCTCTCTCTCTCTCTCTCTCTCTCTGTTTTTGCTGTTTTCGTTGTTGTTGCTAATGTTATTATTACTACTTTTACTCGTATTTAAAGTCTAAACATAAAACAGATAGAAAAACTAAGTTTGACGTGTATTTCAGATTGGACGTACAGCTATTTGTCTAAGTGTTGAACTTCATCGTACAGGACTTGTAGCCAAATCTCAGCCTGCTCCTGTCAAAGTCTACGACTATTATGAGCCAAGTGAGTTTTATATATTATTTATTTTATTTTATTTTATTTTATTTCATCTATTTCATGATTTTTTATTATTTAAAAAAAAAAAAATCGTTTGGTTCATTTTTTAACTTTATAATTTTTTTACAGTTAATTATCAGTATATTCAATGATATCTTTATGGGTAATTTAATTCAGTCGCTAGTCTGTTTGGAACTACATTTGAAACAACCTCAGTGAAACATTTAAGCCATTTTCTTTCAATAACATACAGATTGTGTTCATCACTTGAGATATTTCATGTGGCATGCATAGACTAAAAGCTGATTGGGTATTAGATGAATATAAGTCCAGTAGAATAAACGCTATAGAAGAATCATTTAAATAAATTTTATATTTTCGTTTCACAGGCAACAAGGCGGTGGCGTTTTATCAGTCGACTGTTCTGAAAAACACAAAAACTTGTGATGTTTGTAATGAGTGTCCTCAATGCCGCTTGAATAGGAAACTTTACATCTTTTATAAGAAAAAATAAAATAAAATAAAAATAAAAATAAAATAACATTCCGTATTGTTTTAACGCTACCCAGTTGCTTCAGTACGAAACTATCTTTCAGTAATAGAAGGATATCTCTCTGTTACACACTGCAAACAGTTTTAAAAGATTTAAATCACCATATGATGAAAAACCCGTGCAATATTCATACAGAAAAGCAGTAATTTGATAATATTTATAGACATTTTAAAAACTTATTTGCTTGTTTGCTTGTTTATTTATTTATTTATTTAATTTCTTTTTTTTTTTTTTTTTTGGTTTTTCTGTTTGTTTGTTTGCTAATTAATTTGTGTTTTGTTTTTTCAAAAACTCTCAAGTGTAATTTTTGACGAATATGAAACAGTATCTCTGTTGAGACTTAAAATTAATATTACTTTGTATAATGAAAATAATCTCTTATTCTAAAATAATATGTTATCAAGAATACATATAGCAATTTCTCGTTGTTGTACTTTTCTGTGGTTGACATGAGTGGGTGTGTCTGTGTGAGTATATGTGTATATGTGTGTCTTGAAAAAGGTGAGTATTTAATAGAGAAAGAACAATAAAATGTAATATGAAATATACATAAAACAACCATTTCTGATTATTTACCTGTCCATTTCTAATGCTCACCATAATTTATGTTTACTTGACAATCTTTGCATATTAAGATAAAATTTTATATTACTCAACAGAGCTAACAGCAACACTGAAAGAGTATCCAGGGTAGAGAGGAGCAAATAATGATTAAATTCATAAAACATATTCTAGCAAAGTGGAGTACAAAAAAAATATTTTGGCATGAAAATGTGTAAAAGTGATGTAATGAAGTAAAAGCTGATGTCATTAAAAGCATTTAAATGCACAACTGTAATACCTATAAGAAGTTTATAGATTTGTTCTAAGAATAAAGTATTTATTGTAAATCCCAAATCATATTACTAATGTTTATAAAATTTTGAAAAACATATTATATTTGCTTTTAATACATACACTAAGTACGTCATAGATTATGAAACATAAACTAAGTACGTCTTACACGGTAAAACATAACATTAGTACGTCACACATTGTAAAACATTGACTAAGTACATCTTATACTGTAAAACATAAACTGATTACGTCATACATTGTAAAACATAAACTAAGTACGTCATACATAGTGAAGTATAAACTAAGTACATAGTACATTGTAAAATATAACTTAATATGTTAACATTAATTTGAAGAAAGTATACAGGCATTTACTGTAGCGAAAATGATTTGTTTATATTTATATTGGTGCATTATAAAGAGTTATAGCCCTTCCATAAATCGGCATCATTTTGATAGATAGTATATAATATATTATTGTCTTATTTAAATCGCGCGATCAAATCTCGTTTATATTGTGTATACTGCAAAAGCTATATGCATGTAGATAGAGAGAGAGATATTCTTAGAAATTGTTCTGCAAAAAATTCTTATCAATTAGAATGAAATTCACTCTATTTTAACTTTTACTTATTATATTTCTTCTCTTTTTAATTTATTTAATTATTTTATTTTATTTATTTATTTATGATCATTGTCATCGTCATCATCATCATCATCATCATTATTATTTTGTTATTGCACTTTTTGAGAGGATATAACTAAAAACTATTTCATAAGAATGTTAAAGCCGTTTACTTGCCATATATTATGATTCAGAAAAAAAAAAAAAACATCGCTAACGTCGATTACAGATATCTGCATGAATAATTATTATAAAAAATATTGCACATCATCTAACACGTATCTGAATAGAGACTGCATATACAGATATTATTTTTTGTTTTAAATGTTTGCCACACTTTTATTTTTTTAACTGCAAATAGATTATTTTAAAATTGCAATGCTTCACCTGGTAAAAGTTAATAAATTATTTTTCTCTGTACGTGATAAAATTTGTTGTTGATTTGTTTTATTTAAGGAGTGGTTGTTATTGTCACGTTTCATTTGCCTGATTTTTAAATTATTTAAATTTTTTATTTTGTTAATGGTTATCGTTGCAACTTGTATCTGATTTGGGATGAGTGGGAGCTAGGTACAAACATATTCTTAAATTAATATACTTTTTTTTTATTGGAATTTATTTCAAATTTAACACACACACACACACACACACACACACACACACACACACACACAAAATCTCAAATAATAAATAAAAACTGTAAATAACTGTTGCTTCCAAATAAAATAAAGCGATAAAACTTGATAATATGTTAGCAGCATACGCCCTGTCGCTTTGGGTAATGAAAAGAACACCATTTGTCATACCCCACGCCGCTATGTGTACTGCACGTGCAAATGCAGTGCGCTCGTGCTGTCGCAGAAGCGCATGCAATAAGAATATATTGAAATCACTGAACCAGCATTATCCAAAAACAAAGCAACAATTTATTCTGTTACAATAGGTCTCCGTCCAGGCTTAATGGAAAATTAACGCTCAGTATTTTTGTGTTCATGACAGTACCACATAAGACTCCTACATCGCGTACACCAAACTGCGCAAGTGCGAGACCGACAACATTCTGGAAGATAACGATTAACTACTCCAAGGGAAGATAGGTATTTAATGACGTCAATCGCGACGTCACAGGTTCGAAAGAGCTCCACGTTTAGCCCGTATTTTGAAGAAAACCTCAGAAACTAAATTTATGCTCCAACTGTCCGTAACCGGGTCCATGCTGCTGAATTACAAGCAAGTCGCCCTGTTGTAGCTGTTCCCGTGACAGCGCGTCACATTCAGGAACGTCTATGATCGACCAGAATACACCAACACTGGCGACGCAGACAATTTGATCAGATATTATTCACATACTAATCCACGTTTTGTGTTCAGTTTGCGGATGGACCATAAACCGCTATTGTGTATACTGCAAAAGCTATATGCATGTAGATAGATAGAGAGATATTCTTAGAAATTGTGCTGTAAAAGATTTTTATCAATTAGAATGAAATTTACTCTATTTTAATCCAAATGTTGAACTGGCGACTAAAGTCCTCTGACTGAGAATGCATGGGACCTACTGGGCCGTAGAATATGCGAAAACCATCCTCGTGTCATTAATTGCTCTGAGCCGGGAATGGAACGCAATTACTATTCTTGAGATTCATGCTCTCATTAGAAGAATGAGACAATGATGTACTGCTGTCATCAGTACACAGACACTACTGAGCCTATCTCACCATTTTGGTAGAAGTACCCTTCCGTTCTAACTGTAGACATTAAAGTAACGACGTTGATACCGTGACAACGTGTTACTGCTGGCTACATTCAGAAATGCTCTATCAAGGAGAAAAATTGTTCAAATAAATTTAACATCGAATCAGATTGTCTCTATTTCATATCTTGTACATATCTAAACTTATTTGGCACAACACACACACAAACACACACACACACACACACACAAAAACCACCCACCCACCCACACACACACACACACACACACACACACACATATATATATATACAAAACAAATATAATAATAAAAATAATAAAACAATAAAAATAAATATATGCAAATAAATAAATATAAAGTATCTATTAATGTGTAATTTATGACGATATCCTGTCTTACCATTTATTTTTTTGTTTGTGATTACCTGCAGGTCAGCTTGGTCTGTTTGACGTAGACGTGACCATTCACACGATCCATCTCCCTCGGCACTCCAAGCTTCCATACTTAAACCTTTATCATCAGCATCACCAGTTAGTTTACTCTGCATAGATTATTACTATTAGGAAGTGCTTTAAACAATATTCGCATCTGTGTCAAACATAATAAAGCTAATTACGTACTAATGGAAAGAAACAATTATGTCATACAGACGGTCTTACATACGTTCTGCATATACACGTAATCCCTGCTCATAGAAACCCTAGCATATAAAAAACACACAATATAAGTCATGGTGTACAGATATAACATACATCTTACAGTACAAACAACAACATGTCTATGAGAGTACAATAATAAACAACACAGTTCTTATTATCTAATAATAAACAACATATGTCTTGCACTGTAATAATAAATAACGTACATCTTACACTGAAATAATAATCAGCAAACGTCTTACAATGTATTAATAAACAACAAACGTCTTACAATGTAATAATAAACACTATAAGTCTACAATGCAGAATTAAACAACATACATCTTTCAGTGTAATATTAAATCATAAGTTAGGGTAAAATAATAAACTGAGTAGATTTTACACTGTAAAATTAATTAAATACGGCATACTTTGTGAAACATAAAGTAAGTCATACATTGAAAAATAAACTAAATACATCATACACTGTGAAACATAAACTAAGAACTTCTAAGTAAAACATAAATTATTTATTTTTATGACCATTTCTTTAACTACTATTATTGTTGCAATTACTAATATAACTAATATAATATAAGAAACAAGAAATACTACTGCTCTTACAACTGCTACTACGTCTACTACTACTATTGTTTTTTGTAACGTCATTATCGTCATCTAACTATGTGTTATTTGATTTTTTCATCATCATCATTGTCGTTATGTAGTTGTTGTTTTGGTTCTTCTCATTATTATTATTATTATCATTATTATTATTATTTTAAAACTTTTGCCTGAGACTCCGAGAAACAAATAAAACGTATTGTACGTCAACCAATAGCAGAAAAGAAATTAAAAATAAACATTATGGAGAAATACGATATACTGTTATCAGAAACCCTTTGGCTACCAATAAAATAATATTACTTCAAATGCAGAAATATGTTTGTTTGTTTTTACCTCTTTGTATTTAAGTTTGCCAAAAAAAAAAAAAAAAAAATGCTGCCTCTATTTTACATACATTTCACGTAAAAGTAATAACATTTGATATTATCTTGTTTTATGGAAATTATCGCATGATTTTAATAGCCCTGTGTGGAAGGATGGCAGCAAAGACGATTATACTCATGTAATTTCATTTTAAAAAAATATGCAAAAAAGACATGGGTAGAGATATACAGAGAGAGAGAGAGAGAGAGAGAGAGATAAGTGGTAAGTTGTAAGTGACATTAAACATGGACACAAAAGTAAGACTGTACTGAGTTGATGTAGATCGAGTGTTCACAGATCGCTGCACTGTGAAAATAAACATTATCGTGTAGTCTACGAGGAAACAGTCACCGAAGCTGCTAACTTTTAGTTAGTAACAACAACACCAACAAATACAAAAATAAATAAATAAATAAAGAATGCCACCAGATGCATTCCTTTTGAAATAGCCGCTGGGTTAACTCAAGTTGCAAATACTAATCCAGAAAAAGAAATTATTAAAATATTTAGTATCTGAATAATGACGATACGAAAAGAAAAGAAAGAAAAACAAAAAACAAAACAAAAATCCCAACGGAAAGTGATATGACATTTGTATAGAAAAGTGGAGATCTGTTAGAAAAGGGAAATAGAGATTAAAAACATTTTAGAAAATCAATCTGGTTGAATAATTTCTTTTGCACTGTCTTTCTTTCGTTATTCTTCAATTCAGTCGTTCATTCAATTATTCTTTTACTGATTTATTAATTGATTTATTCACTTATTCATTAATTAATTAGTTAATTCATTCATTCCTGAAATTATAATACCATGTTCTTCATTTAGTACAACAGAGGTGTGGGTTATACCAACATAGCGCATACGCCTTTACAGAATATTTAAATATTTATTTAAGTGTATTTACATAATGAAAGTAGGCGTCCGTAGGTGAAATAAATTATATAAAACACTAACACAAGAATAAACATTTTGAACTGTCATTCACCTAGAAATAGTTAATGTCCAATTAAAGTGAATTTGAAGACAGGCATCTACATATATTTTGATATTAGATGCAAATCTTTCGTATGATTGTTTTATAATGATAATAAGATAAAGGATGCTCGGAGCTAATTTGTATTATCATAATTATTAAAAGTCAAATTCTATTGGCTGGTTAGTTTCCTTGTGTTATCTTTACCAATTTAATCCAGTGAAGCGTGAATGACAAACTGCAACACGGTGATACACTTTATCTTTATTCCCTATTAAGAGACAAATAATACGTGCATATGCATTATTTAAAAAAAGATATTAAAATAAGTGCCACATTTCATAACGCTGTAAACAAGCGAATATGGCGTCTACATCATCATACATCCCTGAGATCCGGTTATACGCCCACCTTTCTCACAGTGTCAAAGGCGACGCATCCGGAACGGGATATATAAAAAGTTGGAATCGCCCAAACGAAGGTTAGTGACAAACAAGTTGAAGTTGTGTCAACCATGAGGTAATGTATATACCTATATTTTTATTTAAATTGTTAGGTCAAACACACATACAGACAGACAGACAGACAGACAGACAGACATACACACACAAACACCACCTCACACACACATGCATATTTTAAAAACTCTTTAACAGTAACATTAACGAGGTGTGAAGCTGAAAGCACAGAAGCTAGCAGCAAAAAGGAGTCTGTCAGATTAAAGCAGTAGGATCTGCAGTTAATTTGTAGTACAAATAGTTAACATTCAGACTGAAAAACAGTCAAATATATATTTTTACGGTTTGTTTCCAACACCCACAAGTGTCAAGATGTACGTGTTTCAGATATGCAATACTACGACGTACTTGCTTTTAACACTGAATGATTTTATTTTCGTTGCGGCTATAACGTTTGTTATTTTTCTTATTTCATTTAAAAGTGAAACATTAAAAACATCTGTGCATCCCGGATGCTGGTATTTCGTCTTTGTTTGATTTTCTCAAAGAATATAATGTATTCAGTAATATTATTAATTTATTCAACTGACAGAAAAAAATCGCATTGAATATAAGATTTTCAGTTTTTTGACTCTTGACACAGTTAAGTATTAAACTGTGCATTAATATGAAAAGAAAACAGTATGCATATGAATCTCTCTCTCTCTCTCTCTCTCTCTCTCTCTCTCTCTCTCTCTCTCTCTCTCTGTATATATTGATATAGATATATAGTTATATACATATACATCACATCATTATGTATAGATATGCGTGCGTTTGTGTGTATGTGTGTATGTGTTTATATATAAGCATATATATCGCTAATATACATTACATCATGATTAAACAGTGAAAATCACACCTGAAATGTGCTTCATACTGTGTCGTGTTCAGAGCTTGTGCTTGTCTTCTGGTAGTATTCCATGTCTCCAAACATTAATTTTCTTGCAATCTCTATTCCGGCTCACCTCTGCTCTTCACTGCTCATTACGGTTAATCTAGGTAATCGCCCCCTCTGTTCGTCACACATTTTGTTATCCCCATGCCTCTAAATTGGCCTTAATTGCTCACGCCAGTTTTCCCATTTTCTGGAAGTGGATTAGAGCAAAGTTTTGAAAACATTCTTCTTATGATGAACAACATGTAGTTGTATTTTATTTCGATTTTCTTGAGTCATATAAATAATAATATCTTTCTCTCTCTAACTCTCTCATTTTAGACATAAATTAATTCAGGAAACAACATAATTCTCTCTCTCTCTCTTTGTACTTTTTATGGAATTCATTTTTTGATAAATTTTTGTATCAGATGTTCCTGGAACTTTTCTGGAATTTATTTTTGATAAATTATCTCTCTCTCTCTCTCTCTCTCTCTCTCTCTCTCTCTCTCTCTCTCTCTCTCTCTCTCTCTCTCTCTCTCTCTCTCTCTCTCTCTCTCTCTCTCTCTCTCTCTCTCTCTCTCTCTCTCTCTCTCTCTCTCCATTAAATTATTACGTATTCGAGAAATTCATGGATTTATTTATATTTGCAGGTTTTCACACAACATGTTTACCTTATTCCTTGTTGCCTTCTATTTGGGCACAGTTACCGCTAAAAAGTAAGTCAAAACACTTTTAATTAACCTGATTATAACATTAGGAAATATACTATTATGTGCAAAACAAGAAATGATTTTATTTAATAACTCAAACACGATATATGCAATTTAAGGATCATGCAGTACAGATAATAGACAGTGCTGCACCTTTTTGTAATAAGAATTAAAATGTTTTATATGCTCCTACACAAAGGAAAAGTAAACGGACTGTTAAAGAATACAGATCAGTAGTTTACATAGATTTGTGTATGTGTGTATCTATGTGTGTGTGTTGTATGTATGTATGTATGTATGTATGTATGTAGTTATGTCTGTATGTAGAACAATAATGAGGACGACAATGACAACGACGAAAACAACAGCAACACCAACAACAATAACAGTAATAATAATACGAGCCATTATGAATTAATTCGGTATTAGCCCATGACTAACTGGCAGCTTACAGCACGTATATTATTAGTAATAACATTAAGAATAAAAACAAGGATGATGATAATAAAGGTGAGATACTGTTTTAATACTGTCAGGTTATTGTTCTGTTTTACAGCAGTTACATTGTGCTGTGTCCAGAGACATTTCGTCCTGGATTGGATTTTGTCGTCAACGTAAACATTCTCAAATCTACTGGTCCTGTCACGGTGACGTTGGAACTGTTCAAATCTAAGACAAGCGTAGCATCGGCTGTCAGCACGGTTACACAAGGTAGCAATTAACATATATCTGACTATCAGCCTACCTGACAACCTTTTTACCTGCTTATCTACTTACCTACCTACCAGCCTATCTACCTACCTATCTACATACCTGTCTACCTTACCTATATACATACTTATTCGTCAGCTAAAATTTTATCTAATAACCTGTCTTCTTAATTTCCTGTCTTTCTATATTCCTACCTAAACACAATCATATTTTCCTCTCTACTTATGTATGTACAAATCTCTCCATGTATCTTTTCGATTTTCCGTTCGTCTCTGTGTATGTATGTCTGTAAACCTGGTATGTTTTGTATCTAGTTTTCTGTCACTGTCACTCTGATTGTATATCTGTTTTTCTTTTAAAAGTAAATTACTTTCGAAATTATATACATGGATGCAAGATACAGAAATCAATTTAAAATTTCGATACAGGTAAATGATGAAACATTGGAAATTTATAAAGAAGGTCTAGTTATATGTCTTTTTAAATAACTTTTATTCAAGTAGAAAATATTTATATCTGTCAGAAAAATAACAATTTTTTGTTTGTTTATTTGTTTGTTTAGGTAACCCAAAAAACATTAACCTCAAGGTAATAATTTTAATATATTATAATAAATTGTTTACATTATTTTAATATACTATTTACATATTTTTTATTTTATCTGCTTTTCTTTTCTTTTTTTAAAATTTAATTTAATTTTGATTCTTTAGCTTATTTTATTTTAGTCACTTTTCTATACATTTTTTGTTTGTTTATATAATAACTTATTTATTTATTTATTTATTTGTACATACTTAGTTTATTTGTTTGTGTGTTTGTTTATCCATCTGTGTGTGTGTGTCTGTATTCTAGATACCGGCTAATCTAAGCTATGGTGACTACAAGCTGCATGCTACAGGAACAGGTGGACTGAAGTTTACAGATGAGACAACCATCGAGTTCAAAAGTAAAAATGTAGCTCTGTTTATTCAGACTGACAAAGCGATGTACAAACCAGGTCAAACTGGTGAGTAACTAGAAAACATTCGTTTTATAAACGTCCATTACGCATAGATAACCATTTATTTATTTATTTGTTTTTCCATAATGAACTAAATAGATATATGGAATTATTATTATTATTATTATTATTATTTATTTATTTATTTATTTATTTTTTAAAAATTTTTGTTGTTGCAGTTAATTTTCGAACATTTGGAATTTATCCCAGTCTTCGGCTCTATAAAGGAAAGATGACTGTTGAAATTACTGTAAGTTTTCTTTGTGTTGTCTCTAAATTATAGCAGAACTGAGATTAGAAAAAAAAAAAAACACACAAAAACAGTCGCTTATGAAAAAATGAATAAACTGGTTTTTTTTCTTCTTTTTTTTTAAAAAAAAAAAAACAAAGGCTAAAAGGATAATTTAACAAAACTTCTTTAATAGATAGATATTTTGTTCTGTACACCAGATATAACTACTGTAATTTAAGAAAGATAATAATAATAATAATAATAATAATAATAATAATAATAATGATAATAATAATATACAGATTCAAAACAAAGAATAATAAAATAAAGTAAAATAAAATAGAAAAAATACAAATTAAAAATATCTCTCTGTCTCTCTCTCTTTCTCAACGACAGTGAATGTTTTATTGTTGTTGTTGTTATGTATTGCTTTCTACAATGTTTAGGACAGCAAGACAAACAAGATAAAACAGTGGAAGGACGTACAGACGTCAGCCGGTGTTTATACAAATCATTTAAAACTCAGCGATCAGCCTCTCCTGGGCGACTGGAAAATTAAAGTTATTGCTGGGGTATGACCTTGACATTTTGATATCCATAACCCATTTCCATACGTATTTTTGATAGCTTTACATACATACATACATACATACATACATACATGCATATATATATATATGTATGTAAACATTTCTGTTGTTGCTTGTTTTATAAATAAGAATATATTTACAAGAATGAATTAGGAAAATAAAAGTGCAAAACCTAAAACAATAAACAAATAAACAAACAGAAGAAAAAAAACATGAAACAAGCAAATAAAATTTAAAATTTTCTTATGATTTTATATCAAATTATTTACTAATTTCTCTTTCAGAATGTGGCGTATGAACAAACGTTTACAATAGCAGAATATGGTAATTAAAATTTGTAAAAATTTGTTTCATTGAAAAATATATGCAGGATGTCCCAGAAAAATGTTTTAATACTAGTATTTTTTATAACAAAAAACTGTAAAAGAAATGAAATAATGTTAAATATGACAAAAAACAATAAAAAAAACAAAAACAAAAGAAACAAAAACAACAAACAACAAAGCTGTTAAAGTGTATGTTGTGTATGTTTTATTTATTTATTTATTTATTTTTTGCTTTAGTGGACATACAACATATATTTATTTTTTTAATACTGTTTGAACGAAACTGTTAATATGTTTATATTTTTTAAATTAAAAGATATTATTATTTCTTTTTTATATTTATTATTTAATAAAAATGAATGAAATTAAAATTTTTATGTTCATAAAACAGATATTTTATTATTTTTTTTATATTTATTATTCAGTACTGCCAAGTGAATGAAAACTTTTGTTTTTTTGTCTATAAATAAATGTAAAAGATATTATTATTATTTCTATAATTTTTTTATTCATTCCATGTGAATGAAACTGTTAGTTCGTTATATTTATAAATTTAAAAATATATTATTTTTTTTTTTATATTTATTATTCAGTACTGCCAAAGTTTGAAGTGACTGTTAGTCTTTCCACCCTTTGTACTCACATCAGATAAAGACGTTCCAGTGAAAAACAGCTAAGTGAGTTATTATTTTTTTTGGGGTTCATTCTCTCTCTCTCTCTCTCTCTCTCTCTCTCTCTCTCTCTTTCTTTCTTTATAAAATTAATTATACATTACATTTGCAATGTGAACATTTCAGTATGAACAAAGTTGTTTTAATGAATATTGTTTATTTAGATACACTTTTACGGCAAACCAGTGAAGGGCACTGTTGACTTGAGGCGAAAATAAACAGTGGATGTCGTCCTCCAAAATCTATTATAAAAACAGCCCCGGTAATGAAATTGTTTATTTAGATACCAATGTTGTTGTTGTTGTTATTATTGATGGTGTTGGTGTTTTCGTTCCATTAAAAAACACGTAAGAATTTTATTATTATTATTGTTGTTTGTTGTTGTTGTGTGTTGTTGTTCTTCTTCTTCTTCTTCTTTATTTGAATTATTATTTATTTTATTGACGTTTTATTATTTATTATTATTATTTTATTATTATTATTATTTTCCTTTTTTTCCTTGTTATTTTATTATTATTATTATTATTATTATTATTATTATTATTATTATTATTATTATTATCTCGCAGATTAACGGAGAAACGACAATTGTGTTGTCAATGATTGAGATAAAAACATTGTACTCGTATCTCAGTTATCGAACTCTTGAAGTTGACGCCAACGTCACGGAGAGTCTGACAGGAGCAGGTCACAACGGCAGCAGCGATGTTAAATTTTATTACAAGGCAGAAAAAGTGGAATTTCTGGAATCTAATCCTCAAACTTTCAAACCAGGATTAAAGTATCGAGTTTACGTGAGTTCCTTCTTTTTCATTTATACTAAGATTTTAAAATCTTTCTCTCATGTTTTTTTTTCTTTCTCTTTTATTTTGTCTTTCTATCCTTTCTAATTTTTCTCTCATTCTCTGATACTCTATCTCGTTCTTTATATTTCATTATTTCACTCCTTTTCTACGTGTCTCTTCTTGTATGTTTCTTTACCGCTCTCGCACTTTTTCTAAATCTATCTTTTCTCTCGCGTTCTTTCTGTATGTTGTCTTTTCTATCTCTCTTTACATCTCTCTATTTGTCTGTCTGTGTGTTTGTCTATACTCCAGTCCATCTGACTGTTTATCTGTCTATCTGTTTGTTTGTCTATTACTGTATTACATATTCTCTGTTCATTATACATACAGATTAAAGTTTCTCAGCCTGATGGTCGTCCGGTTACCCCTAGCAACACTAAACTCACGCTGAATATTCGGTTTGGTTGGAAAGTAGACAGGATGAACCTGACTGTTCCTGTTGATGGCATAGTGCAAGCTCAGTTTGACGTTCCATCTAATGCTACAAGCGTGAATCTGAACGTAAGTGTGGGGGTTGAGGTTGAATATGGAGGAGTTTCATTTCAAAATTTATTTTTTTCTATTACATTTTTCATTCGACCAGACAGGATCTCTCTCTCTCTCTCTCTCTGAACCTCTCTCTCTCTCTCTCTCTGGCTCTCTCTCTCTCTCGAGTTTGAGGTTCCATCTGTTCTCTGTAAAGGTGTCTTTTCAGTTTTATATAAGGTTCTAATTTTTTTTTTGTTTTCTGTAATGTTTTTTAAAGATTTAAGTTATTTATTTCCAACATAGTTTATTGTTGTTTTTATTATTTCATTTTTGTCAGTTTGTTGTTATTTTATAAACCATAACTTTTTTTTGTTTGTAACATTATATATTTTCGACAACGTTTTTCCAACCTTAACGTTATTTCCAGTACACACGTATATATTCTTCTTCGTTTTTGTTTTTAGGCTGAGTATAAAAACAGTAATCGTTACCTGTCTCTCGAAAGAAGTGAATCACCGAGCAATAGTTACCTGGAAGTTTCTCTTTTCACCTCTAATATCTCGGTATGTTATTACTCTTATTATTTTTATTATTATTATTATTATTATTAGTAGTAGTAGTAGTAGTATTACTGTGTAGTATTTTTTATAGAATAGCAATAGTAGCTATAATAAAAAAAGTAGTAGTAGTAGTTTAGCAATATTGTTGTAATAGAAGCACTGAAACTTTTATTAAAACACGTATCTGTTTGTCTAATTGTTTATATTTCAGGCTGGTGCGATAATCCCCTTTGCTGTGAAATCAACTCAGCCACTGAGTACTTTGGTATACCAGGTAAAGACGTTACATCATCTTTTTATCCTGTATATACCTTACACAGACATTCCTGTATATACCTTACACCCAACCGGACATACACACAAACACACACACACACACACACACACACACACACAGATAAACACATTCACAGATACATACTCAAACCTTCAAGCGCAAATGCTCAAAACTACAGACACAGACCTACATCAATAAACAGAACAGTTTTTTTATTTATTTATTTAGATTTTGTCTCGCGGAACTATCGTTAAGACAGGCAATGTTCCATTTGTCTGGGGACACAATTCTTTCTTCATTGTTCGGGCCACGCATAAAATGGCTCCCAGTGCTAGAATTGTCGTGTACTACGTCAGAGACGACGGCGAAGTTGTTGTCGACAGCATAAGTTTTAATGTGAATGGAGCATTTGAAAATAAGGTAATATAAATGTTTAATGTGTAATGATGTAATTTGAAAATAAGGTTTAATATTAACTATTTTATTTTATTTATTTAATAATTTATTTATTTAATGTTTTAGTTTACTTATTTTTATATTATTTTATTTTGTTTTATTTTATGTATATTTTATTTGTTGGATTTTATTAATATGTTCTTAATAACATTTTTATTTAAATTCGTTGAAAGGTTTTTCAAGTTTGAAAACGAATTCGATTGAAAGGAAATTTGAAACTGGATATGACAATTCAAATACTAATGCTCACTGATATTTAGGAAGGGTGATTATAATAACCTAGAAGATATTCAAACATTTCGGCATTTTCTTTCCACTACTAATTAAGTACTCTTAGGTTTGTTCTTTCTTTTTGTTTTTTATGTTCATTCTTCTTTGCTTTTTCTTAATTTCTTCTCTTGTTGTTGTTTTTTTGTTGTTCTTCTTGTTCTTAATTCTTGTTCTTTTTTTGTTCTTCTTCTTCACTGATTTGTGCATTGTATTCACATATTTTAATTTAATATACCATCACAATCCTAGAGCTTTTTAAAAATAACACAAGAATAATCATGAGTCGTTTTAAATAGGTTATACAAAATTTAACGAGATAGTTACATCATCTGACAATAAAATACAAACTTTTTATCATTGTAGCATTATTAAATTTTCGTAGCTTTTGTTATGTTGTTTTTTTCTTTTTCGTTGTTTTTTTTCTTTTTTTTTTGTCCCAGTCTCGCAAAAATGTTTTTATTATAACATATATGAACAGGTATCTATTGTAATGAACAAACAAGAAGCCCAGCCGGGAGAGAATGTCAAAGTTCAAGTTTCTTCAGAGCCAAACTCACAGGTTCATTTACTGGCCGTAGACCAAAGTGTTCTTCTGCTCAAATCAGGAAATGACATCACACAAGCAAAGGTGCGTTTCCGTTCATAACCAACGTGTTTGTACGCTAACGTATTTATAATTAACTGAATTCACATATTCTTATATAATTAACTTATTTACAAATTTCTTAACCATATTCATATATAATTAAATATTTGTAAACCCATTATATCATCTAAACCTAATTAATATATTTGTAAACTCGTTATATCATTTATATATAATTATGATATTTTATACTCATTAAATATTTATAAATTGAAAGACATCACATCTGTTAACAATAAATGCATTTGTATTGACACTACTATAAAGTCTCAAAATACGTTAAACCGAAATTATTAAATAAAAGAATAGTTTTTTTTTTTTTCCAAAACTGCCAACAGTAGTAATTGTAGAAATAGTAGTAGCAGTAGTGTTTAGTGGTGCTGGTACTAGTAGCAGAAGATTTAGTGACAGCATTAGTAGTAGTGGTTGTAGTATAATTGTACTTTGGTAGTAGTAGTTGTTGTAGTATAATTGTACTTTGGTAGTAGTAGTTGTTGTTATTGTGTAGAACTGATAGTGATTAGTATTACTGTTTAGAAATATAAATATCTGCCATTTATTCTAGATTGTTGATCAACTTTGATTCAGTTACTTCCAGTAGCTGTAGTAGTAGTAGTAGTAGTAGTAGTAGTAGTAGTAGTAGTAGTTGTAGTAGTAGTAGTAGTAGTACTTGTTGTTGTTGTCGTTATTGTGTTGAACTGATTAGTAGCAATGTTTATAAATATAAATATATTCCAGGTTGTTGATGAACTATTTGACTTTGATTCAATCACTTCTAACAGAGGAGGATGGTACCCTACCTACTACGGAGGGAGTGATGCCACTTCTGTCTTAAGGGTAAATTTTATCATCATTATATCATCGTCGCCGTTGACGTCGCGATCCTAGTCGCAGATGACATCGGCATCCTCGGTCTCAGATGTTACTGCATCATCATTGCTGATGTCATCCGTATCCTTATCGTCTTCATCACTAATATCATTATCATTATCATCACAGTCATTGTTATCACGACTGGTAAATGTAACAGCATTAGTAATGGTAGTTGTTGACAATGATGATGACGTAGTTATACAAGTAATGACGACAGTGAACGGCTGTTAATGGTGACTAAAATTTCCACATCCTTAATCTGCTGGAATAACTAATATAATTATAACAACTTAGTAGAGTTAAAATATATTTCCAAACTCTTTCTTTACCAAAATTCATTTTAGTCAGACTTTTCTTTGTTTTACTGTTCGAATTAAAGAAGAAATAAAATGGCCTGAAGATTAAATTCATAAAACATTTAAATTATCTTCGTCTTAATTATCTTATATCTTTTTCTTCAGAATGCTGGTGTTGTTGTAATGACCGATGCCTTGATATACAAACGCAGTCAGTATTTTTATTTTATCTTAGAAATTTTAAATGTCTATTATCTGTACAAACATATTTATATCAGTTGTTATTCCACTGTATACATAAATAATTTGTAAAATGTAATTATAGCCCAGACCTGTTTTGATACATATTGCAGAATGAATTGACATCAGTTACCCATTACATTATTTTATCATCCTACTGTTGACATACGTAAGTCCGTAGTATATGTTTTACACTTTATAAGAAGGTATACATTTTTGTGAGAGTAACTCTAGGGATCGCGAACACGATTTTATTTCTCCCAATATTTTACAGGAAAACGTCTGACTGAAAGCTTTTAATATTAAAAATTCTTTGCTTATAGACATTTTAAATCATGTTTACTTCTGAATGTTAATTTTGATTCATATCCAAACTCTGAATTGGTTACAGAACCAACTTTCTTTTGGCGGGGCTGGGAAAGACCAGCTTTTCGACCTTCCATCCCCGTGAATGGTCTACCTCGCATCATGGGGCTTGTCGGCGGGCCCAGCTGAAAGGCCATAACTGAAAATGTGCAGCCCAAATCTAAAAGTTCGCTCATGCAAGTGAAGAGAGTGAGAAAAATCTTCCCCGAGCAGTGGCTGTGGTTCAATGCCACGTCAAAGTAAGTTATTTAGTTCAAAGTAAAGTAATCGTTGTTTTAAAATATCGCTTAGAATCAAGAATATAGAGAAAATGTAATTTTACAACGTAACTGTTAGTTCAATCGCTGTTAATTAATTTTCATTGCAACTGTCTGTCTTTCTGCCTGTCTAACAGTTATTATATCATAGCAAATGAAAGAAAGCATACGGTGTCATTTTAATATATGACTTCATACACATATATATACAGTCATACACAAAAACAGAGTCACATCCGTACTTACTTTAACTTCAGTTTTGGTGGTTACACAGAGTTCCAAGCTGTCGTACCCGACACAATCACGTCGTGGGTGGCCACAGCATTTGCTGTCAGCGACACCAAAGGACTTGGAGTTACCGCTGATGCTGCAAACGTAAGTTTTAATGACTGATTATTATTATTATTATTATTATTATTATTATTATTATTGTTATTATTATTAATAATAGTGATGTAATATGATTTAACATGTTTATGTTTGCATATAGATAAAATATTATCGTCTTGATTAGAAATAATTGTTACTTTCGTAAAAATTAAAACAAAAAAAATATATAAAAAATAAAAACTGCTTATAATTATAATTAAACGATTTAAAACTAAAACAAAAAGTAAACGATCATGTTTTATATCCTGTACTATAAAGTGTATATATAGATTACCATGTTTCCTCGTAGCTAAGAAAAATACGCTTCTAAAGATAAGTAACAATACTAGTATCACTAACCTCATTAAAAGCGTATTGTTTTGTTTTACTAATATTGCAAATTCTAATAGTCTAACTTTCATAGACCTTCGGAAATTTAATATTTACGCTGTCGTTGATTTTGATTATTATTATTATTATTATTTTTTTTTTTTTTCTTTGTTTATTTTTTTTTTTCAGCTAAGAGTATTTCGTCCGTTTTTCGTCAGTCTCAATTTGCCGTATTCTGTGACCCGCGGCGAGACTGTCATTCTTCAAGTTCTCGTCTTCAACTACCTCGGCCAGGATGTCAATGTACTGTGTCGTTTATTCATTCATTCATTCATTCGTTCGTGTTCTCTTTCATTTTACATTAACTTTATTATTCATTAATTCATTCATTTATTGCATCATATAATCGTTGATATGGAATATTCTTACTAATAAGTAACTTTTTGTTTATTTGTGTTACTTAGAATCGTCGTATATTCACTGATTTAGTAATTCATTCAGTACTTTACTGATTGATTCGTAAAAAACCCAGAAAACAAAAACAAATAAATCCCATAAATATTTCATCATTTATAAATGTTTATAATAAATATAATTTATTCTACATTTTAATGTCCGATTTTGAATAAATTATTCAGATTGTTTTTTATTAGTCTTATTTTTATTTATTTTTACTTAATCCTATTTACTCAATTATTTGTTCAATTATTATTTTATTCCTCTGTTCCATTGTTAATTATACATTTGTTTTTAACTAGAATATATCCTTTTCCTATCCATGTAACAGGACTTGTTTGTTAAAAGGAACAATGCTATCCTATCTAGAATAGAAAAATTATTGCGATCGTGGTTTACTTTCTCAAATCAGTACAGCTCACAATAAATGCTCATAATAACTGATGATAATAAAAGGCAGTGAAGAAAATATTACTTCGATCATAGATAACCATTATAAAACTTGCATTTACGTACAGATAACGATTGATTTTATTTGTATAATTTTTATTTTTATTATATTTCAGGCTGTGGTAATTCTTGACAAATCCGCCGATTTCTCTAATGTGATATATGATTCTACTGGTGAGACGACTGAGTCTTCAAACCAACAAGCAATTATTAGGGTTAGTTCGTCTCTCTCTCTCTCTCTCTCTCTCTCTCTCTCTCTCTCTCTCTCTCTCTCTCTCTCTCTCTCTCTCTCTCTCTCTCTCTCTCTCTCTCTCTCTCTCTCTCTCTCTCTCTCTCTCTCTCTCTGTCAATCTGTCTCTCTCTCTCTCTCTCTCTCTCTCTCTCTCTCTCTCTCTCTCTCTCTCTCTCTCTCTCTCTCTCTCTCTCTCTCTCTCTCTCTCTCTCTCTCTCTCTCTCTCTGTCAACGTCACTTTGTCTTTTCTAACGTCACTTTGTTTTCTTTCCTTGATCGTTTGTTTATTTACGTTAAATTTCAGGTGAAAGCAGGAGAAGCAAGAAGCGTGTATTTCCCGATCATTCCATCACGTATTGGATACATAGACATACAGGTGTCTGGACGGACAAAATTAGCTGCAGACGCTGTTAGACGACAACTACTTGTAGAGGTATACATCATTGTAGAAACTGGGATTTTGAACAATTTAGACAATTTATATATAGACATATAGACAGATAATATAAGAGAGAGAGAAACGAAATAGAGAGAATGAGAGAAAGAGAGAGTTAAAGTTTGTAATGCTGAAATGTTTAAGCATGTGTACCTATTTCTTCCAATATTTATTATAAATAGGTTACATAAATGTAGTGCCGCAACGAAGAAAAAAATAGTTATTGTAAAAAAGTTCTCATGAGGTCTTTTAAAATGAATATTTGGATTTGCAATTACTTAAGTTAGTAATAATGTTTTTTTCATATATACGTTATTCACGTAACTATGTAATATATCATTTGCATCTTTATATTGTTTTGAACCTGAGTCAGTTGAAAGTATTTTAAATATACAGATCATAATTATGATGCATTTTATTAAACTGAATGTTTATTTTAATATTTAGTCTTAAAGAATTCTGCGGAACAGATTCACGAAATCAGTTGTCATATCACTATGTATTTAGTTAACTGCATATTTATTTTAATATTTAACCTGAAGAAAATCTTTGGAAAAGTATTTTAATTAAGTTTTATTTATTTTAAGCCTGAGGGTCTTCCAATGGAGTACAACAGACCAGTTCTTATTGACTTGAAGACTGCAAACAGTTTTTCTAAGACGGTCAGCATCACCTTCCCTCCTAACGTAGTTGACGGATCTCAGAGAGTGAAAATCTCCGCCATTGGTGAGTGAGAAACAGAAATTACTGAACAGCTGAAGTGTTTAGAGCCAGCGTCGACTCAACAGAGAACATAGTTTGTTAGATAAACGATGAACATAGTCTATAAGACAAACAAGTTATTTAAATATTTTAAAAATAATACCAAAAGTAATAGACGATAAATGATGTTGGAATCATCAAAGTATTTGAACATATTACTAAATGTAATATTTATAAAGATGTTCAAGGATGCAGTTAAAAATGAATAGTTTTATGAGTGATGAAATTTAGTAACATCTGTCACTAAATGAATTTAGTAACATGTACCACTAAATGGACCAAACCAGTTGCTTGTTTCTGGTCAGAACTTTGTAGTTCTCAGCGCTCTATCTCTTTCGAGCCGTTCTGAAAAATACCGATGTCTTAAAACTAGAAAAACTAAAAGTAGAACTCAAGTTAAAACTACAAAATCAAAATGAATAAATAAATATATAAATAAATAAATAAATAAATAAATAAAAAAAAACAAAAAAAAAGGAAGTAAATATTTATAAAAGTTTCTCTCTCTCTCTCTCTTTTTTTTTCAGGTGATTTAATGGGTTCCAGCATCAGCGGACTAGAAAACTTGTTAAAAATGCCTTACGGCTGTGGAGAACAAAACATGCTGAACTTCGCACCTGCAGTTTTCGTAGTAAATTACATGCTGGAACTAAACCAACTGGATGACAAGATCTTAAGCAAAGCCATTGGAATTATGGAAACAGGTTTGAGTTATTTGTTGAATACAGTTTCAGCTGTTGTTAACTGTTGAAAGGTGATATGTACGTGTGTTTCTGATCACCTACGTTTTCTCTATTACAACAGTCCAAAGTATGAATGTGAAAATATTTGAAACTAATGAGATATACAGCAGATATTTCTGACCATAATGTATGGGAGTCATCTTTTTACTGTATGCTGATTTTGATATTTTAATAAAGGAAATATTTGGAAAGCTTCTCAGATTTTTACAGAGTTTAAAATAAATATTGTATTTGGTGAAATCCATCAGAAACGATCTGATCAGTAAATCAGCATTAATTTAAACAGTGATATTTTTAGTATGATCACTTCTATGACTATTGTCTACTTTTGTCACCACCACCTCTGTTTCTATTAATACTACTGATACGACTACTACGATTACCTCTACTCCGACTATTTTATTTCTCTCTCTTGCTCTTCATATATATATATATATATATTTTTTTTTTCAGGGTATCAACGAGAACTGAATTATCAACACAGAGATGGTTCCTTCAGTGCTTTTGGTGACAGGGATCGATCTGGCAGTATGTGGTAAGTAAAATTGTCTGTTTCTGAGTTCTTAATAGACATGTCTCTCTGCATTAGCATCTGTAGAAGGGACAATTGACCCCCTCAGTGGTTGCAGTTGCTGACAATGTTGTATGTAGGTACGTTTTATTTACCTTTACAAATCGGAATTGTTTATCCAAACTGATTTCAAGTATCTTGTCTTCAGAATCAAAATACGAAATCCCGTGTATTTTATAGTGATCTAAATATGACCAGTAAACTTTGTCATCACAATCTTTTATATTGCTATTTTTAAGACGTCATGATTATATGGATAAAACATGAAGACTCTCTGTCTCTTTGAAAATATTAAAAATAAAAATAAAATTGTTATATTAATAATAACACTGACCTAGCAAACACAATGGTAAAATATAATATTTATATTAATAACTCTAAATATTTTACTAATGTGTAGAGGTAAATCATTTGCCAGGTTGACAGCTTTTGTTGTGAAGACTTTCCATCAAGCCAAACCTTACATTTTCATCGACGATAACGTTCTTGTTCGAGCAATCAGATGGATGATAGATCATCAAGACAAGAAAACTGGATCTTTCCCTGAACCTGGCCGTGTTATACACAAAGCTATGCAGGTAGGAAAATTTAAGTGTAATTAATAGTCGCTTGGTTTCGTTACACACACACACACACATAATCAGAAAACTGATATTGTTATTATTATTATTATTTTACTATTTTTGTTGTTGCTATTATTGTTAGTTTATATATATATATATATATGTCTCTATTGTTGCTGTTATTTTCTATTATTTATATGCTTATTTATTTATTTATTTATTTTTTTTTTTTATTTAGGGTGGTTCTTCATCTGGTGTATCTCTGACTGCGTTTGTACTCATTGCTCTTCTGGAGAATGACAACATTGTTCCTGTAAGTAAAACATAATTTTTATATTAGTACCGGTTTTATAATTCAAATGTAAATTTTAAAATAACTGTTTATTATATATATCAGTTATTTCATCGAGTTTATTTTTATTAAGATTATTTATTTTACTGTCCTTTATTTGTAGGATGTTAAGTGTAAAGTAAAACAGAAAATTGTTTTTATTAAACAATTTTATCATTTTGTTTCATTTTGTTGCTTTTAGAATTAAATGAAAGTGTGTGTATTTTGGTTTTCAAAATATTTAAATTTGGGTATGAAAATTTAAAAATACATTTTTGTTATTCAAATTTATATCTCTGTGTTGGTTTTGCATATATTTAGAGTATTTAATTTTTTTTACTGTTTTTCGAAAATTCAGTCTTATCTGAACTTCGCCAAAGCGAAAGCTGTAGCGTACTTGGAAAACAATTACAACAGCGCATCAAACAACTACGTCCTGGCTATCACTTGCTACGCCTTGAAACTAGCTAAAAGTCCTTTGTTTTCTACAGTTTTTAACAAGCTAAAGCAAAATGTCATAATACAAGGTAAGGTCAATATATTTATAATAATATGTTTTTCAACGTAGTTTTTATGTTTCTGCAACAGATAATAAAAATGAGAGAGAAAGAGAGAGGGTGGCGATAGATAGAGGGACGGAGGGACAGATTGATAGATGAATGGTTGGATGGATTGATGGATGGTTGGATAGATAGATAACAAACTGACAGACAGAATTAGAGAGAGATGGACAGAAAAGCATTTGTCACTAAGACATTAGAAAGTAAAAGAGAGACATGGAAAGTGATAAAAACTTATTTATGGGTACATAAATAATCAGTTAAAAGATAAAAATATTTCAAATAAAAAGAGTAAGTCTGATGAAAATAGAGAGAACGAATAATAAGGAGACATTAATCCCTTTTGTTGCAGATAAAGTTATCACTTTTTGTTTATACATGTGGAAAGCAAATTTCGTTTGAACTAGTAATCGAAGTATTTAAATTAAACTATGATGCTGTATGCTGTCGTTTCTCAATGATGTTTTCTTGTAGGCGGCCTCAAACACTGGCATGATGTCGACACCACTACCGTCTCCACATCCTTCTGGCGTCCACCACATCAGTCCAAGGCTCGGGACATTGAGATGACGTCATATGCTCTGTTGGTGTACGCTGAACTGAACGACATCACCGGCGGCCTTGATGTCATGAAGTGGGTGATTGCACAGAGGAATCCACATGGTGGCTTCGTATCCACCCAGGTATCCACACTAATCTTTTTTGTTTTTAAAAAAATTTGGAGGGCGTTAGGGGAGACAAGGACGACATTTTATTTTGTTTTCTCTTTATTGGTTAAGAATTATCATTTTTATTCTCTATTTATTTATTTATTTATTTTTTATTATTATTATTATTATTATGTTGTTGTTGTTTTTTTTTTAACGTAAACATTGTAGGTGTATTTTAGTAGTGTATACATTTCATTTCTCGACTGTTATTTAATTTTATATCATTGACGTCTGTTCTCTTTCACATTAAAGTAGACGTGTAGTGGTTCAGTTTTGCCGAAGTAAAAGAGAGCCGGAATTAATTTTTACATATTACTTATTAATTTTTTTTTTTTTTTTTTTTTACTATTAATCTGTTTTTAGACTAATTACATAGTTTTCAGTTACTATATTAGTTCACATATACCATACTTTACTTTTTGAAAAGCATCATAATGAAAGAATGAAGCCTTAAGTCCTAAAACTATTTTATATTATAAAACAGGACACAGTGGTAGCGTTGCAAGCTCTGTCGAAATTCGCTAGTAAAGTTTACTCGCCAACATTTGAAATGCAGATTAACATACAGGCTGGAAGCTTCGTGCATACTTTCACAATTAACAGACAGAACGCACTCATTCTGCAAATGGTAGAAGTAAGTATGACTAATTTGAGATTTATATCTAATACCCGTTATATTGTGTGTATTTTTGTGTGTTTTTTTTAATATATATATATTTCATTTACACGTATAATTATAGAGAAATATATATATACAACAGAGACAGGGAATGAGATGTAAAGATAACCTAGTGATCTATATATGTATATATATATATATATATGTAAATATAACATGTCTGTCTCTCTATATTATATCAATCTATCTATCTATCTATCTATCATTCTATCTATCTATCTATCTATCTATCTATCTTAACTATATATCTGTCGTTTAGAAAATGATAGACATTTTTTTTTTACAGAAATTAGGTATAAATATTATAACAGAAGTTGTTTAATAAATAGAACTTATTCATTTTTTTTTTTCGTATTTTTAAAGCTGCCGTCTATTCCTAGAGGTGTTCAGATATCAGCGACTGGAAGTGGCATGGCGCTTGTTGATGTAAGAAACATTCTGTGAATTGTTTTAAAAGAATGTGTCTGTGTACGTGAGACAGACAGACAGACAGAAGGAGAGAAAGAGATAGAGAGAGAGAGAGAGAGAGAGAGAGAGAGAGAGAGAGAGAGAGAGAGAGAGAGAGAGAGAGAGAGAGAGAGAGAGAGAGAGAATTAAAGATATCTCATCTATTCAAAATGTACATTTTATAAATAATTATATCAACACGTTGTTTTATTTCTATAATATTCTTAAAATTGGTCAACAATGTATTTTAAAACTAAATTTATTTTATTTTCTTTTTTCAGGTTTCAGTTTTCTTTAACGTGATGGCTGAAGTCGAACAACCGTCATTTGACTTAAACGTGAAAATCGAAACCGAATCATTTAAACTGTTGAAGATTCGTGTGTGTGCACGGTACGATTTCAACTCCTCTGTGTAATTTAATACAGTAAAATATTACGACTTTGTGTATGTATGTTTGTGTATGTATCAATGAGTGCAGACATGCTTGAGTACATTCATATATTTCACTGCAGTACAGCCAGACCATGTGTATCCATCCTACAGTCCTGTCAGTATTTCAGTAATATCAAATGACTTCAAAGTAGTGACAAAATTGTTTCATCTCACTTATTTAGGATGTTAATCGCCACAAAGGTAATAAGAAGAAAATACTTTACTCATAATTAATTATAGTACAAAATAATTTCATCTTACTTGTTCAGGTGGCTAAAGAAAGGAACTAGTGGAATGGCTGTGGAGGAAATTGGTGTACCGTCTGGTTTCTCCGCTGATAAAATGAGTATAGGAAACGTAGAATTTCTGAAGAGAATCGAAACAGCTGATAAGAAGATTATCTTGTATTTTGATGAGGTAAGAACATATAAACATTTTTAATTTAACATTAAGTGAGTACCACTTTTTTCTATACGTAAAATTAATTTAAGTGGTCTTGCTTATTTTTAATTTTTAAAATTAAAGAACTAAAATACTTTAAAAGAACATAAAAAAAATAAATTTCAAGTTTTCATGCGATCAATTTTAGACTGCTTTTATCGTTTAAGCACATCGATGTTATCGGAAAACTTCAAGTGTCCGATTACATCGATCCTTCACGATAATGCTTTCAGTCCTCTCTTTGATAGAGGTGAGGGAAGTAATTAATAGTTCTCATTTCTCTGTGATACAAAATACAAGTTATTTATAGTCAAGAAACTTAATCGATAAAATCGTATTTGTTTTATTACCAATAAGATATTCTAATGTGTGCTTTCTCCGCGTTTCACTAAGCGTGTGATATGATGGCTGTAGTGATGCATCTTACTGACTGTTTTCTTTTTAAAAATTCACTTTGGATGTGCTCTCAACAATTTTATTGAGGAGTTATATACATTGACATAAAGTCTTCTTACTGAAAACCTCTTCTCTATTTCTCTCTCTCTCTCTCTATGTATGTATGTGTGTGTGTGTGTGTATATATATATATATATATGGTTGATTTTTTTTCTGATATTTATTATTATTCTTGTTATTGTTGTTATTATTATTAGTTTTATTGCTATTTAAAGTCTAAATTTAAAACAAATAGAAAAACTAAGTTTGACTTGTATTTCAGATTGGACGTACAGCTACTTGTATAAGTGTTGAACTTCATCGTACAGGACTTGTAGCCAAATCTCAGCCTGCTCCTGTCAAAGTCTACGACTATTATGAGCCAAGTGAGTTTTATATTTTATTTATTTTATTTTATTTCATTTCATTTTTTATAATTTTTTTTTTTTTATCTTTAACATATATATTTTCAGTTTACAGTTAATTAGCAATATATTCAAGGATATCTTTATGGGTAATTTCATTCTTTCGGTAGTCTCTTTGAAACTGTATTTGAAACAAACCTTAGTCAATCATTCAAGCCATTTTCTTTGAATCACAAACAGATTGCATTCAGCATTTGAGATATTGATGTGGCACTGGTGAATTAAAAGTTGATTGGGTAATACAGATAATACAAGTGAAGTATTTTAAACGTTACAGAATAATTATTTTAAAAACTGAAAGTTAAATAATTTATTTGATTTGTTTTCTCTTGTTTTTTTTTCACAGGCAACAAGGCGGTGGCGTTTTATCAGTCGACTGTTCTGAAAAACGCAAAACTTGTGATGTTTGTTTGGAGTGTCCTCAATGCAAGGTGAGAAGGAAACTTAACATTTTTTATAAAAATATAAAAATTAAAACAAAATTCTGTATTGTTTTAACGTTACCCAATTGCTTTAGTACTTAAATATATTTCAGTAACAGAACAATACCTCTCTGTTACACACTGCAAACAGTTTTAAAAGGTTTTAAATGTCTTTAACATGATTACCGACAGTGTATTTTAAATTAGGAAATACTATCCTTATCATATGAGACTGGGTTCTGTCATTCCATGAATGGAGAATAACTGAGACATTCCTATTTATGTTATTATGTGACTTTAACACTAAAGATCTAACTAAAGTAAAATCGATCTCGTATATGAGGTATAACAATGGAATATAAAAACTTTACTGAAAAATAAAACCAGTAGATATTCATGTAAGAAAACAGTAATTGTGACAATATTTATAGCCTTTTTAATAACTGATTTTATTTCTTTTTTTATTTTATTTTTTGTTTTTTTTTTTTTTTTTTTATTGGCTTTATTTATTTCCTTGTTTGTTTGTTTGTTATTTAGTTTGTGTTTTGTTCTTTCAGAAACACTAATGTCTAATTTTAGACGAATACGAACCGGTGACTCCACAGAGACTTTTAAAATTAATGTTACTTTTTATAATGAAAATATTGTCTTATTTTAAAATAATATGTTATTAAAAATACAAATACCGAATTCTCGTTGTTATACTTTTCTGTGGTTGACATGTGTGTGTGTGTGTGTGTGTGTGTGTGTGTGTGTGTGTGTGTGTGTCAAAAAAGGTAAGTGGTTAATACAGAAAGAGCAACAAAATGTAATATGAAATAAACACAAACCAGCCATTTTTGATTAATTACCTGTCCATTTTTAATGCTTACCATAAGTTATGTTTACTTGAGAATCCTTGCATACTGAGACAAAATTTAACATTACTCAACAGAGCTAACAGCAACACTGAAAGTGTATTCAGGGTAAAGAGGAGCAAATAATCATTAAATTCAGAAAACATATTCTTGCAAAGTGAAGTACAAGAAAAATGTTTAGGCATAAAAATATATAAAAAGAATGAATAAAATCTGATGTCATTAAAAGCATTAAATAAAAATGGTAATAAATATATAAGGCTTTAAAATTTGTTCCTAACTAAGAATAAAGTATTTATTGTTATATGTATGTTACATCAATCGCAAGTAATGTACCCTTTGCTATTACAAATTTTATGACAATTAGAGAAAAATATTTTAGTTGTGTTTAAGGTGATAAAAGACGGTGACTTCAAAATAATTCATTTGCAGTGAATGTGTTCATAAAAGTATTGTGTCTTCACCTGTGATACATTTTCAAATTTAAAAAAAATATTTTCTGGTCTCCTGCCACGCATTAGCCATAAATCGACATTTCAGTATCAGGAAACAAATATATAGTATATAATAATAAAGATAAACATTCAGTATATAATAATAAGGATAAATATTTGCCTTTAATCTAAGAAATATATTTATTATTTAGAATAATCAATATTATGAAAAAGAAACAGTTTTAAAACTTCTTACTGAATTTGTTAACAGTGTATATATTGTAAGTAAATGATGATCATTCATACGAATGGGAAATTCTGTAGACTGTTGCTATAAAGCTTTAAATTTTCTTTTCATATTTGTTTTGCCCCACATTTTATTCAAAATTATTTCAATATTTTTATATAGATCAGAATTTGTAACATCGAATATTTTCGAGTTCACATTATTTGTTGCTGCAGTAATTTTAACAAAGCTGAAGAGTACTTTTTAAACGTTTTTAAAATGTTTTATATTTGTCAGTTGTAATCAACAGGTAATGGAAATCAGCTCACCTTCTGCACAGGTTACTTTGAAAACACACACTCCAGATATCAGAATCTTTGAGAATCTGCGACTGGAAAAATTCAGTTGCTTGCTTACCTGAAAAATTCATTTATCAGATATTAGCTGATTCGTCTAGTGTTAATGTATTAGTAACATGATATATTGTAATTTTTAAAAGTTGAAGGTCTCATTATAAAACATAATAATGATGATGATTATTACAACAATAACAACAAAAAAACAACAAAAAAACTAAAAAAAATATAATAATAATAATAATAATAATAATAATAATAATAATAAAAATGAAAATGAAAATAATAATAATAATAATAATAATAAGAACAAGAAACCCATTCCCCAAAAGGAAGAACAATAAATAAAAAAAAAAAAAAAAAAGAACTAAAAACCCACAAAACAAGAAAAAAAATAAACTAAAAACAAAACAAACAAAAACATAAACTAAATATGACAGAAATTGTCAAACATAAATTAAGTACGTCCTATTCTGTAAAACATAACCTTAGTACGTCATACATTGTAAAACATTACCTCAGTATATCTTACCTTGTAAAACATACACGAATACGTCACAGATTGTGAAACATAAATTAAGTACGTCGTACACTTAAAGTATAAATTAACTATAACATATATTGCCTAATATAACTTAATATTAATAACATTAATTTGAGGAAAGTTTACAGACATTTTGTGTGGCGAAAATGATCTGTTCATATTTACATTGGTGCATTATAAAGAGTTATAACCCTTCCTTAAACCGGCAAAGTTTTGATAGTATATAGTATAGTATTGTCTTATTTAACCCTTATTTTATTTATTTATTTATTTTCATCATCATCATCATCATCATTATTATTATTATTATTATTATTATTATTATTATTATTATTATTATCATTTTGTTATTGCACTTTTCGAGAGGGCATAATTGAAAACTATTTCATAATAATGTTAAAGCCGTTTACTTCAGTTACAGATATCTGAATGAAAATATTTTCATGTGACTCGCGCAATTCAGTGAAATAGAAATTTTCTTTTAATCCTTTATAGCTACCGAAGGATAAATTTCTAGATAAATCCAAACTATAATCGAGATTATTTATTTCGAAGTTAGAAAAGAAACAATTATTATTATTATTATTATTATTATTATTATTATTATTATTATTATATAATGTACATCATCTAACATATATGTTAATAGAGATTGCTTATACAGATGTTATTTTCTGCTGCAAAATGTTTGCCCGACTTTTATCTTCTAAAAGCAAATAGATTATTTTACAACTGCAAAGTTGCACTTGATACGTGAACGACTTTGTTCTTGGTTTGCTTTACTTTAGGAGTGGTTGTTGTTGTCACGTTTCTTTTGCCTCTTTTTTAAAATGTTTTTATTTATTTATTTTTTTAATAGTGACCATTACAAGGTGTTCGGGATTGTAAAATGACAACAACAACCACTCCTAAAATCGAAAAGAAATCATCAATAATTCAGAGATTTATGAACACAACACAGTATGAAGCACATTTCATGGTGTGATTTTCACTCTTTAAATCATAACGTTATTAATATCCGCAATAAAAAGTTTAGCAAGTTTTTGTAAATAACTGTTGCTTCCAAATAAAATAAAGCGATAAAACTTGGTAATATGTTAGTTGCATACGCCCTGTCGCTTTGAGTAATGAAAAGAACACCATTTGTCATACCCCACGCCGTTATGTGTACTGCACGTGCAAATGCAGTGCGCTCGTGCTGTCGAAGAAACGCGTGCAATACTGATGTATTGAAATCACATTTTAATGCCAACATTATCAAAAAAAAAAAAAAAAAAAAAAAAAAAAAAAAAAAAGGACAATTTATCCTGTTATAATGGGTCGTCGTCCAGGCTTAACAGAAAATCAACGTCATGAAGCAATGGGACGCCTACAAGACGTTACTCAGTACTTTCGTGTTTATGACAGTACCATATCATACTCCGACAACTCGTACACCAAACTGGGCAAGTGGTAGACCACGGTTGACTACTCCAAGGGAAGAGGGGTATTTAGTGACGTCATCTCAACGTCACAGGTTCGAAAGTGCTCCCCGTTTAGCCCCTACTTTGCACCAAACCAAAGGCAGTAGTAGAATTCATGCTCAAACTCTCCGTAACCGTCTCCATGCTGCTGGATTACAAGCACGTCGCCCTATTGTAGCTGTCACATTCAGGAACACCTGAGATGGGCCAGAATACATCAACACTGGCGACGCAGACAATGAGATCAGACATTATTCACAGACGAATCCAGGTTTTGTGTTCAACTTGCGGATGGTAGGCATCATGTATGGAGGCGAAGGGGAGAATGAAATGATACAGACAGCGTCATTCAGCATGACCGATATGGAGGTGTCAGCGTCATGGTCTGGGCAGGCGTTCATGGAGGAGGTAAAACAGATCTCGTTTTCATTGACGGAAACATGACTGCTCAATCTTACTGCGACGAGATCATTACACCAGTGGTCATTCCATTCATGCAGCAGCATCCTGGCTTTCTGCTTCAACATGACAACGCTAAACCACATACCGCTAGGCTAACCACTAACCAAGTGTTGAACTGGCCACCAATGTCCCCTGATTTGATCCCAGTTGGAGATGCTTAGGACCTACTGGGCCGAAAATACGCGAAAACCATTTCCATATCCTTAATGTCCATGACATACAAATTGCTCTGAACCGGGAATGGAACGCAATTACAATTCCTTAGATTCATGCTCTCTTTAGTAGCACGAGACAATGATGTACTGCTGTCACCAACTAGATTAATCTGAATAGAATAGTACTGTTAGGAAGTGCTTTAAACAATATTCGTATCTGTGTCATATATAATAAAGCTAATTACGTACTAATGGAAGAAAAATATTAGTTAAATGTTGCAGCAAGACTTACCGGTTTTCACAAACGTTCTTCATGTACATGTTATACCTGCTCGTAGAAACCGTAACATAAGTCTTACAGTGTAACAATAAACAGCTTACATCTTACAGTGTAATAATAAACAACATAAGTTCTACACTATAAAAATAACCAGCATACGTCTTCGGTTAAAATAATAAACTAAGTACGTCATACATTATAAAACATAAACCTAGTACGTCATACATTATGAAACATAAACCAAGTACGTCATACATTATGAAACATAAACTAAGTAAGTTATACACTGTGAAACGTAAAATAAATACGTCATACATTGTGAAATGTAAAATAAATACGTCATACATTGTGAAATATAAACTAATTGAGTCATACATTATGAAACATAAACTTAGTACATCTTTCATTTCTTTAACTACTGCTACTGTTACAGTTACTAATATAAATAATATAATATAAGAAACAAGAAAACTACAACAACAACGATTATTACTTCTCTTACAAGTGCTACTACCTCTGCCACTACTATCGTTTTTCTTGTAATGTCATTATCGTCATCTTAACAGTTTATTGTCATTGTTATGGTTATTGATGACGATATGTTATTTGGTTTTTTAAATTTATTATTATTTTTTATATTGATTTTACAGTCTTTTTATTTTTTCTATCAAAACTAATTTCTGTGATGGATCAACTGTTGTGTTTTATTGAGGAAGTTTAAAACTCATCAAATGTGAAATTTCCCCTTTACATTGAAAACTCAGGTATGTTGGCTCAATTCATGGCACAAACAGCATGAGTGAGTATCATTTGAACTATTCAAACGTTTTTGGTTTCCGCATTGTTGAATTTCTTTTTTCTTATTTTTCCTTCTTTCTTTCTTACAACAACAACAACAACAGGATTTAAAAAGAACAAGAACTGCAACAATAATAATAGTATACTACTACTACTTCTAATAATAATAGTCTTTATCGTAGTCATTGTCATGATCATTATTATTATTTTACTTGTAAAATTCTGTATTGATGCATCAGTATCAGTTATCATCATCAAACAAACTACGACGACAAACAACAACAACAACAACAGGAATAACAAGAACAAGAACATCAATAATAATAGTAATACAACTACTACTACTACTAATAATAGTCTTTATCTTCGTCATTGTCATGATCATCATTATTATTTTACTTGTAAAATTCAGTATTGATGCATCAGTTATCATCATCATCATCATCATCATGTTATATAATTGCCGTTATTCTCGTTCTTCTTCTTCTTCTTCTTCTTCTTCTTATTATTATTATTATTATTATGAATTTAAAACTTTTGCCTGAGACTCCGAAAAACAAATAATTCTGTTTCGTACGTCAACCAATAGCTGAAAAGAAATTAAAAATAAACCTAAAGGAAAATACGACATACTGTTATCAGAAACCCTTTGGCTACCAATAAAATATTATTACTTGAAATGGAAAACTATGCATCATTTATTGATTAAATTTTTGCAAAAAAAGAAAAAAAAAGAAAGAAAATGCTGCCTCTGTTTTACATATATATCAAGTAACAGTAATAACATTTGACGTTTATGTTAGCTGTGTGGCTATTGTATAATTTTAACAGCTTGTGTGGATGGATGACTGCAAAGAACAGCAAAGAAAATACTCGTGTATAAAAATGTGCAGAAAATACATGGATAGAAATAAACAGAGAGAGAGAGAGAGAGAGAGAGAGAGAGAGAGAGAGAGAGAGAGAGAGAGAGAGAGAGAGAGAGAGAGAGAGAGAGAGAGAGAGAGAGAGAGAAAGTATGTGTGTGTGAGAAAGAGATAATGAGTTACTTAGATACAAAGAATGAATTAAAGTTAAAATACTTTAAAATGAGAAAGACAAAGTTAGATTAAAATAGAGCTAAGGCATTGCCTGGAAAGAGAAAGAGAGAGAGAGAGAGAGAGAGAGAGAGAGAGAGAGAGAGAGAGAGAGAGAGAGAGAGAGAGAGAGAGAGAGAGAGAGAGAGAGAGGTAAGTTGTAACTGACATTAAACATGGACACAAAAGTAAGACTGTACTGAGTTGATGTAGATTGAGTCTTCACACATCGCTGCACTGTGAAAACAAACATTATCGTGTAGTCTACGAGGAAACAGTCACCGAGACCAATGAAATATCTTGTCAGCGGGTAAATAAATGACATTAACCTCGAGCGTATGTAAAGCTTAGTAAAACTTTTTTTTTTTTTTTTTTCTTTTTTTCTGGTTTGTGGATCGTTAATTCTCTTCACCTGCTATCTTATCATTTATTTTCTTTCGGTCTTTAAATTAGAATAAATAAATAAATAAATAAATAAATAAATAAATAAATAAAGTATGCCACCAGATGCATTCCATTAGAAATAGCCGCTGGGTTAACTTAAATTGCAAATACTAATCCAGAAAAAGAAGATATTAAAATATTTAATTTCTGCATAATGATATTGTGAGATAAAAAAAAAGAAAAAAAAAGAAAAAAGAAAATATATGAAATGTATTTCGTTCGTTATTCATCGATTCATTCATTTAACTATTCGTTTATTGATTTATTCACTTACTCATTAATTAATTCATTCATTCATTTATTCCTGAAATTATAATGCTATGTACTTCATTTAGTACAATAGAGGCGTGTATTTACTAACATAGTGCATTAGTATTACCAAACATTTAAATACAGTTTTACGTTTATTTGCATAATCAAAGTAGACGTTCGTAGATGAAAGAAATTAAATAACACATTAACAGAAGAATAAACACTTTAAACTGTGACTCATCTATAAATAATTTCAACATAAGTCAGTTAAAGCGGAATTAAAGTGAATTTGATATTAGTTAGATGCAAATCTTTTGTATGATTGGTTTATAACGATAATAAGATAAAGGATGGTCGGAGCTAATTTGTATTAGTATAATTATTAAAAGTCAAATGCTATTGGTTCGTGCGTTTCCTTGTGTTATCTTTACCAATTTAATCTAGTGAAGTATGAATTAAAATCTGCAACACAGTGATACACTTTATCTTTATCCTCTTAACAGAGAAAAAGTATGTGCATATGCATTATTAAAAAAAAAATAAAAAAAAAAATAAAACAAGTGCCCCAATTCATAATGCTGAGAACAAGCGAATGTGCGTCACGTTTGGCGCATACATCATCATATAACCCTGAGATCCGGGAACACGCCCATGTTTCTCACAACGTCACATAAGACGGATCCGGGACGGGATATATAAAAAGTTGGAATCGCCGAAAGGAAGTTTAGTGAGAAACAAGTTGAAGTTGTGTCAACCATGAGGTAATGTATGCTCTTTTAATTTATTAGATCACACGCACACGCACACGCACACACACATACATACATACACACACACACACACAGACACACACACACACACACACACACAGACACACGGATATACATACAAACAGATGCATAATGCGGATTTAAGATTAAAATAAAACACTTTGATAGTAACAGTAACGAGATGTGTAGCTAAAGGCACAGTACAAATTTCTAGCAGCAGAGAAAATTGTGCGAGAGCAGAGCAGTAGGATCTGTAGTTAGTTGTTAGTACACATACTTGACCTTCAGACTGAACAACCCAGTCCAGTTATGTTATTTATTTTTACGGTGTGTTCCAACACCCACACGCATCAAGATGTACGTGTTTTTCACACATGTAAGACAACAATGTACTTGCTTTTACTAGACAACAAACACTGAATAATTTTATTTTCCTTGCGACTATAAAATTTGTTATTTTTGACCTCATTTAAAACAAAAACAGATAAGTATCAAATTGTAGATTAATATAAAAATAAAACTGTATTTCTTGCTATTAGTTAATAATGTTCAGAATGTTATCCATTTTATATTATATATGTATATGAATCCTTTTCTCTCTCTATTGATATAATTATATATCTATATATACACATATATACATACATAGGCACACATCATTACGTATGTGTATGGATGTCTATGTATATATATATATCGCGGATATTTATTACGTATGATTTAAGGAGTGGAAACCATACCTGAAACGTGCTTCATGCTGTGTTGTGTTCATAACTCACTGAGCTATTGTAATAAATCACAAAGAAAACATTGTGTCAGCAGAGAGTCCAGCCGTACGTGAGAGAGATCTACGTCACTGCGTCTTTGTTTTAGAAACTTGTTTACACGATAAGAAAAACAGTTCACCTCCTGTCACTCCCAGCTTAGCAAAGTTCTGAAAACATTGTTCTTACGTCACGTCGTAACATTAGTGATGTGTTTTACTTCGACTGTCTTGGGTCACATAAATCATAATATATTTCATTTCAGTTAACTCGCGTTAGCGTTTTAGACATAGGTTAATTCAGGAAAGAATAGAATTCTCTTGATAAATCAAAATGATTTGTTGTCTGGTTATGCACCAACGATTATGACGAACAAGATGTATACTATAGTTAATTTTTTTTTTTTTTTTTTTTTTTTTTTTTCTCTCTCTTTTTTTTTCTTTTCGTTGCTATTATTTTGTTAAAGATTTTATATATTTGTTTCGTACTTGTTATGAAATTTATTTTATGATAACTTTTCTATGACTTGATTTTCCTAGTAAATTTTTGTACGATTAAATTTATCGTTGACTTATTTTGTTTTATAGTTGTTTCTTATTATCTCTCTCTCTCTCTCTCTCTCTCTCTCTCTCTCTCTCTCTCTCTCTCTCTCTCTCTCTCTCTCTCTCTCTCTCTCTCTCTCTCTCTCTCTCTCTCTCTCCATTAAAATTATGTCACATATATTTTCTAGAAATTCATGTTTTATGATTTATTTTCATTTGCAGGTTTTCACACAACGTGTTTACCTTATTTCTTGTTGCTTTCTATTTGGGCACAGTTACCGCTAAAAAGTAAGTAAAAACACTTTTAATTAACCTTGATTATAACATTAGCAATTTTACATTTACGTGCAAAAGAAGAAATGAATTTATATAACAGTTCAAACAGGAATATTTTATATTTTCCTTCCTACACAAGGAAACACAATATCACGGACGCGAAATAGATCAGTAGATACATATACATGCATGTAGGTATATATGTACATATGTTGGATGAACTTATGTCTCTATGTGGAATAATAATGAGAACGACGATGACAACGACGAACACAACATCAATAATAACAGTAATAATAATATGAACCATTATGAATAAATTCGGTATTAGCCCATGACTAATTGGTAGCTTAACAGTTAGACAATAACATTACGTAATATTATTAGTGTAATAACAATAAGAATAAAAACGATGTTTTAATACTGTCAGGTTATTCTTCTGTTTTACAGCAGTTACATTGTGCTGTGTCCAAAGACATTTCGTCCTGGACTGGATTTTGTCGTCAACGTAAACATTCTCAAATCTACTGGTCCTGTCACGGTGACGTTGGAACTGTTCAAATCTAAGACAAGCGTAGCATCGACTGTCAGCACGGTTACACAAGGTAGCAATTAGTACATATCAGACTATCAACCTACCTGCCAAACTTTTTACCTGCCTATCTACTTACCTACCTGTCTACCTACTTATTTGTCAGCTAAAATTTTATCTTTTGACTAACCTGTCTTCTTAATTTCATGTCTTTCTACATTCCTACCTAAACACAATTATATTTTCCTGTCTACGTATGTACGTATCTGTTTTTCCGCTCGTCCGTTCGTCTCTGTGTATGTATGTCTGTAAAGCTGACTGCTTCACTGTCTTTGTATCATGTTTTCCGTCTCTCTGTCAGTCTCTATGTATAACTGTTTTTCTTTTAAGAGTAAATCCATTTTTAAATTATGTACATGCATGTAAGATACTGAAATCAATTTCTAATTCTTATGCAGGTAAATAATGAAACATTGGAAATTTATAAAGAAAATCTACTTACATGTCTTTTTAAAAAACTTTGTATTCAGCTAGAAAATATTCATATTTGTTAGATATAATTTTTAAAAATTTTTTTATTGTTATTTTTTTATTTAGGTTATCCAGTAAACATTAAACTCAAGGTAATAATTTTAGTATTATTATAATAAATTGTTTACATTATTCTAATGTACTATGTACATTTTCTAATTTTTTCTGTGTTTTACTGCTTTTAACAAAAATTAATTAATGAATTTATTTGTTTGTTTGTTCATTTATTTATTTATTTATTTATTTATTTATTTATTTATTTATTTATCTAATTATTTACTCCTTCATTTGAGCCTTTATTTATGTATTTGTTCTTTGTTTGCTACTTAGTTGGTTTATTTATTTATTTATTTTTCTGTGTTTGTTTGTTTGTTTATCCATCTGTGTGTATGTCTGTATTCCAGATACCGGCTAATCTAAGCTATGGTAAATACAAGCTGCATGTTACAGGAACAGGCGGACTGACGTTTAAAGATGAGACAACCATCGAGTTCAAAAGTAAAAATGTAGCTCTGTTTATTCAGACTGACAAAGCGATGTACAAACCAGGTCAAACCGGTGAGTAACTAGAAAACATTCAGTTTTATAAATGTCCTTAGGCGAAATGAGAGGGTTTTTCCATGTTAGGCACAGTTAAGAAAGGCATGCCAGAAATTACAAGTTATTTATTTATTTATTTAGTTTTAATTAATGAATTAATAATTTCATTAATGAATTAATATATTTTGTTGCAGTTAATTTTCGAACATTTGGAATTTATCCCAGTCTTCGGCTCTATAAAGGAAAGATGACTGTTGAAATTATTGTAAGTTTTCTTCGTGTTGTCTCTAAATTAGAGCAGAAATGGAATTAGAAAATAGAATTAATAAACGTTAGCTGTTGGATTTGAAATTTAAAAAAAACCAATTTGTATGACAAGCTAAAAGGTAATTTAACAAGACTTCTTTAAATAATAGAAGCTTTGTACTGTACATGAGATATAACTACTGTAATTTAAGAAATAGCACTATGAGTATTTTGTATCTTTAATAATAATAATAATAATAATAATAATAATAATAATAATAATAATAATAATAATAATAATACACAGATTTAAACAAAAATTAATAAAATAAAATAAGATAAAATATGTTTTATCGTTGTTGTTGTTGTTGTTGTTAAGTATTACTTTCTACAATGTTTAGGACAGCAAGACAAACAAGATAAAACAGTGGAAGGACGTACAGACGTCAGCCGGTGTTTATACAAATCATTTAAAACTCAGCGATCAGCCTCTCCTGGGCGACTGGAAAATCAAAGTTATTGCTGGGGTATGACCTTGACCCTTTAATATCCATGAATCATTTCCATTCATATATTTGCTAGCTTTACATACATACATACATACATACATACATACATACATACAAGGAAATATATGGATAAAAAATATGTGTTGTTGCGTGTTTTATAAATAAGAATATATTTACAAGAATGAAACATGAAAACAAAAGAGGAACAACTAAAACACCAAACAAATAAACAAACAGAAGAAAAAGACAATCAAATAAAATTTAGAATTTTCTTTTCTTTTATCAAATTATTCATCAATTTGTCTTTCAGAATGTGGCGTACGAACAAACGTTTACAATAGCAGAATATGGTAATTTAAATTTTTTAAAAATTGTTTCATTAAAAAGTATATGCACTGTGTCTCTGAAAAATGTTTTAATACTAGTATTTGCTTTTATAACAAAAATGTAAAAAAAATGAAATAATGTTAAAAATGACAAAAAAAATATATATAGTATAAGCTGTTAAAGTGTATAGTCATTGATTTTTTGTGTTTTTTTAATTTATTTATTTATTTATTTATTTATTTATTTTGTTTATTTTATTTATTTATTTATTTTTTTATTTTTTTATTTTTTTTTTTATTTTTTTTCATAGAGGACGTTATTTATTTTATATATTTTTTTATTTTTTTTTTTTTGATTTATAATCTATTTTATTTTTACTCATTTTTTTTCATTTTTAGATTTTATTTAATTTTCTTTTTTCGTTTATTTCTATATATATATATTTTTTTTTTTTCATTCATCGTTTTAACTGTGATTTTGACTGGATCCAAAGATATTTTGTTTTGTTATAAATTATTAATTTTTTATTTTAAATTAAAAGTATTATTATTTTTATATTTATATTTAATACTGTCAAGTGAATGAAACTGCTAATTTGTTATATTTATAAATGTAAAAGATATTATTTTTATTTTTATATTTATTATTCAGTACTGCCAAAGTTTGAAGTGACTGTTAGTCTTCCACCCTTTGTACTCACATCAGCTAAAGACGTTCCAGTGAAAATAACAGCTAAGTAAGCTTGTTTTATCCTCTCTCTCTCTCTCTCTC
>CM022670.1:7391657-7426657 GCA_012295275.1 Chrysomallon squamiferum
TCATCAGTAATAACTGTTAAAATTGCTATTAAATCAACAACACCGACGACAACAACTGCTGAATGTTATTAATATTAACACAACTGTGAGTAACTAGTAATATTAAATTAATGATTTAGTCTAATTAATGACGACATTAATCTTTGTTTACAAATAATGAGAGGAATGGGTTAGATTGTGAAAAAACCCACTATCAAACTGTTAAACTGTTTAACAAACAAAAAAGTAACTAAAATAAAGACAAATGTATAATGAAATAGAATCAAATAAAATATAGTAGAAGTAACGACGACTACAACAACAACAACAACAACAATAATAATAAAAGAAAGACAGCAACAAGAACAAGGAAGCATAGTATCAGTATACGTGGCAACAGACTGTGCAAAACAGAAAAAAAAAATAGAAAAATAGAAAAAAAGAAACAAATGAATGATAAATAAATAAATAAATAAATAAATACCTTTAAAATGTTTCACACCACTGATATTTAATTCACGACTAAAAGTTTGATACTGGTAGTATGATTATATTCATTCTATCCCGGATGTGCACGTGATATTCCCGGATCCAGTCGTAGAGTGTGAAGTAAAAGGCTAGCTATTGTATTTAATTGTATGCGAGGGATAATGCACGCCTATGTGTTTGTGTGTGAATCGAAATAGAATGTTCTACAGAACTAAACGATAAAAATGTTATTTATTTATTTATTTATTTTTTGATGAATGGTGATGGCGATGCTATATCAGAAGGCGCTATAATTAGTTGCCGTCGCTGTTGTTGTTGTCGTCATCGTTGTTATTGTTTGTAACAAGTAGCCTATAACTTACCAGGATATGCAAATAACCGAGTTTTTAACCACAAAATATAAGAAAAATGCACTGTAAAAAAAGTGACAAAAAGTATGGAATGAAGTAGTAAACATGATGTATATATGTCGCAGCTCTATCAGCAGGTCAGCAGTATCAATAGGATGAGTTTCGAATTACGAATATGTTGAGTGTAAAATTACGTCAATTTATTTGAAAACTCTTGAGTTTTTTATTTATTTATTTAAAAATGTATTTGTTAGTTCTTTGTTTATTCCATAATACTTTTCTCAGATGGACATATACCGATATATTTACTTTTTCTCAAATTTCGAAACTTTTTCGAAAATAATCATTTTTCGTTTTATTAACAGAATTAAATTTGTTGTTATCTAATTATTTTCTTCTTTCACTTTCTAACAAATAGTAATTTCAAATCTCACTGATTATACTTCTCATAACTGTATACGTATATCGATTTATCGAAATTATTTTCGTTTTAACATAAAAAGCGTAAATAATACACAGGTTTATGTATAGGTTTTAAATTCTTTTATTTTATTTATTTATTTATTTACTTATTTCATTCCTTTTATTTCCTCGTGTATTAGATAAATTGAGTAACACTGAAATATATATTCTATTCTCGTACGACACACACATATACAAAGTTAACCAAATACATATACACAAGCAAACATATACACATAATCATCTATTTACCTTTAAGTATTCACAGACACAGATGCACAAAATCACTCCGGCACATGAGGATGTATGTTCTGATGCTTAGACAAAAAAGGAGGGAAAAAAAGAAGAAGAAAAGAATCCCAGAATGTTCTTATAGACATATTTAAGTAGTTTGTAACAGAAAATGGGTAAAGATTCTCAAAGTTGAAGAAAACGGAACTTTAGTGTTTGCACAAAAGACAGATTTAATCACAGCAATTTTACGCGGAGCTAGAGTAACATTTTTTGTTTCTAACTGGAGAAAAAACGTACGTCAGTCGTGCCCAATGGTTACGGATTTATAAATCAATCCTACTGGTGCCATGCAACGGCCTGCACCAACGGTAAAGTTTAATCAACGAAGTATGCAATAGATCAAACAAAACCTCGACAGCCAATATTATCTGGTTTGTTTAGGAGCTTGGTTCTTCTAACGCTGTGTACTCCCACTCCGGTTCAGGTAATAAAATAAAAGGTAGCATAAATGAACTGATTCGTTCTGTACAATCAGCTTATGACCTCAGAGTAGTCACGCGAGATGGCAAATATTCTACTCCACTTGACAACGTGGACTTTTCTGGACAAACAGTCAGTGAGTAAAGTATCTGGCATGTTAGCCAGCGTGATGTTGGAAACCATTCAGAATTTCAATCAAATGCCTACTGGTGGTTTACTATACTCAGTTCAAATGGTTTACGGGACATGTCTAGGTGGAGTCTGGGTCTACATCAAAGCAGAGGTCACACAAATGATCGTGTTAGTTTAAACTGGTTCACAGACTCCAACTGGAGACATGTATTCACCAACGACGAGAACGGAGAGACTCTGAACGGATGTCTTGATGATCTGATAAGAGCTGTAGAAAATGGACACAGGGTTAAAGTTGTCATGGGAAGTTATTCAACACGCGCGGACAATGTGCGTACGAAGAATGGACAAGTCTGTGCTCTGCTTCTGAATCACGTCTCTAAATCGAGCAAACAGAAATTTCAAGACAATGCTTACTGGTACTGGCAGATGGTTCTCGCGACTGGGACGGTCAGAACACGAAGACGGCACTAACCGAGGGGACATCGTGGAAAAGAAATCTATCAGCTGGTTTGTAGATGGAGAAAGGTTCTCTCGACCAACAAGCAAACACACGTTATTTGGGGAAGGAAAAGAACGTTAAGAAACGCTATGAAAAAAGGCATTTCATTCAGGATCGGCCTGCAAGGGGAAAGAAAGCTTGACTGGTGCTAGGCTGAAGTTGACAATATGGAATACTGACCTTCCTACAAAGAACTCTCAGCTCAAGCTTTCAGAAATGTCAGTGTGGAACCAATGCATGACTGGGAGTACAAAATCAAAGATAATTCTTATTGGTTGTTCATCAGAGTAAGTACTCTGGATGTGAGTCGCTGGAAAGTTGCTGAGCACATTGTTCTCAGTCATATGTCAAGCACAGTGACAGTGAACTGCTCGTCAGTTAATAAAAGAAATCAGTGTTTTTCTTTCATGATTAACAATATATGTTCTAACGAAAGTTATAATTTATCGGTAAAAGTTAATTTAAGCCTTTCTTTAATTGTTTCATTATTTTTGTTCCTTTTATAACTATTAATTCATTATAAATACAGCCACACTTAAAGATATTCATACTTATTTTATGTGTGTGTATGTGGATGTGTATGTGTGCGTGCCTATGTTTTTGTGTGTGTTCGTAGTTCTCTAAATAATAATTTAAACTAATGAAAGACACGTTTAACTTTTATTTAACTAAAAACGACATGGTTGTTGTAGTTAGATTTTTAATTCCCGTCTTTTCTTTTTCTTTAAGACTATTTTACTTTTCTATAATCTGCAGATGATACTACTACTACTACTACTACTACTACTACTACTACTACTACTACTACTACTACTACTACTAATAATAATAATAATAATAGTAATAATAATAATAGTAATAATAAAATTATCGTTCATTCATTGTACATCACAGTAGGTCACTTTTTGGTATCCTTCACCACAAACAGTCCTTCTTCCAAACATTCTAGTCACCATGATTGATTCTTCACTAAAAATAAGTTTTGTTTTCCATCCCATTGCACCATTATCATTACTACTACGACTACTATTGCGGCTGCTACTACTAATACTACTGATATTATTAATACTAGTATTACTATTGTTATTATTACTATTTTACTACTTCATTATTATTATTATTATTATTATTATATTTTCCTCTTTTTCATCATATTTTAGATAAAGGTTAACGAAAACAAATGCTGTCATCTGAAAAATGATAATGTAATATATACATTTGTTTACCGATAAGTTTACACAAAGTAGAAGTGTAAACACAATCTGTTTCCTTTTATTTGAAAACTGATAATGTCTCTCCTAACGCACTGTATTTTCACCTGACAAAGGTAACAGTTTGTATCTGCTATCTTGTGAGGTTTTCACCTGTATACGTAACAGATATGTTGGTATCATCGTACCGGATTTTCATCTCACTTAGGTAACAGGTGCATATCTGCTATATTGTAGCGTTTTCACCTGTACAGATTATATATATGTCTGTATCACTGCAGTGTATTTTCAACTTTACATATGTGACAGAGAATGAAAAAAATAAAAAATAAAATAAAACTCAGTAAATAATTTTTGCAGTTATGAATATACATGGTAAAAAATGAATATTTGAATGAATATATCAGTAGTTATAAACTTTGTATAGAATGAGATACAAGTGACAAATATGAAAAACTCCGAAACTGTATGACTTCATTTTTTGAACAGTATTTATTTTTATATTTTATATATATATATCTAAAAAAAAAACAATTCGTAATTAATATTTTATTTTATTGCTTGATTCGAGACAGGCATGGCTTGATTTGATAATTTACGTTATAAAAGATTAAACATGTATTATTTTGGGGTAATTATATCAGTTATAATAATTGCAAATTTGAAAACCATCTTGCTGTGTGAAAAACTAAATATTGATAATGTTTCGTAATTTACATTCGAAATTTTTTAAAAGACCTAAAACACACATACATAATTTCTACATTAAAGAAAGATATAAAAAAACACAGAAAAAATACTCTAAACAACAACAAAACAACAACTAAACAATCAAATAAACAAGAACACAAAAGTAGATGAAAAAGTAGGTAGTGATCAGTGAGAACAACACAGTGATTTGAAAATTAGAAAACAGATTTTAAAGAACACAGTGCCAGTCATTTAAATGAATATAAAACTTGACAACAGAGACATTTTGTTAGACAAATAATGTATCAACTGATAATTACTGGAAAACATCGCCTTCACTGGCCACTGCCATCCCATTCCCGAGAAAACGCCCATATTTCTCACAACGTGACAGACAACGAACCGGGACAGGATATATAAAAAGATGGAATCGCCGAAACGAAGTTTAGTGAGAAACAAGTTGAAGTTTTGTCAGCCATGAGGTAATGTATATATATGTATACTTTTTTAATTTGTTAGTTTCCACACACAAAAACACACACAAACACACACATATACACACACAAACATACAAATATATAGATACACATACACATACATACATACATACACAGACGCATATAGACATATACACACATATTCAGACGCATATAGACAAATAAGCATATGGATAATGCGGCTTTGAAATTGTTTTAGAGTGGGGGATATTAGGTTAAAGTAAACACTTTAACAGTAACACTAACGTGATGTGAAGCTGAAGTACAAGATGTACGTGTATTTCACATATGTAAGACAACAGCGTACTTGCTTTTACTAGACAACAAACACTGAATGATTTTGTTTTGGTTGCGACTATAAAGTTTGTTATTTTTGACTTCATTTAAAACAAAAACATTTAAAAAATCGGTGCACACATATGATGTATATGTAATATTATTAATTTTTACAAATGACCAAACAATTGCATTAAATGTAAAATTCTTTTCTTTTTTCCTGTTTCTTTCAAAATCATAAAATGTTCACGTTTTTTACACTTGACACTGATATGTATTTAATTCAAAAATAAAACTGTACGTCATTGTTCTATTGGTTAATAATGTTCTTATATATGTATATGAATCTCTCTCTCTCTCTCTCTCTCTCTCTCTCTCTCTCTCTCTCTCTCTCTCTCTCTCTCTCTCTCTCTCTCTCTCTCTCTCTCTCTCTCTCTCTCTTTCTTTCTCACACACACACACACACACACACACACAAGTAAGAATATTATATCACACATGTATTCAAAAAATGCATGTTTTATATTTTATTTATATTTGCAGGTTTCCACACAAAATTATTACATTATTCGTGATTGCCTTTTATTTGGGCACAGTTACCGCTAAAAAGTAAGTAAAAAGAAATTCAATTAATCTTATTATAACGTTTCTATCATTAAGCAAACAAAAAAACAAAAAGATTGAAAAAAAAATGTTTAACAAACCTTCTTACTTTGAACCTTGAAAAAAGATTAACGTGCTAATTAGAGGAAGCTGTTGTGAAGCACGTCTACGACGGGCACGCTTTCTGACAGGTCAGCGGGCGTGTCCGTCGCAGAAAAGCGTTTTGGGTAAGGACAGAGAGTGGGTTCTCGCTACGATTGCAAGGCACAAGGAAGTGTCCAGCATATCGGATGGTAACGAATCGGTTACGATGTTTCGTAGACGTTATCCGCTCCTTGTTGTTTCCGGCATTTGTCCGTGTTGGTTGTGTCCTGTTTGTTTGTTCTGTTCTCAGCTGCTGTTGATGTTTTCTTGTTCTTTTTGGCTGTTTCCCTCTGGTCCAACAATTCCAAACTTTTTCTTTTTTGATTTTTTTTTTTTTTTTTTTTGCCAATGGTCCTTTTATTGATTTAAAAGATGCTATAAACACCTATAACTAAAAGGAATAAGAATATGAATGTAGGTAACTTATTTACATTATTATTTTTTTAGCCACATGTCTTTTTATTAATTTAAAAGATGCAATAAACACCTGCAGCTAAGAATAAGAACATGAACGTAGTTAACTTATTTACATTTATTATGTACATAGTTTTTTTTTTTTTTTTTTTTAAATCCGATAACCGGGTTAGTATGGTCTGAAAGTGAGTACGTATACTACGTATAGTTTTGTTTTTAATTATTAATTTAATTGGCTATTCAAATTGATCCGTCAATACGCCGATCCATCCATAGATCCACCAGCTGTTCAACCAATCAATCTGTAAGTCAATACATACATTCAAAAACAAAAAAAAATCAAACTCTCAACTCCAAGAGTCTAAAGTTTGTGTTTTGTGTTCAGAATGTATCTTGTTACTGCAACGATGACTAACTCTCTGTCTTTCGTGTTTGGTGCCAAGATATTTTGGAGCATGAACTCGATTTTTAGTTCCTCCAATGTGTTGCGTAGTGCTTGTCTTTCACTGGCGAAATTTTGACAGGGAAACAAATAATGTTTCATTGTTTCAGCGAGTTCACAGCTGCAGTTGGGTGATGTGGTATTGTGGTATTTGTATCGGATTTAAGTTGGTCGAGTAACCAATTCTGGCTTTGGTGACTGGTTTGATGTTCAAGTGCCATTTGTTTTTGGTGTTGTTCCATTCGTTTTGCCACTGTTTGTCGTAATGTTTGGCTGCGATGGAGAGAATTTCGTTTATTCCATAGTGTATATCGGTGCAGATGTCTTCGTCTTTAATGCTGAGTGACTGTTTGGCGTAATGGTCGGCAAGTTCGCTGCAGATGATGCCGACATGTGCTGGGAGCCACTCGATGATTAGTTGTTTGCCGAATTGTATGCATGTGGGTTTGTTTGTGAGATCTTCGGCTATAAAGGCGAATTCTACTCTCCCGTTGTCTGGGTTTTTGGATCCGTCAGTGTAGATGTGCGTGTGTTGTTTGTAGTGGTCGTTTGCTGCTGCTAGAAATATAGCTTTTTTGAAGGGTGGGAACTGTGTTTTGTCTGTTTCTGTTTTGATCAGGAAAGGTGTGTTTATTGCTGGTTTTGTTTCTTTGTGGTATGCCGGCACTGGCATTTCCCCTATTCCTGTTTCCCTTTCGATTTCCCTGGTTGTTGTCAAGAAATTCGATAGTAGTAGACTATGCGCTTTAAAGGGTTGCCCTGTTCTTTGTTGGTCGGGGACCAGATCCTTGACAGAGTCGTCTGTGTTGAGGGTGTGTATTTTCAGGTTGTATTTCAGTAGCTGCAGCTGTCTTCTGTTTTTCAGTGGTTGGATGCTGTATTCCGACAGGATGCTGTATTCCGACAGGAGGCTGTCGGATGGTATTGTATTTGGCAGGTGGCCGATCACTCTGAGGACGCTGGATTGAATTACGTCTAGTTTTTTGAAGAGTGTTCGGGAGCATTCGAGTAAGCCGTGGCTCCGTAGTCGAGCCTGATGAGATACATGCTTTGTATTTCAAAATTAGCGTTTACTCGTTTGCTCCCGAACTGGTTCCGGAAATTAGCTGTAGAAGATTCAGTGGGTTTTTTTGCAGGATGCAATTATGTTGTGTATGTGGCATCCGAAGTTGAGTTGGCAGTCAAATGTCATACCTAGAAATTTTAATGTATTGGTTTGTGCTATGACGTTGTTATCGATATTTAGTGTGATTTTGTTGTTGTCTGATTTTTTGTTGAAAAGGAGGCATGTCGTTTTCGAAAGAGAAATCTTTATGCCCCATTTCAACGCCAATCGTTTACGTTGTTTAGGTATTTTTGTATTTGTTTCTGTATTGCTGCGGTCGATCTGCCTGCACGCCAAAAGGCGCAGTCGTCTGCAAAGAGTGCTGTGTTTATTGGCTCGGTCGGTGGATTTTTGGCGTTGTCTTGTTTGTCGAGTGCTGTGACGATGTCGTTGATGTATATGTTGAAGAGTGTTGGCGAGATCACGGATCCTTTTGGGATGCCGTTTTCGATTGTCGTTTTCTCGGATGTGTGATCATTCACTTTGACTGCTATGGATCTGTTGTTGATGAAGTCTTTAAAGAAGTTGAACATGTTGCCTTTGATGTTGTTGTTGATTAATTTGACGAGCAGTCCTTCCCTTCATACCATGTCGAATGCTTTTTTAATGTCTAGGAATACTGCGATGACCTTTTTGATTTCCTAAAAGATTGGTTCATTGGTGTTTGCAGGCAGGTAATCTGGTCGTTTGTGTTGTGTTTCTTCCTGAAGCCGCTTTGATATTTGCTGATTAAATTGTTGTCGATTAGATGCTGGCTCAGGCGTGTGTTGATCATCGTTTCCAGTGTTTTGCACATGTATGACGTCAGCGTGATCGGTCTGTAGCTGTTGGGTAGTAAGTGATCTTTGTGTGGTTTGGGCAAGCTGAAACATTCGACGTGTTTCCAGTTTGTTGGAATTTTACCTGTGGTACATATTGTGTTGTAAAGATCGAGTACGATGAGTAGTGTTTTATCTGGTAGGTGTGTAGTATTGGGTAGCTTATTTTATCTGGCCCCATGGCTGTATTTTTCTTGTTTTTGAGGGCATGTTTTAATTCGGTGATGTTGAAGAGTTGGTTATATTTCAAGTGTTCTGTGTCTGCGGAATGTTCGTCGATTGTTAGGTTGTCCAATAGTTTATTTGCGAATTTCAGTGGGAAGTTCGAATTGCTGCTGAACTTGGCGAAGGTTTCGCTGAGTAGGTCCGCTTTTTGCTTGCTGGTTTTTAGTTTTTGCCGAGAATGTTGATTCTGTGTTGTTTTTGATTTTTTGCCTTGGAAGTTTGTCACTTTGATCCACGTCTTTGACTGATGTTTTGTGGTCGATGTTGTTGCAAAAAAGTTCCCAGTGTTCTTGTTTCGCGGTGAGAATTAGGTTGGAAACTTCTTTTTTTGCTATTTTGTATTTTTCGTGTTTGGAATGATTTCTGTCTTTTTTGTATTGGCTTCTGAATTTGTTTCTTTCTTTGCATTTCTTTTCTATGCGTTCCGTCCACCAGGGAGTGGATATTTTTCTGGTTCATTGTCTGGTTTTGGGTATAAATCTGTTGGCAATGGAGTGTATCGTATTGGTGACCGATGTGCAGAAGGTGTCGATGTCGTTGGGGTTCTGTGTGGTGATGTTTCTGCTTGCTTTGTAGAAGCCTTCGCAGTCCGCTTTGTTGAAGTTCCATTTGGGTGTAAAAATGGATCTGTCCAAGAAGGTGTTATTGCTGTTGTAGTTGGTGAGTATTGGGTGATGGTCGCTGTTTAGTTCATTGATCACTTGCCATTCGGAGAGCGCTGCGATGACCTTTACTTGTGAATGTCAGATAATGGCGGATTGGCCACCACTGATGTCGCTGATGTACGTGAATGTTCCGTCGTTCAGATACACCAGCTGGTTTTGCTCTATGACATTACCGAGGACGATTCCATTGCTGTTGTCTGTCGAACCACCCCATAAGGTGTTATGACAGCTGAAATCGCCCACTTTAATTAGCTTGTTGTTTGTTGTTATCATTTTGTTTAAGTCGTGGGTTTGGAGGGTGTGTAGTGCGGGAGGTGGTGGGCTGTATACGTTAATTATGTCGATGTTTTGATTGTTGTTGTGTATTGTGATGCTTAATATTTCTATGTTGTCGTGGACTTTGCCTTGGTTCAGCTTGGTGTGTGGAATGTCTTGTTTGACGAGTGTCATGATGCCTGGGGACCTTAAACGTTTTTGTTGTTTTGTTGTTTTGATTGTAGTGTCCTTAGCCATGTTACGTCTGGTGTGTTTCTAGTAGTGGCCAGGAAGTGTACGAGTTCGTCACCGTGGCCTGCTGAGTGGAGGTGTTTAGTGTTCCACTGAAGAGTGGAGAGACCTGTGTTATTGGTATGTTTGTCGTGAAGAGTGTGTAAATAGTTGGTACTGTTTGATGCTTTTTTTTTGTTCATTGTTGTTTTGTGTTTGTGGGATTTCTCTTGTCTGTGTCTAATTTAAGTCTTTTGTCGTCTGTGGAGATCTTGAAGCCCAAGCTGTCTTCGAATATTTGGGCTACCGTGTGCTCCAAATTGGAGTCGTCAGTGATGTTTCCTTGGTTGTTTCTGATATTTTGCAGTTCGATGAGGACAGACAATAATTTTGTGTATTTCTGTAATTCTGACCTCCTTGTCCAGATTGTCTTTTGGTTTGTTGTTGTGGTGGTCGATTTTTTCAATGATGGTTTTGGTTTTTTGTTCGATTTTCTGGAAGTCTTTGTTAACGTTTCGTAGAATTTTGTTTTCTCTTCTGTTGTGATCAAAGTTGTTGCTCGCTGTAATTTTTGATGGGCACGTTTTGTAATGTGATATATATGGACCCTGGCAATTCGCGCACTTTGCCAGATAACGGCATTTGCCTGAGTTTCTGTGGTGATTTCCACCGCAGAAACTACATGTTAGCGATTTTGGGTTGTGTCTGTGGGTGCACTGGTTTGAGATGTGCCCCCATTTCTGACAGTGGCCGCACTTGGGCAACTGCGGCCTTATTTCTTTAAGTATGTATCTGTACCTTATTAATGGTGATGGTTGTGTTTGTTAGTTTGCTGCTAAACGTCAGTGTGGTCCAGTAGCTTGGATTTTTCCACATTTCCACACCGACTAATTTAGCTTTTGTTTGTTCTGTTATTTCTTTTTTGAGCATCTCAAAGAAATCATGCTTGTCCGCATACGGGTAGTAAAAACCCAAATCTTTCGAGATGTATTTGTGAATTGTTGTTTCTTTGTTTTTTGTTGTTTGTTTGGGTTGTTGTTGTTGTGTAATGAGGGTTTGTTTTGGCTGCTGTAGTGTGAGCAGTGTTTTTCTGGGTTGTGGTGAGGGTGTTGTCTTTCTTTGTGTGGCGTCAGGGATTATTTTTGGTAATACCCTGACAATAAATACTTCATCCCAGATAGTTATGCTGGGACCTATAGCTTTTAGTGATTTTGTATCTATTTCGAAATATATTTCTTTTCCATTTTGATTTTTGTTAACTTTAGTTGTTTTGTCTATGATGTGTATTTGCGCTTCTAACAAATATCGCAACTTTTTTCTGATGGCTGTTTTTTTTTTTTTTTTTGTGGATCGCGATGGTAGCTCGGCTTTCAATATATTTTGTTTTTTCCTTTTTATTGTTTCCCAAAGGCTTTGATCGATTTCGTTTATGGTTTCTGTGTCGCGTAGCCTCGCTAATATGTGTGAGTTTCTGTTAATGGTTTTTTGTTCCGCTGTTTCCTCCGAGTCAGAATGTGTGTGATAGGCTGCATTGTCGTTTCTCTTTTTAGGTCTCCTGTTACTACTGTTTTTTTCTACGGAGCTTGGGCTCCTGTCCCTCGGTCGTTTAGGAACTCTAGTTTCCATATCTGAGTCATCAGTCGCGGTGCTGTATGTTTTTGTGTTTGGTTGACATTGTGTAGTGTAATTGTTTTGTTTGTTTTAGTTTTATGTATTTTGTTGTTTTTTTTTTTGTTTTTTTTTGTTTTTTAAATAATTCGATTTTAAAAATATAGACAAGTATATATTAATTTTAAAAAGTCTAAAGCTATCGTAACTTACTTTGAGACCGAGATAAAGATAAAAGATATATTTCTTATATAAGATACCGGAAAGTAAAAGACAAAAGAAGAACAAACAGTAAAAAAGAAAAAAGAAAATGAATAAGAGCAACAGTAATACAAATACCTACCAATAGTAAAAATAAGAATCTAAAACTAACTAAATAAAGTAAATGATACAGTATCTTTAGTTTCTGAATTCTGCTCAGCAAGCACAATCCGTACGTGAGTATTCGTCACAGCTTCTCTTCCGGGCTTACACCATGTCGGGGTCGACCATCACGGCATCGAGTCTGTTGTTTTTACTTACCCGTACGGGTTATATAGAACAGATAACAAAGGTAATGACGCTGTCGGCCGTACTGCAGTTTTTTTTTGTGGTTGGAAGTAAGGAATGTTTTGTAAGCTTCTTCCTATATAGAGGAAAACACAGTGTCATTGTCTTTGACATAAAAGCCGTGGCTTTGATGCGAAATAGATAAGTAGATTTACATACATATCCATATCCATACACAAACACACACACACACACACACAGAGAGAGACACACACAGTGGTACCTCCACTTACGAGTGCTTCAGCTTAGGAGATTTCCGAGTAAAAACACGTTACAAAAAAGTCGGGTGGTTTTGGGGGCTGGAACGGATTAATGGTATTTCAGATAACTTCATTGGAAAATTGATTTGATATACGAGCAAATAAAGTTAGAAGCACGGTTACGGAAATAATTAAACTCGTAAGACAAGGTACCACTGTATATGAATGTATGTATGTATGTATATATGTATTGGTATCAATGTAGAATAATAATGCGGATGACAATGACAACAACTAATAAACACCAAGAACAACAATAACTACAAGAACAACACCAACTACAACAACAAAGACAACAACACCAATAATAATAACAATAATGCAGACCAATGTGAATAAATTGGATATCAGCCCATGACTAATACGTCTGAAGCTTGAACAGTTAACAACAATTATTCTATTAATAATAACAATAAGAATACAGCACAAATGAAGATGCTAATGTTTTAATACTGTCAGTTTATTGTTCTGCTTTACAGCAGTTACATTGTGCTGTGCCCAAAGATATTTCGTCCTGGATTGGATTTTGTCGTCAACGTAAACATTCTCAAATCTACTGGTCCTGTCACGGTGAAGTTGGAACTGTTCAAATCTAAGAAAAGTGTAGCATCGAGTGTCAGCACGGTTACACAAGGTAGCAATTAATATATGTCTGACTATCAGCCTGCCTGCCAACCTTTTTACCTGCCTATCTACTTACCTACCTGTCTATGTACCTACCTACTTACTTGTTTGTCAGCTAAAATTTTATCTTCTTAATTTCCTGCCTTTCTATATATCTACCTATGTACATACCTACCTACTTCCTGTCAGCGAAATTTTTATCTTTTTAGTAATCTGTCTTTTAATTTCCTGCATTTCTGTATACGTACTTGAATACAGATATTTGTCAGATAAAAGACATTACTGTACTGATTGGAAGAGCTTAAAAATAATTTATTTAAAGTAATGATTTTCATTTACTGAAGAAGAAATTAATTGTTAAACTTTAAATATGCATATAAAATTTTGAAATAAATTTCTACTTATCATACAGGACACTAAGTTATTTACATGTCTTTTAAGTCACTTTTATTCAAATAGAAAATATTCATACCTATAAGAAAAATAATAATTTTTTGTTTTTTTGTTTAGGTTATCCAGTAAACAGTAATCTCAAGGTAATCATCTTAATATTATTATAATAAACTGTTTACATAATTTTAATAAATGCAAAAAAATAAATAAATAAATAAAATAAAACATTATCTGGGTCATATTTCTTGCTAAAGTTGTTTTTTCTAATTTAATAATGATTTAATTTTATTTTATTCTTTATCTTGTTTTATTTTAGTTACATATCTTCTTATCTGTTTCCCTGTTTATTTATTTATTTATTAATTTATTTAATAATTAAATTATTTATTTGTTCGCTTGAGCTATTATTTATGAATTTGTTTTTGATTTACTACTTACTTAGTTTGTTTATTTATTTATATAATAATTGTTTATTATTTTGTTTGTTTGTCTGTTTGTTTGTGTTTTGTTTATTTGTCTGTGTGTCTGTACTCTAGATACCGGCTAATCTAAGCCATGGTTACTACAAGCTGCATGCTACAGGAACAGGTGGACTGACTTTTAGAGCTAAGACAACCATCGAGTTCAAAAGTAAAAATGTAGCTCTGTTTATTCAGACTGACAAAGCGATGTACAAACCAGGTCAAACCGGTGAGTAACTAGAAAATATTCATTTTATAAATGTCCTTAGGCGAAATGAGAGGGTTTCTCCTTGTTACTCATAGATAATGGAAGTATGCCAGAAATTACCATTTAATTATTCATTTATATATATTTATATATAACGAAATTATTATTACTACTACTACTATTTTTTGTTGCAGTGAATTTTCGAACATTTGGAATTTATCCCAGTCTTCGGCTCTATAAAGGAAAGATGACTGTTCAAATTATTGTTAGTTTGCTTCGTGTTGTCTCTAAATTATAGCAGAACTGAGATTAGAAGAAAGAAGTCGCTTATAAAATTAAAAAAAATTAGCTGTTGGATTTGAAAATCTTTTAAATAGGCTAAAAGATAACTTAACAAGACTTCTTTAATAAATATATGTTTTGTACTGTACACCAAATATAACTATTGTAATCCAAGCAACACCACTATGATTATTTCGTTTTTTTTAATAATAATAATAATAATAATAATAATAATAATAATAATGAACAGATTTTAAACAACATATAAAAGTAATAAAATAAAATACCAAAAAATATAATAATTTAAAAATTATATTATCTTTAACTCTTTTAACGACAATGAATGTATTGTAATGATTTCTACAATGTTTAGGACAGCAAGACAAACAAGATAAAACAGTGGAAGGACGTACAGACGTCAGCCGGTGTTTATACAAATCATTTGAAACTCAGCGATCAGCCTCTCCTGGGCGACTGGAAAATCAAAGTTATTGCTGGGGTATGACCTTCACCCTTTAACATCCATGACCCATTTCCATATGCTTAGCTTTACATACATACATACATACATACATACAATTATATATATGTAAAACTAAAACAACAAACAAAGAGGAAAATTACCCAGCAAATATATTTACAATTTTCTTATGATATTTTATCAAATTATTTAGCAATTTGTATTTCAGAATGTGGCGTATGAACAAGCGTTTACAATAGCAGAATATGGTAAATTAAATTAGTAAAATTTGCTATTATAACAGAAACTGTAAAAGAAATGAAATGATGTAAAATTTGACAAAGAACGTATGCTATAAAATTTTGAAGTGTATATTAATTAATTAATTAATTGATTTTTTTTTTTTTTTTTGATTTATTTTGCTGTAGGTGACATCCTGCATATAATTTTTATTTCACACATATTTTTTAAAACTGTATTTTAGTTTACTCGTTATCATTCTTTTACGTCATTTCATTTTCTTTCCTTTAATTATTTTAAGTGACTTTAAATGTATCGAAATCCATTCTGTGATTTTATACATTACTTTTATATTTATTATTTAATACTGCCAAGTGAATGAATCTGTTACTTTGTTATATTTATAAATGTAAACGATATTATTATTTTTATATTTATATTTATTATTTAATACTGCCAAGTGAATGCAACTGTTAATGTGTTTTATATTTATAAATGTAAAACATATTATTTTTATTTTTATATTTATTATTCAGTACTGCCAAAGTTTGAAGTGACTGTTATTCTTCCACCCTTTGTACTCACATCAGCTAAAGACGTTCCAGTGAAAATAACAGCCAAGTAAGCTAGTTTTATCCTCTCTCTCTCTCTCTCTCTCTCTCTCTCTCTCTCTCTCTCTCTCTCTCTCTCTCTCTCTCTCTCTCTCTCTCTCTCTATATATATATATATATATATATATATATATAAAATAAATATCTGTACACTATATTGTGATGAAAACATTTCAGTTTATGAAGAAAGTTTTTTTTAATAAACATTGTTTATTTAGATACACTTACGGCAAACCAGTGAAGGGTACTGTTTACTTGGAGGTGAAAATAAACAGTCGTTCAAAATCTATTATAAAAAAAGCCCCGGTAAGAAATATAACTGTAAAACCAATATTGTTGTTCTTGTTGTTGGTGGTGGTGGTAATTTGTGCTTATTATTATTCTTTCTATCTTTCTTACTTTAATTATTGTTTTTATTTGAATTATTTGTTTATTATTATTATTATTATTATTATTATTATTATTATTATTTCTGTTTTGTGATTTATTTATTTATTTATTTATTGTTATTTTTTGTTTTTGTTGTTGTTGTTGTTATTCTCGTTATTCTTTTTGTTCTTATTATTACTGTTCTTATTGCCGTTGTTGTTGTTGATATTGTTTTATCATTATTACAGTAATAATAATATTATTATTACTGTTGTTGTTGTTGCTGCTGTTATTGTGGTTGTGGTCGTTATTATTATTATTATTATTATTATTATTATTATTATTATTATTATCTCGCAGATTAACGGAGAAACGACAATTATGTTGTCAATGAGTGAGATAAAAACATTGTACCGGTATCTCAATCATCGAATTCTTGAAGTTGACGCCAACGTCACGGAGAGTCTGACAGGAGCAATTCACAACGGCAGCGGCGATGTTAAGATTTACGACAAGGCGGAGAAAGTGGAATTTGTGAAATCTAATCCTAAGACATTCAAACCAGGATTAAATTATCGAGTTTACGTGAGTTCCTTCTCTATCATTTATAGGAAACTTTAAAATCTTTCTCTCTCTCTTTCCTTTTTCTTTATCTTTCACTTCCTTTTTCTCAGCTTTTTCCACTTTTTCTTTTCTCAATCTCCGACTTTGGTTCTCTTGCTCTGTAGTGCATTCTCTTATTCGCTTTTTATCTGTTCATCATGTTTCTTTTTCTCTCTTTCTGTTTCCCTCACTGTTTTCCCTTGCATTCTTTTTGTATGTCGCTCTTTTATTTTCTTTCTCTTTTCACATATGTCTGTCTATATAACCATCTATTTATCTTTCTATCTATCAGTCTATCTATCTGGCTCTCTGACTGTCTGTCTGTTTGTCAGTTTATCTGTCTGTTTTCCTGTCTGTCTCTCTATTATTGATTTACATATTCTGTATTCATTTTACATACAGATTAAAGTTGCTCAGCCTGATGGTCGTCCAGTTGCCCCTAGCAACACTAAACTCACGCTGAATGTTCGGATTGGTCGGAAAGTAGACAGGATGAAATTGACTGTTCCTGTTCATGGCATAGTGCAAGCTCAGTTTAAGGTTCCATCTGACGCTACAAGGGTGTCTCTGAAGGTTAGTTTGAGTACTGAGGTTGAGTTTGAAGGATTCATTTTTTAATATTTATTTGTCTGTTACATTTATTTCACTCTCTCTCTCTCTCTCTCTCTCTCTCTCTCTCTCTCTCTCTCTCTCTCTCTCTCTCTCTCTCTCTCTCTCTCTCTCTCACACACACACACACACACTCAACATGGTTCTAAGTTTGTCGTTGTCGTTGTCGTATATACTGTTTTGAAGATTTTATTAATTTAATGACATGGGATTAGTTTATTGTTGTTAGCTATTTTATCAACCATAACATTTTTATTTATTATGACAAGATTGTTTCCAACGTAAACTATATATTCATCTTTTTTTAGGCCTGGTACAAAAAAGGTTATGGTTACCTGTCTCTCAGTAAAAGTAAATCACCGAGCAATAGTTACCTGGAAGTTTCTGTTTTCACCTCTAATATATCGGTATATTATTATTATTATTATTATGTTGATGTTGTCGTTATTATTATTTCTGTTATATTAACATTAATATGATTATTTTTATCGTCATTATCATTATTTTCTGTTGTAGTAGTAATAATAGTAGTATTTGTAGTAATATCACATGTAGCACTATTAGTAGCAGAAGTAATAGTAACAATAGTAGTAGTAGTAGCAGCAGCAGCAGTATTATAGCAGCAGTAGTAGTAGTAATAGTAGTAGCAGCAGAAGAGTGGTAGTAATAGTACTAGTAGTAGTATCAGAAGTCGAACTTTTGTGGTTGAAGTAGTAGTAGAAGCAGCAGCAGCAGTAGTAGCAGTAGCTGTTGTTGTAGTAGTATTTTGAATTATTGTCGTAATAGTAGCGAAGAAAGATGAATTAAAACATGTATCTGTATGTATATTTCAGGCTGGTGCTACAATCCCCTTTGCTGTGAAATCAACTCAGCCACTGAGTACTTTGGTATACCAGGTAAATACGTTACATCATCTTTTTATCCTGTTAGAGAAACACATAAATACCATACGTAGACACTCATGAACACACACGCACCCAAACACATATCTACATTCAGATATACATACACAAACCTAAGCATCTTCATACCAAAACCCACACGCACACAGATATATATATATATATATATATATATATATATACATACACAGACTTATATCAATATATAAAAACAGGTGGGTTTTTTCCATTGTTTAGGTTTTGTCTCGCGGAACTATCGTACAGACAGGCAATGTTCCATTTAACATGGGATACAATTCTTTCTTCATTGTTCGGGCTACGCATAAAATGGCTCCCAGGGCTAGAATTGTCGTGTACTACGTCAGAGATGACGGCGAAGTTGTTGTCGACAGCATAAGCTTTAATGTCAATGGAGCGTTTGAAAATAAGGTAATATATAATAATAATATAGGGGAAAGTGGGTCATAACGAAATGGTTCTCCGTTACAAGGATATATGTAATACAGTGTGCTTCATTAGGTTATAAGCTATCACTAAACCAGACTGGCAATTTTAGAGCATTACCAAATATTGTGAAAATTTTAAAAGGGTCTGAAATTTCCCATATTGTCCCATATACGGGGTAAATTGGAATTTGGTAAAGGGGCAAATGGAACAGTATTTGTTTTCTGCTGTTCCAGGAGTTGTTGTTCCAGGAGTTGCTGCTTGTATGGGCTACTTGTTAATACAACCGTTGGTGCACGTTTCGTGCCTTTACGTGTCACACAAACATTTTCTTTGAGCTTCGGGATTGGGGAAATAACAAAAGGTAAAACAGAGGCCAAGGAGAAGCCACTCCAGAAGTAATCTGAAACTCATCCTTGAGCGCTGGTGCTGTGCGGGTAGGTGTTTGTAGGTTGACAGTACCAGTGGTGGGTGGAGTGACAAGACTTGGCGATGCATCCTTAGACACTGGTGGTGTTCGTGTAGGTGTTTTCGCCTGAGTAGCATCAGTTATGGATGTTATCCCGTTGTACTTGACCGCCACAAAGTCAGCACCCGCCAATGAATCAAAACTAAACTCTGTCATTTTAATGTTTATGTGATCGAAGACTAACGAAACCTAATATAGAATGGATCCATGTCATATATTTGTAACATCTTATCTGATAGAAAAGCGCGCTGCCATTTGCAGGTCACGAGTTGTACAAAGAATATTCGGGGCATACTCCGACAATTGCAGACAAATTACAGACAACAAAAATCCATTTTTTCATTATGTCCCAATCTCCCATATGTATATATATATATAGTAACATTATATGAACAGGTATCTATCGTAATGAACAAACACGAAGCCCAGCCGGGAGAGAATGTGACATTTCAAGTTTCTTCAGAGCCAGACTCACAGGTTCATTTACTGGCCGTAGACCAAAGTGTTCTTCTGCTCAAATCAGGAAATGACATCACACAAGGAAAGGTACGTTTCCATTCATAACCAACGTGTTTGTACTGTGATTAACATATTTAAATATTATTAACTCATTAAAATATTCATATATTATTAATATATTTTTAAAAATCATTATATCATTTGTACATACAAAAAAAAAAGTATTTATATATAATGAGTATATTTTATACTCATTAAATATTCATATATACTTAACATATTCATGATCTTTTAAAAATTAACACAATCGAAGTACTTCTCTTCGGTTAATAATCGAAACTACTATAAAGTCTCAAGATAAGTTAAGCAGAAATTATTAAATAAACGAATAGTTTTTTTTTTTCTCTGCAGTTGCCAGTAGTAGTAATTGTAGAAATAGTAGCTGTGGCAATTAATGGTAGTAGTAATTGTAGTACCACTATTTGAGAAGGTAATAGTAGTAGTCGTTATAGTATACGTAGTATAACTGTAATGGCACTAGAAGTAGTAAGTAATAATACAAATACTAATAATAGTAGTTGTAGTAGTGGTAGTAGTTGTTGTTGTGTAGAATTGATTAGTAGTAATGTTTATAAATATATTCCAGGTTGTTGATCAACTACTTGACTTTGATTCAATTACTTCGAAAAGGTGGGGACGGTACCCTCAGTACTACGGAGGGCGTGATGCCACTTCTGTCTTAAGGGTAAATTATATTATCTCTGACGTTGACATCCTAGTCATTACTGATGTCATCCGCATCCTTATTGTCATCATCACTAATATCATTATAGTTATCATCACAGTCATTGTTAGTATGACTGGTAAATACAACACATTTAGTAATCGTAGGTGTTGACAGTTATGATGAGTTAGTTATTCAAGTAATCACGACAGTGAAGTGCTGTAAAAGTGATTAAATCATCCATATCCTTAGCCTGCTGGTAATTTTGAAACGAAAGATGTCACAGCAAAAGTGAAATACACAGCCTCCGTTCATTCCAGTTATTTTATTTGTATACGTTATTATAAGCAAAGAATGGAAATACACACAACCAAAATAATAATAATAATAATAATAATAATAATAATAATAATAATAATAATAATAATAATAATAATAATAACTTGGTTTATAATTTTGTTTATCAAAATTCAGTTTACTGATAGTAAATTTTTCTTTGTTTTACTGTTCGAATTAAGGGACAAATAAAATGACATAAAGATTAAATTCATAAAATATTTTATTTATCTTCATCTTAATTATCTTAATTTTTCTTCAGAATGCTGGTGTTGTTGTAATGACCGATGCCTTGGTGTACAAACAGAGTCAGTATTTTTATTTTATCTTAGAAACATTAAATCTCTATTATCTATGCAAACATACTTATATCCGTTGTTATTCCTCTGTATACATAAATAATTTATAAAAAATAATTATGAATTCTCATCAGTTTCCTATTACATTATTTTATCATCCTACTGTTGACATATGTAAGCCCGTGGTATATGCTTTGGTGTTTGTGAGAAGGTGCACACAAAAAAAGAAATCTTCTGATGGTTTGTGAGAGTAACCGTAGGAATGGCGAATACAGGTCTGACTGAAAACTTTTATTATTAAAATGTGTTGAGATGTTTTTGTCTATTCATTCATACTTACAGCCATTTTAAATCATGTTTACTTCTTAATGTTAATTTTGATTCATATCCAAACTGTGAATTGGCTACAGGGCACCGTTCCTTTTCGAACCTCAGACAATTTAGCCCTGGGATTCAACTGTATCGGGTAATGTCGATGAGTAATTCCATATCAAACCTGAATCTACAGAAGCAACTGAAAATAAAGGCCACACCTAAAAGTTATCTCAAGCAAGTGAAGAGAGTGAGAAAAATCTTCCCCGAGCAGTGGCTGTGGTTCAATGCCACCTCAAAGTAAGCTATTTAGTTCAAAGTAAAGTAATCGTTATTTTAAAATATCGCTTAGAATCAAGAATATAGAGTTACTGCAGTCTATTTATTTCAGTCGCTGATACCTCTTTTCCTTATATACACGTGGCTGTATGTGTGTGTGTGTCTGTATGTTTGTGTTTGTGCGTTTCCATGTGTGTGTGTGTTGTATGCGGGTTTTCTGCGTTTGTGTTTTTCCATGAAATGAAGAGGAACTCTGTTACAAATAAATCCATCGACGGATGTGCGATCTATTGATAACTGATGCGCATCTATCGATATCGATGAGCACCACATTATTTAAGTGTACATTTAACAAAATAAGACTTTAATATTCTTTAGTCTATTATTGCAGAACAAGCATCAAACATTTAACCTTTGCAAAATAAGTCTTTAATACACACACACACACAAATATATACTTACATACACACATACACATTCACTGACATGGACACTCATACACACACACAGACACAAACACACACACACACACACACACACACACACACACACGTATATACATAAGTACTTTCTATAATTTCAGTTTTGGTGGAATTGCTGAGTTCCAAGCTGTCGTACCCGACACAATCACGTCGTGGGTGGCCACAGCATTTGCTGTCAGCGACACCAAAGGACTTGGAGTTACCGCTGATGCTGCTAACGTAACTTTTGACTTTATTTTGTTAATACTCACTATTATTATTATTATTATTATTATCATCATCATCATCATCATCATTACTGTTGTTGTTGTTTTTAGTGTTGTTATTTTATTCTGAAGAAATATGATTTAACATTATTGTATTTGTATATAGATAAAATATTATCATCTTGATTAAAAATAACTATAAGTTTCCTGGAAATTCAAATGAGGAACAAAATAAACATAACCGCTTATAAGTATAATTAATCGATTTTAAATTAAAAAACATAAATATAATTGTTTATAATTAAACGATCATGGTGTTTATCATACACTTATGTATTTAAAGTGTAGAAATAATTTACTATGTTACAACGTAGCTAATAAAAGTATGCTTCTAAAGGTAAGTTTCAATACCAATATCACTGACTTCGTTAAACGAATTGTTTTGTTTTTTTTGTATTATTATTTTATTTCTTTTTATTACAAATATCACAAAATTGTAATAGTCTAACTTTGGTACACCTTGCCGTTGATTATTTTTATTATTATTATTATTATTATTATTATTATTATTATTATTATTTTTCAGCTGAGAGTATTTCGTCCGTTTTTCGTCAGTCTCAATTTGCCGTATTCTGTGACCCGCGGCGAGACTGTCATTCTTCAAGTTCTCGTCTTCAACTACCTCGGCCAGGATGTCAATGTACTGTGTCGTTTATTCATTCATTCGTTCTTTCGTTCTTTCATTCATTCTTTATTTCTTTCCTTCCTTTCTTCCTTCATTCATTCATCGTTCGTATGTTCATTCATTCATTCGTTCATTCGTTAATTTATTTTTTATTTCATTCATTCATTCGTTGGTTCATTTATTCTTTCGTTCATTCATTCATTTATTCGTTCGTTAATTAATTCATTTGATTGTTCGTACATTAGTTTATTCTTTCATTCATTCTTTCATTCATTTCTTTATTTTCTCGTTTGTTTCTTCGTTCATTAATTACATCAATTCATTTTATTATTCATTCATTCGTTCGTTTATTGTTTCATATAGTCACTGACATGTTTTTCTCTATTCATACTAATAGGTAACTCATAATTTATTTATCTCGTTTTACATATGTCATCTTATTCATTCATTTAGTTTTATTAGTTATTTTTCATAACAAAAAACAAGACATCAACAAAAGAAAAGCCTTAAATATTTATTCATTTATAAATATTTATAATCAAAATAATTTATTTTACATTTTATTTACTAATTATTAATTATTTTTTCCGATTTTCATTTTATTTGTTTTTGCCAATTATTCGTTGATGTTATCGTATATTTATTTCTTCAGTTATTATTTTATTCCTCTGTTCATTTATTCATTACTCATTTGTTTTTTTTTCAGGATATATCCTTTTCCTTTCCATGTAACAGGATTTATTCGTAAAAAAACAGAACAAAAAGAACAAAAAGATAAAGAAAAAGAACAAAATAAAAGAAAGAAAAAAAAAAAATAAAAAATAAAAGACATCAAATGAAGATATATACTATGTTATCTATAAAGTAAAAATCTTACTGTCAATCGAAAACAGTAATACCCGGTGGTTTACTTTCTCAGATCAATACAGTTCACAATAAATGCTCACACCAATTGATATTAAAATGTGGTGAAGAAAATATTAGTTCAGTCATGGATAATCTTTGAAGACCTTTCGTAGGCTCGAATTTATGTACAGACAAAAATTGATTTTATTTGTATATTTTTATTCTTATTTGATTTCAGGTTGTGGTAACTCTTGACAAATCCGCTGAATTCTCTAATGTGATATATGATTCTACTGGTGTTGAGACGACTGAGTCTTCAAATCAACAAACCATTACTAGGGTTAGTTAGTCTCTCTGTCTCTCTCTCTCTGTCTGTCTGTCCATCATTCACTCTGTTTTTCTCTCTGCCTCTGCCTGTCTCTGTCTCTCTCCGATTCTGACTCTCTATCTCTCGATCTCTGTCAGTCTTTTCTTGATTGTTTTTTTACTTACTATAAATTTCAGGTGAAAGCAGGAGATGCAACTAGCGTGTATTTCCCGATCATTCCATCACGTATTGGATACATAGACATACAGGTGTCTGGACGGACAAAATTAGCTGCAGACGCTGTTAGACGACAACTTCTTGTAGAGGTATACACCAGAGTAGAAATCCGAATTGTCAAAAATTTAGACAGTTTATATATATATATATATATATATATATATAACATAAATAATGAAATATTTAAACTTAGATCATTTTTTGGATCTTATTAATGGATTTGGATTTTAAATAGATATGTTTTTAGATAGTATTATTTTAATATTAATATTTCTGTATGCAGTAAAGAACGATAGATATAATGTATAAATATTGTTGACAAAATTCAATACAACAGAAGAAAGAAAAATGTATTTTCAATTTTTATTTAAACTTTTACCTAACCCCCTACGAATATTTGGCATAAACATCATCTATTCAGTTAATTTATCTTTATTTGTTAAAACCTGAGTCAGCCTGAGAACGTTTTTGTTTAAACCAACTTTTTTTGAATATACATAATTATCATCCATTTTTTTAAAGTTGAATGTTTATTTTAATATTTAATCTTGAGAAAATCATTGGAAAAGTATTTTAATTGTTTTATTTATTTAAAGCCTGAGGGTCTTCCAATGGAGTACAACAGACCAGTTCTTATCGACTTGAAGACTGCAAAGAGTTTTTCTGAGACGGTCAGCATCACCTTCCCTCCTAACGTAGTTGACGGATCTCAGAGAATGAAAATCTCCGCCATTGGTGAGTGAGAAACAGAAATTACTGAACAGCTGAAGTGTTTAGAATGCAACAGAAGACACATTGAACATAGTTTGTTAAGATAAACGATGAACACAGTTTATAAGACAAAGGAGTTATTTAAGTATTTGAAAAATAATACTAAAAGTTATACACGCGTTTCTTGTCTGTGATCAGAACTTTATAGTTCTCAGCCCTCAACATCTTTCTAACTAGAACAGTAAATATAAAAAAATGAAATAAAATAAAAGAAATGTAAAAAAATGAAATAAAAGATATTACAAAACAAAGGAAAATAAATACCTGTTAAGTTTCTAATAATAAAATAAATATTTTCTTTCAGGTGATTTAATGGGTTCCAGCATCAGCGGACTAGAAAACTTGTTAAGAATGCCTTACGGCTGTGGAGAACAAAACATGCTGAACTTCGCACCTGCAGTTTTCGTAGTAAATTACTTGAAGGAACTCAACCAGCTGGATGACAAGATCCTAAGCAAAGCCATTAAAATTATGGAAACAGGTGTGTCTTATTTCTTGAATACAGTTTCAGCTGTTGTTAACTGTTGAAAGGTTATATATAGGTGTGTTTCTGATCACTTACTCTTCTCTATTACAGCAGTCCAAAGTATGAATGTGAAAATATTTGAAATGAGATGTGTAGCAGATATCTTTATCATTATTATTCTGACCACAACGCATACTGTATTTTGTAAAACCCATTAGAAACAATCTGATTAGTAAATCAGAATTAAATTAAACAGTAATATCTTTATTTTTGCCATTTCTCTCAGGATAACCATCACCACCAAGATCAACTCAGCCACCATCACCATCACCACTGGCAGAAACACCACTTTAACACCACCATTAGTACTTCTGCTAGTTCTACTTTTTCTTTTACTGCTCTCATCAGCAGCAATGCGGTAACAGCAACTACGACTAATAATTATACGCCTTCGCCTATTGCCTACTACCATCATCACCACTTCTACCTCTATTACTTGGACCAGAACTACTACTATTTATCTATCTATCCATGTATATATCTATGTATATATCTATGTATCTATATATATAACTATCTATGTATGTATGTATGTATGTATGTATGTATGTATGTATGTATCTATCTATCTATCTATCTATTTATCTATCTATCTATCTATATAATTTCAGGGTATCAGCGAGAATTGACTTATCAACACAGAGATGGTTCTTTCAGTGCTTTTGGTGACAGGGATCGATCTGGCACTATGTGGTAAGTAAGATTTGTCTGTTTCTGAGTTCTTAATAGATAAGTCTCATTGTATTAGCATCTACAGAAGGAACAGTTGACCGCCTCAGAGGTTGCAGTTGCTGAATTCATAGACAATGTTGAATGTAGGTACGTTTTATTTACCTTTACAAACTGGAATTTTTATTAAATTGATTTGAGGTATCTTGTCTTCAGAATCAGAATACGAATTCCCGCGTATGTTTATAGTGATCTAAGTATGACCAGTAAACTTTGTCAGAACCCAGCAAACTTCTTAATGTTGCTATTTGAAGACGTCTTGAGTATGTGCATAAAACATGGAAACAGGCAGTTTTCTGAAAATATTAATAATCAAACCAAAACTGTTATATTTATAATGAGAATACTGATCCAATAAGTACAGTGATAAAATATAATATTTATATTTATAACTCTAAATATTTTACTAATGTGAAGAGGTAAATAATTTGACAGGTTGACAGCTTTTGTTGTGAAAACGTTTCATCAAGCCAAACCTCACATTTTCATCGACGATAAACTTCTTGTTCGAGCAATCAAATGGATGATATATCATCAAGACAAGAATACCGGATCTTTCCCTGAACCTGGTTATGTTCATGACAAAGCTATGCAGGTACGAAAATTTAGCTTTCATCAATAATTGATGGTTTCATTAAGCACTCACAAAAACACACACACATATAAAATGAGAAAATTGATTATTATCATTCTTTTTCTTCTTCTTTGTCTTCTTCTTCTTCTTCTTCTTCTTCTTCTTCTTCTTCTTATTTTATTATTATTATTATTGATGTCGTTATTGTTGATGTTCTTGTTATTGTTGTTATTATTATTATTACTGTTGTTTTCTATTATTTATTTATTCATTTATTATTTATATATTTCTTTATTTATATATTTATTTATTTATTATTTTAGGGTGGTTCTTCATCTGGTATATCTCTGACTGCGTTTGTACTCATTGCTCTTCTAGAGAATGACAACATTGATCCTGTAAGTAAAACATAATATTTATATTAATCTCTTTAATACCAGTTTTTGAATACAAATGTGAATTCAAAAATAGATGTTTATTATATAAATATTTATATATAATTTATTTGTAGCATGTGTACGATAAAAGTAAAACAGAAAATTGTTTATATTTTATAATTTTATCATTTTGTTCATTTTATTGATTTTTAGAATTACTTTATAGTGTGTGCATTTAGATTTTTGTGATATTTACATTTGAGTATATAAATTTATAAAAAAACATTTTTGTTATTCAAATTTATTTATTTGTGGTCGTTTTGCTGATATTTAGAGTATTAACTATATTTTTGTTTTTACTGCTTTTAGAAAATTCAGTCGGATCTGGACTCGTCCAAAGAGAAAGCTGTAGCCTACTTGGAAAACAATTACAACAGCGCATCAAACAACTACACCCTGGCTATCACTTGCTACGCCTTGAAACTAGCTAAAAGTTCTTTGTTTTCTACAGTTTTTAACAACCTAAAGCAAAATGTCATAATAGAAGGTAAAGTCAATATATTTATAATCATGTGTTTTTCAAAAGTAGTTTTTATGTTTCTGCAACAGAGAATAAGAATGAGAGGGAAAGAGAGAGGGCGGAAATAGTTAGAAGGACAGATGGAGGGATAGTTGGATAGATACATGTATAACAGACAAATAGAAAGAAATAGTGAGAGCAAGAGAAAGACGCGGAAATATATAGATAAGCAAATCAGATGCAGAAAGAGAGACTGAGACAAGCAGATTGATAAAGATTAAGGGGACAGAAATAATGAATTAAAAATAAAAATAAAAAGAATGAGGCAGGTGGATATAAAGAGAACATAAATACATCTCTTTCTTTATTTAAAATAACAAGGAGACATTAATCCCTTTTACCGCAAATAAAGTTATCACTCTCTGTTTATACATGTGGAAAGCAAGTTTCATTTGAACTAGTAATCGAAGTATTTAAATTAAACTATGATGCTGTGTGCTGTCGTTTCTCAATGATGTTTTCTTGTAGGCGGCCTCAAACACTGGCATGATGTCGACACCACTACCGTCTCCACATCCTTCTGGCGTCCACCACATCAGTCCAAGGCTCGGGATATTGAGATGACGTCATATGCTCTGTTGGTGTACGCTGAACTGAAAGACATCACCGGCGGCCTTGATGTCATGAAGTGGGTAATTGCACAGAGGAATCCACATGGTGGCTTCGTATCCACCCAGGTATCCACACTAATGCTTTTTTTTTTTTTTTTTGAGTCGGTTTGAGGAGAGAAAGAGGGAATTTTATTTCATTTTGTTTTATTTTATTTTATTTTTATTTATTTATTTATTTATTTATTTATTTATTATTATTATTATTATTATTATTATTATTATTATTATTATTGTTGTTATTATTATTATTATTATTATTTAGAAGTAAAGATTATAAGTATATTTTATTGCAACATCGCTAGAATATAAATTTAATTGCTCGTCTGTTATTTTATTTTATATCGCTGACTTCTGTTCTGTTTCACTTCAAAGTGTACGTGTAGTGGTTCAGTTTTACTGTGCTAAAAGAGAAAGCCTGAATTAAATTTTACTTATTTCTTATTCATTTTAATTCTTTTACTATTAATGTGTTTTCAGACTAATTATATAGTTTTCAGTTGTTATTGTATTAGTTCACATATACCATACTTTACTTTTTAAAAAGCATCATAATGAAAGAATGAAGCCTTAAGTCCTAAAACTATTTTATGTTATAAAACAGGACACCGTGGTAGCGCTGCAAGCTCTGTCGAAATTCGCTAGTAAAGTTTACTCGCAAACATTTCAAATGAAGATTAACATTCACGCTGGAAGCTTCGTGCATACTTTCACAATTAACAGAGAGAACTCACTCATTCTGCAGAGCGTAGAAGTAAGTATGACTAATTTATGGTCTTACATTTAACACGTCAATTATGTTTATTATTTTTTCGTTATTTTTTATTGTATTTTATTGTATTTTCAGAAGTATTATAATTACATTTCTAATTATAGAGAGATATACATACAACAGACACAAGGAATGAGATAGACACAAATACCCACACACAGATATTACAAAAACAAATTATATATAAATTAAGTATGAATACAGAAACCTATGTTGTATAAATAAATATAACTAATTTATTTGTTTGTTGTATTTTTAAAGCTGCCGTCTATTCCTAAAGATGTTCAGATATCAGCGACTGGAAGTGGCATGGGGCTTGTTGATGTAAGTAACATTCTGTGAATTGTTTTAAAATAATGTGTCTGTGTACGTGAGACATATAGGGAGGAAGAGAAACGGGTGAAATAGACAGAGAGACAAAGAGAGACAGAGACAGAGAGAAAAAGAGAGAGAGTGAAACAGAGAGTGGGAGTGTGTGTATGTGTGATAGAGATAAGAAGAGAGAGAGAGAGAGGTTGAGATAGAGATAGAGAGAGACAGAGAGTTAGAGAGATAGGGAAAAAGAGAGAAAAAGAAAGAGACAATTAGTCTACTAAAGCCATCACCACAAATTCCTAACTTAAATTTTATAAAGTATTATATCAATAACAGTGTTTTTGTTTCTTTAATGCTTTGAAGTTTGCATAGTAAAGACTAAAACAAATTCAAAATGAATTAATTTTGTTTTCTTGTTTCAGGTTTCTGTTTTCTTTAACGTAATGGCTCAAGTGGAACAACCGTCATTTGACTTAAACGTGACATTCGAAACCGACACAGCTCAACTGTTGAAGATTCGTGTGTGTGCGCGGTACGATATCAACTCCTATGATACAGTACAGTTTTACGACAGTATGTACACACACACACACACACACACACACACACACACACATATATATAGATCAGTGTCCTTACGTTCTTCAGTACTCTTGTATTTCATTGCAGTAGGACCATACCATGTGTATGCAACCTACTATTCTGTCATTATTTTATTAATATCAAATAACATCAAAGCTTACTGACAAGATACGATATTGCAAATTGTTTCATCTTTAAGGAAATTAATCCTTTGCTAAGAAGATAAGACTTTACATACAATTACATTACAGTAAGGAATGATTTCATCTTACTTTTTCAGGTGGCTAAACAAAGGAAGTAGTGGAATGGCTGTGGAGGAAATTGGTGTACCGTCTGGTTTCTCCGCTGATAAAACGAGTATAGGAAAAGTAGAATTTCTGAAGAGAATCGAAACAGCTGATAGGAAGATGATCTTGTATTTTGATGAGGTGAGAATATATACATATTTTTAGCTAATATCAAGTTATAACAACTTTTTTCTATACATAAAATGAATCTAAATAAACATGGTCTTGTTTAGTTTTAATTTTTAAAAAACAGTAAAGAAGAGCAGAACATATTTCAGTTTTCATGGGATTAAATTTAGGATATTTCTATCCATTGAGCACACAGATACTATCGAAAGATTGCAAGTGTTCGATTACATCGATCCTTCGCGATAATGCTTTCAGTCCTCTCTTTGAGAGGTCAAACTCTGGCCGCTGGAAGTTACTAATAGTTCTCATTTCTGTGTGACAGTCTGATGAATTATGTACATCAACATATTTAGTCTGTCATTACAGTGTTGTAATTAACACTGAAAAGTTATGAAGCTTTCTTAGTAAATAGTATCTCTGTCTGTCTGTCTGTCTCTCTCACTCTTTCTACTACTACTACTACTACTACTACTACTATTACTACTACTACTACTACTATTGCTCTTCAAAGGCACAACATAAACACAACATAAAACAGATAGAAAAACTAAGTTTGACGTGTATTTCAGATTGGACGTACAGCTATTTGTCTAAGTGTTGAACTTCATCGTACAGAACTTGTAGCCAAATCTCAGCCTGCTCCTGTCAAAGTCTACGACTATTATGATCCAAGTGCGTTTTATATTTCGTTTATTTGTTTTTATTTCATGTATTTTGTTTAACTTCAAGCATAAACATTTTAAGCTACAGTTAATTAGCAATATATCCAAGAATATTTTTAAGGGTAATTTCATTCAATCGCTAGTGTGTTTGAAACAGCATTTGAAACAAACCTTAGTCAATCATTTAAGCCATTTTCCTTTAATGATGTATATATTGAGTTCATAACACGTTATTCAGATATTTGATGTGGTTTACATAGACGAAAAGTTGATTGGGTATAAGATGAATATAGGTCCAGCAGAATAAACACTACAGAACAATCATTTAAATAAATTTTATATTTTCGTTTCACAGGCAAGAAGGCGGTGGCGTTTTATCAGTCGACTGTTCTGAAAAACACAAAAACTTGTGATGTTTGTAAAGAGTGTCCTCGATGCAGGGTGAGAAAGAAACTTTACATCTTTTATAAAACAAATAATAATAATAATAATAATAATAATAATAATAATAATAATAATAATAATAATAATAATAAAACATTGCTTCGATAGTAAAATATATTTCAGTAATCGAACGATATCCCTCTGTTCACACTGCAAAGAGTTTTAAAAGGTTTCAGATGACAATAACATTATTAATGACAATGAATTTAAAACTAGTAATTATTACACTTACTGTATGGGACTGGGTTCTATCATTACCATGAATGGAGAATAACTGAGACTTTCCTATTTATGCTTATTATGTGACTTTAAAACTAAACGTCTAAAAGTGATAATATTTAGAGATATTTTAATAACTTATCTATTTATTGATTTATTTGATTGTTTCTTTGTTCTTTTTTGTTCTTTCAGAAATCCTGAACTGAAATTTGAAACGGATATGAACCGATAAGTCTACTAAGACTATTAAAATTGTCTTATTTTAAAATATGGTAAAAAATACAAATGCAAATTCTCGTTATTGTGGTATTTTTCTGTATTTATGTATGTTTGAGAGAGAGAGAGAGAGAGAGAGAGAGAGAGAGAGAGAGAGAGAGAGAGAGAGAGAGAGAGAGAGAGAGAGAGAGAGATAAGATAAGTTGTAAAGTGTGACTGACATCAAAACACGGTACAAAAGTAAAACTGTACTGAGTTGATGTAGATCAAGACTTCACAGATCGCTGCTCTGTGAAAACAAACATTATCGTGTAGTCTACGAGGAAACAGTCACCGAGACCAATGAAATGTCTTGTCAGCGGGTAAATGAATAACATTAACTTCGAGTGTATGTAAATATTTTAGTTAGGTGTTTAAATTGTTAACAACAACACCAATAAATAAATAGATAAATGAATTATGCTACCAGATAATAAACAATGCATTCCTTCGGAATAATAATAATAATAATAATAATAATAATAATAATAATAATATTTTAAAATAGCAGAAACTGATAAGATATTAGAATAAAAAATAGATATATGTAGGAAAAGGAAAATATACATATTAAAAAAATTGTAGAGAATTAAGATGGCTGTAATAAGAATAATAATAATAATAAATAATAATTGTCTTGCAATGTTTTCCGTTCGTTATTTATGAATTCATTCATTCATTTATTCATTTACTCATTAATTTATTCATTCATTCTTTCGTTCCTTAACTTATAATGCCATGTACTTCGTTAAGTACAGTAAATGCGTAGGTTATACTAAGCTACTGCAATAGCTTCTATATAACAGTTTTTCGTTAATTTGCATAATTATAGTAGACGTTCGTAGCTGAAAGAAATTACATAACACATTAACCGAAGAATAAACACTTTAATTTGTGACTCATCTAGAAATAATTTCAACATTAAGTCAGTTAATGTCCAGTTAAAGTGAATTTGAAGAAAGGCAGCTAAATATATTTTGATATTAGATGCGTATCTTTTGTATGATTGTTTTATAATGATAATAAGATAAAGGATGGTCGGAGATAATTTGTATTATCATAATTATTAAAAGTCAAATTCTATCGGCTGGTTGGATTCCTACTGTGATCTTTACCGATTTAATCTAGTGAAGCGTAAATGACAAAGTACAACACGGTTACACACTTTGTCTTTATCTCCTGTTAACACACCGAAAAATAACATATACATGCATTATAAAAAAAATATATAGATATTAAAACAAGTGCCCCATTTCATAATTCTGAGGACTAGCGAATGTGCGTCACGTTTGACACACGTCATGATGTATCCCTGTCAGTGCCAGAGATCCGGAATTCAGTTATTTTTTTATCTTTTTAATAATTTGATCTAGATATATAATGCAGTTTTTAAAACAAACATATCTCGTTCCTTACATTTTTATTAACTTTTTACATCAAAGAACAAAGAAAATCGTAAGCTTCCGCAGTAATCACTGCTTGTTTATTAAACAGGAAAGGAAAGAGAAAAACGTTAATCTGGTATTGTAGTTTCAGTAACTGACGTACCAGTCCACAGAGACGTTCTGTGAATTGTGACCTGCACTGATGTGTTCGCCCACTCTCCAGCGAGACATCTCCATGACGCTCTGTGTATTGACAATTATGAACCACCAGTAAGGATTATTTTGTATTTCGAACTCTGTGGGTCCTACTGCTTGAAGACTGATACTTTTAACTGCCTGCGCTGATACCTCGTTTCTCGGTCCAAATTCCACGTTGTCAGCTTCAGTAACGTAGTAACCAGTGGTGGAATCAAACTGCAGTCCTACCCTGACAGACGCGCCATGTTTTATCGCATTCCTTAAAGTGACCTTGCTTCCCAAAATCACGTATGCAAGCTTATTACTCGAGAGAACCTTTCTCCATCTACGAGTGTCTACGAACCAGCTGATAGTTTTCTTTTCTACGGTGTCGCCTCGGTTAGTGCCGTCACCAACGTTGTATCTTCGTGTTCTGACCGTCCCAGTCGTGTGAACCATCTGCCAGTACCAGTAAGCATTGTCTTGAAATTTCTGTTTGCTCGATTTAGAGACGTGATTCAGAAGCTGAGCAGAGACTTGTCCATTCTTCGTACGCACATTGTCCGCGCGTGTTGAATAACTTCCCATGACAACTTTAACCCTGTGTCCGTTTTCTACAGCTCTTATCAGATCATCAAGACATCCGTTCAGAGTCTCACCGTTCTCGTCATTGGTGAATACATGTCTCCAGTTGGAGTCTGTGAACCAGTTTAAACTAACACGATCATTTGTGTGACCTCTGCTTTGATGTAGACCCAGACTCCACCTAGACATGTCCCGTAAACCATTTGAACTGAGTATAGTAAACCACCAGTAGGCATTTGATTGAAATTCTAAATGGTTTCCAACATCACGCTGGCTAACATGCCAGATACTTTGCCCACTGACTGTTTGTCCAGAAAAGTCCACGTTGTCAAGTGGAGTCGAGTATTTGCCATCTCGCGTGACTACTCTGAGGTCATAAGCTGACTGTACAGAACGAATCAGTTCATCTATGCTACCTTTTATTTTATTACCTGAACCGGAGTGGGAGTACACAGCGTTAGAAGAACCAAGCTCCTGAACAAACCAGATAATATTCACGGAAGAAGTTGAAGAGCCTCGATGTGTATGTGATCCTATGTTATACCTCGTCATATA
>CM022670.1:7431657-7436511 GCA_012295275.1 Chrysomallon squamiferum
AAGTGCTCTGTTCTGACATTTTCACCTGAAGAGATCATAAATTTGTTTGTATCATTGTAGTGTATTCTCACCTTTGCATATGCGACATGGAATGAAAAAAAAACCCCAGCAAAAACTCAGTAAAGTATCTTTGCACTTAGGAATATCACTGGTGTTTCTCCGTCCGTATACTACTCTCTTTTTGTCTCTCTGAATTTCTTTATGAATCTCTCTCCATTTCTCTCTCTTCTTCTTTCTCTATATTATTGTAAATCTACTGTAAGTTTTTCCAAAATATAATTATATATTAAATGAAATTATCAACTGACCAAAACATGTTTGAATAAATCCGAATTTACGGTTTTAAACAGTATTTATTTTTATTTTTTAAATATATATATACTGTATTTTTTAAAAATAATTTTTATATTATTATTTTATTTTATTGCTTGATTTGATATCTACATTATAAGAGATTAACTAAAACTGGTTTGGGGTAATTATCAGTTATAGTAATTACAAATTTGAAAACCATCTTGCTGTGTAGTTACCATCGAAATTTCTTAAAAGATATATAACAGATATGAAAAATTTCTGCATTAAAGAAAGGTATACACAAAGAAACAAATAACAATAACAAACAAACAAACAAACAAATAAATAAAAAAAAATAAAAAAAAAAAAAAATAGAATCAAAGAAAAACACGAAAGTAGATGATAAAATATGTAGTGATGAGTGAGAACAGAAAAGTTATTTGAAAATTTAAAAACAGATTTTAAAGAACCCAGTACCAGTCATTTAAGTCAATATGAAATTTGTCAACGTCGGAGATTTTGTGAGACAAATGACGTGTACTTGTCACCTGATAATTACAGGTAATTATTACCTTCACTGGGCTCTGGCATCGTGTTCCTTGGAATACGCCCATATTTCTCACACCGTCACAGATGTCGCTTTCGGGATGGGATTTATAAAAAGATGGAATCGCCGAAACGAAGATCAGTGAGAAACAAGTTGAAGTTGTGTCAACCATGAGGTAATGTATATACGTATATTCTTTTAATTTGTTAGGTTTGACACACACATACACACACACACACACACACACATACATAGACGCATATAGACATAAACATATGCACACTGCGGCTTTGAAATTGTTTTGGAGTAGGGGATATTAGGTTAAAGTAAAAGGCACAAAGTATTTTATCATTTTTAACAGAAACACTAACGAGATGTGAAGCTGAAGGCAGAGTGCAAATTTCATAATTGCAACAGGATCTGTAGTTAAACCTTAATACACATACTTGATATTCAGTTTGAAAAAACACAGTTTGATTAAGTCAAATATTTATTTTTACGTTTTTTTTCCCAATACCCACACGTGTCAAGATGTACGTGTTTTTCACATACGCAAGACGATGATATACTTGCTTTTATTAGACAAAAAACACTGAATTATTTTATTTTTGTTTGGTATTTTTGACTTCATCTAAAACAAAAACTTTAAAAAAATCTGTTCATCTCGTATGCTGGTATTCTGGATTTGTTCTGTTTCATCATAGAATATAATGTGTTCTGCAAGATATATATCTAATTGTTCATTAATATGAAAACGAAAACAGTATTTTATTGTGTTAGTTAATAATATGTTTAATGGATAAATTATCTATTTCTCGCAAACATTTCTAGCCTCTCTCTCTCTCTCTCTCTCTCTCTCTCTCTCTCTCTCTCTCTCTCTCTCTCTCTCTCTCTCTCTCTCTCTCTCTCTCTCTCTCTCTCTCCATTAAAATATTATGTCACACATGTATTCGAAAAATTCAAGTTACATGTTTTATTTATATTTGCAGGTTTTCACACATCATGTTTACATTCCCTCTAGTCCAACAATTTCAAACTTTTTTTTTTTTTTTTTTTTTTTTTTTGCCAATGGTCCTTTTATTGATTTAAAAGATGCTATAAACACCTTTAACTAAAAGGAATAAGAATATGAATATAGGTAACTTATTTACATTATTATTTTTTTAGCCACATGTCTTTTTTATTAATTTAAAAGATGCAATAAACACCTGCAACTAAGAATAAGAACATGAACGTAGTTAACTTATTTACATTTATTATGTACATAGTTTTTTTTTTTAAATCCGATAACCGGGTTAGTATGGTCTGAAAGTGAGTACGTATACTACGTATAGTTTTTTTTTTAATTATTAATTTAATTGGCTATTCAAATTGATCCATCAATACGCTGATCCATCCATAGATCCACCAGCTGTTCAACCAATCAATCTGTAAGTCAATACATACATTCAAAAACAAAAAAAAATCAAACTCTCAACTCAAAGAGTCTAAAGTTTGTGTTTGTGTTCAGAATGTATCTTGTTACTGCAACGATGACTAACTCTGTCTTTTCGTGTTTGGTGCCAAGATATTTTGGAGCATGAACTCGATTTTAGTTCCTCCAATGTGTTGCGTAGTGCTTGTCTTTCACTGGCGAAATTTTTGACAGAAACAAATAATGTTTCATTGTTTCAGCGAGTTCACAGCTGCAGTTGGGTGATGTGGTATTGTGGTATTTGTATCAGTTTAAGTTGGTCGAGTAACCAATTCTGGCTTTGGTGACTGGTTTGATGTTCAAATGCCATTTGTTTTGGTGTTGTTCCATTCGTTTTGCCACTGTTTGTCAAATGTTTGGCTGCGATGGAAGATTTCGTTTATTCCGCAGTGTATATCAGGTGCAGATGTCTTCGTCTTTAATGCTTTGAGGACTGTTTGGCGTAATGGTCGGCAAAGTTCGCTGCAGATGATGCCGACGCGTATTAGGGAGCCACTCGATGATTAGTTGTTTACCGAATTGTATGTATGGGGTTTGTTTGTGAGATCTTTGGCTATAAAGGCGAATTCTACTCCGTTGTCTGGGTTTTTTGATCCGTCAGTGTAGATGTGTGTGTGTTGTTTTTGTGAGTGGTCGTTTATGCTGCTAAAATATGGCTTTTTTTTGAAGGTGGAACCACTTTGTGTTTTTTGCTCTGTTTCTGTTTTGATCAGAAAAGGTGTGTTTATTGCTGGTTTTGTTTCTTTTGTGTATGCCGGCACTGGCATTTCCCTATTCCCTGTTTCCTTTCGATTTCCTGGTTGTTTTAAAGAAATTCGATGGTAGTAGACTATGCGCTTTAAAGGGTTGCCCTGTTCTTTGTTGGTCGGGGACCAAGATCATAGCAAGTCGTCTGTGAGGGGAGGTGTATATTTTCAAGAGTTGTGTTCGGTAGCTGCGGCTGTCTTCTGTTTTTCAGTGGTTGGATGCTGTATTCCGACAGGATGCTGTATTCCCGACAGAGGAGGCTGTCCGGATGGTATTGTATTTTGGCAGGTGGCCGATCCACTCTAGAGACACCTTCCTGGATTCGGATTAAATCTAGTTTTTTTGAAGAGTGTTCAGGGGAGCATTCGAGGTAAGCCGTGGCTCCAGTCAGACCTGATGGGATACATGCTTTGTATTTCAAAATTAATTTATCGTTGCTCCCGGAACTGGTTCAGAAGTTATGTAGAAGATTCAGTGGGTTTTTTGAATCTGAAATTATGTTGTCGTAATACTGGCATCGAAGTTGAGTTGGCAGTCAAATGTCATACCTAAAGTGAAAATGTATTTGGTTTGTGCTATGACGTTGTTATCGATATTTGGTGTGGATTTTGTTGTTGTCTGATTTTTGTTGAAAGGAGGCATGTCGTTTTCGAAAAGAAATCTTTATACCCCATTTCAACGCCAATCGTTGCGTTGTTTAGGTATTTTTGTATTTGTTTTCTGTATTGCTGCGGTCGATCTGCCTGCGCCAAAGAGCGTCGTCTGCAAAGTAATATTTTTATTGGCTCGGTCGGTGGATTTTTGGCGTTGTCTTGTTTTGTCGAGGTGCTGTGACGATGTCGTTGATGTATATGTTGAAGAAGAGTGTTGGCGAGATCACGGATCCTTTGGGATGCCGTTTTCGATTCGTCGTTTTTCTCGGATGTGTGATCCTCATTCACGCTGACTGCTATGGATCTATTATTGTTGATGAAGTCTTTAAAGAAGTTGAACATGTTGCCTTTGATGTTGTTGTTGGTCATTGACGAGCAGTCCCTTCCCTTCATACCATGTCGAATGCTTTTTTAATGTCTAGGAATACTGCGATGACCTTTTGTTTCCTAAAATTGGTTCATTGGTGTTTGCAGGCAGGTATCTGGTCGTTGTGATTGTGTTTCTTTCCTATGAAGCCGCTTTTGATATTTGCTGATTAAATTGTTGTCGATTAGATGCTGGCTCAGGCGTGTTGATCATCGTTTCCAGTGTTTACGCATGTATGACGTCCTTGTGATCGGTCTGTAGCTGTTGGTAAAAATAAAGTGATCTTTGTGTGGTTTTGGCAAAAGCTGAAACATTCGACGTGTTTCCAGTTGTTGGAATTTTACCTGTAGTGTACATATTGTGTTGTAAAGATCGAGTGATGAGCAGTGTTTTATCTGTGGTAGGTGTAAGTATTGGTAGCTTATTTTATCTGGCCCCCATGGCTGTATTTTTCTTGTTTTTGAGGGGCATGTTTTAATTCGGGTGATGTTGAAGAGTTGGTTATATTTCAAGTATTCCTGGTGTCTGCGAATGTTCGTCGATTGTTAGGGTTGTCCAATAGTTTATTTGCGAATTTCGGTGGGAAGTTCGACTACGCTGAACTGGCGAAAGGTTTCGCTGAGTAGGTCCGCTTTTGCTTTGCTGGTTTTAGTTTTTTGCCGAAATTGTTGATTCTGTGTTGTTTTGATTTTTGCCTTGGAAGTTTGGTTACTTTGATCCACGCCTTGACTGATGTTTTGGTGGTCGATGTTGCTGCAAAAGTTCCCAGTAA
>CM022670.1:7436711-7589211 GCA_012295275.1 Chrysomallon squamiferum
TGGTAATTGTTGTTATTGTTATTATGTAGAACTGATGGTGATTAGTAGTGATGTTTATAAATATAAATATATTCCAGGTTGTTGATGAACTACTTGACTTTGATTCAATCACTTCCAACAGACGGGGATGGTGGTACCCAATCTACTACGGAGGGAGTGATGCCACTTCTGTCTTAAAGGTAAATTTTGTCATCATTATATCATCGTCGCCGTCTACGTCTTGATCCTTGTCGCAGATGACATCAACATCGTCATCGTCATTGCTGATGTCATCCGTATCCTTATCGTTGTCATCATCTCTAATATCGTTATCGTTATCATCACTGTCATTGTTATCATGACTGGAAAAGGCAACAACATTAGTAATGGTATTTGCTGACAATGATGATGACCTTGCTATACAATTAATGTCGACAGTGAACTGCTGTTAAAAGTGACTAAAGTTTCCATATCCTTAGTCTACTGAACACGTCACGGAAAAGTGATATTCAACTTATTTTATTGATATATTTTATTATAAACAAAAATGTGAAACACACACACACAAATATATAATAATAATAATAATAATAATAATAATAATAATAATAATAATAATAATAATAATAAGAAGAACTTAGTTTAAAACTATGTTTATAAAAATTCACTTTAATAATAGTAAACGTACTTGTCCTTGTTTCACTGTTCGACTTAAAGAACTATTAAAATTAAATTCATAAAGCATTTTAATTATCTTCATCTTAATTAGGTTAATTTTCTTCTTTAGAATGCTGGTGTTGTTGTGATGACCGATGCCTTGGTGTACAAACGCAGTCAGTATTTTTATTTTATCTTAGAAACATTAAATCTCTATTATCTGTATAAGCATATTTATATCCATTGTTATTCCACTATATACATAAATAATTTGTAAAATGTAATTAGAACCCAGACCTGTTATGTTACATATCGCAGAATGAATTCTCATCGGTTTCCCATTACATTATTTTATCTTCCTACTGTTGACATATGTTATAAGTCCGTAATATTTGGTTTGATTTTTATGAGAAGGTGCATAAAAGAAAGCTTGTGCTGCTTTGTGAGAGTAACTCTAGGAATGGCGAACACGTGTTTCTTTCTCCCAATATTTTACAAGAAAATGTCTGACTGAAAACTTTTAATATTAAAATGTGCTGAGATGGTTTCGTCTATTCATTCATTCTTACGGCCATTTTAAATCATTTTTACTACGCAGTGTTAATTTTGATTCATGCCCAAACTGTGAATTGTTTACAGAACCCACCTTCTTTTGGCGCGGCATGGATGGACCAGTTTTTATGAGATTTCGAACTACCATGCCCATGGCAGTGGGTGATGCCGGTCCAAATCTGGATGTGCGGGACACACCTGAAAGTTCCCTCATGCAAGTGAAGAGAGTGAGAAAACTTTTCCCCGAGCAGTGGCTGTGGTTCAATGCCACGTCAAAGTAAGTTATTTAGTTCAAAGTAAAATAATCGTTGTTTTAAAATATCACTTGCAATCAAGAATGCTGAAAATAGATTGTAGTCTATTATTTCACTCGCTAATGCCAGTTATCGTTATGTATATGCGTGTGTTTGTATATGCGTGTCTATGTGTGTGTGTGTGTGTGTGTCTTTTTTCATGAAATGAAGAGCAACTTGGTTACAAATAAATCCAGTGACTGCGTGTGTGTGATTACTGATAACGTTTTGTATTTGTCTTGTTTCATGTAACGAAATGAAGACATATAGGTTACATAATTTTATCAGCAAATGAAAGAAAGATCTATCCATGTTATTTAATCTATGTCTTAGTGTATATTTTCAAAATAACATATAATGATTATTTTTTTGCAGAACAAATGAATGAACACACATGGACTTGTTTACACAATGACAAGTAAACACTCAACATATAACTTTAACAGAATTACAGCTTACACACAGAACACACACACACACACACACACACACACCGTGTATACTTACATATATACGTGCTTACTTTAATTTCAGTTTTGGTGGTTACACAGAGTTCCAAGCTGTCGTACCCGACACAATCACGTCGTGGGTGGCCACAGCATTTGCTGTCAGCGACACCAAAGGACTTGGAGTCACCGGTGATGCTGCAAACGTAAGTTTTAATAACAGATTATTATTATTATTATTAGTGTTGTTGTTGTTTGTTATTTTTATTGTTGTTATTATCATTATTATTATTAATACTATTATTGTTGTTGTTATTATTAATAATGTTGTAATACGATTTAAATTTTTTTATGTTTGTATATAGATAAAATATTATCGTCTTCATTAGAAATAACCTTAACTTTTGTGAAAATTAAAAAACAAAAACAGAACCAAATAAATAAAATACCCCCCTAAAAATACCCAACGTAACTGCTTCTAATTATAATTAGACACTAAATGACATGAAATATAATTGTTTATCATTAAACATATCTTACACTATGTACATAAATTGTAGGTATAGTCTACCATGTTTCAACGTAGATAGTAAATATAGTCTTCTAAAGGTAAAAAACAATACCAGTATCATTGACCTCATTAAACACATATTAATAGTCTATCTTTGACCCACCTTCGTAAATTTAATATTTACCCTGTCGTTGATTTTTATTTTTATTATTTTTTTTTTTTCAGCTGAGAGTTTTTTCCGTTTTTCGTCAGTCTCAATTTGCCGTATTCTGTGACCCGCGGCGAGACTGTCATTCTTCAAGTTCTCGTCTTCAACTACCTCGGCCAGGATGTCAATGTACTGTGTCGTTTATTCATTTATTCATTCATTCATTCATTCATTTGTTCTTTCGTTCTTTCATTTTACATTAACTTTATTATTCATTAATTCATTCGTTTATTGTTTCATATAATCGTTGATATGGAATATTCTTACTAATAAGTAACTTTTTGTTTATGTATTTTTGTTTATAATCGTCGAATATTCACTGATTTAGTAATTCATTCACTACTTTACTGATTGATTCGTAAAAAACCCCATTCACTCTTTATTTCATTTATTCAACAGTTAATTCATTCATTCTTTCGTTAATTCTTTAGTTTGATTATTTGTAAAAAAAAAAGAAAAAAAAAAAAAAAAAAAAAAAAAAAAAAAATGAATCAAGAAAAAAAAATACAAATTAAAATAAAATTTAAAAAATAAACATACAACCCCCCAACAAAACAAGAATCAAAACCTACTTAAATATGTCATCATTTCTAAATGTTTATAATAAAAAAAAAATATATATATATTTTACATTTTAATTACTAATTATTAATTAATCATTCATTTATTGATTTTAACTAAATTCTATATTTTTTATATTATTTTTTCAGTTATTATTTTTTTCCTCTACTTAGTTATTGGATAATCATTGTAAAACTGTTGTAGGCTCAAATCTACGTACAGACAAAGACTGATTTTATATGAATAATTTTTATTTTTATTTTATTTCAGGTTGTGGTAACTCTTGACAAATCCGCTGATTTCTCTAATGTGATAATTGATTCCACTGGGGCAGAGACAACGGCGTCTCGAAATCAACAAGAAACTATCAGGGTTAGTTCGTCGTCTCTCTTTCTCTCTCTCTCTAAGTTTCTTTCTCTCTCAATGTATCTCTCTCTCTCTCTCTCTCTCGCTCTCTCTCTTTCTTTGTCTCTGTCTCTCGCTCTCTGTGTATATCTGTCTGTCTCTCTCTCTGTATGTAGATAGTCTTTGTCTTTGTTTCTCTCTAAGTTTTCTCTCTCTCTCTCTCTCTCTCTCTCTCTCTCTCTCTCTCTCTCTCTCTCTCTCTCTCTCTCTCTCTCTCTCTCTCTGTCAATGTTACTGTATCTCTTCTTATCTTGATTGTTTGTTTATTTACTTTCAATTTCAGGTGAAAGCAGGAGATGCAAGAAGCGTGTATTTCCCGATCATTCCATCACGTATTGGATACATAGACATACAGGTTTCTGGACGGACAAGAATAGCTGCAGACGCTGTTAGACGACAACTTCTTGTAGAGGTATACACAAGAGTATAAACTGGGATTTTCAACAATTTAGACAGATTATATATGTAGATAGTCAGACAAAATGAAAGAGTGGAACGAATATTTAACCTGAAGAAAATCTTTGGAAAAGTATTTTAATTAAGTTTTATTTATTTCAAGCCTGAGGGTCTTCCAATGGAGTACAACAGACCAGTTCTTATCGACTTGAAGACTGCAAAGAGTTTTTCTAAGACGGTCAGCATCACCTTCCCTCCTAACGTAGTTGACGGATCTCAGAGAGTGAAAATCTCCGCCATTGGTGAGTGAGAAACAGAAATTACTGAACAGCTGAAGTGTTTAGAATGCAACAGAAGACACATTGAACGATACATAATAAGTGATAAACGTTGTTTATAAGACAAACGAGTTATTTAAGTATTTGAAAAATAATACTAAAAGTAATACACGCGTTTCTTGTTTGTGATCAAAACTTTATTGTTCTCATCCCTCCACATCTTTCGAGCCGCTCTGAAAAATACCGAAGTCTTGAAACTAGAATAACTAGAACACTAAAAATAAAATAAAAAAAAAAAAAAAAATTAAATATTAAAAACCCCCACCAAAAACTGTTAAGTTTGTAATAATAATAATTTTTTTCTTTTTCTTTCAGGTGATTTAATGGGCTCCAGCATCAGCGGACTAGAAAACTTGTTAAAAATGCCTTACGGCTGTGGAGAACAAAACATGCTGAACTTCGCACCTACAGTTTTCGTAGTAAATTACTTGAAGGAACTCAACCAGTTGGATGGCAGCATCCTAAGCAAAGCCATTGGATTTATGGAAATAGGTTTGAGTTATTTGTTGAATGCAGTTTCAGCGGTTGTTAACTACTGATAAATGATGTAATATGTATGTCTGTTACTTTATTACAGTAGTCCAAAGAATGAATGTGAACATATTTAAAACATAATGAGATGTATAGGAGATATTACTGTATCACAATGTACTGGATGTCATCTTTTTATTGTAGAATACTGAATTTGATATTTTAATGAAATATTTGGAAACCACCAGTTTAAAATGAATATTTTACCACCATCAGAAACCATAATTTAAACAGTAATATTTTTTTATCATTTATTACTGTCACCATCACCATGACCATCATTTTATATCTCTCTCTCTGTCTCTTTCTACATATATATATTAATTTATTTTAATTTATTTATTTCAGGGTATCAGCGAGAACTGACTTATCAACACAGAGATGGTTCTTTCAGTGCTTTTGGTGACAGTGATCCATCTGGCAGTATGTGGTAAGTAAAAGTTGTCTGTTTCTGATTTCTTAATAGATATGTCTCAATGGATTAGCATCCATAGAAGAGACAGCTGACCCCTCAGTGGCTGCAATTGCTGACAATGTTGTATGTAGGTACGTTTTCAAACTGATTATAAGTATCTTGTCTTCAGAATCAAAATAGGAATTCGCACATATGTTTATGCATCATCTAAATATGACCAGTAAACTTTGCCACAACCCATCAAACCTTTTTATGTTTCTTTTTTGGAGACTTTGCGATTATAGGGAAAATATTAAAAATAAAAATAAAATTGTTATATTAATAACGAGACCCAGTAACTATAATGCTAAAATATTTGTATTTTAACAATTATAAATATTGTACTAATGTGTAGAGGTAAATAATTTGCCAGGTTGACAGCTTTTGTTGTGAAGACTTTCCATCAAGCGAAACCTCACATTTTCATCGACGATAAACTTCTTGTTCGAGCAATCAAATGGATGATAGATCATCAAGACAAGAAAACCGGATCTTTCCCTGAACCTGGCCGTGTTATACACAAAGCTATGCAGGTAGGAAAATTTAACTTTGATCAATATATATAGATATATATATAAAAACACTGAAAATTTATTATTATTGTTATTATTATTATTATTATTATTGTTATTGTTATTTTCTATTTATTTATTTATTTATTATTTTAGGGTGGTTCTTCATCTGGTGTATCTCTGACTGCGTTTGTACTCATTGCTCTTCTGGAGAATGACAACATTGATCCTGTAAGTAAAACTTAATATTTATATTAATCTCTTTCCTTTTGAGTATTCACTTTAATATCGGTTTTAGAATACAAATGTGAATTCAAAAATAAATGTTTATATAACTATATATATATCTATAATATATTTCTTTGTTTTTATTTAAATGTACTATTTTATGCCATTTATTTGTAGGATGTTAAGGATAAAGGTAAAAAACAAAATTGTTTTTGTTATAGAATTTTATCATTTTATAATGTGCTTTTTGGTGATATTTAACTTTGAGAATATAAATTTATAAAAACATTTTATTTATGCAAATTTATTTCTCTGTGTTGGTTTTGTTGATATTTAGAGTATTTATTTTTTACTGCTCTTAGAAACTTCAGTCGGATCTGGACTCGGCCAAAGCGAAAGCTGTAGCGTACTTGGAAAACAATTACAACAGCGCATCAAACAACTACACCCTGGCTATCACTTGCTACGCCTTGAAACTGGCTAAAAGTCCTTTGTTTTCTACAGTTTTTAACAACCTAAAGCAAAATGTTATAACAGAAGGTAAGGTCAATCAATATATTTATAATCATGTGTTTTTCAAAAGTAATTTTCATGATTTTACAACAGAAAAAGCATTTGTCACTAAGACCACAGAAACAAAGAGAGATAAAGATTTATAGGAACAGAAATAACGAGTTAAAAATAAAAAATATTTCAAATGAAAAGAGTGAGTCAAATGGAAATAAAGGGAACAAAATGCATCTCTTTCATTATCTAAAGCAATAAGGGGACATCAGTCACTTTTACCGCAAATAAAATTATCACTCTTTGTTTATACATGTGGAAAGCAAGTTTCGTTTGAACTAGTAATCGAAGTATTTAAATTAAACTATGATGCTGTATGCTGTCGTTTCTCAATGATGTTTTCTTGTAGGCGGCCTCAAACACTGGCATGATGTCGACACCACTACCGTCTCCACATCCTTCTGGCATCCACCACATCAGTCGAAGGCTCGGGACATTGAGATGACGTCATATGCTCTGTTGGTGTACGCTGAACTGAACGACATCACCGGCGGCCTTGATGTCATGAAGTGGGTGATTGCACAAAGGAATCCACATGGTGGGTTCGCATCCACCCAGGTATCCACATTAATATTTTTTTTTTTTTTTTTATGTAAGGGAGAGAAAGACGGAATTTTATTTTGTTTCGAATATTGTTTTCTCTTTATTGAAAAGGATTTTTAAAATTTTATTAAGTAAACATTATAAGTACATTTTTAGTTAAAATCGTTAAAATTTAAATTTCTCGTCTGTTATTTTTGTTTCACGTCATTGACTTCTAATCTCTTTCACTTTAAAGCGTACGTTCAGTGGTTCAGTTTTACTGCGGTAAAAGAGACTACCAGAATTAATGTTTTTTTACATTTCTTACTAATTTTTTATATTTTGTATTATTAATCTGAACTTAGTCCAATTACACAGTTTTCAATTCATATTATTATAGTTCACATATACAATACTTTACTTTTAATAAATTATCATAATGAAAGAATGAAGCCTTAAGTCCTAAAACTATTTTATATTATAAAACAGGACACAGTGGTAGCGTTGCAAGCTCTGTCGAAATTCGCTAGTAAAGTTTATTCGCCAACATTTCAAGTGCAGATTAACATACAGGCTGGAAGCTTCGTGCATAGTTTCACAGTTAACAAACAGAACGCACTCATTCTGCAGAGGGCAGAAGTAAGTATAACTAATTTAAGTTTTATATTTAACACGTCAGTTATATATACAACAGAGACAAGGAATGAGATGTACATATGCATGTTTGAGTGAGTGTGTGTATATATATAAGAAATAATAAAGTATATAAAAAAAAATTATTCATATATTATGTATAAATATTGTTGTAACCTGTGTTGTATAAATAAATATAACTAATTTATTTGTTTATTGTATTTTTAAAGCTGCCGTCTATTCCTAACGATGTTCAGATATCAGCGACTGGAAGTGGCATGGCGCTTGTTGATGTAAGTAACATTCTGTGAATTGTTTTAAAATAATGTGTCTGTGTGTATGTGAGACAGATGGGGAGGAAGAGAGAGAGGGAGGAGTGAAATAGATAGAGAGACAAAGAGAGACAGAGACAGAGAAAAAAAGAGAACTAGAGAGAGAGAGCGGAGACAGAGAGTGTATGTGTGTGATAAAGATATGGAGGGAGAGAGAAATTGTTAGATAGACAGTGACAGAAAAAGAAAGTGAGAGGGAGAGAGACAGTGAGAGAGAGAGACCGAAAGAAAGAAACAAAACTTTATTTTTTATAATGTTCTTAAAACTGGGAACAATTTATTTTGAAACTAATTTTATTTTAATTTCATGTTTCAGGTTTCAGTTTTCTTTAATGTGATGGCTGAAGTCGAACAACCGTCATTTGACTTAAACGTGAAAATCGAAACCGAATCAGTTAAAATGTTGAAGATTCGTGTGTGTGCACGGTACGATTTCAACTCGTCTGTTTAAATTTGATACAGTAAAATGTTATGATTTTGTGTATGTATGCTTGTGTATGTATCTGTGACTGCAGATGTGCTTGAGTATATTCATATATTTCACTGCTGTTCGGCCAGATCATGTGTATCCAGCAACCAGATCAGTCATTATTGTATTAATATCAAATAACATAAACAAATAACAAGATACGACGTTACAAAACTGTTTCATTACTTATTTAAGAAATTAATAGAAAAAAGGTTTGTAAAAAGAAAAAAACGTTACTTACAGTTAAATTACAGTACAAAATAATTTCATCTTACTTGTTCAGGTGGCTAAAGGAAGGAACTAGTGGAATGGCTGTGGAGGAAATTGGTGTACCGTCTGGTTTCTCCGCTGATAAAACGAGTATAGGAAAAGTAGAATTTCTAAAGAGAATCGAAACAGCCGATAAGAAGATTACCTTGTATTTTGATGAGGTATGAAAATATAAACATTTTTAATAACCTTTAAGTGATTACAATTTTTTTCTATACATTAAAAATTAATCTCAGTAAACATAATTTTATTATTTCCGCAAAGAACAGCAAAAAAAAAAAAAAAAAAAAAAAAAAAAAAAAATCACTTTAAATGCGATTAAATTTAGACTATTTTTAACGTTTTAACACATCGATAATTTCGAAAAATTTTAAGTGTTCGATTACATCGATCCTTCACGATAATGTTACCAGTCCTCTCTTTCAGAGGTCAAACTGTGGCCGCTGGATGAGGGAAGTTGTTAATAGTTCTCATATTTCCGTGATGCCCGTGCAGTCTCAAAATAGTCATTTATGGTCAGGAAAGTTAATCGACAAAATTTTGTTTGTGTTGTTACCATTAAGAATTTCTAATATGTGGTTTCTCTGCGTTTCACTAAACGTAGGATATGATGAATGTGATAATACATCTTTTTATCTCTTTTGTTTTCTAAAATTCACTTCGAATGTGGTCTGAACATTTGTACTGATAAATTATGTACATTGACATATTTGATGTCTCGTATGCCTCGTTGCCAAATCTGAGTTTCAGAGCTGAGTATTTCAGTCTCTCGTCACAGTGTTGTCATTAACACTGAAATGTTATAAAGCTTTCTTAGTAAATACACAATCTCTCTCTCTCTCTCTCTCTCTCTCTCTCTCTCTCTCTCTCTCTCTCTCTCTCTCTCTCTCTCTCTCTCTCTCTCTCTCTTCTGCTACTACTACTACTACTACTATTACTACTACTATTACTACTACTACTACTACTATTGCTCTTTAAAGTCACAACGTAAAACAGATAGAAAAACTAAGTTTGACGTGTATTTCAGATTGGACGTACAGCTACTTGTCTAAGTGTTGAACTTCATCGTACAGGACTTGTAGCCAAATCTCAGCCTGCTCCTGTCAAAGTCTACGACTATTATGAGCCAAGTGAGTTTTTTATTTATATTATTTTATTTTATTTCATCTATTTCATGATTTCTTTTTGATTTTTTATTATTATTATTATTTTTTTTTTTTTTATTTTTGCTATATTTTTTAATTTTTTTTAAGTTTACAGTTAATTAGCAATATATTCAAAGATATCTTTATGGGTAATTTCATTCAGTCGCTAGTCTGTTTGAAACTACATTTGAAAGAAACCGTAATCAATCATTTAAGCCATTTTCCTCCAATCAAGCATAGATATTTCACGTGGCACCACTGAATTAAGAATTAATTGGATAATATATAATATAAATCAAGTATTTCAAACGTTAGAGAACCATTATTTTAAAAACTGATAAATAATGGGTTTTTCCTTTTTTTTTTTTTTTTTTATCCCACAGGCAACAAGGCGGTGGCGTTTTATCAGTCGACTGTTCTGAAAAACACAAAAATTTGTGATGTTTGTAAGGAGTGTCCTCAATGCAAGGTGAGAAAGAAAAGTTATAGATTTTATATAAAAAAAAAAAAAAAAAAAAAAATGTTTTTATTGTTTTAACTTTACCCCACTGCTTCAGTACTAAAATATATTTCAGTAACAAAACGATATATTTCTGTTACACACTGCAAAGAGTCTTCAAAGATTTTTAAATCATGTAACATGATTAATGATAGTAAATTTATAATTAGGATTTATTATTCTTACTATATGAGACTGAGTTCTGTCATTACCATCAATGGAGAATAACTGTGCCATTCCTATTTATTGTATTATGTGACTTTAACACTAAACATCTAACTAAAGTAAAATCGATCTGAGGATACGAGGGATAACAGTGGAATTTAAAAACTTCACTGAGAAATAAAAAGCTGCAGATATACATTTCAGAAAGCCGTAATTGTGATCATATTTCTAAACTGATTTTATTTGTTTGTCTGTTTGTTTATTTATTTGTTTGTTTGTTTGTTTGTTTGTTTGTTTGTTTGTTTGTTATTTAATTTGTATTTTGTTCTTTCAGAAACCGTGAAGTGTTATTTTAGACGAATATGAACCGGTATCACTGCTGAGACTGTTAACATTAATATTAATTTTTTTAACGAAAATATTGTCTTATTTTAAAATAATATGTTATTAAAAATAAAAATAAAATTCTTGTTGTTGTACTTTTCTGTGGTTGACGTGTGTGTGTGTGTGTGTGTGTGTGTGTGTGTGTGTGTGTGTGTGTGTGTGTGTGTGTGTGTGAGAGAGAGAGAGAGTGGAAAAAGCTAAATATTTAAAACAGCCATTTCTGAATTTTTACCTCTCCAGTTCTAATGCTTACTATAATTTATGTTTATTTGCAATAAATGTATTCATAAAATCATTATCTAAAAATCCAAAACACATTTACAAATTTTTAAACATGTTTTCATGTTTAGCTAGTAACCCACATTACTCTGTCTGAAAAGAAATACGTAGTATATAATAATAAAGATAAAGATTTAGTATATAATAATAAAGATGAACATTTAGTATATAATAATAAACATAAACATTTAGTATATAATAATAAAGAAAAATATTTAGTTTATAATAAATAAGGATAAACATTTAGTACCTAATAATAAAGATAATCATTTAAGAAATGTATTTATTATTTAGAATAATCAATATTAAGAAAATGATCGGTGTTTGAATATAGAGCATTAGACATAAACGTTCCCGCATGTACTTTTCCGACCGCGGCCTGAAGTTCAACTTTTTATATCCTCATATGCAAAGACTATGTCCTAACCTCCAACTATGTAATATCCTGGATAGGCACCTATATACCTACCATCACTACACACCTACAAAATAAGCAGAAAGTTAAATTTAAATGGGCGAATACGACTTTTCCTCACCTTATTCGCGTCCGTTGATCTTTCACTATCTTTAATGTCACAAAATGCCAGAGGTTCAATATAGGTACACTTCACCTAATAATAATAATAATAATAATCATAATAATACATCCATCCATCAATCATGCCAATAAAAACATAAACTAAGTATGACTTACATTGTAAAACATAAACTAAGTACGTCTTAGATTGTAAAACAAAAACAAAGAACATCATATATTATAAAACACAAAGTACGTCATATATTGTAAAAAGTAAACTAAATATGTCTCACACTGTATAACATAAATGAAATACGTCTTACAGTGAAAAATATAAAAAAAGTGCGTTATACATTTTCAAACATAAATTAAGAAACTCTTACATTGGGAAACATAAACTAAGTACGTCTTACATTATAAAGCACACAGTACGTCATACATTGCAAAACGTATACTAAGTATGTCTTACATTGTATAACATTGTATAGCCTAAACTGAGTACGTAATGCATTTGAAACATAAATTAAGAACATCATACATTGTAAAACATAAACTAAGTACGTCATACATTATAAAACACTAAAAAAGTACGTTGCTGATATATTTTGTGTCCGTTTGTTTTGTGTTGTTTTAATGTCATTATAGTAATCATACCAGTTTACTGCCATTGTCGTTATGCTTGGCGATGTATTACTTGGTTTTAAAAAAAATAATGATAGTAATTTATATTGACTTTACAGTGTTTTTATGTATCAGAAGTAATTTCTATGATGGATCAACTCTTGTGGTTTTATTGAGGAAGTGTGAAACTAATAAAAGACAACATTTCCCCCTCACACTGGAAACTCAGGTCTGTCGAGCCAAATTCATGGCACAAACAGCATGAGTCAGTATCATTTGAACTACTCTAACCTGTTTGGTTTCCGCATTGTTGATTTCTTCTTCTTCTTTTTCTTTCATTCATAGTAATTACAACAACAACAACAAGAGGAATAACAACAACAGCAATAACAACAACAACAACAACAATAATAAAAATAATAGTTTTTATCGTCGTTATTCTCAATATGATTATTAATATTTTACTTGTAAAATTATATTATGTTGCATTAGTTATCATCATCATTATTATTATTGTAGTTGTTGTTCTGATTATTATTATTATTATTATAAAAATTTTGCCAGAGAGTCCAAGAAACTAATAATTCTTTTTCATAATTGAATCAACAGCTGAAAAGAAATTAAAAACAAACTTTAATGAAAATGCGAGATACTGTTATCCGAAACCCTTTGGCTATCAATAAAATAATATTACCTGAAATGCAAAAATATATATCATTTATTTTTTTGATTTTTATGTCTATGGCTTTTAAGAATTTGCCAAAACAAACAACAAAATAAATTTCTGCATCTATTTTACATATATTTCAAATAAAAGTAACAACATTTGACATTTATGTTATTTTTGTGGCGACTGTCGCATTCTTTTAATAGCCTGTGTGGATGGATGACAGCAACGAACAGAAAAGATAAACATGGAAAAACACACGGAGAGAGAGAGAGAGAGAGAGAGAGAGAGAGAGAGAGAGAGAGAGAGAGAGAGAGAGAGAGAGAGAGAGAGAGAGAGAGAGATTGATTATTAAATAAGCGGTAAGGTGTGACTGACATTAAACGTAAGTAATGATGCAAAAGTTAGAGTGCACTGAGTTGATGTTTAGGCGTCTTCACAGATCGCTGCACTGTTAAAACAAACATTATCGTGTAGTCTAGGAGGAAACAGTCACCAAGACCAATGAAATGTCTTGTCAGCAGCTAAATAAATGACTTTAAAGTGGAGCGCACGTAAAGACATTTTTTCTGGGGTCCCCGAGGTCAGTTCTCTTCAGCTGTTAACTACCATCATTTATTTTATTTCGATGTTTGAATTAGTAATAACAACACCAACACGTAAGTAAGTAAAAAAAAGTAAGTGAATGTGTGAGAGAGAGAGAGAGAGTGAGTGAGTGAGTGATGAGTAAATTAGTAAATAAATAAATAAGTTTGCCACCAGATAATAAACAATGCATTCAGTTCAAAATCTGCATTCGATCAACTATATATATATATAAAATAAAAAAACAAAAAACAAAACAGGAATTGATATGATATTTGGAAAGAAAAGTGGAGACGGAGTAGAAAAGGGAAATATACAGATTAAAAACATTGTTGAGAATTCAGGTGTCTGAAATACGCCTATCTATTGTTTTGCAATGTATTTCGTTCGTTATTCATCGATTCATTCATTCAGTTATTCGCTGATTGATTTATCCATTCGTTTATTCATTTAATCATTAATTCCTTCATTCCTTAAGTTATAATGCCATGTACTTCGTTTCGTACAGCAGAGGAGTGGGCTATGTTAACATAGAACATTAGCTTTTTCAAAACATTTAAAATACAGTTTGACGTTAATTTGCACAATCAAAGTAGACGTTCCTAGCTGAAAGAAATTAAATAATACATTAACACACGAATAAACATTTTAAACTGTGACTCACCTTCAAATAAAAAGAGCATAAGACAATTAAAGTGCATTTAGAATGAATTTGAAGACAGGGACATCTTTTGTATGATTGGTTTATAATGATAATAAGATAAAGGATGGTCTCAGCTAATTTGTATTAGCATAATTATTAAAAGTCAAATTCTATTGGTTCGTGCGTTTCCTTGTGTTATCTTTACAATTTAATCTAGTGAAGCGTCAATGAGAAACTACAACACGGTGATACACTTTGTCTTTATCCTCTGTTAACAGCGAAAAAAAAAAAAAAAACGTGCATATGCATTATTTACAAAAATATTAAAACAAGTGTCACGTTTGCCATATATATCACCATCAGTGCCAGAGATCCAGGAACACGCCCATGTTTATCACAACATCACAGACCACGCATCCGGGACGGGTTATATAAAAAGCTGGAATCGCCGAAACGAAGTTCAGTAACAAACAAGTTGAAGTTGTGTCAACCATGAGGTAATGTACAGATGTATACTTTTTTAATTTGTTAGATCACACACATACACACAGACACACATACACATACACACACATACACATATATACATTTAAGCATATGCATAACGTAGCTTTCTAATTGTTTTTGAGTAGGGGATAATTATTAGGTTAAATAAAGTAAAAGGGCCTATATTATTTCGTCATTTTTAAACACTTTGACAGGAACACTAATGAGATGTGAAGCTGTAGTACAAGGTGTATGTGTGTTTCACATATGTAAGATGATGACGTACTTAATTTTGTTAGACGACAAACTATGAATTATTTTATTTTCGTTCCAACTATTAAGTTTGTTATTTTTTACCTCATGTAAAACGAAAACATAAAAAAAATGTGCATCGCGGATGCTGAAATTTTGGAATTGTTTGGTTTTCTCATAGAATATAATGTATTCAGTTTTGCAATTGCCAAAGAAGTTTCATTAAACCTAAAATAATTTTGTTTGTTCAAGGTATTAACACTTTTAAAGATATGTTTCGAATTGTGCATTAATATAAAAAGAAAACAGTATTTCATTCTATTAGTTAAAAATGTTCAGAAAGTTAATCATATACAGTGGTACCTTGACTTACGAGTTTAGTTCATTCCGTGACCGAGTCTGTATCACAATTTGCTCGAATCTGAAATCAGTTTTCCCAACTGAAATTTAACTGAAATACCATGAATCTTTTCCAGCCAAAAACCACCCTATTTTTTTTTTTTTTTTTTTTTTTTTTTTTTTGTAACGTGTTTTTTTAATGACAAATATTATACAAAAAAACTAAATAAAAGAGAATGTAAAGAAATAATTTGGTTTTGTAAATTGTATTTATCTTGGAGATCAGACAAATTATTTTAACGCCTTTGGTTGGAGTTACAGTCTTTATCGACTCCTTCTGCTTCTGTATGGTAATTATAGTTTTTCTATGAATTCAAGATTTAATTCAATGAACATATCCACTTTTTCTTCTCGCTAATAACTCGGATTTTGGCTGGCAACTCAAAACAAAAAATCAACCGGGCGACTGCTCGTAACTCGAAAAACTCGTACGTTTGGGCACTCATAAGTCGAGGTACCAGTGTGTTTTAATTATGTATGTATTTGAATCTCTCTCTCTCTCTCTCTCTCTCTCTCTCTCTCTCTCTCTCTCTCTCTCTCTCTCTCTCTCTCTCTCTCTCTCTCTCTCTCTCTCTCTCTCTCTCTCTCTCTCTCTCTCTCTCTGTATGTATAAATAATAGACTAACATATACACACTTAAAAATGTTTATATACATCAGCATACATATCGCGGATATTTATTACATTATGATTTAAACAGTGAAAGTCACGTCTGAAATTTCCTTCATAAATCTCCGAGGTTTTGTAATAAACAAACAAAACATTGTGACAGCAGTGAATCCAGACCGTACGTCTGTGCGGACGTTGCGCGATCTATGTCACAGCGTCCTTCTGTTAGAAACTTGTTTACACGATAAGAAAAAAACAGTTTAACTCTTGGTAAAGTTCTGACAACATGCTACTTACGTTATCTCGTAATAGTGGTGATGTGTTTCACGCCTATCATATTAGTCATAATGTCATTCGTTTCGACTAATTCGTGTCATTTTAGACGTAATTTGATGCAGCCTCTTTCTGTCTTTGTCTATCTGTCTGTCTGTCTGTCTCTCTCTCTCTCTCTCTCTCTCTCTCTCTCTCTCTCTCTCTCTCTCTCTCTCTCTCTCTCTCTCTCTCTCTCTCTCTCACTAACTCTCTGACAACTACAAATATTATGTCACACATACACTGGAGAAATTCATGGATTAATTTATATTTTCAGGTTTTCACACAACGTGTTTACCTTATTCCTTGTTGCCTTCTATTTGGGCACAGTTACCGCTAAAAAGTAAGTAAAACGACTTTTAATTAATCTTATTATAACGTTTCTATCATTAAGCCAACAACCCCCTAAACCCTCCTTTATTTAACAAACATTTTTACTTATGCTAAGGATCATATAGAACAGATAACAAAGGTAATTTCTCTATCGAGCGTGCTGCAGTTTCTCATGGATGGAAGTAAGGAATATTTTATATGCTTCTACAATTACACAGGAAAACACAATATCACAGTCTTTGACACAAAAGCCGTGGCTTTGTTGCGAAATTCTTCAGTAGATTCACACACACACACACACACACACACACACACACACACACACACACACACACACTATTGTTTGTATGTATAGGGATCGATGTAGAATAATATTGGGGATGATAATAAACAACAACAACAACAATAATAATAATAATAATAATAATAATAATAATAATATTAATAATAATAATGTAGTACATTATGAACAAATTCTCTATCAGCCTATGACTAATACGTCTGCTGCTTGAACAATTAGCAACAATTATATTTTTAATAACAACAGCAAGAATAAAAACACAAATGATGATGACGACGATATTTTAATACTGTCAGGTTATTGTTCTGTTTTACAGCAGCTACATTGTGCTGTGCCCAAAGTCATTTCGACCTGGATTGGATTTTGTCGTCAACGTAAACATTCTCAAATCTACTGGTCCTGTCACGGTGACGTTGGAACTGTTCAAATCTAATACAAGCGTAGCATCGACTGTCAGCACGGTTACACAAGGTAGAAATTAACATATGTCTGACTATCAGCCTACCTGCCAACCTTTTTACCTGCCTACCTGCTTACCTACCTATCTACGCACCTGTAGTACTGATTTTCATTCATTTAAAAGGAAATTAGTTTTAAAATTTTAAATTTGCATGTAAAATACTGAAAGGAATGTCTACCTCTGATACAGGAAACTAAGCTACCTATGTGTCTTTCATAAAATGTTTTCCCAAAAATGAAAATATTCATACCTATGAGGAAAATAATAATTTCTGTTCGTCTGTTTGTTTGTTTAGGTTATCCAGTAAACATTAACCTCAAGGTAATAATTTTTTTATATTATTATAACAAATTGTTTAGGTAATTTTAATATACTGTAAAAAAATATATATATATAAATAATAAAATTAAAAATAATCATAATAATAATATCATATTTTATTTTAGTTAGTTATCTACATCACTGTTTACTTGTTTATTTGTTTATATATTTTATTTTTTTATTTATATATTTATTACTTTTATTTATTACTCTAATTATTTAGTTGTTCGTTTGAGCATTTATTTATGATTTTGGTTTTATTTTATTGATTGATTGATTTATTTATTCATTTGTTTGTCTGTCTGTCTGTTTGTTTGTTTGTCTGTTTATCCATCTGTGTGAGTGTCTGTATTCTAGATACCGGCTAATCTAAGCTATGGTGACTACAAGCTGCATGCTACAGGAACAGGAGGATTGACGTTTACAAATGAGACAAGCATCGAGTTCAAAAGTAAAAATGTAGCTCTGTTTATTCAGACTGACAAAGCGATGTACAAACCAGGTCAAACCGGTGAGTAACTACAAAACATTAATTTTATAAATGTCCTTAGGCGAAATGAGAGGTTTCATCCATGTTATGCATAGATAATGAAAGTACGCCAGAAATTACCATTTATTTATTTATTTATTTATCTATATTTAATTAATGAATTAATATATTTTGTTGCAGTTAATTTTCGAACATTTGGAATTTATCCCAGTCTTCGGCTCTATAAAGGAAAGATGACTGTTGAAATTACTGTAAGTTTTCTTCGTGTTGTCTCTAAATTATAGCAGAACTGAGATTAGAAAATAAAATATTTGTTTTTATAAAAAAACAGGCTAAAAGATAATTTAACAAGACTTCTTTAATAGATAGATGTGTTATACTGTACACCAGATATAACTACTGTAATTTAAGAAATAACACTGAGTATTTTGCTTGTATCTCTCTCTCTCTCTCTCTCTCTCTCTCTCTCTCTCTCTCTCTCTCTCTCTCTCTCTCTCTCTCTCTGTCTCTCTCTTAACAACAATGTATCTTTCATTATTTTTGTTGTTATGTATTGCTTTCTACAATGTTTAGGACAGCAAGACAAACAAGATAAAACAGTGGAAGGACGTACAGACGTCAGCCGGTGTTTATACAAATCATTTAAAACTCAGCGATCAGCCTCTCCTGGGCGACTGGAAAATCAAAGTTATTGCTGGGGTATGACCTTGACATTTTGATATCCTTGACCCATTTTCTTACGCATTTTTGGTAGCTTTACATACATACATACAAGATAACATGCAGACAGACATGTATAATTTTTTGTTGTTTCTTATTTCATAAATAAGAGTATATTTACAAGAATCAAAATAAGAAAACGAACAAGAACGAAAACACGAAACAAACGAACAAATTATTAAATTATTTACTAATTTCTCTTTCAGAATGTGGCGTATGAACAAACGTTTACAATAGCAGAATATGGTAATTTAAATTTTTAAAATTTTATTTCATTATAAATTATATGCACGGTGTCCCATAAAAATGTATACAACCTTTTATTGTTGTGTTTTAATACTAGCATTTGCTTTATAACAACAACTCTGACGAAAAAAAAAAAAAAAAAATGTTAAGGTATACAATGACTTTTTATTATTAATTAATTAATTAATTTATTGTTTTTCTTTTTACTTTAGGGAACATCCTTCATATAATGTTTTTTTTTCATATTTTTTTAAATTGTATTTTATTTTACTCCTTTTCATTTCATTTTCTTTTTTTTTACATTTAGTGATTTTAACAGCATCAAAAGCTATTTTGTGCTTTTATAAATTATTTTTCTATTTTTGATTTAGTACTGCCAAGTGAATGAAAAAGTTTATAAATTAGTTTGTTATTTTTATTTTTTTATTTAAAATGTAAGATTCAAAGATATTATTTTTTTATTGTTTTTAGTTTTATATTTTTTATTCAGTACTGCCAAAGTTTGAAGTGACTGTTAGTCTTCCACCCTTTGTACTCACATCAGATAAAGACGTTCCAGTGAAAATAACAGCTAAGTGAGTTATTATTTTTTGTTTGTTCATTCATTACTTATTATTTATTTATTTATTTATTTACTATTGCCTATATATGTATTACTATCTCTTAATAATTTCTCTCTCTCTCTCTCTCTCTCTCTCTCTCTCTCTCTCTCTCTCTCTCTTCTCTCTAAAATTAATATAAAATTAAATCTATACATTACATTATAATATAGGGATTTCACTATAAACAACGTTGTTTTAATAAACACTGTTTATTTAGATACACTTACGGCAAACCAGTGAAGGGCACTGTTGACTTGGAGGCGAAAATAAACAGTGGATGGTATCGTCGTCCAAAATCTATTATAAAAACAGCCCCGGTAAGAATTATTAATTCTGATAGCAACATTATCATGAATGTGTGTTTTCTTCTACTTTCTTTCTTTTTTTCTTTCTTCTTCTTCTTCTTCTTCTTTTTCTTCTTCTTCTTCTTCTTCTTCTTCTTCTTCTTCTTCTTCTTCTTCTTCTTCTTCTTCTTCTTCTTATTATTATTATTATTATTATTATTGTTGTTGTTGTTGTTGTTGTGGTTGTTGTTAGTTTTGTTGTTATTTTTGTTATTTTTATTATTATTGATATTGGTATTATTGTTATTGTTAGTGTTATTATTATTATTATTATTATTATTATTATTATTATTATTATTATTATTAATATCTCGCAGATTAACGGAGAAACGACAATTGTGTTGTCAATGAGTGAGATAAAAACATTAAACTCGTATCTCAATTATCAAACTCTTGAAGTTGACGCCAACGTCACGGAGAGTCTGACAGACGCAATTCACAACGGCAGCAGCGATGTTAAGATTTACGACAAGGCAGAGAAGTTGGAATTTCTGAAATCTAATCCTAAGACATTCAAACCAGGATTAAAGTATCGAGTTTACGTGAGTTCCTTTTTTTTCATTTATAGTAAAACTTTAAAATGTTTATCTCTTTCTTTTTTCTTTCTTTCTTTTTGATTTTTTCTTTCTTTCTTTTTCTTGTCATTCTTTGACTCTTTGAACCTTTCTCTATATTTTATTCGTTCATTCGTTTTCTTCGTGTCTATTCAAGTATGTTTCTTTCTCTCAATCTCTTTTCTCTCTCGTGTTGCTGTTTCTTTATCTTTCTCTTAGCATCTGTCTGTCTATCTGTCTGACTATCTATCTATGTACGTGTCTGTCTGTATCATCATATCTATTTATCTTTTCTGTCTATCTCTCCAGTTACCAGTCCTTCTATCTCTCTATGTGTCTATCTATATATCCATTTTTTTGTCTGTCTGTCGTTCTGTCTGTCTATCTGCCTGCCTGTCTGTAAGTCTATACATCAGTATATCTGCGTGTCTGTCTGTTTACCTGTTTGTCTATCTGTTATTGTACAACATATTATCTATTCATTCTACTTACAGATTAAAGTTTCTCAGCCTGATGGTCGTCCGGTTGCCCCTAGCAACACAAAACTCACGCTGAATGTTCGGATTACTAAGAAAGTGGAAACGTTTGTGGAATCATCACTTCTTCAGAAAACAACAGGATTGTCCGAAGAACAGTGCATCCCACTAGACAGAGTTAAGGAATACTACCTGCCCACGATGAACCTGAACGTCCCCGTTAATGGCATAGTGCAAGCTGAGTTTGAAGTTCCATTAGTAGCGACAAGCGCGTCTGTGGAAGTTAGTTTGAGCATTTTTAAATTTTATTTTGTATTACTATTTATATCTACATCTGTCTGTCTGTCTGTCTGCACATGCCTGTATGTAAGTATGTATGTATGTATACATGTATGTATATATATATATACACATACATATAGATATATACATACATATATACATACACACACACGCAGACGCACACACACTGATATACATATATATGTATGTATATATGGTTCTAAATATTTCGTTGTTGTTATGTTATGCAATGTGTTAACGATTTCAGTTAACAATAATGTTTTTAAAAGCATGGGTATTTTATTGCCGTTATTATTATTATTATTATTATTAATTAACTGTCATGTATGTATATATATTTTTTTTTTGTCAACCATAATATTTTTACATATTACAACAATGTTTTTTCGAACCTTAACTTTATTGCCATTATTTTATATTTTTAGGCTCGGTACAAAAAAAGCAATGGTTACCTGTATCTCTCAAAAAGTCAATCACCGAGCAACAATTACCTGGAAATTTCCCTTCTCACCTCTAACATCTCGGTAAGTTATTATTATTATTATTATTATTATTATTATTATTCCTATTATAATTATTTTTTTATTATTACTGTGTTGCTTTTGTTGTTATTAACATTATTATGATTATTTTATCGTCATCAACATCATCATCATCATCTGTTGTAGTAGTAATAACAGTAGTTGTAGTAATAATTTGTATTACTGTTGTAGTGGTAATAATTACAGTAGTACTAGAAACATTAATTAAAACATATGTAGTATCTAATTATGAAAATATTTCAGGCTGGTGATAACAATCCCTTTAGTAGTAGAAATCAACTCAGCCAGTGAACAGTGGTTGGTATAGCAGAAGGTAAAATAATAGTAACAGTTGTTGACACAGTAGTTTGTCAACTGTTTAATAAACCCACTGAAACACACATTAAAACATACAGTGTTTAATATCATTTAAACAAAACAAGAGTTTTTTCATGAACTTTTTTTATCCTGTAAAAAAACACCCATTGACACACTAAACACACAAAACTCACAAACACATTCATACATACATATAACCTACATCAATGCACAAAAAGATTTTTGCTTTAATCACTTTTTATCCCATTAAACAAACACCTAAATCCTTCATAGTCACTCTAACAAAATGCACAAAAACGGACACACACACACACACACACACACACACACACTTAGTCAAACCTTCAGGCATAAAAAATGCACATTCATACACATACACAGACCAATATCAATAAATACTTATTTTTTTTTTTCTTTGTTTAGATTTTGTCTCGCGGAACTATCGTTAAGACAGGCAGTGTCCCATTTAACATGGGATTCAGTGCTTTGTTCACTATTCAAGCTACGCAGAAAATGGCTCCAAGTGCTAGAATTGTCGCGTACTACATCAGAGACGACGGGGAAGTTGTTGTCGACAGCATAAGTTTTAATGTCAATGGAGTGTTTGAAAATAACGTAATATATATTTTTAATGTGTAATAATGTCATGCTTTATGCTTTCTTTTGTTTTTTTATTTTATTTTATTTTTTTATTTTACTGTACACAAGATGAGTATTAAAACAGTTTTATAAATTTGTTCTTAATAACTATACATACCTTTTTAGCATTTATTAGTTCGTTGAAAGGTCTTTCAAGTTAGAAAACTCGATTGTTTAAAAGAATTCTGTTGAAAGTACATTTAAAACTGGATATGAGAACTGAAATACAAATACTCACTGATATTTAGGAAGAGTGATTATAATAACATAAAACATATTCAGACATTTAGGGATTATGTTTCTAAGTAAGCTTAGTTATGTTCTTTTTTGTGTTCTTTTTTTCTTTTTTATTTGTATCGATTATAGCTTTTTAAATATAACTGTTAATTGCATAACCTAAGACACAGGAATAATAACAAGTCAATTTAAATAGGTTATGCAAAAATAAACGATATAATGACAATGAAATATAACTGTTTAATGTTTATCATTATATCGCTGTTAAATTTTCTTAGTTTTCTTTGTCATGTTTTTTATTAGTCTAAATACAAAGAGTTATAATAATAATGACAATAATATATATATATATATATATATTGTAACATATATGAACAGGTATCTATCGCAATGAACAAACAAGAAGCCCAGCCGGGAGAGAATGTGACACTTCAAGTTTCTTCAGAGCCAAACTCACAAGTTCATTTACTGGCCGTAGACCAAAGTGTTCTTCTGCTCAAATCAGGAAATGACATCACACAAGCAAAGGTACGTTTCCGTTGACAAGCAACGTATTTGTAGACTGATTAACATATTGACATATAATTAATTTATTAACCATATTCATATATAATTAATATATTGTAAGTTCATTAACATATTAATATATAATTAGCATATTTTATACTCATTAAATATTGATATATAATTAACACATTCATGATCATTTAAAAATTAACTCAATCAAGGACTTCAATTAGAACAAATTAGTTATTGAAATTACTATAAAGTCTCAAAACAGGTTAAGCAAAAATTATTAAATAAACGAATAGTTATTTTTTCTCTCTCTAACTTCCAATAGTAGTAATTGTAGGAATAGTGGTAATAGTAGTAGTGATTAATTCTAGTAGCAGTAGCAGCAGTTGTAGTGATAGGAATAGTAGTGAGTGGTTGTAATATAAGTAGTAGCAGTAGTAGTAATACTAGTAACAGTAGTAATACTAGCTGTAGTTCTAGTAGTGGTAGTTGTAATGGTAGTAGTAGTAGTAGTGGTGGTAGTTGTATTCATTTTTGTGTTGTTATTGTGTAGAACTGATAGTGATTAGTAGTAATGTTTTAAATATAAATATGTGTCATCTGTTTCAGGTTGTTGATGAACTACTTGACTTTGATTCAATCACTTCCAACAGCAGACGATGGTTCCCCACTTACTATGGAGGCAATGATGCCGCATCTGTTTTAAGGGTAAATTTTATTATCTCTGATGTTGGCATCCTAGTCGCTTTTGACATCAGCATCGTCACTATCAGATGATACAGACGTCGTCATTGCTGATGTCATTCGCATCCTTATCGTCATCGTCACTAATATCATTATCGTTATCATCACAGTCATATCTATGATGAGTGGTAAATGCAACAACATTAGTAATGGTAGTTGTTGACAATGATGCTAACGTAGTTATATAAGCAAAAATACAGTTTAATGATAGTAAAGTCACTTTTCTTTGTTTTACTTTTCGAATTAAAGAACAATTAAAATGGTCTGAAGATTAAATTCATAAAACATTTTAATTATCTTCGTATTAATTATCTTTTTTTTTCTTCTTCAGAATGCTGGTGTTGTTGTGATAACCGATGCCTTCGTGTACCAAAGCCGTGAGTATTTTTATTTTAGCTTAGAAACTTTAAATCTCTATTATCTATACAAACATATTTATATCCGTTGTTATTCTACTGCATTCATAAATAATTTGTAAAAAGTAATTAAGAGTTCAGACCTGTTATGGTCGCAGAACGAATTCTCATCAGTTCTCCATTACATTATTTCAACATCCTACTGTCCACATATCTAAGCTTCGGAGCCTCTTTCTCCTGTTTTACAAAAAAAGGTCTGAAGAAAACTTTTAATATTAAAATATGTTGAGATGTTTTTATCTATTCATTCATTCTTACAGCCATTTCAAATCATGTTAACGTCTTAATGTAAATTTTGATTCATGACCAAAGTGAATTGGGTTACAGAACAAACAGTCATTTGGCGTAACAGGGATGGACCACTTTTTATGGCAAATAATGTCGGGGGCGGTGGAGGAGGTTCCCTCGTGCAAGTGGAGAGGGTGAGAAAAAACTTCCCCGAGCAGTGGCTGTGGTTCAATGCCACGTCAAAGTAAGTTATTTAGTTCAAAGTAAAGTAATCGTTGTTTTAAAATATCACTTGTAATCAAGAATATAGAGTTATTGTAGTTATTGTAGAGTGTGTGTGTGTGTGTGTGTGTGTGTGTGTGTGTGTGTGTGTGTGTGTGTGTGTGTGTGTGTGTGTGTGAAATGAAGAGCAACTTGGTTGCAAATAAATCCATCGACAGCGCAAGAGCGCGCGATCTGTCGAAACGGACTGCGTGAATAATATGTTTGTGTATGTATATATATATTTATATATATAACGCTTGATATTATATATTAAAGTGAATAAAACAATATGTACGGAGTTATTTAATCTCTGACTTCAAAAATAAGCCTTTGATATTATTTTCGACTATTATTGAAGAACACACACACACACATACATATTGACAAACACCACCTAAACACACACACACATATATATATATACATGCTCGCGCCTATATAAATACATGGTACTTACTTTAATTTCAGTTTTGGTGGAATTGTTGAGTTCCAAGCTGTCGTACCCGACACAATCACGTCGTGGGTGGCCACAGCATTTGCTGTCAGCGACACCAAAGGACTTGGAGTTACCGCTGATGCTGTAAACGTAAGTTTTAATGACAGATTATTATTATTATTATTATTATTATTATTATTATTATTATTATTATTATTATTGTTATAGTTAATGTTGTTATTATTATTGTTATTATTATTATTGATGTAATATTTAAAAAATTTAAGCTTTTGTATAGATAAAATATTATCGTCATTAGAAATAACTGTAACTTTCGAGGAAATTAAAAAAAAAAAAAAAAAACACAAAAACAACAAAATTATAATTAAACGAACTGAAGTTAAAAAATATAAAATATAATTGTTTATAATTAAATGATCATATTGTACGTCATACATTAATGAATATAAAGTGTAGAAATAGCTTCCCATGTTTAATAAAATTACACTTCTAAAGGTAAGTAACAATACTAATATCACTGATCTCAAAAACGCGTGTTTTTTATTTTATTTTACAAATATTAAAATTCTAATAGTCTAATTTGATACACCTTTCAAAAATGTAATATTTACACTGTCGTTGATTTTGATTTTGATTATTATTATTATTATTTATTTTTTTGTTTTCAGCTGAGAGTATTTCGTCCGTTTTTCGTCAGTCTCAATTTGCCGTATTCTGTGACCCGTGGCGAGACTGTCATTCTTCAAGTTCTCGTCTTCAACTACCTCGGCCAGGATGTCAATGTACTGTGTCGTTCATTCATTCATTCATTCGTTTTTTCGTTCGTTCTTTCATTCATTGTTTATTTCGTTCATTCAATCGTTAATTCATTCATTCATAATTCTTTCTTTCATTCGTTCGTCCATTCACTGATTCGTTGGTATCTTACTGCCAATCGAAAAGAGTGACTCCTGATATTGCGATAGTGGTTTACTTTCTCAGTCAGTTCAATTTACAATAAATGCTAATAATATTTAATGATATTAAAATGTGATGAAGAACATAATAATCATGGATAATCTCTGTAAAACGTTCGTAGGCTCGAATTTGTATAAGTTTTAATCTTATTTTATTTCAGGTTGTTGTAACTCTTGACAAATCCGCTGATTTCTCTAATGTGATAATTGATTCTACTGGGGCTGAGACGACTGAGTCTCAAAACAACAAGAAACGATCACGGTTAGTTCGTCTCTCTCTCTCTCTCTCTCTCTCTCTCTCTCTCTCTCTCTCTCTCTCTCTCTCTCTCTCTCTCTCTCTCTCTCTCTCTCTCTCTCTCTCTCTCTCTCTCTCTCTGTCTGTACCGCTCTGTCTTTCTCTGCCTGTCTCTCAGACTGTCTTTGTCTCTCTGTCTGTCTCTCTCTCTGTGTGTCTGTATCTCTGTCTCTGTCTTTGTCTCTCTCTCTGTGTCTGTATCTCTGTCTCTGTCTCTTTCTCTCTCTATGTCTGTCTGACTCTCTGTATGTCAGTCTTTGTCTTTGTCACTTAGACTATTCTTTTGTTGATTGTTTATATATATATATATATATATATATTATTTTAGGTGAAAGCAGGAGATGCAAGAAGCGTGTATTTCCCGATCATTCCATCACGTATTGGATACATAGATATACAGGTGTCTGGACGGACAAGAATAGCTGCAGACGCTGTTAGACGACAACTTCTTGTAGAGGTATACACCAGAGTAGAAACTGGAATTTTCAACAATTGAGACAGAGTATATATATAGAAAGACAAACAAAAGGAAAGAGAGAAACGAAAGAAAGAAACAAAAAGAGACAGAAAGTGAAAGTTTGTAATACTACATTTTTTTGGAGTGTGTACGTACTTCTTCCAATATTTATTATGACTAGGTTACAAAATTTAGAACAGCAACGAAGAAAATCACTGGTCAGAATCACCATTTATTTAGTTAACTGCATGTTTTTTTTTAAATATTTAACCTGAAAAACATCTGTGGAAAAGTATTTTAATTAAGTTTTATTTATTTCAAGCCTGAGGGTCTTCCAATGGAGTACAACAGACCAGTTCTTATTGACTTGAAGACTGCAAAGAGTTTTTCTGAGACGGTCAACATCACCTTCCCTCCTAACGTAGTTGACGGATCTCAGAGAGTGAAAATCTCCGCCATTGGTGAGTGAGAAACAGAAATTATTAAACAGCTGAAGTGTTTAGAATGCAACAGAAGACACATTGAACGATACATGATAAGTGATAAACGTTGTTTATAAGACAAACGAGTTATTTAAGTATTTGAAAAATAATACTAAAAGTAATACACGCGTTTCTTGTTTGTGATCAGAACTTTATTGTTCTCAGCCCTCCACATCTTTCGAGCCGGTCTGAAAAATAGAAAAAATAGAACACTCTACATCTAAATTAAAAATCAATCAATCAATCAATCAATCAGTATATATATATATATATATCAGGGTAAGGATGCTGCTACGATATTTATAACAGTTAAGTTTCTAATAATATTTTCTTTCAGGTGATTTAATGGGCTCCAGCATCAGCGGACTAGAAAACTTGTTAAGAATGCCTTACGGCTGTGGAGAACAAAATATGGCGATCTTGGCACCTACAGTTTTCGTAGTAAATTACTTGAAGGAACTCAACCAGTTGGATGGCAGCATCCTAAGCAAAGCCATTGGATTTATGGAATCAGGTTTGAGTTATTTGTTGAATACAGTTTCAGCTGTTGATAACTGCCGATAAGTGATGTAATATGTATGTGTTTTTTTGACTGTGTACTCTTCTTTATTACAACAGCCCACAGTGAATGTGAAACTATTTAAAACATAATGAGGCGTATAGGAAATATTTCCATCATTATTATTCTAACCACAATGTACTGGACTTCATCTCTCATCAAATACTGAACTTGATATTTTATTAAAGGACATATTTTGAAAGCGTCTCAGATTTTCGTAGATTTTAAACTAAACACTGTATTTAGCAAAATCCATTAGAAACGATCTGATTAGAAAGTCAGCAGTAGTTCAAACAGTGATCTTTTTATCATTTCTACCAGCATGGTAACCATCACCAACATTACTTCAGCCTCCACCACCAAAACCACGTCCAGCACCATCGCCTCAACCATCACCTCCGCCATCACTTCAACTATCACCTCCATCTTCACCTCCACCATCACCTCCACCATCACCTCAACCATCACCTCTACCATCACCTCCACCATCACCTCTACCATCACCTCCACCATCACCTCCACCATAACCTCAACCATTACTTCAACCATCACCTCAACCATCACCGCCACCATCACCGCCACCATCGCCTCCACCATCACCTCCGCCATCACTTCGACTATCACCACCACCATTGCCTCAACCATCACCTCTATTATCACCTCAACCATTACCACCACCATCGCCTCAACCATCACCACCACCATCACATCAACCATCACCTCCACCATCACCTCAACCATCACCTCAACCATCGCCTCAACCATCACCACCACCATCACATCAACCATCACCTCCACCATCACCTCAACATCACCTTAACCATCAACTCCACCTTCACCTCCACCATCACCTCCACTATCACCTCTACCATCACCTCAACCATCACCTCCACCATCACCGCCACCATCACCTCCACCATCACCTCCACCATCACCTCAACCATCACCTCCACCATCACCTTCACCATCAACTCCACCATCACCTCAACCATCAGCTCAACCATCACCTCCACCTTCACCTCCACCATCACCTCCACCATCACCTCTACCATCACCTCCACCATCACCTCCACCATAACCTCAACCATTAATTCAACCATCACCTCAACCAACACGTCCACCATCCCCGCCACCATCGCCTCCACCATCACCTCCGCCATCACTTCGACTATCACCACCACCATCGCCTCAACCATCACCTCTATTATCACCTCAACCATTACCACCACCATCGCCTCAACCATCACCACCACCATCACATCAACCATCACCTCCACCATCACCTCAACCATCACCACCACCATCACCTCCACCATCGCCTCAACCATCACCTCAACCATCACCTCCACCATCACCTCCACCATCACCACCACCATAACCTCCACCATCACCAGAACCATCGCCTCAACCATCGCCTCAACCATCACCACATCATATATATATATATATATATATATATTGGATTTTTATCCAGGCTATCAGCGAGAACTGACTTATCAACACAAAGATGGTTCTTTCAGTGCTTTTGGTGAGAGGGATCCATCTGGCAGTATGTGGTAAGTAAAAATTGTCTGTCTCTTTGAAAATATTAAAAATGAAAATAAAATTGTTACAGTAATAACGAGACCCAGTAAGTACAATGCTAAAATATATTTATTTCAATGATTATAAATATTTTATTAATGTGTAGAGGTAAATAATTTGCCAGGTTGACAGCTTTTGTTGTGAAGACTTTCCATCAAGCCAAACCTTACATTTTCATCGACGATAAACTTCTTGTTCGAGCAATCGAATGGATGATTGATCTTCAAGACAACAAAACTGGATCCTTCCCTGAACCTGGTCATATTCATGACAAAGCTATGCAGGTACGAATATTTAACTTTGATCAGTAGTCCAATAGTTGGGTTATATATATCTAATTTTATTTTAGTTTGCGCTTCGGTTATTTTTGGGACACCCTGTTTATAACACTGAAAATTCATTACTGTTATTATTATTATTATTACTGTTGTTGTTGTTGTTGTTATTGTTATTGTTATTGATGTTGTTGTTGTTGTTGTTATTATTCTTATTGTTATTTTCTATTATTTATTTATTTATTTATTTATTTATTATTTTAGGGTGGTTCTTCATCTGGTGTATCTCTGACTGCGTTTGTACTCATTGCTCTTCTGGAGAATGACAACATTGATCCTGTAAGTAAAACATAATATTTACATTAATCTCTTTCATTTTGAGTATTTACTTTAATACCGGTTTTAGAATACAAATATAAATTTTAAAATTACTGTTTATTATATACATAATTTTTTCCTTTTATTTAGATTATTTATTTTATCGCCATTTTTTTAGTAGGATGTTAAGTGTAAAATTAAAAAGAAAATTGCTTTTATTATACAGTTTATCATTTTGTTCATTTTGTTGCATTTAGAATTAACTGATAGTGTGTGCATTTTGGTTTTGGTACTATTTAATTTCGTGTATGAAAATTTAAAAATACATTTCTGTTATTCAAATTTATTTCTCTGTGTTGGTTTTGTTGATATTTAGAGTATTTATTTTTTTACTGATTTTAGAAAATTCAGTCGGATCTGGACTCGGCCAAAGCGAAAGCTGTAGCCTACTTGGAAAACAATTACAACAGCGCATCAAACAACTACACCCTGGCTATCACTTGCTACGCCTTGAAACTAGCTAAAAGTTCTTTGTTTTCTACAGTTTTTAACAAGCTAAAGCAAAATGTCATAACAGAAGGTAAAGTCAATATATTTATAATCAGGTGTTTTTCAAAACTAGATTTTATGATTTTACAACAGATAGTAAAAATGAGAGGGAAAGAAAGAGGGCGGAGATAGATAGAGGGACGGAGGGACATGTGGATGGATGGATGGTTGGATAGATAGATAACGGATAGATAGACAGAATTAGGGACAGGTAGAAAGAGAGGCGGAGGTATATAGATAAGAACATGAGATACAGAAAAAGAGAGAGTGATAAAGACTTATTTTATGAGGACCAGAAATAATGAATTAAAGATAAAAATAAAAAAAATCATATTAAAAAGAGTGAGTCAAATGGAAATAAAGAGAACGAAATGCATTTCTTTCATTATTTCATCAATAAGGAGACATTAATCCCTTTTGTCGCAAATAAAGTTATTACGTTTTGTTTATACATGTGGAAAGCATTGAACTAGTAATCGAAGTATTTAAATTAAACTATGATGCTGTGTGCTGTCGTTTCTCAATGATGTTGTCTTGTAGGCGGCCTCAAACACTGGCATGATGTCGACACCACTACCGTCTCCAAATCCTTCTGGCGTCCACCACATCAGTCCAAGGCTCGGGATATTGAGATGACGTCATATGCTCTGTTGGTGTACGCTGAACTGAACGACATCACCGGCGGCCTTGATGTCATGAAGTGGGTGATTGCACAGAGGAATCCACATGGTGGGTTCCTATCCACCCAGGTAATTCTTTTTTTTATTTTCAAATTGGAATTCTGTTTCGAAAATTGTTTTTTCTTTATTGGTTAAGAATTTATTATTTTATTTTATTTATTTATTTATTTATTTGTTTGTTTGTTTGTTTGTTAGTTAGATTATTTGTTTGTTTATTAATATTATTTTTTTTATACAAGTAAACACTATAAGTATATTTTATTACATCATCTCTAGAATATATATTAATATTTTTGTTTTACCTCGTTGACATTAGGAAAGAATGAAGCCTTAAGACGTAAAACTATTTTATATTATAAAACAGGACACAGTGGTAGCGCTGCAAGCTCTGTCGAAATTCGCTAGAAAAGTTTATTCGCCAACATTTCAAATGCAGATTAACATACAGGCTGGAAGCTTCGTGCATACTTTCACAATTAACAAACAGAACGCACTCATTCTGCAGAGGGTAGAAGTAAGTATGACTAATTTGAGATTCATATTTAACACGTCAGTTATGCTGTGTGTGTATTTCTTTTTTCTGTTTTTTTTGTATCTTAAGAAATATAATTACATTTATAATTATAGAGACCTATATATATACACTCTAGAGACAAGGAATGAGATCATTTAGCGATATATACATGTGTGTGTGTGTGTATGTGTGTGTGTGTGCAAATATAAACATGTGTCTATCTATTAGAAACAACAAAGTATAGAAAATGATAGAAAAACATATTATACATAAACTAGGTATATAGATATTGTTGTAGAAGTTCTATAAATAAATAAAACTAATTCATGTGTTTGTTGTATTTTTAAAGCTGCCGTCTATTCCTAACGATGTTCAGATATCAGCGACTGGAAGTGGCATGGCGCTTGTTGATGTAAGTAACATTCTGTGAATTGTTTTAAAATAATGTGTCTGTGAGTATGTGAGACAGATTGGGAGGGAAGGAGAGAGAGGATAAGATAGAGAGACAAAGAGAGAAAGAGAGAGAGAAAAAGGGAGAAAGAGAGAAAAACAGAGAAAGAGACAAAGAGAGTACTAAAGGAAGGTGTCTTCGTCAGATCAAAATTTACATTTTATAAAGTATTATATCATTAAATTTGGCCAATTATTTATTTTTAAACTGAATTTAATTTAATTTCTTGTTTCAGGTTTCAGTTTTCTTTCACGTGATGGCTGAAGTCGAACAACCGTCATTTGACTTAAACGTGAAAATCGAAACCGAATCATTTAAACTGTTGAAGATTCGTGTGTGTGCACGGTACGTAATTTAATACAGTCAAATGATACGAATGTCTATGTATGTTTGTGTATGTATTAACCATGTGTATCCAGACTACAGTTCTGTCATTATTTTAGTATATCAAATGACTTCAAAGTAGTGACAAAATTGTTTATCTCGCTTATTTAGGATGTTAATCGCCAAGACGATAGTAAGAAGATAAGACTTTACTTACAGTTAAATTACAGTACAAAATAATTTCATCTTACTCGTTCAGGTGGCTAAAGGATGGAACTAGTGGAATGGCTGTAGAGGAAATTGGTGTACCGTCTGGTTTCTCCGCTGATAAAACGAGTATAGGAAAAGTAGAATTTCTGAAGAGAATCGAAACAGCTGATAAGAAGATTACCTTGTATTTTGATGAGGTAAAACATCTAAATATTTTTTATTAACATCTGTACATAAAATTAATCTAAGTAAACACAGTTTTGCTTATTTTGTATCTTTTAAAATACCGCAGAATATAATTTCAGTTTACATGTGATTAATTTTATAATATCTTCATGGTTTTAACACATCGATATTATCGAAAGGTTTCGCGAGTTCTCCGATTACATCGATCCTTCACGATAATGCTTTTAGTCCTCTCTTTGAGAGGTCAAACTGTGGCCGCTGGATTAGGGAAGTTACTAATAGTTCTCATTTCTCTGTGACAGTCAGGGAACTCAACTGACAAAGTTTTGTTAGTTTTGTCACCATTAAGAATTTCTTATGTATGGTTTCTCTGGGTTTCACTAAGCTTAGGATGTGATGAATGTTGTGATACATCTTATTGACTGTTTTTCTTTTGAAAACTCACTTTGAATGTGGTCTCAACATTTTTATTGATGTGTTATGTACATTGACATAGTTATGAAGTGTTCTTACTGAGTATTTAATGCCTCTCTCTCTCTCTCTCTCTCTCTCTCTCTCTCTCTCTCTCTCTCTCTCTCTCTCTCTCTCTCTCTGACTGACTTTTGTTCTTTTTTTATGTTTATTATTAAAATTATTATTATCGTTGTTCTTGTTGTTGATGTTATTATTATTATTAAGTTTGTTGCTATTTAAAGTCTATATTTAAAACAAATAGAAAAACTAAGTTTGACGTGTATTTCAGATTGGACGTACAGCTACTTGTCTAAGTGTTGAACTTCATCGTACAGGACTTGTAGCCAAATCTCAGCCTGCTCCTGTCAAAGTCTACGACTATTATGAGCCAAGTGAGTTCTATATTTTATTTTATTTTATTTTATTTTATTTTATTTATTTCATGTATTTCTTGATTTTTAAAAACTTTTATTTTAAATTTACAATTAATTAGCAGTACATTCAAATATATCTTCATGGATTATTTCATTCAGTCGCTGGTCTATTTGAAACAACCTTTGAAACAAACGTTAGTCTATCATTTAAGCCATTTTTCTTGAACCACAGACAGACTGCATTCATCATTTGAGATATTGATGTGGCACAGCTGAATTAAAAATTTACTGGGTAATAATATTTTAACTCTATGAATTAAAAGTGACAAATAATGTATTATTTATTTTTCCCCCACAGGCAACAAGGCGGTGGCGTTTTATCAGTCGACTGTTCTGAAAAACACAAAAACTTGTGATGTTTGTTTGGAGTGTCCTCAATGCCAGGTGAGAAAGAAACTTTACATTTTTTTATAGAAAAAAATAATAACAAAAATAAAACATTTTATATTGTTTTAACGTTACTACATGACTTCGATAGTAAAATATATTTCAGTAACAGAACGATATGTCTCTGTTACATACTGGAAACAGTTTTAAAAAGTTTTAAATCACCATAGCATTATTAATGTCAGTGATTTAAAATTAGGAATTATTGTACTTACTACATGAGACTGATTTATGTCATTACCATAAATGGACAACAACTGCGACATTCCTATTGATGTTAAAATGTGACTTTAACACTGAACATCTAACTAAAGTCAAATAGATCTGAAGATATGAGGGATAACAGTGAAATATAAAAACAAAACTGAAAAATTATAAAAAAGCAGTAATTGTGATAATATTTACATTTTATTTATTTATCTATTTACTTATTTATTTATCTATTTATTTGCTTATTTGTTTATTTATTTATTGAGAGAGAGAGAGAGAGAGAGAGAGAGAGAGAGAGAGAGAGAGAGAGAGAGAGAGAGAGAGAGAGAGAGAGAGAGAGTAACAATACCTCATGAATAAATTGTATTTTCCAAAGTATTATTAACTTTTTTAAAGCATAAATACAGTAAAAATAAATAACGTGCCATTATTTCCAGGTGCCATTTTTTTCCCGTGCCACATTTTGCGTACCCCAGCAAAATACATATATAATTCACACACACATACACATTAAACTGTGGCGAGCTGCAGTTGGCTAGGCTGTTTGTTACGATCACTTAATCAGATCACACAGTATTATTAATGGGGTTTTTTGTGTGTGTGTGTGTGTGACTTTGGGTGTGGGTGTAGGTGTGTGACTTGCCCTTATCGGAAGTTAGGGTCTGTTGAGCTGTCGTATAATCTATGCCACTGGACAAGACAAACTGCTTAGAAACGTCTAATCACGGGCGATAACTCTATATGACATTGAAAGGGTAAACGGAGATGCATTAAAATAATTAACCCTCTGATATCCGAACAGGTAACCCACGTTTTGTATTCTCATGACCTGTAACAGTTTGGTTTGTTTCTTATGTAATTTGTATTTTATTCTTTCAGAAAACCTGATGTGTAATTTTAGGCGAATATGAAACGGTTACTCTGCTGAGACTGTTAACATTAATATTACTTTTTATAATGAAAATACTGTCTTATTTTAAAATAATATGTTATTAAAATACAGATACCAAATTCTGGTTATTGTTGTATTTGTCTAAAGTTTATATGTGTGTGTTTGTGTATGTGTGTGGGTGTCACAAGGTGTTTAATACAGAAAGAGCAACAAAATGTAACATGAAACCTACATAAAACAAGCATTTTCAATTAATTACCTGTCCATTTCTATTGCTTACAATAATTTATGTTTGCTTGAGAATCCTCGAATACTCAGACAAAATTTAATATTACTCAACAGAGCTAACAGCAACACTGAAATTGTATTCAGGGGAAACAGGGGCAAATATTATCTGGTCTATTGTCAATGTTTAGCTAGAAACCCAGATTTTAGTGTCTGAAAAGAAGTACAAAGTATATAATAATAAGGATAAACATTTAGTATATAATAATAAGGATAAATATTTAGTACATAATAATAAGGATAAACATTTAGTATGCAGAGGGGTGCAAAAGTAGGTATACAGTAGTATCACATCAGTGAATTTAGTAACACATTAAATTAGTTGGATTCATTTTTCTTATTTTCAGTGTCATTAACCATATTTTATTTAAATTAATAAAAATGCATATATTTTTATGTCAGCTTTTTGAATACCTAAAGGACTAAGTCTGTGCATGTTATTACATGTTTGTGCAACATTCGTTTGTTTGAATAATAAATGCAATGAGTTCTGTACGTGTTTTCTTTTTTCATAACTGTATACCTACTTTTGCACCCCACTGTATAAAAATAAAGAAAAACATGTAGTATATAATAATGAAGAAAAACGTTTAGTATATGATAATAAGCATAAACGTATAGTATATAATAATAAGAATATACATTTAGTATATAGTAATAAAGATAAACGTTCAGTATATAATAATAATACAGATAAGCATTCAGTACATAGTGATAAAGATAAACATTTAGCATATAAAAATAAAAATAAACATTTAGTATAAAATAATAAGGATAAATATTACATTTAATTTAAGAAATATATTTATTATTTAGAATAATCAATATTATGAAAAAGAAATAGTTTTAAAACGTCTTACTGAATTTGTTACGAGTGTATATCTATATGATTATTCACAGCCCTTCCTTATATCGGCAAAGTTTTTGTAGACAGTATATATTATATTATTTTCTTATTTAAATCTCCAGATTTAAACTCGTTTATATTGTGTCCGGAATATAAACAGTTCAACGAGTTATAGATAGATAGAGAGATACATAAATACTCTGAGCAACTGTTCTGCAAAACATTCTTTAAAACAAATAGAATACAATTCACTGTATATTATTTTTATTAACTTATTATTTTTCTTCTTCTTTTTCTTAAATTATTATATGTTATATATTTATTTATTAATTTATCATTCTTCTTCTTCTTCTTCTTCTTCTTCTTCTTCTTATTATTATTATTATTATTATTATTATTATAAAAAATATTCTACATCATCTAACATGTATGTTAATAGAGACTGCTTATACAGATGTTATTTTTTGCTTTAAATGTTTGCCCGCCTTTTATCTTCTAATTGCAAATAGATTATTTTAAAATTAAAAAGATGCGCCTGATAAAAACTAATAAAATATTTTTCACTGTAGGTGATAAAATTTATTGTTGATTTGTTTATTTTAGGAATGGCTGTTATTTTATTTTTGCTAATGATCATCGTTACAATGCGTACTGGCTTTGGGATGAAACGGAGCTATGTCAAAAAATATTCTTTTATTAATACATATTTCTTTTTTTCATTAAAATGTATTTGAGATTCAATAAAGCATAAAAAAAATATATAAATAATTAATTTATAATTTATGATGATATCCTGTTTTACCAGTTAGGTGTTTTTTTAGTGCAGGTCAGTTCAATCTGTTTGACTTAGACGTGACGATTCACACGATCCATCTTCCTCGGCACTCCAGGCATCCATACTTTAACCTTTATCATCAGCATCACCAGTTAGTTTTATCTGCATAGATTATTATTATTAGGAAGTGCTTTAAACAATATTCGCAATATTCGCCTCTGCGTCAAATATAATAAACCTAATTACGTATTAATGGAAGAAAAATATTAGGATAAGAGTTGCGGTATGAGGTTTCAAAACTATTAATTGTTGCAGCCAGACTTACCGGTTTTCATAGACTTTCTGGATATACAAGTTATACCTGCTCAGAGAAACCCAAGCATGTAGCCCTCCCTTAAAAAAAAAATACACACAAAAAAAAAAACACCAAAAGACATAACATAAAAAAACAAAAAACAACAACGTAGAATAAGTCACGGATTGCCGTAATAACATACATCTTACAATAAAAACAACAACGTGCATCTGAGAGTACAATAATAAACAACACAAATCTTACAGTGTAATAGTAAACAACATAAGTCTTACAACGTAATAATAACAACATATGTCTTATAGTGTAATAATAAACAGCATACGTCTTATAGCGTAATAATAAACAATATACGTCTTACAGTGTAATAATAAACAACAAATATCTTATAGTACAATAATAAACATCATAAATAGATAGGTAATAATAAACAACAAACATCTTATAGTACAATAATAAACATCATAAATAGATAGATATCAGACAAGAGAGCAAAAGGGAAAGATCAGACAGAGCCAGAATGTGCAAGAAAAAGAGAACGGGAGTGATCTGAATGAGAGAGGGTGTGTGATAGAAAGAACGAAAGACAGAACGATATACAGTGGTATACCTCCAATTACGAGTTCCCCAACTTATCAGTTTACCGAGTTACGAGCTCTCGCACGGTCGATGTTTCGCTTTGAGTTGCGAGCCAAAGTCCGAGTTACGAGCGAGCTTCAGACACGCCGCCGCTAGTTGGCGCAACAAACAGCACAACATCCGGCAAGCATCCCGCGTCTCATTCGTTTGTTTCACGTGCTTTCCTGGCCGTGGAAGCATCTCTGTTATGTTGTGCTGGTGTTTTGTGCATCCTAAGAGAGTTAGTGCAAAGGACAATGCTGAGAAGAAGAAGAGTATGATGTCCATTGAATTATAGCATGAAATCATAGAAGAACATGAGGGAGATGTGCGTGTAGTCAACATGGATAGGCAGTACGAGCGTTGTACTGTACGATATGTACCATACTGAAGCAGAAGGAGACCATAGAGGCTATAACTCCAGTCAAAGGCGTTAAAATAATTTCTAAGCTACGGACCTCTGAAAAGATGGAGGAAACCTAACCCTGTACACTTTATAAAACCAATTTACTTCTTTACATTCTCTTTTATTTTGTTTTTTTTACAATATTTGTCATCTATACATACATTTTTTCTTGTTTAAAAACACGTTACAAAAAAACAACAAAAAACAACCGATTAATGCTGTAACGGATTAATGGTATTTCAATTAATTTCATTTGGGAAAATTGATTTGATATACGAGCAAATTTGAGTTACTAGCTCGGTAACGGAACGAATTAAACTCGTAAGTCAAGGTACCACTGTATATTATTAGATATATATATATATATATATATATATATATATATATATAGAGAGAGATATAGATATATATAGAGAGAGAGAGAGAGAGAGAGAGAGAGAGAGAGAGAGAGAGAGAGAGAGAGAGAGAGAGAGAGAGTACCAGAAGGGAACATATACCTATTATTAGATACATAGATAGAAAGAAAGACTATATCTATTTTTTATCTTTTTTTCTGGGGTGTTAGAGGTCAGTTCTCTTCAGCTGCTAACTACCATCATTTTCTTTCAGTCTTTAAATTAGTAACATCGACACCAACAAATAGATAGACAGATAGATAAATAGATAGATAGATAAATAAATAAATAAATAAATAAAGTATCCCACCAGATGCATTCCTTTCGAAATAGCTGCTGGGTTAGCTCAAATTGCAAATACTAATCCAGATAAAGAAGATATTAAAATATTTAGTATCTGAATAATGGCGATACGAGACAAAAACAAAAATTAAAATAAAATAAAATAAAACAAAATAAAATTATATTAAATTTAAAAAAAATATAAATATATATATATATAAAAAAAAAAAATCCACTGTCACGGTCTATTTTAAAATAACAGAAATTGATATGATATTTGTAAAGAAAAGTGGAGAAATTAAACTAGCAGTAATTCGTTGTGCAATGAATTCCGTTCGTTATTTACCGAATTATTGTTTCATTTTTTCTTTAATTGATTTATTCATTCATTTATTAATTAACTCAATAATTAATTAAGTCATTCATTCCTGAAGTTATTATGCCATGAACCTCATTTAATACAACAGAGGCGTGGATTATACTGACATAGAGCATTAGCTATTACAAAACATTTAAATACAGTTTTACATTTATTTTTATATAATCAACGAAAATACATAACACATTAACAGAAGAATAAACACGTTAAACTGTGACTCATCTAGAAATAATTTCAACATAATTCAGTTAATGTTCAGTTAAAGTGAATTTGAAGAAACACATCTAAATATATTTTGATATTAGATGCAAATCGTTTCTAATGAATGCTTTATAATGATAATAAAATATGCGATGCTTGGAGCTGTATATTTATGAGCATAATTATTAAAAGTCAAATTCTATTGGTTCGTGCGTTTCCTTCTGTTATCTTTACCAATTTAATCCAGTGAAGCGTGAACGACGAACTGCAACACGGTGATACACTTTGTCTTTATCGTCTGTTAACAGAGAAAAAATACGTGCATATGCATTATCAAACAAAAGATATTAAAACATGTGTCACATGTCATAATGCTCAGAACTATCGAATGTGCGGCACGTTTTACGTGTACATCATCAGTGACAAAGATCTGGGAACACGCCCATCTTTCTCGCAACGTCACAGACAACGCATCTGGTATGGGATATATAAAAAGTTGGAATCGCCGAAAAACAGTTTAGTGAGAAACAAGTTGAAGTTGTGTCAACCATGAGGTAATGTACATACGTATACTTTTTTTTAATTTGTTAGATCTCTCTCTCTCTCTCTCACACACACACAAACACACACACACAGACACACGCACAGGGAAACACACACAGACACACAAAAATAACACATGTATATACACACACATAAGTATATGCATAATGCAGCTTTTAGATAAAGTAAAAAGGACCATAGTATTTTGTCATTTTTTAAACACTTTAACAGTAACACTATGGAGATGTGAAACTGAAGTCAGAGCACAAATTTTGCGAGATCAGAGCAATAGGATCTTTAACAGTCGGCTTAAGTCAAATATTTATTTTTACGCTGTTTCCAATACCCACACGTGTGAAGATGTCCGTGTGTTTCACATACGTAAGACGACGACAAACACTGAATGATTTTATTTTCGTTTGTTATTTTTGACTTCATCTGAAACAAAAACAGATACGTATCAAATTGTACATTAATTTAAAAATAAAACTGTATTTCTTTCTCTCTCTCTCTCTCTCTCTCTCTCTCTCTCTCTCTCTCTCTCTCTCTCTCTCTCTCTCTCTCTCTCTCTCTCTCTCTCTCTCTCTCTCTCTCGGTCTCTGTCTCTCTCTCTCTGACTCTGTCTCTCTTTCACTCTCTCTCTGTCTGTCTCTGTCTCTCTTTCACTCTCTCTCTCTGTCTGTCTCTGTCTCCGTCTCTGTCTCACTCTCTCTCTCTGTCTCTGTCTCTCTCGCTCACTCACTCTCTGTCTCTCTCTCACTCTCTCTTTCTCTGTCTCTGTCTCTGTTTCTCTCACACTCTCTCTCTCCCTGTCTCTCACTCTCTGTCTGTCTGTCTGTCTGTCTGTCTGTCTCTGTCTCTGTCTCTCTCAATAGATATAGTGGTATCTCAACTTATGAGTGCCAAAACTTACGATTTTGCTTTCAGTTGCGAGCCGAAATCCGTGTTACCAGCGAGCTTCAAATATGCGCAGCGAACCATGCAACATCCACCCAGCACCACGCGTCTCACTCGCTAACTCCACATGTTTATCGCCGTTGAAGCATCTCTGTTGTGTGGTGCTCGCATTTTGTATAGTATTTTGCCAAATTTCTTTTTTTCTGACCGTGGATCATAAGAAAGTGAGTGCAAAGGACCGTGCTAAGAAGAAGAAGCGGATGATGTCCATTGAAATAAAGCATTGTAATCATAGAAAAACAAAAGCGAAGTGTGCATGTAGTCGACTTGGCTAGGCAGTACAAGAGTAGTACTACGATATGTGCCATAAAACTCCAGCCAAGGGGATTAAAATAATTTATCTGATATCCAAGATAAATACACTTTACAAAACCAATTTATTTCTTTACATTCTCTTTTATTTAATTTTTATACAATATTTGTCATTTATAAACACATTTTTCTTATTTATAAACACGTTACAAAAAATGGGGTGGTTTTGGGGGGCCTGGAAAGGATTAATGGTATTAAAATTAATTCCGGTTGGGAAAACTGATTTGATATACGAGCAAATTGAGTTACTAGCTCGGTCGCGGAACGAATTAAACTCGTAAGTCAAGGTACCACTGTGTAGTTATACATAGACAATCATCATTATGTGTATATATGTGTGCGCGCATGTATATGTATATAATGCATGTATTTATTACATTATGATTTGAAGAGTCGAACTGTGCTTCATACTGTGTCGCGATCATAAATCACTGATGTATTTTAATACATGACTGATATACTGTAATAAATCACTGAGGTATTGTAATACATCAGTGATATACTGTAATAAATCATTGAGGTATTGTAATACATCACTGATATACTGTAATAAATCACTGAGATATTACAATAAATCCCTGAGATATTGTAATACATCAGTGATATACTGTAATAAATCACTGAGGTATTGTAATGAATCACTGAGATATTGTAATACGTCACTGATATATTTTAATAAATCACTGGGGTATTATAATAAATCACTGAGATATTGTAATACATCACTGATATACTGTAATAAATCACTGATATACTATAATAAATCACTGAGATATTGTAATACATCAGTGATATACTGTAATAAATCACTGAGGTATTATAATGAATCACTGAGATATTGTAATACATGACTGATATACTGTAATAAATCACTGATATACTATAATAAATCACTGAGATATTGTAATACATCACTGATATACTGTAATAAATCCCTGAGATATAATAAATCCCTGAGATATTCTAATACATCACTGATATACTGTAATAAATCACTGAGATATTATAATAAATCACTGAGATATTATAATACATCACTGAGATATTATAATAAATCACTGAGATATTATAATAAATTACTGAGGTATTCTAATACAAAACATTGCGTCAGCAGACAATCCAGACAATACGTGAGCGCGGACACCGCTACATCTTCGTCACTGCGTCTTTCTGTTAGAAATTTGTTTATACAGTTCACTCCCTTCTTAGTAAAGTTCTTAAAATATTCAAGTTACGTTACGTCGTATACAGGTGTTTTACTATAACTGTCCTGAGTCATATAAATAACAGTATCTTTCATTTCAGTTAACTCGGGTTAACGTTTTAGACACAGGTTCATTCAGGAAAGGAAAAACAAAGTTCTTGATAATAAAATTAATTTGGACACAACGATTATGATGAACAAGATATTGTTGTGTACTAACGTTAATTATTTCTTTCTTTCTTTTTACTCTCTCTCTCTCTCTCTCTCTCTCTCTCTCTCTCTCTCTCTCTCTCTCTCTGTTTCACTCTAACTCTCTCTCTGTCTCTCTCTCTGTCTTTGTCTCTGTTTCACTCTAACTCTCTCTCTGTCTCTCTCTCTCTGTCTCTGTCTGTCTGTCTGTCTGTCTCATTGTAACTCTTTCTCGGTCTCTGTTTCTGTCTCTCTCGCTCACTCTCTCTCTGTCTCTGTCTCTCTCTCACTCTCTGTCTGTCTCTGTTTCTATCTCTCACTCTCTCTCTCTCTGTCTCTCTCTGTCTCTCTCTCTGTCTGTCTGTCTGTCTGTCTCTGTCTCTCTCAATAGATATAGTGGTATCTCAACTTATGAGTGCCCCAACTTACGATTTTGCTTTCAGTTGCGAGCCGAAATCCGAGTTACCAGCCAGCTTCATATATACGCAGCGAACCATGCAACATCCACCCAGCACCACGCGTCTCACTCGCTAACTCCACATGTTTATCGCCGTTGAAGCATCTCTGTTGTGTTGTGCTCGCGTTTTGTGTAGTATTTTGCCAAATTTCTTTTTTTCTGACCGTGGATCATAAGAAAGTGAGTGCAAAGGACCGTGCTAAGAAGAAGAAGCGGATGATGTCCATTGAAACAAAGCATTGTAATCATAGAAAAACAAAAGCGAAGTGTGCATGTAGTCGACTTGGCTAGGCAGTACAAGAGTAGTACTACGATATGTACCATAAAACTCCAGCCAAGGGGATTAAAATAATTTATCTGATCTCCAAGATAAATACACTTTACAAAACCAATTTATTTCTTTACATTCTCTTTTATTTAATTTTTATACAATATTTGTCATTTATAAACACATTTTTCTTATTTAAAAACACGTTACAAAAAATGGGGTGGTTTTGGGGGGCTTGGAATGGATTAATGGTATTTCAGTTAATTCCGGTTGGGAAAATTGATTTGATATACGAGCAAATTGAGTTACTAGCTCGGTCGCGGAACGAATTAAACTCGTAAGTCAGGGTACCACTGTGTAGTTATACATAGGCAATCATCATTATGTGTATGTATGTGTGCGCGCATGTATATGTATATAATGCATGTATTTATTACATTATGATTTGAAGAGTCGAACTGTTTTTCATACTGTGTGGCGAGCATAAATCACTGAGATATTCTAATACATGACTGATATACTGTAATAAATCACTGAGATATTATAATAAATCACTGAGATATTGTAATACATCAGTGATATACTGTAATAAATCATTGAGGTATTGTAATACATCACTGATATACTGTAATAAATCATTGAGGTATTATAATGAATCACTGAGATATTGTAATACATCACTGATATACTGTAATAAATCACTGAGATAGTATAATAAATCACTGAGATATTGTAATACATCACTGATATACTGTAATAAATCACTGAGATATAATAAATCACTGAGATATTGTAATAAATCACTGAGATATTATAATAAATCACTGAGATATTATAATAAATCACTGAGATATTGTAATAAATCACTGAGATATTATAATAAATTACTGAGGTATTCTAATACAAAACATTGCGTCAGCAGACAATCCAGACAATACGTGAGCGCGGACACCGCTACATCTTCGTCACTGCGTCTTTCTGTTAGAAATTTGTTTATACAGTTCACTCCCTTCTTAGTAAAGTTCTTAAAATATTCAAGTTACGTTACGTCGTATACAGGTGTTTTACTATAACTGTCCTGAGTCATATAAATAACAGTATCTTTCATTTCAGTTAACTCGGGTTAACGTTTTAGACACAGGTTCATTCAGGAAAGGAAAAACGAAGTTCTTGGTAATAAAATTAATTTGGACACAACGATTATGATGAACAAGATATTGTTGTGTACTAACGTTAATTATTTCTTTATTTCTTTTTACTCTCTCTCTCTCTCTCTCTCTCTCTCTCTCTCTCTCTCTCTCTCTCTCTCTCTCTCTCTCTCTCTCTCTCTCTCTCTCTCTCTCTCTCTCTCTCTCTCTCTCTCTCTCTCTCTCTCTCTCTCTCTCTATCTCTCTCTATTAAAATTATTACATCTCACATGTATTCGAGAAATTCATGTTTTATTTATAATTCCAGGTTATCACACAGCCTGTTTACCTTATTCCTTGTTGCCTTCTATTTGGGCACAGTTACCGCTAAAAAGTAAGTAAAAACATTTTTAATTAACCTTATTATAACATTAGCAATTCTACATTTATGTGCAAAAGAAGAAATCATTTTATTTAACAACGCAAACACGATATAAACAATTTACAGCTGATAAAATAATGCAGCCTCTGATGGTACTGCACTTTGTTATAATTAACAGTTTTATATGCTCCTTCCTACACACAGGAAAACACAAAGGTCTGTTAAACAAAAGACGTGACTCTAATGCAAAATAGATCAGTAGTTTATATAGATGTATCTATGTATGTATGTACGTATGCTTTGTACATGTGTGTATATGTGTACATATGCTGTACGAATAATAATGAGGACGCGACGGAAACGACGAAAAAAAAACAACAAAAAAACAGCAACAACAATCAACAATAACAGTATTAATAATATGGGCTATTATGAATAAATTCGGTATTAGTCCATCACTAATTGACTCCTTGAACACTAGACAACAATTACAATGCATATATTATTAGTAATAACATTAAGAATAAAAACGAAGATGATGATGATAACGATGTTTTAATACGGCCAAATTATTCTTCTGTTTTACAGCAGCTACATTGTGCTGTGCCCAAAGTCATTTCGACCTGGATTGGATTTTGTCGTCAACGTAAACATTCTCAAATCTACTGGTCCTGTCACGGTGAAGTTGGAACTGTTCAAATCTAATACAAGAGTAGCATCGGCTGGTAGAATGGTTACACAAGGTAGAAATTAACATATGTCTGACTATCAGGTTACCTGTAAACCTATTTAAATACATGTCCATGTACCTTCTTACCTATTTACCAATCTATCAACATACCTACTTATTTGTCAGCTAAAATTTTATCTTTTGACTAACATGTCTTTCTATATTCCTACCTAAACACAATTATATTTGCCTGTCTGTTTGTTTGTACAAATCTCTCCATGTATCTGTTTGTTTTCACGCTCGTCCGTTCGTCTCTGTATATGTATGTCTGTAAACCTGTCCGCTTCACTGTGTTTGTATCAAGTTTTCTGTCACTCTGTATGTATGTATGTATGTATGTATGTATGTATGTATGTATGTATGTATGTATGTATGTATGTATGTATATCTATTTTTATTTTAAGAGTAAATCAATTTTTAAATTATATACATGCATGTAAGATACTGAAATTAATTTCTAATTCTGATACAGGTAAATAATGAAAACATTACAAAGAAAATCTACTTACATGTCTTTTTAAATAACTTTGTATTCAGCTAGAAAATATTCATATCTGTAAGAAATATAATAATTTTGTTATTTGTTGTTTTTGTTTTTTTTAGGTTATCCAGTAAACATTAAACTCAGGGTAATAATTTTAGTATTATTATAATAAATTGTTTACATTATTCTTATGTACTATATACATTTTCTCATTTTATCTGCTTTTTTCATCTTTTTTAAAATTTAATTTAATTTATTTTTTTTTTTTTTTTTGGTTACTTTTCTACTTAATTGTTTTCCTCTTTATTTATTTGTTTGTTTATTTATTTACTTATTTATTTATTTATTTATTTATTTATTTATTTATTTATTTATTTATTTGTTTGTTTGTTTGAGGATTTATTTATGTATTTGTTTCTTGCTTGCTACTTAGTTGGTTTATTTATTTATTTATTTTTCTGTGTTTGTTTGTTTGGTTGTTTATGTATTGGTTTGTTTGTCTGTTTATTCATCTATCTGTATTCTAGATACCGGCTAATCTAAGCAATGGTCACTACAAGCTGCATGCTACAGGTACAGGCGGACTGACGTTTACAAATGAGACAACCATCGAATTCAAAAGTAAAAATGTAGCTCTGTTTATTCAGACTGACAAAGCGATGTACAAACCAGGCCAAACCGGTGAGTAACTAGAAAATATTAATTTTATAAATGTCCTTAGGCGAAATGAGAGGTTTTATCCATGTTACGCATAGATAATGAAAGTACGCCAGAAATTACCATTTATTTATTTATTTATTTATTTATTTATATTTAATTAATGAATTAATATATTTATATATCATGAAATTATTATGATTATTATTACTACTACTACTACTACTACTATTTTTGTTCCAGTAAATTTTCGAACATTTGGAATTTATCCCAGTCTTCGGCTCTATAAAGGAAAGATGACTGTTGAAATTACTGTAAGTTTTCTTCGTGTTGTCTCTAAATTATAGCAGAACTGAGATTAGAAGAAAGAAGTCGCTTATAAAATTAATAAAATATAGCTGCTGGATTTGAAATCCTAAAAATAATATATTAAATTAAAACAAAAATATATCATCTCTCTCTCTCTCTCTCTCTCTCTCTCTCTCTCTCTCTCTCTCTCTCTCTCATTCTCTCTCTCTCTCTCTCTCTCTCTCTCTCTCTCTCTCAACAAAAATGAATCTTTCATTATTATTGTTGTTATGTTTTACTTTCTACAATGTTTAGGACAGCAAGACAAACAAGATAAAACAGTGGAAGGACGTACAGACGTCAGCCGGTGTTTATACAAATCATTTAAAACTCAGCGATCATCCTCTCCTGGGCGACTGGAAAATCAAAGTTATTGCTGGGGTATGACACTTCACCCTTTAATATCTACGACCCATTTCCATGATGTTTATATATATATGTATGAATATGTATGTATAATTTTCTGTTGTTGTGTGTTATGTAAACAAGAATATATTTATAAGGATTAAAGTAAGAAAACAAAAGTGTAAAAACAACAAACAGCAAACAAACAAACGGAAGAAAAAAACAAATAAAATTTTTAAATTTTCTTATGATATTATATCAAATTATTTATTAATTTCTCTTTCAGAATGTGGCTTATGAACAAACGTTTACAATAGCAGAATATGGTAATTTAAATTTTTAAAAATTTGATTCATTAAATGGTATATGTATTGTGTCTCCCCAGAAATGTATATAGCTTTTCTTTTATTGTTCTGTTTTGATACTAGTATTTTTTTTTTTATCACAAAAAATCTAGAAGAAATGAAATGATATTAAATGTGACAAAAAAAAATATACTATAAGCTGGTTATGCATGGATAGAATCAATTTATTTATTTATTTATTTAATTATTTAAGTTTTGCTTTCCGGCACATAATTTTTATTTTATATATTTTGTTTAAATTACGTTATTTCATTTTCTTTAGGCTATTTCTTTTGATTATTATTATTATTATCATTATTATCAATATTATTATTATTATTATTATTATTATTATTATTATTATTATTATTATTATTTTACGGTTTATAAATTATTATTATTTTTATATTTATTATTCAGTACTGCCAAAGTTTGAAGTGACTGTTAGTCTTCCAGCCTTTGTACTCACATCAGATAAAGACGTTCCAGTGAAAATAACAGCTAAGTGAGTTATTATTTTTTGTTTGTTCATTCATTACTATTATTTATTTATTTAATTATTTACTATTGCCTATATATGTATTACTATCTCTTAATAATTTTATCTCTCTCTCTCTCTCTCTCTCTCTCTCTCTCTCTCTCTCTCTCTCTCTCTCTCTCTCTAAAATTAATATCTATAATCTATACATTACATTATAATATAGGGATTTCACTATAAACAACGTTGTTTTAATAAACACTATTTAGATACACTTACGGCAAACCAGTGAAGGGCACTGTTGACTTGGAGGCGAAAATAAACAGTGGATGGTATCGTCGTCCAAAATCTATTATAAAAAACAGCCCCGGTAAGAATTATTAATTCTAATAGCAACATTATCATGAATGTGTGTTTTTTGTTTTCTTTCTTTCTTTTTTTTTCTTTCTTCTTCTTCTTCTTCTTCTTTTTCTTTTCTTTTTTTCTTCTTCTTCTTCTGTTCCTTCTTCTTCTTCTTCTTCTTCTAATTATTTTTATTATTATTATTTTTGTTTGTTGTTGTTGTTGTTTCTTCTTTTTGTTAGTTTTTTGTTGTTATTTTTGTTTTTTTTATTATTATTATTATTGGTATTATTGTTGTTGTTGTTGTTATTGTTATTATTATTATTATTATTATTATTATTATTATTATTATTATTATCTCGCAGATTAACGGAGAAACGACAATTGTGTTGTCAATGAGTGAGATAAAAACATTAAATTCGTATCTCAGTTATCAAACTCTTGAAGTTGACGCCAATGTGACGGAGAGTCTGACAGGAGCAATTCACAACGGCAGCAGCGATGTTAAGATTTACGACAAGGCGGAGAAACTGGAATTTCTGGAATCTAATCCTAAGACATTCAAACCAGGATTAAAGTATCGAGTTTATGTGAGTTCCTTCTTTTTCATTTATAGTAAAATGTATAAATCTTTCTCTCCTTTTTTTTCTTTTTCTTTCTTTCTGTTTCTTTCATTTTTTCCGTTTTTTTTTTTTCTTTTATTCATGTCTCTTCATTATATTTCTTTATTTCTTTCCTTTTATTCATGTCTCTTCATTTTTTCTTTATCTCTCTCTTTTTCTCAATCTCTCTTTTCTCTCTTTCTCTCTCTCTCTCTCTCTCTCTCTCTCTCTCTCTCTCTCTCTCTCTCTCTCTCTATCTATCTCTCTCTCTTTCTCTGTCTCTATCTATCTGTCTGTCTGTCTGTCTCTCTGTATGTCTGTCTGTTTGTCTATCTACATATCTATCTTTCTATCCATCTCTCTATCGTTCTATTACTCTATCTATCACTCTGTCTGTCTGTCTGCAGATCTGTCTGTTTATTTGTCTGTCTGTTTCTCTGTATCATTATGTATACATATATATATCCGTCTTTCGGTGTGTCTGCCTGCCTGTCAGTCTGTTTGTGTATTTGTCTGTCTGTTTGTTTGTCCTTATTGTATTACATAGTCTCTGTTCATTTTACTTACAGATTAAAGTTTCTCAGCCTGATGGTCGTCCGGTTGCCCCTAGCAACACGAAGATCACGCTGAATGTTCGGATTAATAAGAAAGTAGAAAAGTCTGTGGCACCATCACTACTTCAGAAAACAGCAGGATTGTCCAAACGACAGTGCATCCCACTGGACAGGGTCACGGAATTCTACCTGCCCACGATGAACCTGACTGTCCCTGTTGATGGCGTAGTGCAAGCTGAGTTTGAAGTTCCAACTGAGGCTACAAGCGTGACTCTGCAGGTTAGTTTGAGGACTGAGGTTGAATTTTTAGGGTTTTATTTTATTTATTTATTTATTTTAAATTTAATTGTCCATTACATTTTATTTTACTTTATCTATCTATCTATCTATCTATCTATCTATCTATCTATCTATCTATCTATCTATCTATCTATCTATCTATCTATCTATCTATCTATTATCTATCTATCTATCCGTCCGTCCGTCCGTCCGTCTGTAAGTCTGTCTGTCTGCCTGTCTGTCTGTCTATCTATCTGCCAGTGTGTCTCTATCTATCTATATATCAATGTATGTATGTATATATGTATGTCTGTACTAATGATTCTAGTTAATAATTATTTATTTAATAACATGGGGTAAGTTTAGTATAGTTGTTTTAGTAAGTTTGTTATAATTTATTATTATTATTATTATTATTATTATTATTATTAATTAATTAATTTTATTAATTGATGTCAATTATGAAATCGACAGCTATTTTAGAAACCATAACTTTTTTCATCGACCATAACATTCTTACATATCACGACAAAGTTCTTTCCAGCATCATATGTATATTCATCTTTTCAATTTTCTTTCTTTTTTTCTTTCTTTTTTTCTGTTTTGTTAGGCCACGTATAAAAAAAGTAATGGTTACCTGTATCTCACAAGAAGTGAATCACCGAGCAATAGTTACCTTGAGGTTTCCTTTTCACCTCTAATATCTCGGTAGTTTTTTATTATTATTATTATTATTATTATTATTATTATTATCACTATCCTGTTGATGTTGTCACTGTTCTAGTAATAGTGTATGTGACACTATCAGTGGCTGGTCTAATAGTAGTAGTAATAGTAGTAGTAGAAGTGGTAGTAGTAGTAGTAGCAGTAGTAGTAATAACAGCAGTTGTAGTAGTATTATTGTTGTAATAGGATCAGTGAAACATTAATTAAAACATCTGTTTATCTAATTATAAATATTTCAGGCTGGTATGACAATCCCTTTTGCTGTAAAATCAACTCAGCCACTAAGCACCTTGGTATACCAGGTAAATCACATACACCCATTCACACATACCTACTCAAACCTTCATAGAAACCCACAAACACACATACATACATACAGACCTATATCAATAAATAAAACAGTTTTATCCTGTTAGAGAAACACCTAAATACCATACATAGACACTCACGTACAAACATGCACACAAACACATACCCATATTCACAAACCTAAACATCTTCATACAAAACCCACACGCAGACATACATACACACAGACCTATATGAATAAATACTATAGATAGACACCCACGAACACATACGCAGATAGCGATGTCAATAAATAAAACAGTTTTTTTTCTTTCTTTAGATTTTGTCTCGCGGAACTATCGTTAAGACAGGCAATGTTCCATTTGTCTGGGGATACAATTCTTTCTTCGTTGTTCAGGCCACGCAGAAAATGGCTCCCAGTGCTAGAATTGTCGTGTACTACGTCAGAGACGACGGCGAAGTTGTTGTCGACAGCATAAGTTTTAATGTCAATGGAGTTTTTGAAAATAAGGTAATATATGATTTTAATGCGTACTAATGTCAAGCTTTATATTTTGTTTTGTTTATTTATTATTTATTTACCTATATAGCTATTTATTTATTTATTTATTGATTTATTTACTTATTAATTATTTTATTTTATTTTATTTTATTTTATTTATTTATTTATTTACTTTTTATATTTATTTATTTTTATTTTATTTTACTATTCACACGATCAGTATTAAAACAGATTATATAAATTTGTTTTTCATAATTGTGCATACTTTTTAGTCATTTATTAATTCGATAAAACATCTTTCAAGTTAGAAAACTAGATTGTTCAAAATAATTTAATTGAAAGCGAATTTAAAACTGGCTCTACTACTCAAATACAAATGCCAATTGATATTTTATAACATAGAAGATATTCAAACATTTCGGTATTTTCTTTCTATTAAGAATTTTGCATTCTTCGCTATGTTCTTTCTTTGTGTTTGTTCTTCTTTTCCTCTTTCTTTTTTTTTTTTTTCTTTTTCTTTTTTTTTTTCTTCTTCTTCTTCTTCTTCTTTTGCACAGATTAGCGCATTGTATTCTCTTATTTTAATTTAATATACAATCACAATCCTAGATCTTTTTATATATAACCATTAATTGTATGCCGTTAAAATCAGGAATAGCAAGTCATTTTAAATAGGTTAGAGAAAACTTAACGAGATAGTTACACCATCTGAAAATAAAATACAGCTGGCTACTTCTTATCATTGTTGCATTATTACATTTCCGTAGCCCTTGTTTATTTTTTTTTTTTTTTTTTTTTTGTCCCAGTCTCGCTACAATCACTTATTTACAAACATTTACTTATTGTAACATATATGAACAGGTATCTATTGTAATGAACAAAAAAGAAGCGCAGCCGGGAGATGATGTGAAAGTTCAAGTTTCTTCAGAGCCAGACTCACAGGTTCATTTACTGGCCGTAGACCAAAGTGTTCTTCTGCTCAAATCAGGAAATGACATCACACAAGCAAAGGTTCGTTTCCGTTCATAACCAACGTATTTGTACACTAACGTATTTATGATTGACTCATTAACATATTCTTATATAATTAACTTATTTATAAATTTCTTAACCATATTCATACATAATTAACATATTTGTAAACTCATTAACTCGTTTATACATAAATAACATTTTATACTCATTAAATAATACGATATAATAAATATATTTATGATAATTAAAAAATTAACATAATCGAATTACATCACATCGGTTAATAATAAATATATTTGTACTGACACTGCTATAAAGTATCAAAATAGGTTAAGCAGAAATTATTAAATAAACGAATAGTTTTTGTTTTCTCTGTAAGTTCCAGTAGTAGCAATAGAAATAATGGTAATAGTAGTAGTGATTATTGGTAGGGGTGCAAGTGCTAGTTGCTGGAGTTTTAGTGACAGTAATAGTAGTAGTGGTTGTAGTATTAATAATAGTTATAGTAGTAGTTCTAGATCTAGTAAGTAACAGTACTAATACTAGTAATAGCTGCAGCAGTAGTAGTAGCCATTTTGGTAGTAGTAGTAATTTTTGTGTTGTTATTGTGTAGGACTGATAGTGTTTAGTAGTAATGTTTATAAATATAAATATATTCCAGGTTGTTGATCAACTACTTGACTTTGATTCAATTACTTCCAACAGATGGGGATGGTACCCCACCTACTACGGAGGGAGTGATGCCTCTTCTGTCTTAAGGGTAAATTTTATCATCATTATATCATCGTCGCCGTCTACGTCGGGATCGTGGTCGCAGATGACAACAGCATCGTCGGTGTCAGATTCTACTGACATCGTCATTGCTGATGTCATCCGCATCCTTATCGTCATCATCAATAATATAATTGTCGTTATCATCACAGTCATTGTTATCATGACTGGTAAATGCAGCAGCATTAGTAATGGTAGTTGTTGACAATGATGATGATGTCGTTATACAAGTAATGCCGACAGTGAACTGCTGGATATTTTGAAACGAAAGATGTCACAGAAAAAGTGAAATACTCAGGCTGCGTTCATTTAAGTTATTTTATTGATATACTATATTATAAGCGAAGACTGGAAACACACATACATACATACACACACACACACACACACACACAAAATAATAATAATAACAACAACAACAATAATGTTAATAATAATAATAATAATAAGCAAAAATATTTCAAAATTCTTTGTTTATAAAATTTCACTTTAATGATAGTAAAGGTACTTTTCTTTGTTTTACTGAATTAAAGAACAAATAAAATGGCCTGAAGATTAAATTCATAAAACATTTTATTTATCTTCATCTTAATTAGGTTAATTGTGTTTTCAGAATGCTGGTGTTGTTGTGATGACCGATGCCTTGGTGTACCAAAGTGGTCAGTATTTTTATTTTATCTTAGAAACATTAAATCTCTATTATTTATACAAACATATTAAATATCCGTTGTTATTCAACTGTATACATAAATAATTTGTAAAAAGTAATTAGAGTCCAGACCTGTTATGTTGTATACTTTATTATAAGCGAAGACTGGAAACACACACACTCACACACACACATACTCAAAATAATAATAATAACAACAACAACAATAATGTTAATAATAATGAATTCTCTTCATTTCTCCATTACATTATTTTATGATCCTACTGTTGACATATCTAATAAATGCTTTGGTGTTTATGAATAAGTACACAAAAGAGAAAGCTTCTGCTGATCTATGAGAGTAACACTAGGAACGGTGAACACGGGTTTCTTTCTCCCAATATTTTACAAGAAAAGGTCTGACTGAAAACTTTTAGTATTAAAATGTGTTGAGATGTTTTTATCTGTTCATTCATTCTTACAGCCATTTTAAATCATTTTTACTTCGCAGTGTTAATTTCGATTCATGTCCAAATTGTGAATTGTTTACAGAACCCAACTACATTCCGTATAGACAAGATTTGTGGTACGGTTCAGTTCTGAAAGTGCCGGCCCCATCTGGAGGAGATTCCCTCGTGCAAGTGAAGAGAGTGAGAAAAAACTTCCCCGAGCAGTGGCTGTGGCTCAATGCCACGTCAAAGTAAGTTATTTAGTTCAAAGTAAAGTAATCGTTGTTTTAGAATATCACTTGTAATCAAGAATAGAGAGAAAATGTAATTTTACATGGTAACTGTTATTTCAGTCGCTGTTATCTATTTTCGTTATATACATGTATGTTTGTGTGTGTGTGTGTGTGTGTGTGTGTGTGTGTGTGTGTGTGTGTGCGTGTTGTATTATGTTATGCAGGATTTCGACATTTGTCTTTTTTTCATGAAATAAAGAGCAACCTGGTTACACATAAATCCACTGATGGCGCAAAAGCGCGCGATCTACTGATAACTGAGTGCACGAGTAATATGTATGTAACGCATAATACATGTACATATTTTACAGCAAATGAAAGAAAGCGTACGAAGTTATTTAATCTATAACTTAGTGTATATTCTCAAAATAAGCCTTTAATATCATTTTAGCTTACTGCAGAACAAATACACGTACACATACATACACAAACACATAAGCAGAAACACCCCCACACACATATACACACACATATATATTTACGTACTTACTTTAATTTCAGTTTTGGTGGAATTGTTGAGTTCCAAGCTGTCGTACCCGACACAATCACGTCGTGGGTCGCCACAGCATTTGCTGTCAGCGACACCAAAGGACTTGGAGTTGCCGCTGATGCTGCAAAAGTAAGTTTTAATGACAGTGTTGTCATATTTATGTGTTATGAATAATTGACTTTATTTTATTATTATTGTTATTATTATTACTGATGTAATATGCATTAACATTTTTTTTTTTTTTGTATACAGATAAAATATTATCGTCTTCATCAGAAATAACTAACTTTCGCAGAGATTCGAGAAGAAACGTAACTGCTTATAATTATAATTAATCTATTTAAAAAAAAAAAGCCTTTTCTTTTTTTTTTTTTAACAGATATCACAAATATATCTTCAGTAATTTAATATTTACATTGTCGTTGATTTTTATTATTATTATTTATTTGTTTTCAGCTGAGAGTATTTCGTCCGTTTTTCGTCAGTCTCAATTTGCCGTATTCTGTGACCCGCGGCGAGACTGTCATTCTTCAAGTTCTCGTCTTCAACTACCTCGGCCAGGATGTCAATGTACTGTGTCGTTCATTCATTCATTCATTCGTTCGTTCTTTCGTTCTTTCATTTTACATTAACTTTATTATTCATTAATTCATTCGTTCGTTTGTTCTTTCATTCTTTCATTCTTTATTTCGTTCATTCAGTCATTAGAAAATTAATTCATCGTCTGTTTTTACATTCGTACGTTCATTCGTTCGTTCGTTCATTCGTTGCTTTATTTGCTTGTTTGTTTCTTCATTCAGTAATTATATTAATTCATTCGTCCGTTTATTGTTTCTTATTTTCATTCATTCATTTTTTATTCACATGGAATATCCTTACTAATAGGTAACTTTTTAATTTATTTATCTTATTTTATTTACGAGAAAATATTACTGTCAAACGAAAAGAGTAACTCCTAAAATTGCCAACGTGGATTACTTTCGCGGATCAATACAGTTCACAATAAATGTTAATATTTAAAATGTGGTGAAGAAAATATTAGTTCAGTCATAGATAACCATTATAAAACTGTCGTAGGCTCGAATTTACGTACAGATAAAGATTGATTTTATTTGTATCATTTTTATTTTTATTTTATTTCAGGTTGTGGTAATTCTTGACAAATCCGCTGATTTCTCTAATGTGATAATTGATTCTACTGGGGCTGAGACAACCGTGTCTCGAAACCAACAAGCAGTTACCAGGGTTAGTTAATCTCTCTCTCTGTCTGTCTGTCTGTTTGTCTCTCTATCTCTGTCTCTGTCCCTGTCGGTCTGTCTCTCTCCCTCCCTCTCTGTCTGTCTGTCTGTCTCTGTCTGTTTGTCTGTCTCTCTGTCTCTGTCTGGCTTTCTCTCTCACTCTGTCTCTCTGTCTCTCTCTCTCTCTCTCTCTCTCTCTCTCTCTCTCTCTCTCTCTCTCTCTCTCTCTCTGACAAACACAGATAAACACAGTCTGGTTAAGTCAAATTCTTATTTTTACGCTATGTTTCCAATTCTCACACGTGTGAAGATGTACGTGTGTTTCACATACGTAAGACGACGACAAACACTGAATGATTATTTTCATTTATTACTTTTGACTTCATATGAAACAAAAACAGATACGTATCAAATTGTACATTAATTTAAAAATAAAACTGTATTTCATTCTAGTAGTTAATAAGGTTTGGAAAGTTATTCACATATTTTCTTATATATGTATATGAATCTCTCTCTCTCTCTCTCTCTCTCTCTCTCTCTCTCTCTCTCTCTCTCTCTCTCTCTCTCTCTCTCTCTCTCTCTCTCTGTCTGTCTGTCTCTCTCTCTGTCTCTCTCTCTGTCTCTCTTTGTCTTTCTCACTCTCTCTCTCTCTCTCTGTCTCTCTCTCTCTCTCTCTCTCTCTCTCTCTCTCTCTCTCTCTCTCTCTCTCTCTCTCTCTCTCTCTCTCTCTCTGTCTGTCTGTCTGTCTGTCTGTCTCTCTCTCTGTCTCTCTCTCTGTCTCTCTTTGTCTTTCTCACTCTCTCTCTCTCTTTGTCTCTATCTCGATCTCTCTTTCTCTCTCTCTCTCTCTCTGTCTGTCTGTCTGTCTGTCTCTCTCTCTCTCTCTCTCTGTCTCGCTTTGTCTTTCTCACTCTCTCTCTCTCTTTGTCTCTATCTCGATCTCTCTTTCTCTCCTCAACATCTAAATGTCTTTCTCTGTGAACGTCCTTCTGTCTCTTCTTTGCTTGATTGTTTGTTTATTTACGTTAAATTTCAGGTGAAAGCAGGAGAAGCAACAAGCGTGTATTTCCCGATCATTCCATCACGTATTGGATACATAGACATACAGGTGTCTGGACGGACAAAATTAGCTGCAGACGCTGTTAAACGACAACTACTTGTAGAGGTATACACCAGAATAGAAACTAATTAAAGTGATGATATATATATATATATACACACACACACACACACACACACACACATACATATATAAATTTAGTGCAACAACAAAAAAGGAAAAAGATAAATCTTATCTTATTAAGAATTTATTGTATTATTTTAATATGAATATTTCTATTTGCAATTATTTTTGGTTGGTAATAGTGTTTGAAATATATTTTTCACGTGACCAGACGCGTTTTTATTTTCATTTAAACTTCAGCGAACTCTTTAGTTATAAATATCATGTATTTAGTTAACTGGATTTTTATTTAAATATTCAATCTTGAGAAAATCTTTGGAAAAGTATTTAAACTAAGTTTTATTTAAAGCCTGAGGGTCTTCCAATGGAGTACAACAGACCAGTTCTTATCGACTTGAAGACTGCAAAGAGTTTTTTTAAGACGGTCAGCATCACCTTCCCTCCTAACGTAGTTGACGGATCTCAGAGAGTGAAAATCTCCGCCATTGGTGAGTGAGAAAGAGAAATTACTGAACAGCTGAAGTGATTAGAGCCAGCGTGGACTTAACAGAGAACATAGTTTGTTAGATAAACGATGAACTCAGTTTATAAGTTAAACGAGTCATTAATGTAATTGAGAAATAATACTAAAAGTAATACACAGTAAATGATGTTCAAAGAGATGTTCAAGGGTGCAGTTAAAAGTGAATGACGTGTGTTCGATAGCTTAAAGACTGACGAAATTTCGTAACATCTATCACTAAGTGAATTTAGTAACATCTATCACTAAATGGTCAGAACTCTGTAGTTTTCAGACCTCCGTCTCTTTCAAGCCGTTTTGAAAAATACTGATGTCTTAAAACTAAAGCTAAAACTAAAAAATAAAAATGAAAAAAAAAAAAAAAAAAAAAAAAATAATAATAATAATAATAATAATAATAATAATAATAATAATAATAATAATAATAATAATAAAATAAATTTAAAAAAAAAAAAAAAAAAAATAAATAAATAAAAAATAAATAAATAAATAAAACAAAAAACAAAAGGAAGAAAATATTTATAAAAGTTACTTTTCTAATAAAATATATTCTAAAAAAAAATTAAAATTAAATATTAAAAAAAAAAAAAAAAAAACAGTTAAGCTTGTAATAATAATAAAAAATTATTTCTTTCAGGTGATTTAATGGGCTCCAGCATCAGCGGACTAGAAAACTTGTTAAGAATGCCTCACGGCTGTGGAGAACAAATCATGCTGAACTTCGCACCTGCAGTTTTCGTAGTAAATTACTTGAAGGAACTCAACCAGTTGGATGGCAGCATCCTAAGCAAAGCCATTGGATTTATGGAATCAGGTTTGTGTTATTTCTTGAATACAGTTTCAGCTGTTGTTAACTGCTGATAGGTGATGTGATATGTATGTGTTTTTCTGATCGTTTCCTTTTCTTTATTACAGTAGTCAAAAGAATGAATGTGAACATATTTAAAACATAATGAGATGTATAGGAGATACATTTATCACTATTATTCTGAACATAAAATATGGGCGTCATTTTTTTATTGTAGAATACTGATTTTGATATTTTAATAAAAGAAATATCTGGAAAGCGTGGAAAGCGTTTTACAGTTAAAATAAATATTGAATTTACTAAAATCCATTAGAAAAGATCTGATTAGTAAATCAGCATTAATTTAAACAGTGATCTTTTTATTATTATCACTTCTACGACTACTGCCTACTTCTGTCACCATTACGTCTCCGTCTATTAATACTGCTACTGCGACTACTACGATTACCTCTATTAAGGCTTCCACGACTACTGCAACTACAACTTCAGCTATTTTTTTTCTCTCTCTCTCTCTCTCTCTCTCTCTCTCTCTCTCTCTCTCTCTCTCTCTCTCTCTCTCTCTCTCTCTCTCTCTCTCTCTCTCTCTCTCTCCATATATTTATTTATTTATTTTATTTTATTTTTTTAGGCTATCAGCGAGAATTGACTTATCAACACAAAGATGGTTCTTTCAGTGCTTTTGGTGAAAGTGATCGATCTGGCAGTATGTGGTAAGTAAAAGTTGTCTGTTTCTGAGTTCTTAATAGACATGTCTCAATGTATTATCATATATAGTAGAGACAGCTGACCCCTCAGTGGTTGCAGTTGCTCACTCTACTGACAATATTGTATGTATTTACGTTTTATTTACCTTTACAAATCGGAATTTCTTTTTATGCAAACTGATTTCAAGTATCTTGTCTTCAGAATTAAAATACGAATTCCCGTGCATGTCTGTGCGTGATCTGAATATGACCAGGAAACTTTGTCAGAACCCATCAAACTTTTTTATGTTGCTATTTTGAAGACTTCACAATTATATGGATAAGACATGAAGACTATCTATCTCTTTCAAAATATTAAAAATCAAAATAAAATTGTTATATTAATAATGAGAACACTGATTCAATAAGTACAATGGTAAAATATAATATTTATATTAATACCTCTAAATATGGTAATAATGTGTAGAGTAAATAATTTGACAGGTTGACAGCTTTTGTTGTGAAGACTTTCCATCAAGCCAAACCTCACATTTTCATCGACGATAAAGTCCTTGTTCGAGCAATCAAATGGATGATAGATCATCAAGACAACAAAACCGGATCTTTCCCTGAACCTGGCCGTATTCTAGACAAAGCTATGCAGGTACGAAAATTTATATATATAACGAAACCATGCGACCATTAATCAAAATCAAATATTCTTGTCTATATATATGAAAATCAGAAAACTGATATTGTTATTGTTATTATTATTATTGTTGTTGTTGTTGTTGTTGTTGTTGTTGTTATTTTATTTTCTACTGTTTATTCATTTATTTATTTATTTATTTATATAGGGTGGTTCTTCATCTGGTGTATCTTTGACTGCGTTTGTACTCATTGCTCTTCTGGAGAATGACAACATTGATCCTGTAAGTAAAACATAATATTTATATTAATCTCTTTCATTTTGAGTATTCACTTTAATACCGGTTTTAGAATACAAATGTAAATTTTAAAATAACTGTTTATTATATATATAATTTATTTCTTCGAGATTATTTTTATTTAAATTATTTATTTTTGCACCCTTTATTTGTGGGATGTTAAGTGTAAAGAAAAAAAGAAAATTGTTTTTATTATATACAATTTTATCATTTTGTATATTTTGTTGCTTATAGAATTACTTTATAGTGTGTGTACATTTTGGTTTACGTGATATTTCACTTTGTGTATGTAAATTCAAAAATAAATTTTTGTTATTCAGATTTATTTCTTTGTGGTCGTTTTGGTGATATTTAGAGTATTTGTTCTTTATAACTGTGTTTAGAAAATTCAGTCGGATCTGGACTCGGCCAAAGCGAAAGCTGTAGCGTACTTGGAAAACAATTACAACAGCGCATCAAGCAACTACGTCCTGGCTATCACTTGCTACGCCTTGAAACTGGCTAACAGTCCTTTGTTTTCTATAGCTTTTAACAAACTAAAGCAAAATGCCATAATAGAAGGTAAGGTCAATATATTTATAATCATGTGTTTTGAAAAGTAATTTCTATGATTTTACTACAGATAATAAGAATGAGAGGGAAAGAGAGAGGGCGGAGATAGAGGGACGGACGGTCGAACGGTTGGGTGGGTGGATGGATGGTTGGATAGATAGATAACATGTAGATCGACAGAAATAGAGACGGGTAGAGAGAGAGAGAGAGAGAGAGAGAGAGAGAGAGAGAGAGAGAGAGAGAGAGAGAGAGAGAGAGAGAGAGAGAGAGAGAGAGAGAGAGAGAGAGAGAGAGAGAGAGAGAGAGAGAGAGATGACACATACAGAAATAGAGAGAGATGGACAGAAAAACATTTGTCATTAAGACAAGAGAAAATGAAAACGAGACGTGGAGAGTAATAAAGACTTATTTATGGGGACAGAAATAATGAGTTAAAGATACAAATATTTCAAATAAAAGGAATGAGGCAGATGAAAACAAAGAGAACGAAATACATGTCTTTCATTATTTAAAATAACTCATCAGTCCCTTTTATCATAAATCGAATTAGCAGTGTTTGTTGAGATTTCTTTCTGCTTATGGAAAGCCAGTTTCGTTTGAGCCAGTATTAAAATTAAACTATGATGCTGTATGCTGACATTTCTCAATGTTGTTGTCTTGTAGGCGGCCTCAAACACTGGCATGATGTCGACACCACTACCGTCTCCACATCCTTCTGGCGTCCACCACATCAGTCCAAGGCTCGGGACATTGAGATGACGTCATATGCTCTGTTGGTGTACGCTGAACTGAACGACATCACCGGCGGCCTTGGTGTCTTGAAGTGGGTGATTGCACAGAGGAATCCACATGGTGGCTTCGTATCCACCCAGGTATCCACACTAATCTTTTTTGTTTTTAAATTTGTTTTGGAAGGTGTTAGGAGAGACAAGGAGGATATTTTATTTTGATTCGAATATTGTATTCACTTCACTGGTTAAAAATTATTATTTTTATTATTTATTTATTTATTTATTTATTTAGTTGTTTATTATTGTTGTTGTTGTTGTTGTTATTATTATTATTATTATTATTCATTTATTTATTTATTTATTATTTTGTTATTGTATTTTTACGATTAAATATTGTAGATGCATTTTATTACTGTATAAATTTATGTCTCGTCTTTTATTTTATTTTAAATCATTGACCTCTGTTCTCTTTAACTTCAAAGTGTACGTATAGTAGTTCAGTTTTAATGGGGTAAAACAGACAGCCAGAATTAATTTTCACAGTTTATATTTTTTTACTATTAATCTGTACTTAGACTAATTACAGAGTTTTCAGTTAATATTATAGTGGTTCACATATACCATACTTTACTTTTTAAAAAGCATCATAATAAAAGAATGAAGCCTTAAGTCCTAAAACTATTTTATGTTATAAAACAGGACACAGTGGTAGCGCTGCAAGCTCTGTCGAAATTCGCTAGTAAAGTTTACTCGCCAACATTTGAAATGACGATTAACATTTTCGCTGGAAGCTTCGTGCATACTTTCACAATTAACAGAGAGAACTCACTCATTCTGCAGAGCGTAGAAGTAAGTATGACTAATTTAAGTCTTATATTTAATACGTTAGTTATATTGTTTTATATATATATATATATATTTTTATTTTATTTACCGGTATAATTATAGAGAGATATATTTACAACAGAAACAAGGAATGAAATGTAAGGATAAGTTAGCGATATATATATATATATATATGTATGTATGTATGTATGTATGTAATAACATATGTCTATTTATGTCTAGCTCTGAATATTATATCTATCTATCTACATAGTATATAGAATGATTGAAAAACAAATTATACCAAAACTAGGTATTAATAAATAAAACATATAGATTTGTTTGTTGTATTTTTAAAGCTGCCGTCTATTCCTAGCTATGTTCAGATATCAGCAACTGGCAGAGGGATGGCGCTTGTTGATGTAAGTAACATTCTGTGAATTGTTTTAAAATAATGAGAGAGAGAGAGAGAGAGAGAGAGAGAGAGAGAGAGAGAGAGAGAGAGAGAGAGAGAGAGAGAGAGAGAGAGAGAGAGAGAGAGAGAGAGAGAGAGAGAGAGACAGACAGACAGACAGACAGAGAGACAGACTGCGTGGGCTTTGTGTTTGTATGGGAGAGAGAAAATGAAACGGAGAGTGACAGAGAAATAGGGAGAAAGGGAGAGAAAGAGAGAAAGAGACGAAAAGAGTACTAAAGGCGTCTTCGTCAGATCAGTATGTACATTTTATAAAGTATTATATCATTGACAGTGTTTTATATTTATAATATTCTTAAAATTGTCCAACAATTTATTTTGAAACTAATTTTAATTTAATTTCTTGTTTCAGGTTTCAGTTTACTTTAACGTGATGGCTGAAGTCGAACAACCGTCATTTGACTTAAACGTGAAAATCGAAACCGAATCAGTTAAAATGTTGAAGATTCGTGTGTGTGCACGGTACGATTTCAACTCCTCTGTGTAATTTAATACAGTAAAATATTACGACTTTGTGTATGTATGTTTGTGTATGTATCAATGGGTGCAGACATGCTTGAGTACATTCATATATTTCACTGCAGTACGGCCAGACCATGTATATCCATCTTACAGTTCTGTCTTTATTTTAGTAATATCAAATGACTTCAAAGTAGTGACAAAACTGTTTCATCTTACTTATTTAGGAAATTAACGGAAACAAGGTTTGTAAGAAGAAAATGCTTTACTTACAGTTAAATTACAGTACAAAATAATTTCATCTTACTTGTTCAGATGGCTAAAGGAAGGAACTAGTGGAATGGCTGTGGAGGAAATTGGTGTACCGTCTGGTTTCTCCGCTGATAAAACGAGTATAGGAAAAGTAGAATTTCTGAAGAGAATCGAAACAGCTGATAAAAAGATTATCTTGTATTTTGATGAGGTAAGAACATAAAAACATTTTAAATTAATATCAAGTGACAACGACTTTTTTGTAGAATTAAAATTAATCTAAGAAAACATGGTCTTGCTTAGTTTTAATTTTTTTAAATACGTCAGAAAATTATTTCAGTCTATGTTCGATTAAATTTAGAATATCTTCATGGTATTATCGAAAGGTTTCACGTGTCCGATTACATCGATCCTTCACGATAATGCTTTCAGTCCTTTCTTTGAGAGGTCGAACTGTGGCCGCTGGATTAGGGAAGTTACTAATAGTTTTCATTTCTCTGTGACAGTCAGGGAACTCAAGTGACAACATTTTGTTAGTTTTGTGACCATTAAGAATTGGTTTCTCTGCGTAGGATGTGATGAATTTGGTGTTACATCTTACTGACTGTTTTGCTTTTAAAAATTCACTTTGAAAGTGGTCTCAACATTTTTACTGATGAATTATGTACATTGACATATTTGATCTCTCACTAGTTGCCAAATTAGAGTTTCAGAGCTCTGTACTTCAGTCTGTCATCACAGCTTAAAGCTTTCTTAGTAAATACTCTCTCTCTCTCTCTCTCTCTCTCTCTCTCTCTCTCTCTCTCTCTCTCTCTCTCTCTCTCTCTCTCTCTCTCTCTCTCTCCATTTATTGTTATTGTTATCCTTGTTTTTGTTATTGTTGTTGTTGTTGTTGTTGTCAACATTATTATTTCTTTTTCTGCTGCTTAAAGTCACAACATCAAAAAGAAAAACTATGTTTGATTTGTATTTTAGATTGGACGTAGACCTACTTGTCTAAGTGTTGAAGTTCATCGTACAGGACTTGTAGCCAAATGTCAGCCTGCTCCTGTCAAAGTCTACGACTATTATGAGCCAAGTGAGTTATATATATTATTCATATAATTTTATTTTATCCTATATCATTTCATTATTTCATGATTATTATTTTTCAATCTACAGTTAGCTAGCAGTATATTGAAGCATATCTTTATTGGTAATTTCATTCAATCGCTAGTCTTTTTGAAACAGCATTTGAAATAAACTTTAGTCAAACATTTGAGCCATTTTCCTCGAATCAATGCAGATTGTATTCATCAGATATTATTGAGAAATTTCATGTGGCATACATAGACGAAAAGTTGATTGGGTAACAAAAATAATTTAAATCCAGTAGAATAAACGCTATAGAACAATCATTTTAAAAACTGATACTTAAATACGTTTTATATCTTGTTTTCACAGGCAACAAGGCAGTGGTGTTTTATCAGTCGACTGTTCTGAGAAACACAAAAACTTGTGATGTTTGTATGGAGTGTCTTCAATGCAGGGTGAGTAAGAAAGTTAACATCTCTTATATACCTTAACACTAAACGTCTAACTTAAGTAAAACGGATCTCAGGATATGAAGACAACAGTAGAATAAAAAAACATCATTGATAAACAAAAACCTGTACATATACATGAAAGAAATCGGTAATTGTGATAATATTTACAGACATTTTAATAACTGATTTTATTTATTTATTTATTTAATTGCTTGTTTGAGTTTTTGTTTATTTGTTTGTTTGTCTGTCTGTTTGTTATTTCTTTTGTATTTTGTTCTTTCAGAAACGCTGAAGTGTAATTTTAGACGAATATGAACCGGTTACTCTGCTGAGACTGTTAAAATTAATATTTCTTTTTTTTTTACGAATATATTTTTTTATTCTAAAATAATATGTTATTAAAAATACAAATACCAGATTCTCGTTGTTGTTTGTACTTTTCTGTATTTGAGTATGTTTGAGAGAGAGAGAGAGAGAGAGAGAGAGAGAGAGAGAGAGAGAGAGAGAGAGAGAGAGAGAGAGAGAGAGAGAGATCAAATGTGATCGATTATTATGAATACAATAAAAACCCGTCATCAGATCAGCAACAAAATTCGCAAGGCTTCAGTATAAGTATCGTATTTTGTGTTACCAAGCAATAGTCAGATATGTTCTTCGTAATTATTGCTCGTTAACATGGTTCAAGACTGAACAAAACCATATTCTGACACCCAACGTAAACACGATTTATCGTCGTTTAGGAAACCAGAGCTTCATGTTTCGTAATGAGTTATGAGGTTAGGCCTCACCTAAGAAAAACATTAACAATCAGTCTACAATTTTAAAACAGTTTACATAATCAGTTTGCATTTTAATTTTTAAAATCATTCTAAAATAAATAAATAAATAAATAAATATTAACGTTATTCTTGACAGCAGAATTCACTAATAGTGTTCATTTGATCGATCTGTAATGGTAATTTATGTGGTAGAATACTTTAACATAATAATAATAATAATAATAATAATAATAATAAAAATAATAATAATAATAATAATAATAATAATAGATTATACCGTCTTACCCTGCCCTTAATATAGATATTCATATGATTGTTTAATATTCTTTAATGTTTAACATAATTATTAAAATAAAAATGTAAACTAATACTTACCTATCCATATTTATTTTTGTTTCTTATTTACGTTCGATCAGTTGATGGGTTTACGGTTTTCAGTAAAATACGTACACAATTTACACACATATATACATTAAACTGTGGCTAGCGGCAGTTCGTTATATATATATATATGGGCTAGTCAACAAAATGTGGAATTTCGTAAGAGACTTGAACCAAGGCTGCTTGTTTCGATCACATAATTATACCGCATCGTGTTATTTATGGTTGTTTTTTCGTTTTGCCCTTATCGGAAGTTAGTGTCTGTTAGGCACGATTTCGGCTCTTATGAGCAGTTAAATAATCTACGTCACTGAACAAGACAAACTGCTTAGAAACGTCTAATCAAGGGCAAGAACTCTATATGACATTGAAAGGGAAGATTAGATGCATTCCATCAACAAGCTGCTTTTGTCTTTCAGAAAACATGTATTAAAGACAATATACCACTTTACATTAAATTAATTAACCCTCTGATTTACGAACTGGTGATCCAAGTTTGTATTCGCACGACCTCTAACAGGTCTTCTAAATACTCGCTGTCACATGGTCATCATGATGATGAAAGTTCAAAGTTTACTAGGCATTGAACATTAATGAACTGTTCAGCCAATCTGTTGTACAGTTGTGGTCGAAACGGCATCAGCGAATTTTGGAAATATGACGAATGTAATACAGTTTTAGTAAGAGACAGGTAAGTGATATTTTTTGTGTGAATTATTTACATTTAATAAAACAGGAATTACAAATATGCCAGCCTGTATAATTCATTAATTGCATTACCGTGTTTACGTACATTCATACATATTGTTTTTGATTAATTGTTTAAACTAAAAACACCTGTTACCGTTATAGTCACGAGAGAAAAAAAAAATCACGTGGACACAACTAATTTATAACAGGACTAAGAATACAAAGTATATAAAATAATTTTATATATATGTATTTATGTATGTTTCATTAATGTCAGATAATTTAATATCACAGTTTTATAGAGTAATATACACAGCTATTTCATATATAAATATGTTTATATATCACTGTATGTATATGTTTCTCTGTGTGTGTGTGTGTGTGTGTGTTTAAATCTATTTTACTATTGTTTAAATACAAATGCCTTACATCAAGAAAATACTGTAATTACTATTTGACATAAATAATAATAAATGTATATTATCCTTTGCTGTTAAATACTGATATCATTATCTCCCTAATGTGACTGCAGTAACATCATTGATATGCTGTATCGAATTGAGCATTTCTTTAACATTTTCAGATGCTAGAATTACTCACTTGTCCTTTGTTTTATCTTGTGTGTGAATTACCTCCCCACAAAAAAAAAGAAAGAAAGAAAGGTAAAACAAAAATGTTAAACTCACACAAAAATATAAATGCAACACACACATGCACACACACACACACAAGGACAGAGACACACACCAGTAAAAGTAAAATGTATGCTTGACAATACTTATACATAATATAAAATGTATGACATTAAAATAACAAACTCTTGTGGCTGACATATGTATCACAATATACCCAGAAATAATAAAAAAAAGGATTCCTCTAGTTTATAATTTAACAGTATGACAATTTTTAAATTTTTTTTAAATTTTTTTTTTTTATTCCTTTCTGTTAAATGTTACAAGATTAAGAGAGAATAACCCCATATTACCCCTCTCTCTCTCACACACACATATACCTACACACACACGTACACCTACATACACACACACACACACACATAGGCAGATGTATATATATTCAGAAATGAGATGTGTATACTGGTAGAGATGTCGGCAGTGTAAGTGACATGTATTTTATAAATATCATCTCACTCTGAACATAAAGTTGCAATAACATGTCATTTGTGTGCTTTAGTTTCAAGTTTGGTTTAGAATGTGGTGAATATAAAAAGAATGTAAAAATAGGATGTAACATTTCAATCATGGCATATTTTTGTTAAGCATTAAACAGTTTAAAGGCAGTAATTTATTTGCTAGTCATTTTCTCTATTTGCATCTTTAAAATATTTTTGTTGTCAGTCTCCTTTACAAAACTTAGTAACTGATAACCTTAAAGAATTATATCTTTATTTTTATTTAAAAACTTACATTTTTAAACATATATGCATACATAGCTGAATGTAGAATGCATGCATAATATCATACAAACACTGACATGCATAAACAAATTTACAGTGCAGACATGTACTAACACATTTTCAAAAGGATGTAAAAATCACATTCACAAATACACACTTGTATGTACATAGACACACACATACTCACACACACAGATAAACACATACACACATACTTGGAGGTCAAAACAAAGTCAGTTAATTAGGAAATAATACAGTTTTATTAAGATAATGGTAAGTGATTTTTTTTGTGTGAATTATATATCAGACTATATAATATACATTCTTTATTATTATCAATTATTTTTATCAATATTTATTTATTTAGTTAGTTAGTTAGTTAATTATATCCATTTACTAATGTAAACATATACAATTTTAGAATAACAGGATAGGACACAAGTACACACACATGTACAGACACACAATGTAAGATCTAGTTTATTGTGGTTAATAAGTAAAATATAGCTGTGACAGACTTTCTAAATAACATTTACAGGCTCTAATGAGAGAACTGGGTTTTCAGTGAAAGTTTCCAGAGAATACTAACTTGTTTGATGAATTATTTAATTCTGGTGGAGTGACAGACAGTTATTTCAATTATGTATCAAGTAGTTACTGCTTCTTCAAAGTGTTTAATTTGTTGCCTTGTAATAAACTGATATGGAAATAATGTTGAACATTTGAAAATGTATATGTACGTTGTTTGAAAATTTAGGCAATAATTTAATATTGAAATTAAAATAGCTTGCATTTTTGTCAATTTACTTTCACATGACTATGGAGATACAACATAAACACACTGAAACAAATACATAACATACACAGACAAGCATGTGCACACAAAAATACACATACAGCTGCAAAGACATGTACACATATATATGCACACATTCCTTTCCACATATATCTGCCACACCAAACATCCCCTATGCACATATACACAAGCACATAAGAACAAACATATGTACAAACAAAGATTAATATGTATCAGATAAATTGTCATTGGAATATCAAAAAAATAAACAAGATAAAAGATGAAAGACACCTTTATGTACATTTAAAAATATCTGATTTAATAAATTGGAAAGATTTCACTCTTTTCAGTGCAAGCCGACACTTTAGAAAATTATTGAGATCATTTTGATCTTAATTTATTGAACCAGTTCAACCACAGGACATCATTTTAAAGAAAAAGAAAGGAATGATGATAAAACATTTAATCAGGAACTAGTCAGGTTTGACAAATAAATTTAATTTTGAGAGGTTATTTTGGTAAATTTGATTGTGTTAAACCAAGTGTACACACAGTATTAGGTTTTAGGGATAATACATTTTTAAAAAAACAACAACTTTGTTATCATTTGAAACTATAAAACTGACAATATTTTTGTAGCTGAGATGTAAAATACTGGTTTTAAAAACAATGGATTGGGGAATTGATTATTCTGATTGTAGCCTAAGGGTTATATTGCATTCCAGACAAGAGTCCCAAAAGTCATTTATCCTTTCTGTGGGAAGGTACTTATAATGGATTAGTTTCTGCTAATCATGAAGTGTCTGCAATAAACTTCCTATCTGCTACCATTGTTTTATTGGTGTGTCTGTCTGTCAGTTTGTCAATCTATCCGTCTGCTTGTCTTTCTGTCTGATTGTGTTTGTCTGTTTCTCTGCCTGTCTCCCTGGGAAACTTGATATTAAAATGTGTCAATCTGTCAACAAATAAATACTAAGTTAATGAAAATGTTTTGTTGATCATGCTCTGTCTCTTACTGGAATGTTTCATTGTATGATCTTGCTCTGTCTTCTGATGATCTGTACATTATCCTGAAGAGATAAAAGAGGATAATCCATCCTTTGATCCGATCTTCAAACTAATGACTAGGAGTTTTACATGAACAACCCTTGTTCTTGTTCTTCTAAACCTGTAATCAACATCGATACCATCAATCTATTGCTTTTTTGTTGTTGAAGACGCTTCTAACAGGAGATGTATATGTGTGTGTGTGTGTGTGATTGAATGAATGGTGGGTAATGAGAGATGGGCGATGGGAGTGGTCCTGAGATAAATGAATCATTGAAAACGGCCCTTTCAGCTGTCTACCACGTGTCTTTGCCTTCGCAATCTTTGACCAGCTTATTGATTTTCTTTGCAAACTGTTGCTCCGTTATTTGATTCCATGAGACAGCCATCTAACAAATTGTACAGTAATGTGGCTATTACCATTTGTATAATGTTGCTTTTCTCCCACTGGAGAGATTTGTACAACTAGGTGTGTTAAAGCAGACTTTACTATGACTTGAACATTTTAATTTTTTTTTTTTTCTAAATTTAAATATTTCTTCATTTTGTGTTTGGATTTCAAATGTTTCGTTTGTCAGCTGTGATGGTTTAAACTTTGTCAAACAGATGTTGTGACTTTGATAATTTACATGGTAAGAGTTTCTTTTGGATTTTTAAAAAAAAATTGTTATTTTAAAATTAGCTACTTTATTGATTGTATTTGAACAGGTTATCAGTAAAAAGATTTGGGTAATTTGTAAAAAAACTGAGATTTGACATATTGACATTGATTTAAAAATATATTTTTGTTTTAAAATTTAAAAAAGCATGAAAAGCAGCTAAAACAGAATAAATAACATCGTGGATTTTTATTCATCTCAACTTTTTCAAATATGGTTGTAAATTATTTGAAAATGAAGCATGGAGACTGATTTCTGTGAATAATTTTATTTTCTATGTTATTCAGAATTTCCTGCTATGCCTAGCATATGAATGAAATATTATTAATAAGCAGTGTTGTTGGTAGTCTTTAAAAAAAGAAAATGAATACAATTCTATGAACTATTAATTGTAAAATGTATTGATAACATCAAATGCTATCAAGATAGTATAACCCTGTTAGAAATATTTTTAATTTTGGATATTATTATTTTTATTATTATCATTTTTTTATTTTTATTATTGTTGTTGTTGTTGTTAATGTTAATGTTATTGTTATTATTATTGCTATTGTTATTATTATATTACTTTAGTTTTTTTGGCAGTACTTAAACATAATACTTGATGACCTGCAGTGTAGTATATAAAATAATTTTCTACTTGGCTGTAGACCCATTATATCAACATCTGTGACTTCTAGATATGAATCAAGAGTCTATTTGTCGTTGTCATTTTTGTCACAGGACACATATTAATAGTTAATTATTTCAGTAGTTGATATGATGTATTTATTTAACTGTAGTGGTTATTTTCTTTCGTAACATGAAAACTGCAAAAATGTAAATGTAAATGATGATTAGTAATTTCTAAATAGAAAGGTCAATGTCATAATTATTTTAAATACACATCATTTAAAAACAGTAGATTATGACAGATTTTGAATCCTTAGCCAATTTCTTATCCAGTGATATGAAGTTTGTTTAGTTTGATTGACATATTAGTGGAAAACTAGGGTCTAAAGATATGTCCATATCTGACCAAAAATCAAAACTGTGGAATGTGATATTTTCTAAGTAAATATTTCTGTGAGAAATATTTGAAAAATAAATTTCCCAACCAAACTGAACAAATAAGTCACAGTGAAATGTGGAAGTGTGGGGTATAATATTTAAAAACTTCTGTGTTATTTTACACTGAATGATCCTATTGCATGTGCTATATTTATTTTTATAGTTACACCTGTTACTGCTTCTGTTGTTACTGTTACCACTGCTATCATTATTGTTGTGATTATGCTTGTTATTGTTATTATATAGCTATTAATACTAAATAATAATAACATGTGACAGTTCTGGTATGTAACTTCTTTTTTTATCAGTTTCTTCACTAATAATACCAAAATACAAAATATTACAAGTATCAATAACAATAGGTAACTGCAATAGCTTTTTAATATTATTTTCTATATTTTAATATGAAAAATACTAACATTATTTAAAGACAGTGAAGGTGTTAGTGTGTTAGAGAATTAGGAAATAATGTGTTGAGTTTACACATTATCTGATACTAGTCAAAGTTGTCTGATGAAAGACGTGATTCCATTTTCTCTGCAGACGTAAATCTTATTATTTAACCATTGTGATGTCAGAGGCTGGTATTAAAATTCAGACTACAGGTAAAAATATTGATTTTGGTTTTTTTTTGGTTTTTTTATTCTCATCCAAATCAGTTGCTTCAGATAATTTTCTGCTTAGAAAGGATGTAAAACTGCAGAGAGGAAGTCTGGAGTAAATAACGGATTCCTGAATTTGTTTTTCCTATGTAGAGTATGTTTTATTATTAGTGTGGAGTTAAGGATTCCATTCTTGAAGCTTCTATGTAAGTCAGATTGTATTGTTCGTTGGAACACATTCTCAAACAGGAGTCAACTGTTAATTTCTACAATTACTGGAACAGTTTTAAATACATTTTATTATTAATGATAGTCTAATCTGTATGAGGAACAAGAAAATTAGGAACACTGTTGTTCTCTTACTGCAACAGTTTCAGTAATTATTCATTTGTTTTAATTCTAGACTATAACATAAATAAGAACTCATATCCTTTACAGAACATTTTCAAGACATTTATTTTTTAATTCTTAACTGTACTATACATAGGAACAAATTGCTGTATAGTGTCATATACTCAACAGAACATTTTCAAGACATTAATAGATTTTTTAATTCTTAACTGTAATATGAGATTTAAAAGGTTTAAAAATTCAGAAATAATATTAATTAGAAAATTAATAAAATAGTTATAAGAAGAAGAAAAATATCAAAATCAAAATGAAACAGAAAGCAGAAAATAATGTCTGCAAAGAAGAAAACATTTTAAAAATAAGAAAAGAAATTGAAAACCTCATTATTTTCTACAAATGTCACAATATTAACTGATAAAAACAAAATTGAAACTGTATGAGAAACAGATTAATCAGAAATGAGAGTAGAAAAAAAATAAGAATAAAATAAAAGATATTAATTTTTTTTTCTTCTGAAAGCCACACCAAAATTAAAAAATTATTACTGAACTAAATAAATCAATATTAGTTACTTTTATTGTGAATGGTGTGTCATTTGAAGTTTTGTGTGTGTGTGTGTGTGTGTGTGAATGTGTTTGTGTTGACGATGTCACAATTTTGCTTTTTTAATTGTTACTTTACTAAAACTTTGTATGTGTAATACATAGTGATAACAACAATAACAGAAAACAACAGTAAAAATAATAATACTGTAATAATATTAATAATAACAGCAGCAGCTGCATCAGCAGCAACAACAACATCTACATCAGCAACAACAGCAACAAAAACAATAAAGCAAGAGCAAGAATAATAATAGTAGTAAAAATTAATAATAAGAACAATAATGTTAAAAACAAAACAACATCAGACTTAAAATAATAGTAATATTAAGAAAAACAACATTGTTAACTGAACTTTGTAGGTAATATTTTTATTAATATTTCTAAAGTAATCACTTTTCAAACAATTCAGTTCTGTGTAAATCTAACAGTGATCTGATTTATTGAAAATATCTGACCCAGTGTGTTTATAAATTACTTTTTTTGAAATGCTATCAGATTCTGATTAACAACAAAAGTTTCTTTTTATCACCTGCAGATGAACTCTGGTACTTTCCTTAGAGGGAATGTCCATGACAGTATTAATGCCAGAAATCTCTTGTGTCTATAAATGGCATTTTCATAAATGAAATTACTAAAAAAAAACATTAAAAAAATACCCCAAACCCAGCAACAACAACCAAAAAAAACCCCCAAAATCAAACAACAACAAATAATAATAATAATAATAATAATTTTAAAACAAGAATGTTTTATTTAGAAACTTCGGCCAGCATTCAACCATTGAATTATCACCTGCTTGAAAATAATAGAAATTCTTCATCATTTTTGATAACGGCATGAAAATACAAGACCACTATTTATTTATTGATGTCTTGTCTGTCTGTCTTTCTTGTACAAAAACACACATTTCAAAATATTTAATTTCATCTGGCTAATTTAAAACTCTCATTGTCACACTATTTTGAAGATAATTGATTCATTGCTTCAGATAAATTGACAGATTTGGGCTTGTTAAATATGATTAACATCGGTTTGTCTGTCACTGGTCCTTCTCATCTCTACAAATTACTGCAAGAATTTTAAATTTTCTGTGGTGTGGTTTGCCTGTTATTCAGTTATCTGGAAACCATTATTATTTATCATCCTCATCATTATTAATTAATTAATTGTTGTTGTTTTTCTTGTTGTTATTATTATTATTATTATTATTATTATTATTATTATTATTATTATTATTATTATATTTAATATTTTATCTGAGTTGTACAAAGGTTATCTCTTGGTTATCTACTCGAGACTGGACATGCTGAGTGTTCTAAAAACAACCACTTGAATTATCTTGTTTTTAAAAACTGTAGTCCAACAAACGTGCTTCACATCACCTTCTATTTCTAATACATCACAACTACTAATATTAGCATTACTTTTACTACTACCACTACTACTAGTACTACTAATAATAATAATCAGAATAACAAAAACAACAGAAGTAATACTAGTATTAATATTACTGTAATTATTGTTATTATTATTATTACTGTTCTTACTGTCATTATTGTTATTATTATTATTACTGTTCTTACTGCCATTATTGTTACTAATTTCAAAAAATTTTTTTTTTTTTTTTCCACAGACACTCAACAGCAGTGAAAAACTATGATATCAAAGAAAGACATTAGCGTTGTTAAATCTGCTGCAGTCTACAGCTGATGACATCAACTTCTAACAAGCAGACGTCATTGTTTGTGACATGGAGTCAACCATGGCGATCTCCGAAGAGATTCATTCTGACACTGACACCAAGAGAAAGTGGTACATGATCAACACCAGACTGCTTCCTGTCAAAGGATGCTACTTCTTTTTCTTTGCAGGTATCATGGTGATCACTGATGTATTACAGTATTCTGTCTGTCTGGTGTTTGTAAATATGTGTGTGTGTGTCTGCATTTTTCACATCTGCAGTTGTCATGATGAATGCACAACATATAAACGAGTGTCTATATTTTTAGCTTTTTTTTAGTTCAGTCTTGTTAAATTTCTGATTGTTGTTAACATCATTGCTTGTGACAAGCTGTAATACTAGTTTAACTTTTAAATATTTTCTGAAAATGATGATTATTTTGACTGTAAACCAATTCCTTTCAAAATGCAGATATTTAGTGAAGATTTATAATAAGAATAAAAAAAAAAAAAAAAAGCTGATATTAAGCAAGATTCATCTTGCTAGTAAAACTCTTTGTATTATTATTATTATTATTATTTTTTTTTTTTCCAGCTATTGGAGACTTGTTACCTTTCATTCCTATTTATATGAAGCAGCAGGGTCTATCTACCTCTGAAACGGGAATCATTTATGGAATCCTGCCATTTGTGGCATTTTTTACCTCTCCTATTGTTGGTGGTATAGCTGACAGAATTAAGAAACACAAACTGGTGTTAGTTGTGTGTATACTGTTAGTGGGCATTTTCTACACGTCCCTGGTAGCCATCCCCAGCAGCCACACTGAGAGAGTGGTCAAAATCAGGACAAACATCCACTGCAATCCAGAGGATTCTTTTATCAGAGATTGTGTGGAATATGTTGATAAGAACGAAGCCTGCTACTTGACACTAAGTGAATATGGAAATCTGACTTCAAACAGAAATGCTAGTCAACGTGTGTCGTGCAATGTGCAGTGCAGTTTCGCAGAACCTGGTGCCTACAATTCTGAAGTGTGTTTTGCCAAGGATGCAGGGTCATACAGAAACAGAAAGAAGTGTGTGGATATTTGGATTAGTGCCAGCTCTGATCAGGTTGTAAAGTTTAAGCTGTCCAATGTCTCTGAAATCATCAGACACGAGATTATCCGAGATGCCATAGAGCTGCCTCATCTTCACTGCAGAGAATATGATCTCAAACACATACTGTACGGTCAGACTGCCTACTGGCAGATCCTGTGTGAGAAAGAATCCATCCTGCATTGTGTTCTCACATGTCAACATTTTGTTGGCAGTAAATGCCAAGCAGCTTTTGAATTCAAAAATCAGTTTGGCTTCACTTTCTGGATGCTTTTTGTCATTCTGCTTCTTGCCTACATTGTGTTTTCTCCGATAGTAAGCATAATTGATGCTGTCACATACACAATACTGGGAAACACTCGCAGTAAATGGGGACAACAGAGACTGTGGGGAACTGCAGGCTTTGCTGTTTTTGCTGTAACTTCAACATTCATCATGGACATGGAGAGCAAAAATCAAAAAAAAATAGACTACTCCATTTCCTTTTACATCTTCTTAGGCTTGTGCATCTCAGCTGCTGTTAATGCCTGTTTCATCAAGTTTTCTAGCAAAATTTCGTGTGGACAGTTCTTTAAAAATGTTGTCCGTCTCTTGACAAATCCTCGCATTGCTTCATTCTTGGTGGTTGTGACTATCTTTGGCATGTTTACTGGAGCCATTGAAGGGTTTCTCTTCTGGTATCTGCTGGATCTTGGCAGCTCACAGAAGATTCTTGGTCTGGCTCTGGCTGCCAACTGCATTCCTGAGCTGTTCTGTCTCTCCTTCTCTGGGAAAATCATCCAGAAGATAGGCCATTTGCCATGTCTCTACATATCCAGTGCAGCATATGTCTTGCGATTTTTGAGCTATTCTTTTATCAGTGATCCGTGGTATGTGCTTCTAATTGAACCACTTCATGGAGTGACGTTTGGGCTGATGTGGGCAGCAGCAACATCATATGCCAGCATCATAGCACCACCTGGCATGGCAGCTGTAACACAAGGTTTGATTGGTGGACTGCACTTTGGTTTTGGTAAGTAAATATCATAATCATCACTGTTGCATATAGAGTACGTCAGAGAACTCACTTCATCATACACTGTTAAAGTGAAATCTGCTCATGATAAAAACATAAAATATTCTTTATTAACTTAAAATTATTATTATTATTATTATTATTATTATTATTATTTTTTTTTTTTTTTAATATATCCATACTGGTTTTTTTTTTAAACTTAATGGAAGTTGAAAATGTTTCTCTTTCTTTCATTTCCTGAATGCTTGCTAACTAAATCTTTATTAAAAAAAAAAAAAAAAAAAAACATTTGATAAAATGTTCAACCAGTCCCTTATTTATGACAAATGACAAACAGCACAAACTTTATTAATTTTCACGACAAGTTCTGGATTGGTGGCTTTCAGTTCAGCTGTGTGATTATGTCTGAAGAGTGACAGATAACAGTATCTGTTCTCATAGATAGAACCATTGAACTGTTTCCCAGTACACCCACTGCCCTTTGTTTAGTGTACAGCATTGGTTACAAGCTTTCTGGACAGAGAGAAAGAAACTGTTAAAGTTAATTTTCCATGCTAATTGTTAAAATCAAAAATAATCATCATGTTCTTTCAGTTGTCATGAGAGACAGCTGGTTCTGTTATTAATGGTCTGTAATCAGTATTTGTATGTGTTTGTTTTGAGGAATCATTAAGTAGGGCAAATTGGAGACTGATGAACCATTTTCAAGATTTTTTGGACATTTCAGCTAAACTGTGATAGCTGTTGACTGAAAAACAGCTGATGTTTTCAGAGGCAATATTGCTCTTGATTAAAATAAAACAGAGTTTTATACATTGCCTTCAACAACATCATTATGGGAGATACTTATGTAACAGGGTCAATGGTTTTCTGAGAAATTGTCAACTTTTGGTTGTAACATTATATTTTGAAATGCAAACAGGCAAACAAAAAAAACAAAAACAAAAAAATCTTGAAGAATTGTAATATATATATATATATATATATATATAAAACAATATTTATTTGTTATTTGTTTATTTGCTTATTTATTTATTTATTTTACTATATATTTGTTTATTTATTTATTTATTTGTTATACTTATTTATTTATTTACTTTATTGTTTACTAAACTGAAAGGTAAAGGAAGTGGATGTTTGATCACTGGTTTCCTCTTTGAAGTGTTGACAGAACGATGGACGTTTCGACTTTTGGCGGGTGTTTCACTTTTAGCTCTTGTTGTGTACCTTCTAGTTAACATTTTTGTTTTCAAAGAAACAAAACCTGGGAAAGGACCTGCATATGCAGTCACCGACAATAAAGGTTAGATATTTAAAATATTTTATAAATAAACTTCAGAAACATGTTACATAAATAGGCAAAATTGACACAATCAAAATAAACTTGTAGTTGTGCACAAACAATACATCAGACAGTCAGAGTTTTATAATTACATTTAAATATTATTTAACTATTCACTGCTGTTTATATATACACACATAGAAACACATGCATAAAGATGCATACACAAACACATACATGATCTTGTATACACATCAGTGAATACTTAGACACATACATACGTATTTACAAAGGCACATACACATATACATACACATACATACTGATTGAAATTTGCTCATATTTACATCTATGTGATCTTACACAAACATGAGAACACACAAGCACATATATGTGTGTGTGTGTGTGTCTGCACACATAGACCTCTGTCTGTCTGTCTACATGAACATCTTCTGATCTGTGTTAATTGTTATTTTCAGAAGACTATGATGAAGATTCCTCTGCAGTCCATGACCACCTAGTTAGTGACTGTTCTAGTGACTCCCCCACCAAACTCAGTCACAAAACTGAAGATGTTGCCATAGAAACCGAATAGACTCATTAACACATCTGTTTTAAAATTTACTTAATTAAATGCTTTAACAAACTCATTATCATTTTTTTTTAAACTTTATACTTTATACATGAATAATCTGACATTTTTAATGAAATTGTTTTTAAATATAAAATGAAAATTGTTTATAATACTCTTTATAATAATTAATTTACAAATTGCTTTCCATGTCTTAATTTTAAAACTTTTTAAATTAACATTTTATCAGCTCTGTTACTATAATCTTCATTAAACTTTTGAAATTCTTTACATGAATACTTCAATAAATGTCTTAAAGAATTATTTTTAAAATTATCCTTAAAGATTTGAAAACGAAGAATTTTGTCACTAGCAATTTTAATATATCTTGGCAATGTCTGTTATGATTTATTTTTGTTTTTCTTAAATACTTTTGCACTGGTTTAATATTTGTGAGCACATTTTGATTATATATTTACAAATAAATCTTATGACTCCATGCAAATTATCATTTTAAATTATCTTTAAAACTTCTGTATCATTAATATTATTGGGATATTTGTTATTCGATTTTGAAAAATATTCCATCACTTTTAATAATATGTTTTTGTAATGATATAAATTCATTATATTATTCATTATATAAATAATTTTACTTTTGAATACATAATTTTATAATTTGTTGACTGAGCTTTAAATGTTAAAAAAAAAAATAAAAAAAATATTTAAAACAAATAAATTTGCATTTCGCATATTTTAAGATTATATTTTACCAGATATTTTTTAACATAAAATATAGTGTGAGAATTTTTTGGTGAATGAAATGTGAATATATGGTTTTATTTCATAATAATAATGATAATGATAAAAATAGAACGTTTTATTATTTATTATTATTACTATTATTTATTATTATTGTTAACATATATTATACATAAACAACTACTTTGATATTGATCCAAATAATATTAGTAATAGATTAGTATGTTATATAAAAGTGAATCAAAAACAAACACATTAAATCAACAACAAACTGATAAAAAAAATAAAGTTATTATCTGCTTTAAAAAAAATTAAATAAAATAATAATAATAATTTTGGTTAAATCTTATTACAAAATTATTTATGTTCTTTACTGAGATTTGTATAAAAATTTTCATCAAATCATTTATTATCATGAAACATAATTCTGATACAGGAAATTAATATTTAAAGATATGTTAATATACACTTACAGAACAGTATATACATAAAAAAATAAATAAATAAATAAATCAACCCAAAAACTGAAAAATAAAAAATACGAAGAAAAATATGTGTCCATATCAGTGACAAATTTCATAACTTACTTATTTATCTTTTATATTTGGAAATCCATTTTTTTTTTGTCGGGATGGGTAATAATTAAAACTTGTATGTGTTCACTGTGACTAGCTGTATGATGCTTCCTGGTTTTTCAAAAAAAAAAAAAACATCAAGTGTTTCTTAAATATACAGTAAAATTTGATATTAAAAAGTCTGACCAAAGCAGACATCAAAAACTAAATACAGTCTAACCTACATTCTTGAATACCTATTTACCGCAGCAACCTGTCTATGAAGGGCATCTCAAGGTTTATCCACAGTGTATTTTATGTGTAACAATCACCTGTCTATGACAATCACATTTGTATGAGTGGACATGGTAGTCAGGTGTGAGTGTTTGTTGCTATGTACACATGACACTGATTTCATACTGACAACAAGCTAATTGTGGAAGATTTGAAGGGTGACTGTGTTTATGTTGATATAAGTAAAACATTTAAACTCAAAAGATTTCTTTTGATATTAAAACTGGTTGGGTGATAAAACAGAATCTTAAATACCTCCTTAGTTGTGATGTTTTAGCATTGTTGAATTTTAGTTACAGAAAATGTTGTTTTGTTATTAAGATGTTAGCAGAACACATGACTTACAGCATGTTTTACAGTTATGTTTTAAGAAACAGTTTTTTCTTACACGATCATATCAACTTTTTGTTGAGTTTTCAATTGAACAGTAAAAAGTCTGATAGATTATTTACTGTGTTTGATGAAGTCATTTTGGTTTTCTTTATGTAAAGTGTTTGTTATAATATGTGAAAAACGTGAACTAACTGTGAAATATTGCTGTCCAAGAAACTCAGAACATTCATTTTCTATCAAAAACCTTTAGTGCTGTATCACTGTATACCATTTCTCCTTTTGGAAGGTCAGTTTGATTGCTAAGTTATGTTAGATAATTAATTGTTGTGTTAATGTTGGTTTCAATCTATAAAATGTCAGGTTATTATATGAACAAAAATAATTCACATGTTCCACTTTTCTTTCCTTCTTTTCCTTCTTTCTTCTTACCTTCCTTTTTTCTTTCATTCTTTGTGTGTGTGTGTGAATAAAAGAAAAGTAGTTTATAAAATTAACTCTGTTTTAAACGCTGACAACTTTGACAGTGTTTTTCATGAGCAGTTTAGTTGAAATGTCAGTTGTTTGACACACATTTATCTGTCTCAAAACATATCATGCATTTGAAGATGTTTTTTATTTAAATAGTAATGTTATTATTGATGATTTGTTTGTCAAACATAATCCTTTTTATCTTATTTGTCATATGAATTTATTCATATGAATATATAACACTGTCTGGCTTTTTGGTCTTATTTATTTATATTTGAATAATATAGTCAGGTTTTTTTTGGAAATTAAAATTTTTGTTTGTTTGATAGTGTATTATTATTCTTATTCTTATTATTCTTATTCTTCTTCTTCTTCTTCTTCTTCTTATTATTATTATTATCATCATCAAATTAATTTATCAATAAAGCTTGTCAGTTTTCATCAATTACTAGTCTTTTTTTTTTTTTTTGGATGATTATTTTTATTTGTTTAATATAAATAAAAGCACAAAATTAATGATACTTCATATTTGATTCTTTAACTGTTATTAACTGCACAAATGTTTATTTTAAGTAATTTGAATGTAGATGTATTTATACATTAACAAATTATTATTATTATTATTATTATTATTAGTCTTACTGTTTTTATTGATTATTCTTACTGTTATTATCATTGTTATTGTTTTTAATTTTATCATCATTATTATCAATACTTTTATTATAATTATTGTTATTAATATTACTATTATTATTATTATTATTATTATTATTATTATTATTATTATTAATAAGTTTTCATTCAAATAAAATAAAGAAGGAGAAAGACAGGTAAATAATTATTTTTATTTTCTAAATGTTTTATAGTGAAGTAAAACCTTTTCTTGCAAAACATTTCTCATCATTTGTTATTATCATTATTTATTTCAGCATTATCATTATCCTCTCACAGCAAGTATTATGTCAGTGTGCTATATTTTTTTTTCTTGATTATATTTACAATTTATATACCAAGCAGTGAAGTGTAAGTTATTTATGGCAATATATACATGCATCTTATGGTTGCAGTTTGATTCTGACACATTCCACGCTTTATGTATTTAAAAGTAACTTTTGTTTATTTTCAATATTTATCATATATATCTATATATCTGTATTGTACACAAAGTATTTTTAAAGATATTTGTTTAGCTTTCTTACTGTTTTGGGTAATTTGGTACTGATAAAATGAAGTTGTAGGTTAGGGTTGTGTTCTTTGTGTGGTGTATGTTTGTTTTAATGCTGACAAGATAACATTAATATTGAGATAAGAATAAAAACCGAGAGACAGTGTTACTGTGTTGACTTATTTCTGTTAATATAGTGTTTGTTTCTATATTAATAATAATAACTAGTACTGCTGCTGCTATTACTAGTACAGTTAATATTGTTATTATTATTTGTTTTTTGTTATTACTCTTGTTATTATTATTATTATTATTATTATTATTATTATTTATTATTATTATTACCATTCTCATTCTTCTTTTTCCTTTTCTTCTTCTTCTTATTGTTATTATTATTATTATTATTATTATTATTATTATTATTATTGTTATTGTCGTTGTTGTTGTTGTGATTACAACTGCCAATCATTTTGTAATTTGTTATTTTTCTAATATTTAAATGAATGAACGAATGTTTAACGAACATTTTAATATTAGTCATGCACATGATACTTTTGCTGACAGTAATCATAATAAATATTACAATTTGCGTTATCGAACAGCAAGAAGTGAACCTTCCTCTGTTTCGTGGCAAAATACTTATCAGATGATCTTGAGTAAATAAGTTTTAGGTCAGTCACTGAAATCGCTTACGTGACTTTTTAGTGTGTGTTTTTTACTTTTTTTTTTTTCGATTTTTTTTTTTTTTTTTTTTTTGCTTCAAACTTTAATAATAATAATAATAATAATAATAATAATAATAAATTAAATATATAAAGAAATAAAAAGCAGGGTTAAGAAATAAGCTGTCTCTTGTGGGTCCAGTCCTAAAATAACGTGTAGAATAAGTAAATAACTTTGTAATGACTTCAAGCTGGCGGTTTTGAATTCACTTTAATGAGTAACATGTTTATTTTGATTTCCCTGGTGAACGAATGAATAAATGAATGCTTAACGAAACCCCAGCACGAAAAACATATTGGCTGTTGAGCTATCGGGTGTCAAACAACGATAACCTAGACAAGTTTAATGTTTAAGAATTACGTTGTTGAAACTTTTGAATTAATTAATGTTTGATGAAGGAGGTTCTATTACAAAGCATATATTAATGGAAAGTCAATAAACTGAGACATTTCAAATATCAGAAGTGTTATATATTGTTATCATTTTATTTTATTTATTTTTATTTTTATTTTTTGCTTATGCGGACATCGGTTTAAGGGAATACAATTAGCCAGTGTGGATTCGAATTGGAAACAATAATAAAAAAAAAAAAAAAAAAAAAGTCTACTACATATCTTTGTTAATTACCATTTCCATAACATTACTTTAAATATCTAACACCTTTTCTATGCTGCTCTCACACACACGCACACACACACACACACACACACCAAGAGGCACCTGTAAGCACAATACGGATGCAGTTTACTAAATAAACACTGAATTAATTAAAACATTTCAAAAAATGTAGTTTACTTCAGCGTTCTTTACACTGGAGTTTCACATCATGGAAGAAAACAAACAAAAACAACCTTTCAGTACATCCTGTTTTACACGTCCTTCTACAAATGTTTGCCATTAGATTAAGTATACAAGAAAGACGTAATTGGGAAAGATTTACGAAAAAAACACGACACAAATAATGAGAAGAAGCTGGCGATATCTGAAGACTGAGCAAGACGTCTAAATAAATATCTAAATCGTGATACAAGACAGTTGAAATGAAAGGTCGTTGGCCCGTTACGCAAACAGAATTAAGGGATGACTTATAATTTATTACATAAATAAAGTGAAGGGATGGTCGACCTGTTGTTGTACATAAATTAAAGATATTGTTGATTTGTTATTGTATAAACAAAATGAAGGGATGGTCGGTAAAAATGCAAAACTATGCAGTTAATTAATTCTTACTGACGTAACGACAAATACAGGCTGCAATAACAGCAAAACCAGCAACAGCTACAGCTTTAACAGAAAACAACGACTGTAACAGCAGTATATATATATATAGGCAGGCACAACTGCAACAACAACGACTACAAAAATAGCAAGAAGAAAACAAATGCCAACAACAGTTGTATTCACAAGTAATGATTCTGTGAACAGTAACTTTCACGTTAATTTTTATATTAATATAAAAAACAAAACAATAGTAATAAAAAATATTTTTTCTTCTTATTATTATTATTACTACTACTACTACTACTACTACTACTGTACTTGTTACTGAATATACTATTGTTCGTGTCATTATTATTTTTTTTTTTTCTAACTGTATAGTTTTTTTTTAATAATAATAATAATAATAATAATAATAATAAAGTGAGAAAAGTAAGATATTCTTCTTCTAGTTCTTGTTCTTCTTCTTCTTCTTCTTCTTGTTCTTCTTCTTCTTATTATTATATTTAATATTTTATCTGAGTTGTACAAAGGTTATCTCTCGGTTATCTACCCGAGACCGGACATGCTGAGTGTTGTAAAAACAACCACTTGAATTATCTTGTTTTTAAAAACTCTAGTCCAACAAACGTGCTTCACATCACCTTCTATTTCTAATATATCACAACTACTAATACTAGTATTACTTTTACTACTACCACTACCACTACTACTACTACTAATAATAATAATAATCAGAATAACAAAAACGACAGAAGTAGTAATAGTAGTAGTACTAGCAGTAATACTATTAGTAGTAGTAATAACAGTAATAATAATAATAATAGTAGTAGTAGTAGAAGTAGCAGTAGAATGTAAAGTGTGTGTATATATGTTTGTATATGACTATGTACATATATTTTCATAATTATGCCTATTGAAAACACGCAACTCTGAAGTTATTTGCACTGAAAGTTTGAATTTTGTTCAGGTCAAGGTCTGGTCTGTTTTTTTCCTTTGAACTCTTACCAAAAAACTAAACAAAATTCTAGAACACTGGTGATTTTCTTAGATAAAACCCTCGACAACTGTTTACAGTTACACAAACTTATTTTCGTACTTGAGCGAAACGCAAACTTAACAAAGTTCTATGTTTGATTATGATAAATTAATGCGAGAAATGGTCAACATAATAAAAGGTAACTTCAAACGTAACTGTGTAATTAAGAAATAATTTATTAGAATTATAATTGATATCGGTGAAGTATTTGTCTACGACAAACAGCAGTATGTTTATTAAATGTCATGAAGCACACACTAACACACACACATATATACAGACGCACACACACACACATACACACACATATAAACAGGCACACATACATATTTAACAAAAAAGTGAGAGAGAAAAATGTGAGGGCGAGGAAGAGAGAAAGTGAGAGAAGAACTAAAGAAAGAAGTCACACACACACACACACACACACACACACACACACAGAGAGAGAGATTTTTTCTAGCTTCCTCTTTCTGTTATTTTTTATATCGATCTTTCTATCATCTATCTATATATCTAGCTATCTATCTATATTTATATATATATATATATATACATACGTTTACTGCATGTATTTATGTATGTCTGTGTGTGTATTACGTTTATATGTGTGTGTATATATATATATACATAATACACACAGACATACACACAGATATATATATATATATATATATAATTATGTGGAAATGTAATGACATTTAAATTTCTTTTCTCTGTTGGCAACATTTTTGAATTTGTTGGCACAGCCTGTCTTCTCGATAATTAATATTGCCGTGTTTAGACACGTCAGGTCCACTGAGAGATCTCTTAGACTGGTTTCTTATTGGACACGAATCACTTGAGTTGAAAGTAATTTGGAAAGAAATAAGATTACTTTATGGAATAATTACTAAATTTTATACAGGTTTTTCAAGACCAAGTCGTCTAGTATGTTAAAACATAATAATAATAATAATAATAATAATAATAATAATAATAATAAATAATAAATAACAACGACAGCAACACCACCACCACCACCAAAAATAATAATAAATAATAACAACATGAACAACAACAGCAACAACAACAGCAACAGCAGAGCAGCAGCAACAACAACAGCAACAACAGAGCAGCAGCAGCAGCAGCAGCAGCAGCAACAACAACAACAACAATAATAATAGTAATAATACACAAGATAAATTTACACAATGACAGAACGGTTGAACAACACAGGTAAGATAACCTAGTTGCCTGACAAGAATCGCGTATTTTCATGACGCAGAAAAGTCGATATTAATTTGTTTCTTCCCAACAGATTTATCCTCTTGTCAGTTCAGATATCTTGTTCAAATTACAAACAGCAGATAACGCCAATTCAGTGGAGGGTTTTTAAAGTCAGGGGGGATTAACACCAAATCAAATGGGGCCAGTAACCTCTGTGTTTTCATGTGTATGGGAAGGTACTTAAAAAAAAATCTCTTACTGCTATTTGAAAAATTCGTAATGTTTTTGTCTCTGTTTTCTGTAATACCTTCAGCCATATAATCACAGATCAAAATTTATTATTAAATAATTTATTTTCGACTTTTCTTCCTGCGAACTGACAAGAGAGAGAGCCTTACAGATTAAATAACTTTAAATCGCCATTAATTGAACGCTGATAAAAAATGGAATCAACTGGTGGTAGATAAACTCTAAGATCGAGCCCTGGGACCGCCTTTCATCCAATATGTACTGCTACCACACGATTTCGAAATTCTTTCAACATTAAAATGTTCTAATTCGTCTCGAATACGTGTCAGAAACGTGCATGCTTGACAATAGGTTTCTCTGACTTCTTCAGTACACACAAATTTCTTAAATAAATAAACAACAACAACAACAACAACAACAACAACAACAACAATAATAATAATAATAATAATAATAATAAATACGAAAGTTTTATTTATTTTCATACACTTACAGAAATTCGCCCCCACCCCACCCGGCACCGCTTTAATCTACCCGAGCAACGCACACGATCTTGAAAATTTTCCGTCGTCCGCTGCCTGAAGTGCACCCCAGGCGCTCACCCCCTTGACAGAGATAACTGGGTGACATTTATCAACTAGGAGGGTATAAAAACAAGCGCGTGCATTTGTAGAGCGGGTCCCCACTGTTTCTCAGTCAGGTAAGTCTTGTTTTAGTTTTAATCAACATTTAAATTGTGTCTCGTAATGTCTTATCTATATTTTAGTCAAAATGTATATGGCTGCCGAAAAATATAATTAATTTAGAGTTTGTGAGGGAAGAAGTATATTTATTCATAATATCATATTATAATTGTTGTTGTTCATTAGTATTATTATTCTTTAACTGGATTATTTTATTTATTATACTGAGAAAAAAAAAAAAAAAAAAAAACTAATACACATATATAATTTTTTATTGTCTGATTTCTATTTGTGAAATTTAAGGTTCACAGCAATGAAATTTTAATTAAAAAAAATAAAATAAAATAAAAATATTTATACCCAAACAAGATTATGTAATTTTCATCTTTTTCTTTTTCTTACTTTCTGGGTTTTTTTTTGTTTTGTTTCTTTCTTCTTTCATTATTATTATTATTATTATTATTATTATTATTATTATTATTATTATTATTATTATTATTATTATTATTATTATTATTATTATTATCGTGTCACCATTCTTAACTTACGTTAATTTTACCAGACGTGTAATACAACGCGCGCACCGACCTTCCCTTTCAGCTTCCATTGATTTTTCAAACCTTATTATTTTTTCCCCTCTTAACTCACGTTATCGCTCAAGATCATCAGCAGTTGTACGTTTTCACAGCGCCTCGACGCTTTCAACTTAATCCTAGCTCAGGAGCAATATATCTGATTTATATGTATCTGGATAACACTGGAAATCTTTTTAAAGAAGTGATATATTTTTTCAGCCCTTCATTTTTTTTTTTTTAAGTGTCGCGAAGTGCAGTACACTTTAACCAAAGCTTTCCTGCAATGGATGGTTTATCCTTGCAGACTGAGTCTTATTATTGCAGGATGACAGTGACTCCATGTTCCAATTTTGCGCCGATCAAGCGTTATTTATTGAATTATCCACTCCGACTTTCACTTAGAAAGAAGAAGAAGAAGAAGAAAAAAAGATGGCATTGAAAAAAAAAAAAAAAAAAAAAAAAATCTATTTAAGGTCAATTTATCCAGAGCTATATCGTCCATCAATATTGTGAACTAAGAAACAGCGTCTGAATAAATAAACTAAATTAAACTTGCTGATATTAAATTAGCGGTGACGACAGAGGATCAATCCCCCTGTCTGTGACTATTAAACTATTTTCCGTTCCAGAAACTTCCCCAAATTAGATAATTCTTTTTATTATTCGTATGTAAACGTTCTGTTGCTGTTATCAGAATTCTCGCGGGCTAATCATTATGAAATAAATAAATAAAACATTTGTTTTTGCATCTTAAAATCAATAAAAAAACTAAAACGTCATTTTTGTCTAAATTATTGAAATATTATTTATAAGTTTGTCTTGCATGTTAATTTCAAACAAATTATACATTTAATGCCATTGTAGAAAATATCTGACACTTTTTAAAACACGTTTTTACTTAACATTTTCCTCAAAATCCAGTTAAATACTCTTCTTAAGTATTAAATTATCGGCCTACCATCACAGAATAATACGGAATGAAAACATTTCAACTTCTATTAACATGAATGAATGCGTCACACCACATAGAAATATGCCGTTTGTACTGACAGTAAATATTAAACTGCTGTGAATATTAAACGAAAACGCTTATTATTAATCATTATTTTCTTTTTCTTTCAGACTCGTACGATCATCATGTTGTACATTTTAGCAGCCCTCGTGGTTGCGGCTTCGGCCAAAGAGTTAGTAAAATTCTCTCTCTCTCTCTCTCTCTCTCTCTCTCTCTCTCTCTCTCTCTCTCTCTCTCTCTCTCTCTCTCTCTCTCTCTCTCTCTCTCTCTCTCTATATATATATATATATGTCACTTTATCTATGGTTCTCTCTCTCTCTACGAGTCTCTTTCTTTCTTGTATGATTAGTTATTCCTCACACACACATACACACACATACATATACAGAAACTGAGATACACAGTTTGTGGCGGACTATTTAGAATAGGAAAACCTTTGTTTTTTAAACCAGCCTCTAAATTTAGTAGTATTCTTTTTCATTCTGTATTTAATATATTATAATATACATAAAACAGCAACAACAACAACAATACTAATAATAATAGTAGTAGTAGCAGCAGCAGCAGTAATAGTAGTAGTAGTAGTAGTAGTAATAATAATAATAAATTAAACAAAGTCTGCAACCTTTTTCTCCCAGTTCATATGTCGTGTTGCTGCCGACGAGTATACGACCAGGAATGGATTTCGACGTCAGCGTCAACATCCTGAAAGCTACCGGCGACGTGCACGTCCATGCGCAGCTGGTCGACGGCCACACACAGTCTATTGCGTCAACAACAGCTGATTTGGTTCAAGGTTAAATAATAATCATAATATCGATGTACTAAATTAAATACTTAATCAAAATACAAAATTACAGTTAGTTACTAACTGGTTGAATAATCTTTTAAGCTATTAAATAAATTAAATATTGACTATTTATATTTTTAACTTGTATATAAAATATTTTTTATATCACATCTGAATATTAAGCTGACGGTAAATTTTAGGTAGAGTTGTTGAGTAATTTGATAATATGTTTTATTACTGCTTATTAATTGTTTATTTATTTTCATTTTGTAGGTGACCCTAAAGAGTTATCATTAAAGGTAAGAACATTTCGTTGTTGTTGTTGTTATTATTATTATTATTATTATTATTATTATTATTATTATTATTATTATTATTGTTTTTATTATTATTATTAATATGTTGTGGTTTTTAAAATAATTATTTTCTATTTAATTATTTGTTGTTCTTTTTTTGTTTGTTTTTTTTTTCTTTCCTTTTTTCAGGCTGTATATGTTTTATTTTATTTATACTACATTAATTTCTCTGTACTGTATAGTATAACATTAAATGAGTGTAATGTTAACAGGTGCCACACACAATCAAGTCAGGTCAGTACAAACTCGAAGTAACAGGATCTGGTGGTTTGACCTTTCACAACGAGACTACGCTGACATTCAACAGAAAGAGCATGTCAGTGTTTGTTCAGACAGACAAAGCGATGTACAAACCTGGACAAACAGGTAATTAAGGACGTGATGAAACACATAAAACCAGAACGTTGATGTAACTGATATTTTGTATTACGATTATAGAAGAATTCAGTTTCTTAATACATGTGAATCACTTATAATACATACAATCCATCTGTCCATTATTTCCCCCATCCATTCAGCTATGTGTCCACCCAACCGTTTTTTTGAATGCATTCATCGATCCGTCCATTGTTTTTGTCACAAATGCCCATAATTCAAAATATGTATCTCTGTTTATTTAATTGTTTTATTTATTTTGTTTTCCAGTTCATTTCAGAACGTTTGCCATGTATCCTGATATGAAAGTATACACAGGACCAATGACAATTGAAATCATTGTGAGTTTAAAATTTTCTATTGTGCAGTAACAAACTATATTATTATTAAAATGTTTATTATTTTATCAGTCGAACAAAAACAAAAAACAAAAAATAAAAAAGATAACACTACAATATGAAACCAACGCAAACGTAATCTACACTAAAAACCAGAGAAATAAGATGTAGTGTAAACAGAAGTAATACAAAATGAAATAAAAAGGTTTAAAGTTAAACGTTTTGTTTTTCATTTAACAATATACGTTTTGTTCAAATAACACCTTTTTTTTGAAATTTCTTAAAGCAATTTTTCCTTTAATTACTACTAACAAACCCTTCAATCCATTTACAATTAAATTTGAATTCAAAATATTACAAAAAACATAAACAAACATTTAATACGATATATTCCACTGTGCTTAAATAATAATATTTAAAATACTGTACTGATGCATATAAACACAGACATGTTAATGTTGTTCTATTCTCACAAAGGATCCTAAAAGTAACAAGATAAAACAGATGACTGGAGTGAAGGACGCTAGCGGAGTGTTTGAGAGTAAGATGGAAACCAGCTCTCAGCCTGTGATGGGAGACTGGAAGATCAAAGTCACTGCCGATGTAAGTTTCAATGAGTAAAACACACCAAGCATATCTGCAAATCGCGTGTTGTTAACTTTACCGTTATAACTAGAGTCAGGCGGATTAGCACTTGTCCAGGTTGGGTGAGCCGTTGTGATATGTATTCTCCGAAAGAGAGTGGATGGATTATTGATTGTGGTGTGTTTTGTTAATTAAAGAAAAGATTCGTAATAACAGTAGTCCATTTTATTGTCATTTCGAAAATAATTATTATTAAAATAAAATTATATCTAATTTAAAATTTAAAAAAAAAAAAAGTTTTATAAATTATTTTACAATTCTAGTCCTTGCTTTCTTAATTCTTATTAAAATATTATCATTATCATCATCATTAATGTTATCATCATCAACATCATTATGACCATCAACGCCGTCGCCACTACCACCACCATCACCGACGTCATCAAAGCTGTGTTAATAATAAAAATCATCTCTTGGATATTTTATCAACGTGACGTCAATTTTATACCAGAAAACTACATTTAAAAATATATTATTTTCAGCACTTGCATGTTTTCACTTTCTTTTTTTTCCTTCTTCTTCTTTTTTTGATTGTTTTTGCAATGACTAATAAAATTGAAATACATACACGAAGAAGAAATAATTATGTTTTTCATTCTTTTTTTTTCTTTTTTCTTTTAACAGGCATCTTCACATGAACAAGTGTTCACAATCGCTGAATATGGTAAGCCTTTAAAACGTTAATAATTATACCTTCAGAATGTTTGATATGTCTGTCCCAGTTATATAACTGTACAGGTTAAAATGTCACAGTGTTACTTAATCACAGCCAGAATTAAAAACGCTAATATATACTAAACTGAGCAAATTGTATGTTCTTGTGAGCAGCCCAGTTTACGGAATGAATTACACGTAGGAATGGCTGACTGAAATGTTTTTAACGTGGTATCAGAGATCGACAACATATCTGTGTTTTTTTTGTTTTGTTTTTTTGTTTTTTGTGTGTGCTCAGTGCAGAATTACAGTTTAGCAGATTAGCCAGAGAAAAGAGCGAGTGCAGAGATTTTAGATTCTTAGTTTGATGTCGATAAGAATCAGAGATAAGAGGCGATCCCAGCAACTAGCAGCTTACAGACGTCAATTAACCATTAAACCATATTGATATTATTATACTGGAGTAATTAATTTTTAAAAATAATCTGAATATTTTTGTTTTGCGGTTATTGTTATTGTTATTATTATTATTATTATTATTACAGTTCTCCCAAAGTTTGAAGTAACAGTAGAATTACCTCCCTATGCTCTGACGTCAGACAAAGATGTAACAGCGACAGTGAAAGCAAAGTTAGTATTTCTACACAAACATACGCACATACACACAGGTATATATACAAATACAGTGATATATATTTGTTTATATATATATGATAAGCACATCGGCACATTCGAACAAATAAAAATAATTAAATTACAGGTATTAGTTTACGACGAAGAACAAATTTGAATCATCCCGTATAATTTGACAAAACTATTATAGGTTAAGACTTAATTCTATATCAGTGATAACGATTATGACATAGTGTGTTGTATTTCAAGTCTAGAAATATAGTGGTCCTGCTTGATTATTTTGCTAGATACACATACGGCAAGCCAGTGAAGGGATCGGTGACGGTGACTGCCAAGTTAGATTACTTCTATCGTCCTTGGAATTATCACGGTGATGAACCAATCGTCAAACACACTGCCCAGGTAAATAATATCACTACCTGAGTGTCCCCCAGTACAGTTTAACAAATAACAACAACAACAACAACAACAACAATAATAATAATAATGTTTGACTGTAGCTATTATTATTAGAATTATTATTCTTGTTCTTATAATTGTTTATTAATTCTGATTATAAATATTAATATTCATTTTAATAATAATAATATTATTATTATTATTATTATTATTATTATTATTTCTATTTTTATTTTTTTTTCCAGATTGATGGAGAAACTAAAATTATTCTACCACTGGATCAAATCAAGACAATTGCACACAACATTAACAGCCGGAAGTTGGTGGTTACAGCAGCTGTAACCGAGAGCTTAACTGGGATTACGCTGAATTCGACAAAGAGCTCAGTCAAGTTTTATGAGAAGGCAACAAAATTGGAATTCCTGAAATCCAATCCCGAAACCTTCAAACCCGGACTTCCATACACCGCATATGTAAGTATTCCTCAACACTTACCAGATGTACACATGAAAGAAATAACCTAAAAAAATAAACACTCTTTCCAGCGATTGTGATTCCAAACTATCCTTTGGTAACAATAAAAATTGTTTAACCAGATATACACGTGCACATTAATGCTATTCTTTATTATCAGCAATGTTTAGTTATACAGGGTTTTCGTTTTTCTTTTATGTAATCCCATAATCTCGATCACTTTGCAATACATCGATATTTTAATCTTCTTTTCACTGCAGCTGCAAGTACTACAACAAGATGGACGCCCGGTTCTGCACAGCAGCAAGAAACTGACTGTTAAAACCCGAGTCACGTGGAAGGAGAAGGCGCCCACAACCACACCCAAATATTTCTACCCACGTCAACACACGTACAACTTACCTGACGTGCAGATGTCCGTTCCAGACACAGGAATGATTCCCATTAAAGTTCACATTCCGAGTAACGCCTCCAACATTTACATAACAGTAAGTGTGTTAGAATCAAAAACAGAAATGATAAGGTATTTCAATTTGCTATATGTTTGTAATTCAACATGTCTGTTTTCTAAATTTGTTTTGTAGTCTTTTTTTCTCTGCTGGCTTTTTCAAACACTATATATTTTTAATGTGTCTACCTAAACAACGTAAACATGTTTATATTCATATCTTTCTGTCTGTGTATCTGTCCACTGGTCCGTCCGTTTGTACAAATGCATGTGTGTGTATGTACTTACAAATATTTGTATGTATGCATTTATGCATGTATGTATATATATATATATATATATATATGTGTGTGTGTACGAAGGTGTGTGAATGTAGGTGTGCATGTATATGAGTATGCACGTGTAATGTCTATCACAGTGAATGTATTGGTTGTGTATATGACAGGTGACCTATGATGGTATTACAGCGTCAAAGTCTTTGTCTAAGAGTTACTCTCCTAGCAACAGTTACATCCAGCTATTCCTCAAGTCACAACATCTCTCAGTAAGTACAGTCTACGTACCTGAACCTAACTTATTTTTAATAACAATAATAATAATAATAATAATAATAATAATAATAATAATAATAATAATAATAATAATAATAATAATAATAATAATAATAATAATAAATTATTATTATTATTATAACGATGATGATAGTGATAATGAAGATGATGATGATAATAATAATAACAATAATTACAATAGTAACAATTTTAATAGTAAAATTATATATATATATATATATTTACTGTTCTAAAATTAATTCTTATCACTAAAGCAGGGACATTTTGTTTTGAAATTAATGCAAAATTGGCATTTTTCTAATAATCTAAATTTTCATCCATTTAATTATTACAGACTCAAAATAACGCTTTTTTTTTTCCCTTTTTTTTTTTTCTTTTTATCTTTTTAAGGCTGGAAACGATGTCCACTTTGAAATAAAAGCCACTCAACCTGTTTCTGATCTAGTGTATCAGGTACAAAAATTATAAAAAATAAAAAATAAAATGTTAAATATTTCAGTTTGTGATCGTCAGATATTGCAAGTTCACAATTCACTTTTGACAAAAATCTTTTCCTTTATTTTGAGTTTCATTTCCACTCGAATTTTAATTGTAGAGTCATTTAATCGCTTCAGTTAGCTATTTAATTTTGCTTATGAAATCTTCTAAACCGAATTAAACATGTTACAGACATATGTATTCAGTGTTATATAATTTAAGCGTCAAGCTTTGATTTATGCTTGTATTAATCTCACACTTAAACCAGGTCATCCATTTCCTGTTCAAACGTATATATTATTCAAGCCATTTTCTTAACTGAAAGTATTTTAGCAAAAACTATTGATTTCTGTAAGTTTGAAAACATTAGTAAGCATACCGTCATTAAATTAATTAATAAAGAACTGTTTATAATGTGTTTTTTTGTTGTTTTTTTTCTTCCAGATTTTGTCAAGAGGTTCTATAGTCGCAACAGGGAAAGTGAACGGAAACTCTCGAACAACATTCCAGTTTGCAATCAGTGTGACTCCTAAGATGGCTCCAAACGCACGAATTGTTGTGTATTACGTCAGAGCTGATGGCGAAATCGTCACTGACAGCATCAGCTTTGATGTGGATGGAGCTTTTGAGAATCAGGTATGTTAGACAAACATTTTGATGTCCGTATTTGTTTCTATGTTTCTATTATTGTTTGTGTTTGTGCATTTATTTGTGTATGTGTGTGTATGTGTGTATGTGTATGAGTGTGTGTATGTGTAATTTAGAAGCTGAAATAGTTTATTTGTATAGGCTTATGTTTCATTACTAACTGAATTTTATACCCAACAAACCATGCTACGATACCACGTTCTTATTTTAAATCAGAAAAGACTTTACTGTAAATACAGAGATATATTTATCTGATATTCACAAATATTAATAACAGATGAAGGCTGTGAGACAGCAGCGCTGTATTATATGACATGCTTGTTCTTGCAGGTTTCGATTTCGATGGACAAAACATCAGCACAACCCGGTGATAACGTGAACGTCGCAGTCACAGCAGAACCACACTCGTTGGTGAACCTTCTGGCAGTAGATCAGAGCGTTCTACTGCTGAAATCTGGAAATGACATCACGCAGTCCATGGTAAGATATTTTGAAAACAGTTTGAAGACGTAGCTTGATGGTAAAGTATTGTCTAAAGTCGAATTTGTTCATATGAAATCATCAAAATAGCAATTATATCTACGCTATAACTCCTCGGACGCCTAATAATGGTTAATTTTAAAGCATGCCGAGATATCTTTAACTAATTATTCATTCATTCATATATTCATAAAAAAAAATCAATCTAATTTAACAACTAGTTCTTATCAGGAAAGAATATACGACAACTACTTCATAATGTATCCATTTATTAATTTATTTAGGTCTTCATTTCATTCAGCATGACCAAAATGGTCTTAAAATGCTAATCTCTTGGAAGCACAAAGAAATTCAGTCTACAGGGATGTGTAATGTAATTTATATTCTCAGGTCATAGATGAACTGAAAAGTTATGATACCATCCATCACAACGATTTCCCCAAATACGGCGGACCTATTTTCCTTGCACGCAGAAAGAGAATGGCAATATGGCCGGGCTGGTATCCTGTTTACTATGGAGGCAGCGACGCAAATCAGATTTTCAAGGTATCGTTGATGTTATTATTTAGTTTTAACACTGAATGAAAAGTAAACGTCTGCCATTGTAGTGATCAGCTGGTGACTAACAGTCTTGTTATGTTTCTCCCAAATATGGAATCAGAAAGAAAGAAAAATAGATTCAGTTTATAAATAAATACTTCAGATTGATCTTCATAGATCCGAGGAAATTACAGAAGTTAAATTATTAATATTTAATCTAATTAAAAGTAAAAATATATTAAAAACAAAAATTTCAAAAAACAAATTGAAAAACCAGCAACAATAATAAAAACACTCTCCCCCCAGAAAAAAAAACGACCCAAAAAACACCCCAAAAAAAAACAAAAAAAAAAAAAAAAAACAAAAAAACAACAACTAAGCAACAACAAAACAACATTAATAACAATAATAAATAAATAAATAAATAAATAAGTTTGCTTTGAGAATATATTTGTATCAAAACAATACTACAGGGCTGTCACCATTAATAATCTACAAATCTACATACGTTTAAATGTTTTAAAGATTAACAAGTTTATTTTCATTTCTGGCTCTTTATATGTTACATCTGTGTAATTATTTTTCAGAATGCCGGTGTTAAAGTTATGACAGATGCAATGGTGTACCACAAAGTCCAGGAATACTGTGAGTAACTGATTAAACATTTCTTTGTTTACTTGTTATTTTTACTAACGTTTGTTTATTTATTAGGTATTTTATTAAAAAAAAATAAAAATTTATTAGTTGTTTTTATTAACGTTTGTTTATTTATTAGTTATTTTTATTAGCATTTATGTATTTATTAGTTGTTTTTATTAACGTTTGTTTATTTATTAGTTATTATTTTTATTAACGTTTGTTTATTTATTAGTTATTTTGTTTACATTTGTTTATTTATTAGTTTTTTTTATTAACATTTGTTTATTTATTCACCATGACATCTCAGTCCTGATACATTTGTTTAGAAACATGGTTTCATTTCAGAATTAATACATGTTATAGTCATCATGTTCGTTTCGTGATGATTGTTATTTTTGACAAAAAAATCTTCTTGAAATGGATTTAAGTCTGAAACTTCCTTATTATTCAATTTTGGTAGGGGAAAGAGACAAATATTTAAATAGTTTCAGTTTCATTATTGATGTTTTGAAAAAAAATTAAACTTGAAATGGTTTGTATTCATTAACTTCCTTTTTTTTTTTTTTTGTCATATGAGATAAACCTGTAAGACAATTTATTATGGAAATACCTTAAAGAATTTCAGTTTCAGTATCCATATGTTACGTGTGTTAAAGAAATCTTTGTTAAATATGACATAAATTATTTTCTTTTATTCCATTTATCACGATAATGTAGCATGTTAGATATTTTTATTTGTCTTCAATGATTACGCAAAAGACGCACGGAGAGATTAATGAGGTAATTAGCTTTAACTAAATTTACAATAACAAAATGTTGTTTTTCTCTTATTTTAATAAATGTCACGAACTACTAAGACATGGGGCGATAACTCTGTATTCTCGGTTGGTTTTTATTTCTTTACATCTAGGATGGATGCGGTGCATAATTTAGTATAAAGTGCTGCTGCCCTGCAGTGCATTTGGTTTACAATGAGTTTGTCCATTACAGTTTTTTCTTGTTCTAACCAGTGCTCCTCATAAACACAACTTAAAGCAAACTCTTTGGAAACAAAGAGTTCTCGTTCGTTATTTTTATTGCCATTAGCATTATCATAAATCCGTGGCACAAAAATATGTTGATGGCATCGTAAAATAAATTACTTTTTCTTTGTTCTTAACACAACTGCATACTTTTGTAGATCCACCTATTAGGTTTATGGAAAAGGGGCCACCAGGAGCAGTTAATGGTATAACTAGTGTGGGTGGTGGCCCTCTTTTGAAAGAGGTTGAACGAGTAAGAAGTAATTTTCCAGAAACCTGGCTCTGGTCTAATAAAACAACAGGGTAACATGAAAAACAGATTTTGGAAATACACTTTTTTTCTTAACCTAAGACACAACAGAGCTTACTGAACGCTTTCGTGTGAGCTTTTGTTGTCTTCCTTCTTTCTGTAATTATTCAATTTTAAAAACAGCAAACAAATCGTGAGAAGTCGTATAAAAATGAGATATTCTAACTTGCAATGGAAAGCTCAATTTTGTCATATCCGTTCTCTCTAACGTTCTACATAAAATAAATAAATAAATAAATAAAATATAGAACAATTCAGGACAAAGTTATTTCTAATAACGAACAATTAAAGTTTGTTATGATTGCATGAGATAATAAACCATAATGGCACTATATATTTCATCTCTAAGTTATATACCCAATAAACTTCATCAAGTTTAACATCACAACCGATATATATTTGCGAAAAACACAGCTAAACATAAAAATATTTATTTTTCGGTAGAAAAAATAAAACAAAAACGAATAGAAAAGAAAATATAAAATTTTAAAATAATTAAATAGAAATAAAATTAGTTATAATAAAAAAAAAAAAAAAAAAAAGAAATAATAATTTTCATTGATTTCTTCATTATAATCATCATTCTTTATTATTTTATTATTATTATTATTATTATTATTATTATTATTGCTGTTGTTGTTGTTGTTATTATTACTCTTATTACACATACTATCAACATTATTTATTTATTATTTATTTATTTATTTAATTTACAAGTATTTTCACCATAAGTACTTCGGACATTAATCATTATGAAGTCAAAACGATTATATCACGATGTCTGCCTGCTGTCGTAGATATCCTACACACAGGACGTATTTAAACCTCTCGTCTACGTCATCAGCTTTGTTTTGTACAGTCACATCAGTCGAAGTATTTCTGTAGATTTTGATGCGTTTAGTAGTCTTTCTTTCTAAGTACATCATAACTGTACATGTTTATAATTGTGTATTGTTCTAGTTCCACCGCTAATGTTACCAATGGCAGGGCTAGGACCAGGAGGTGGTTTGATGTACTCTGTTCAGGGTACAAACACTGGACAAAGTAGTTTGAAAGAGGTGGATCGAATTCGTACTAATTTTCCTGAAACTTGGCTCTGGTCAAATAAAACTATAGGGTAATCATAGAAGAAAAAAAATGTATTTTTCCTTTCATTATATATAATATAAGCTTGTTTGCTTCTTTCGGTTTCAGCCCTAATTTTTTTTTTTTCTCTCAGTTCGTGCCGTTCTGTCTCTAACGCCTTTCAGCACATACAGTCTTTCCAAGTGTTATTTTAATTTCGTTTCAAAGAAATTACTCGTTACAGTCAGTCTGAAATGCATTCAAAACTTTATAATAATTAGCTAAGGAATCAAATGACAAAACATCTGTTACAAAAATCAGTTATATGATAAAAATTATAACACAGTAGCGGTATCGCTTCATCTTTATGGCCGGAATCCTCATTAAATAACGTCTTCCGTCTTTCGAAGATAAACCTTTTACAGAATATATTTGTGATCTGCAGTAGCTGTGTGTATTAATTACTCTGCATATGCAATATAAACCTGTTTTGTAAGTATATTTGTGATGATATATTATTGTAGTCCCTCCGATACTTGAAGCCATGCTACCAATGCCAGGAACAGTTCCTGGGATGTCTCTAGACGGTATGTTAAACTCTGAACACGGTAGTTTGAAAGAGGTGGAACGAATTCGAACTAAATTTCCTGAAACTTGGCTCTGGTCAAATAAAACTGTAGGGTAAATATAAAATGAAATCTCCCATTAAACACATACCTTGTTTTAAAATAGTCATTTGTTTTTCTGTCTCTCGCGCTGCTTTTCTTTAAGCTGGTCCTCTCGCTTTCACTCAAACACTGATTTCTATTTCACTTTCAGTGTTCTCCTTCTAATTAGAAAAAAAAAATGTCATGCTCCCCCTCTCTCTTTCTTTTTCTTTCTCTCTGTTTCAGAACAGAATTTGTTTTGTTCTCAGTCCTGTGTCCCTTACGCCTTTTAGCACATACAGTCTTTCATTTTCCCCCTCAGTCAGCTTATCTTTTTACTTCGTTTCAACGAAACTACTTGTTATAGTCAGTCTGAAATGCATATAACTAGCTATGGCATCAAATGACTTAACATCAGTTATAAAAATTAATTATATGATAATGTTTATAACACAGTATCCGTATCGTTTCATCATTATGGCGGGAATCCCCATGAAGTACATACTTGAATCTTCCGTCTTTCGAATGTATTTGGGTCTACAGTAGCTGTGGGTATTAATTACTCTGTGTATGCAATATAAATATGTTTGTGATATTATATTATTGAAGTCTATCCAACACCGTCAATGCCAGCAATAACAATGCCAACAGCGGTGCCTGGGATGCCTCCAGGGGGTATATTAAACTCTATTCAGGGAACAAACACTCAACACGGTAGTTTGAAAGAGGTGGAACGAATTCGAACTAAATTTCCTGAAACTTGGCTTTGGTCAAATAAAACTGTAGGGTAAATACAAAATAAAATCTCCCTTTCTGTTCAATACACACCTTGTTTTAAAATAGCCATTTGTTTTTCTTTCTATCGCGATGTTTTTCTTTAAGTTGGTCCTCTCGCTTTCACTCAAATACTGATTTCTATTTCACTTTCAGGTTTCTCCTTCTATTTAGAAAAATAGCTTTTCTCATGCGTTCCTCTCTCTTTCTTTTTCTTTCTCGTTCTGTTTCAAAACAGAATTTGTTTTGCTCTCAGTCCTGTGTCCCTTACGCCTTTTAGCACATACAGCCTTTCATTTTCCCCCTCAGTCAGCTTATCTTTTTACTTCGTTTCAACGAAACTACTTGTTACAGTCAGTCTGAAATTCAAGCAAACCTTTTTGGGCTGGAATTAAAATAAAACTGGAATATAACTAGCTATGGAATCAAATGTCAAATCATCAGTTATAAAAATCAGTTATATGATAATGTTTATAACACGTATCCGTATCGTTTCATCATTATGGCGGGAAGTCTCATGAAGTACATACTTGAATCTTCCGTCTTTCGAAGATAAAACCTTTTCACAGAATGTATTTGGGTCTACAGTAGCTGTGTGTATTAATTAATTATAAATAAGTTTGTGATATTATATTATTGTAGTATATCCAACGATAATGCCAACAACGCCAACAATAGCAATGCCAACAGCGGTGCCTGGAATGGCTCCAGGGGGTATATTAAACTCTATTCAGGGAACAAACACTCAACACGGTAGTTTGAAAGAGGTGGAACGAATTCGAACTAAATTTCCTGAAACTTGGCTCTGGTCAAATAAAACTGTAGGGTAAATACAAAATAAAATCTCCCTTTCTGTTCAATACAAACCTTGTTTTAAAATAGCCATTTGTTTTTCTTTCTCTCGCGATGTTTTTCTTTAATTTGGTCCTCTCGCTTTTATTAAAACACTGATTTTTATTTCACTTTAATTTTTCTCCTTCTAATTCTCTCTTTCTCTCATTCTTTTTTTATATGATTCTCTCGCTGTCTCAGTCATTCTTCTTTTTTTTCACTTCCTTTCATTCTCTTCTCTCTGTAAATCTCGCACTGCTGCACTAGAGACTGACAAATACACACACATACACTCACCCTACAAAGCACACTGTATACTGAATGAACGGAACACTGCCCAGGTCATTTCTGTTCATGGCCTTTCTTCATAACACGGCTTGGCTTGGGCACGCATGTAACTATTACAAAACAATATAATTTGACTAAAACTAAGCTACTTAGTCAAACGAGTATTCTGCTTCGCGATCTGAAATATCTTTATTTAGTTTTAGCTCTTCGTGTTTTCTCTCCCCCCCCCCATTACTACGCGATGTCGAAAAATAACTAATACTAATTACTTCTGTAAAACGTTAATGGAAAGTAACGTAGCTTGGACTGTTTGAATGATCAGAAAACTGTTAATTAATGTTCTGGAGTTGACACGGGTCTGTGATGGGTCTGGAGAATCGGTCAGTGATTTCATCTACGTGCTTCACTTTAAGTGGTTCCCTCAGCGGCTCGTTTGGTTAGCAGTTACATGACCAAATTAGTATTTATTAAAATAATCTTAAAAGCACAATACTTTTTTGGTTTTATATATATATATTTATATATTTACGTGTTTGTGTGTATACCTGTGTATGTGTGTATGCATGTATGCATAAATGTCTGTATATTTGTATGTATGTATATATGTATGTATGTATGTATGTATGTTTGTGTATGTACGCGTGGATATGTATTTGTGTATATACCAAGCCCATTTCTTCGACAGTTTATTTCCCAAGTGCGTAATAAATCAATAAACGAGTATTGAGAGGATTATGACTCGAACACGTCCTGACTACTTAATCTTAATTAATTTCTTTAACAGACTGTCCAGCATTTCCTGGGAAAATATGATATTATTATTATTTTTTATTTACATCATTTAAATAATTAGACCTGACTGCATGTTGAATTTCTTAACGTGAACCTGAAATAACAATTATCAACGGAGCACATTTTATTTGAATAATTACTACATGTCAGACATAATTTTGTTTTTTGTTAACAGCATGATGGTGTAAATTGTCTTACTGAATAATTGCTCAACCTTTATAAGTATCTTCCTATCGATTAATTGCAAAATATTCGTAATATATGTTCCTTCCCGGGGGCTCCAAAAAACATCCTACGCTTTTTTGATAATGCAGATATGTCTTTGACTGGATTGAGAATTAACCCCTAAAGGTCCGGAACGTGGGATTGATCCTGTTATCTCTGACAGAACAGGCGAACATTCAAAGCCCGGTAAACATTTTTTTTATACGAAATAAAATTCTGTCTTATTTCAGTTTTACCTGTATATATCCCAACTACTCCGCCACTGGCACTCGGACTTTCTGGTGCATTTGAGGGTCTGAAGGAGATCACCAAAGTTCGAACTGACTTCAGAGAAACTTGGCTATGGTCACAAAAGGTTATAGGGTAAAAAAAAAAAAGAAATCATGTGCTAGGTTCTGCTTGGCTTGTTTTGTTAGCTTTTGTAAAACGAATGTAATCATTTAACCATTTAAAAGAAAAGATTTATAAATGAGAGCTAGGAAAAAGTAGTTTCAAATGTTTGACAAAGAACGTCATGCAACTTTTAAAAATATGACTGAACAAAGAGTGCTTTAATGTAACATATAAATACAAAACAACGCGCTGTTAGCCAGCGCTGGAAAATATTTGATGGAATCTCTTTCTTTTAGATTCTATTTGAGTCGACAGAGTAATGGTTTATAAATAGAGGTGTCTATTCAAATATATGTATAAGTAGTGTGCAACATACACACAAAGAGACTCAACATGAAATACGTTTCATTGAAACCGTTACCAAATCTGCACTTTCCTTTATTCTTCCAGTGTTTGCGTTTTGTGACTCTTAATTTTATCATGAAATGCATAAAATACCAAAATGTACTGAAAATGTCGTAAATCGACAAACATTAAAGCAGGTTGCAAGTTTTACTTGCTGTCTGTGGAATAATAAAATAATCAATGAATCTCTGGAATTGAGAAAAATGTTTGTTTCTTTCTCGATTTTTCTTTTAAGATGCTTTGCCACGTCAAACCCTGCGATTCACTAACGACGCGTTTGCAATGAGAAATGATTCATTATGATTTAAACCTCAGTTTGATTTTGTCTACATCTGATGTTAAATATCATTATTTCGTTTACTCTGTCGCTAGCACTAAAGATCTCGGTGAACAATCTAAACTGACTTAGGTTCATGAAAATGGATGGGGAAAATAGCCTAATTTTGAGTTAATCTGTCTTCGTGGGGCTGGTAATTGACAGCTGGTCATGACAGTGGTCAGTAATTGGTCATTGTGATGTGGAAAATGAGTTAGGTTTTCTCACATCACACAGTGTATGAAATCAGGTTGAGATGAGACTAAGATAAAAGTAATCATGTTTTGATAATGGTTCTGAGACGTGTATATAGTTCTCATTCTGCACAGCTCTCGGTAGTTTTCTTTTTGTCTAATATCTATAATGTTATTAATGCCAGTCTGTCCGACTGTGTTTCGAGGTCTCTCTCTCTCTCTCTCTCTCTCTCTCTCTCTCTCTCTCTCTCTCTCTCTCTCTCTCTCTCTCTCTCTCTCTCTCTCTCTCTCTCTCTCTCTCTCTCTCTCTCTCTCTCTCTCTCTCTCTCTCTCTCTCTCTCTCTCTCTCTCTCTCTCTCTCTCTCTCTCACAGATAGTAATTCCTTTTGTGATAGAACTGACATGATGTAAAACGTCATTGGTAAGTCATTAGGTTATTTTTAAGTCGCTGAATGTGTTTTCTTCTCGATGGAAATGGAAAATAAAAGAAACTTCGTGCTAATGGATTAAACTGACTGATGATACGGTAACTGCGAGTTTCTCCTTTATATTATATTTTCATGTCGAGATGTCATTGAACTAACCTTTAGAACAAAGTTTTTGAATTTTTTTTTTTTAAATGAAGAAAATAAAGATAATAATTATGATTGCGATGCTGCTACTAATGATAATGATGATGTTAATAATAATAATAACTCAAATCTACATTGTAATTTCATTTATTCTGAAAACATGAATTGTAACAAAATTTAAAAATAAAATACACCGTTGTTAGACAAATAGTGTAAATATATTTAGTACGTGTTAGAGTTATTTAAACAAAATTACTTCATCATATTGTTATTAGCACAACAGTCATTATGATTTTAGACGTTAAAGTTGATAGTCATCGTTTGAACTGCTAAAGAAAGCATACACAAAAAATAAATGAAAATTAGGCGTTTATAAAATATAATCACACAAAATAAACGTAGTCCAGTGAGTGGTTTACGGCTGGTTTGGTCATAAGATCAAAGCTTCTTGGTACCACCTCTGGGCTATTTCTCACTGCAGGTAATCCTGCGCATTTGTCTTATCTAAGATTACGGATGTATTTTCGTGTCTGTGGGTAGGCAAACATGGAAAGGAGAAAGGATTTTCCTCACTTGATTATCCTACACGATGCATCTCTAGTTTATAATCGTTAATTTTAAGATGCACTGAGATGAAATCAGTAATTCGTTTATTTGTTCACACCAGTAAGTTTTTTGGTGTGGGTTTTTTCACACTATTCCTCTTTTCCTCCCCTCTGTTGAAATGTATGTTTTGCGGTTCAAGTTGTTATTTTATTGTGTTGAATGTCCATAACGACAAGGTATGGCAGTAAAATAAACTGTTACAAAATATATGAATCTGGCTTTATCTCGCTCAGTCATCGATGATCTAGAGCTTTTTCCTGTACGTGATGACGTTGTCATGTCTATAGTTGTTACACATAATTATTGATTAAGATTGACGAAATAATAATAATAATAATAATAATAATAATAATAATAATAATAAGAAGAAGAAGAAGAAGAAGAAGAAGAAGAAGAAGAAGAAGAAGACGAAGAGGAGAAGAAGAATTTTAAGTTATTTCTTCACGACACTTAAAGCACCTAGTTACTTGTTATTGTGCAATTATATTGCAGCCTTATACTACGCAATAGACGAAGTGATGAAAGGGGGCGGGCTAGCAGTTGACAAAAGTCACACTGACAATTTACACGAGGTCGAACACGTGAGAACCAGATTTCCAGAAACTTGGCTTTGGTCAAAACAAATCACCGGGTATATTGATTAGAAATCTGTAACGTCTAAAGGCTCTGTTTGTTCAAAACTCAGCTTTCTACCTGCCTTTGCTATTCTTTGCAAAACGACAAATCCTAAATTCTCTTTTATTCCATTTAATTACAGACTGAAGAAATAATTCCAGTTTTTTAAGATAACTTATTGTTTGTTAAACTGTCAATACGTATTCAGCATTTCAACATAGATAGAGAGAGAGAGAGAGAGAGAGAGAGAGAGAGAGAGAGAGAGAGAGAGAGAGAGAGAGAGAGAGAGAGAGAGAGAGAGAGAGAGAGAGAGAGAGCTATATTTCTCATTGATCAGTTTCAGACACAAATATAAAATATAATTACAAACACAAAACTATTTATTGGATTGATTGTTTCGAGTATTCTCAGTAATGCACCTGACCGATCTCAACATTTGTCAACATAGAATCGTAAATAGCGATGCACTTTCACCAGCAACGTTATCGTTTCCGAACAGTATGCACAGTGTATGTGCTTTAAATAAGCGTATATCAATGCTTTTCTAAGTCAATAGATGATCTCGTTGACCTATATTTATAGCACCGTAGTTTATCACTGTAGTCTTCAGTTCATAATTCAATATAAGATATGGCTGTGAGCTTTTCAAAGACGACAGTTGATATATTTAATCATATTCAATCTGGCAGTTTCGTTCAAATGAAAATGTCATCATTATATTCTCTGTAGTTTCATCTTGTCCATTCTGTGATGGCTTCTTAGAGAAGGGTATCGACGGAATTCCTCCTCCTGGAATGGGTTCTGGATTCGGATCTGGATCTGGGATGGGTTTAAAGGAAGTGGATCGTGTGAGGAACGTCTTTCCAGAAACCTGGCTTTGGCTTAATAAGACTGTTAGGTAGAAAAACAAATCCTACGTTTTATATTTATATCACCTATTCTCCTGAGACCTTCCAGTTTTGTGTCTTATACTAAAGCTAGGATCTAATTTAATGTTATTTTCCATTTGTTTATATCCAGTTCTCTACCACCAGTCGTGCTTCTATAGTATTGTAATTGATTATTCAGATCCCAAATTTCCTGTGTGGAATCATCTTTTTCAACATTTTCCTCTGGCTGTGGGAGGTTTGGGTGGGAACAGCATTCGGCCATCACCTATGACACACCCACAAGGCGGGTCTGGATCCCTCCAGGAGGTGGATTCAGTTAGACACATTTTCCCTGAAACATGGCTTTGGACTAATATGACTGCTAGGTATTAGTTTTTATTTTTATATATTACTGCGCGCATAAACTCTTCTCTCAAGCAGTAACCAACAACAACAACAACAGCTGTTAGGACTGTTATGATGATGGCGATGACGATAAAAGAATAAATAAATACAATTTTACTTAAATGGGTGCTATTTTCTTTGATAATCTCCATCGGCAGAAAAAAATCTAAAAAAGAAATTAAAACAAATAAAAATAAAAACTGGTTCTAACAACTAACAGAAATATTTATTACTATTAGGTATTTTTAGCGAATAAACTCTTCGCTTATTTCTAAATGCTACTTATCTATGCACTAATTCTGCAGTGCCAGTTTTCACATCAATATAACCTCCCTTTAGTCCTGTCACACTTATCTCCCTTATACGTCTCACCTGCTTTGGTCTTGCTTCAGAATACATTTTTTTCTTTCTCATAACTGCAATAAGTTTATCTATTTTTCTTCTTACTTTTTTTTTTTTTTTTAAATTTAAATACTAATTAAATCAGTTTATTTAATCTGTATCGTTTATATAAATATTAATTAAAGTTATTAAATTTTCACTAGTCAAAAGTAAAATACATTTACAAACAATATTAAATGCTTCAGGTATTTAAAAACACATTTAAATTTGATTAGAAGATATTTGTTATACTTTGACATCATATACACTATATAATAATAATAATAATAATAATAATAATAATAATAATAATAATAATAATAATAATAATAATAATATTAATAATAATAATGTGTTTTTACTTAAATGTTTGTAATTCTGTATTTCAGTACTGACGGACGGACAGTCATCACGACCACAGTACCAGACACAATCACATCTTGGGTAGCCAGCGCTTTTGCTGTTAGCACAACGAAGGGATTGGGTGTGTCCCCTACTTCTGCAAAGGTAATAACGGAATAAATAAAAAATTATACGAATAATAAATCAATAAATAAATAATGTAAACAGACAAGATTGGCAATATATATATATATATATGTGTGTGTGTGTGTGTGTGTGTGTGTGTGTGTGTGTGTGTGCGTGTGTGTGTCCCGAAATAATAACTACAACAATTTATTGTTTTATTTTATTTTATTTCATATATTATTTCATATAATATGAACCTTTAATCGTGAAAAGTATCAAGTGACCTTTATATTATCATCATCATTATCACTATTACTATTTTATAATGATGCCACGAAAAGGAAATCGTTTTGTCACTACTCTCTCTATCACACTAACAGATTAGGAAGCAGAGTTGTAACTGATAGCAACTGTTTATTTTCAGATCAAAGTCTTCCGTCCTTTCTTCGTTAGTCTGAACTTACCCTACTCCGTCACGCGCGGAGAACACGTCGTGCTGCAAGCCATTGTCTTCAACTACCTCGCCCAGGATGTCGATGTAAGATTCTCTATAAATCTGACACTAAGATATACTAGTATACGTCAACTGGAATTAAGACAGAGATGTGCTCAAATTATACACTATTGTATTATCTAGAAGCCTGAAAATGATTTATAGATTGTGTCGTCATCGGATAGTCAATCATCAGTTATCTTATGTAAAATAAAGTTACTGTAGTTAACATTTTAAATATTTTGATCTCCGTGACAAATGCATGTGACTCCTTTTTGTAGTAGATTCCTGAAATTGCGTGATTTTCGAATTGAAATTTATGAATTGAAATGATATCTAGTTGTTTCAGGGAATATTATTTTGAATTAGAAAACAATTTTAATCAATGTTTTATACTTTTTTTTCTTTTATAATATTTTGTTGTCTGTTTTTATTTGTTTCTTTACTGGTTCTTGTCTCTTTTTTCCTTTCGTCCCCTCCTTTGTTTAATTTTCTTTTATAGTTCATTCATTTTTTCTTTCTTTTCTCGTATATTCTTTGCTTATTTTGCTTTTTGATTCTTTCTTTCTTTCTTTCTTTCTTTTTTGTTTTTTTTTTTTTACTTCTTTCTTGTTCATTCTTTTTCTGTATCCCGTTCTTTCATTCTTTTTTCTTTCTTTCCGTCTTTCTTCTTTTCTTGTTTCATAATTTCTTAGACTATGTTTTCTATCATCCTGAGAATACATGACGTTACATTTTCGGTTTGTGATATAAAACGTAATTTGATTTAATAAAAGGAAAATAGGTATGAGGTTTCTACAGTTGTTATCGTGACAGATTTTGTCTTCCAGGTGGTAGTGTCCATTCCTCAGTCATCAGACTACCTCAACATCGTCGTCAACGCCAACGGACAGGAGAGTACCGAGTCAAAGGATCAGATGGAAACAGTTCACGTATGTAACACGAGTAGTAGTAGTAGTACTTGTAGTAGTAGTAGTAGTAGTTGTAGTAGCAGTAATAGTAGTAGTAGTAGTTGTAATAGTAGTAAATAAATAAATCAAACAAATCAAATCAAAAACAAATAATAATTTTCAGAAAAATAAAATAAATAAATCAATAAAAATAAAATTCAAATCAAATCAAATAAAAACTACTATTTTGTATATATGTTTCATTCTGTAACAGAGACAAATATATATTATATATATATATATTATTTTTTTTTTTGATGTATAAACAGTTATATAGCAAAATATATGTAAATACATTACATTAAAATATCAAATGTTATGTTAAATTATGTAATAAACTTGACTTTCAGGTGAAATCTGGTGAGGCTAAGAACGTGTTTTTCCCAATCGTTCCATCAAAACTTGGCAAGATTGATGTCGAAGTATCCGCCAGAACTAACGTCGCTGCTGACGCCGTGAGACGTCAGCTTCTTGTTGAGGTAAAAACTTTAAACATTTCATAAAACAAAAATTTAACACACAGAAAATTATTTTATTGGATATTCAGATAATGTTATGAATTATGGAAACTGGCTATAATATATAATATACAAAAAACCCCATCTATTAACTGTTTTACATGGAAATCAGTTACGATTATTTTGTGTATTATATTAAGCTTTAATAATGGTACATATTTGTTTCAGTACTAAGAAATAAATAGATTTAATAATTCTATGGCTTTTTTTTTATTTTTATAACTTAAATGAAAAAAGAACATTGCTTTCAGTCTACTGTATTTCAAACCGCCTTCTTTATAATTTAAATCATAAACGAAAATGAATGTTACTTTTATTATACTCTGTTTTGATACATCTTTATAATACTTTTTATATAAACCTATTTTAATAAATTTCATGCGCTTGTTTCGTACAGCCCGAAGGCGTGGCCAAAGAATACAATCAGCCTATACTGATAGATCTGAAACAAAACCCCACCTTCTCCAAAACTGTCCCCCTTACCCTGCCCCAGAACGTCGTACCAGGCTCTCAGAGTGCAGTGGTAACAGCTATAGGTAAACTGTTTTAATATTTATATTAATACTCATTAACCTCCAGTAGAGCAGTCTGATTATTAATCTTTGTAAATTTAAGAACAACAAATGATATAATTAACTATAGCTATATTGCTTAAAAGTTGAAAATAAAAAATAAAAATAATTAGTGATGTGTTTTTATTTTGAAAGGAATGTTTTGTGAAAATATCTCAGTGTTCTATTAAAATTTATTCGCTGTTAGTAATTAAACATTTTTTAAAATAATAACCATGAAATATATTGCGTCTAGACAAAAGTATGTGAGTATAAAAGAAGTAAAATAATAAATGAAAGAAAGTAAGATAGATAGAAAGAAAAATAAAGTATAGAAAACTTGCTTAATATTTGTCTTTTTAATTTTTATTTTATAAATATCTTAAAGTTAATGTCATTTGATAAGGTAATTTATTTTCTTCTAATGACACAAAACTAACTAATTAACTAACTAACTAACTAACTAACTAAATAAATAAATAAATAAATGAAAATACTAATTAACGAACAAAAGCCACTAAAATCCTACATGTCTACCTAATTGTTTACTCTAAGTTTTACTTTGACTTAAGGATCTGATGTGTACTCTTTCACTTCGACGTAGGTGATCTGATGTTAACTCTAAGTTTTACTCTGACGTAGGTGATCTGATGTTAAATCTAAGTTTTACTCTGACGTAGGTGATCTAATGTTTACTCTAAGTTTTACTCTGACGTAGGTGATCTGATGTTTACTCTAAGTTTTGCTATGACGTAGGTGTCTCTGATGTTTACTCTTAGTTTTATTTTGACGTAGGTGATCTGATGGGACCTACAGTTAGCGGACTGGACTCTCTGCTGAGGATGCCAACAGGATGCGGTGAACAGACAATGATCGGGTTTGCTCCTGACGTCTTCGTGTCCAACTATCTGAAAGCAACAAAACAACTCTCTGGAGATGTTGCAGACAAAGCATTAGGATTTATGGAGAAAGGTTTTAATATTTTAAATTTTCCTATAATATTAAAAAAAAAAGTGTTGATCAAGCGACTCTTACATTAAATGTCAAAGCACAGTAGATATATAAATCCCCTTCTGTTAACGGCTTCTTTTGTAAAGTTCGTATGCAAAAAATGTTTCGTTATCTTTGTTTCTTTTTCATGCACGAACATAGAAACGACAAGCACACATTAACCAACAAAGCGAAACATAGATTGCTAAAAAAAATAAAAAAAATAAAAAAAATAAAATAAAAGAAGAAGGAAAGAAAGAAAGAAAATGAAATAAAACGCAGATTTAAATGTTTAGAGATACAACAGATACATTTTTGAAACAGCTCTACATACTCAAGAAGAAGATATACATGCGTTTTCAATAAATGAAATCACTAAGCGATTACCAAACTAATGACTACTACAATATAAAAATGTTTGTTTCAGGCTATCAGCGAGAACTGACCTATCAACACAAAGACGCTTCATTCAGTGCTTTTGGAGATCAGGACAAATCAGGAAGCATGTGGTAAGTTTTCGAACACTGTCTTTTCGTCTTTAGTGTATCGCGTTGTGTTTTAATGATGTGAAAGAAAGGATCTGACAGAAGGAAAAATGTATGGACACATTTTTGAAAAATAATTTTGTTTATAGCCAGTTTTAAAAATAGTGAATTTAAGCTATCATCATTATCTCAGCCGTTATTATTAATATTAGTAGTAGTAGTAGCAGCAATAGTATAACAACAACTGATATTACAGTTATTACTTCTACTACTATTACTACTTTATGTTTATTGTAATTACACTTTTCAGGTTGACAGCATTCGTGGTGAAAACCTTCCACCAGGCCAAGGCTCACATTTTCGTGGATGACGAGGTTCTAATTCGAGCTATTGACTGGATGATTGCCAGACAGAAGAGTGACGGTTCGTTCCCAGAACCTGGCAGAGTCATTCACAAAAACATGCAGGTAATGTCATCTCTAGACATCTAGAAGGATCAGTAATCCTGATTTTACTTTTTTACTTTTTTTTATACGTATATATGTATGTATGTATGTATGTATGTATATGTATGTTGCACATATGAATGCATATATGCATGTATATATATGTATGTGTGTGGTGCATATGTATGTATGTATGTATGTATGTATGTATAATTATTTTTATTATTATTATTAGTAGTAGTAGTTCTATTATTGTTATTAATCCTTTATGATTATTATTATTGTTATTATTATTATTATTATTATTATTATTATTATTATTATTATTATTATTATTATTATTATAAAAGTCATGAAATCATTTCTATATTTTCTTAATGTGTGTTTCTTAAAATGTATGTAGTAATTATTATTGTTATTTATTTATTTATTTACTTATTTATTTGTTTGTTGTTGTTTTTTTGTTGTTGTTTTCTTGTTTTTAGGGGGGTTGTTGTTGCAAGAAATGTCTTTTTTTGTTTTTATTTTTATATTTTTAATTTTATTCTATTTTTATGCTTGTATATTTAAGATGGGACTGCTAATATAATATTTGTCTAGTTAATTTTATAAGTATTTGTATTTTTAAATTTACTTCAGGGTGGATCTGGATCTGGTCCAGCACTTACAGCTTTTGTTCTCATCTCACTTCTAGAAAATAACGACCTCAGTGGAGTAAGTTAAAAATTTATTTGTTTGTTTGTTTATTTTACTTGTTTGTTTATGTTTGTTTATTTGTTTATTTGATTATTTATTTAGAAGTTTAGAACTCATTCCCTAAATTTGCGTTCTTTGCGATATTCATGACACGCAGCAGTAAAAGCTACTTCTTGTTACTGATAGGGTGTGCAACACAGGATCGCCAGAGCTGTTACTCACGCTGTGAGTTACCTGGAGGCTCAGGTACCCATCATGAAGGATGATTACACTCTGGCTATCACTAGCTACGCCCTGAAACTAGCACAGAGCTCTGTGTTCAATACAGTGTTTGCAAAACTCGAGTCTGACGCTATAGTGAAAGGTATGAATAATAATAATAACGATGATAATGTCCAGACATAACAAAACTACTATTATCAGTGATTTTAATACCGTTTTTCTTTTGTTTGATTCTTTAAATATTCAACATATTACCTACTATAAATATAAATATCCATCATTTCTATTTCTGAATAATTATTTTGAATGTTCATATTCTCCCACACAATTACTATTTTCAAACGATTCAGAATATCTATGGAATATTGTATTGGTAGTCAATGTTATAATTATTGTCACAGATGGATACAAGTACTGGCATCAGCCCGAGGTTGCCAAGACGACAACGAATCACTACTGGAAACCACCTCGTCAGTCCAATGCCGTGGACACAGAGATTACGTCATATGTTCTTCTGACGTACGCTGAGAAAGACGATTTCATTGGCGGACTGAACATCATGAAGTGGATTACAACTCAGAGAAATCCTCATGGAGGATTCTCTTCTACACAGGTGTGTGAAATAAATATAACTGTTATAATACAAGCAATCTGCCGGTGTAATTATTTAAAACAGAACCATAGCTAATACAGTAAAAAAATCATGAGATACAAAATTAAATATGACGAGAAAAACAAAAATTAAATATAAAAAGAAATGAAATGACATGAAAATCATTAAATAGAACTGTAACATCTTGATATTGGTTTAAAATACCCAATCTGCAGACTGATAATTAAATTAATGTTAGCATAATCTTTTGTGAAAAGATATCCCCAGCATATTAATGCTGAAAGAAATTTCCACTGATTTTCATTTAAAAATATTTTCATTTAAGAATGAATAATATAGTACATAATGCTATAGTTAAGCAAAATATTTAATTTATTTATTTATTTATTTATTTATTTTAATTTAATTTAATTTTATTTTATTTTATTTTATTAATTTTTAATTATGTATGTATGTGTGTGTTTCTGTGTTTATTTATTTACTAATTTACTTATTTCGATATACGTTTTTCACCATTAATTAATTCCTATCTTCTATTTCAGGACACAGTTTTGGCCTTGCAAGCTCTGTCTCAGTTTGCCAAGATGGCGTACGCCAGTAATTTTGACATTCAGGTTCATCTTACAGCGGGCAGTTTCTCTCACAGCTTTTCTATCAACAAGAACAACGCACTTCTCTTGCAGAAAGTTCAGGTGAGTACGTAGTTATGTCTTATCTGATAGAATTTTCTTTTCTGATACTTATCTTTATAGATATTAGAATAGACATTTGCACGAAAATTCCGTGGAAAGGAATACCACATATTTCTATTCCTTATGTTTCAAAATATTTTACAGTTAAATACAGGCTTAGATCTACCTGTATCTTGTGTAAATGTTATTTATTATACGTTACGTTTTAAAATATTAGCACGGACGATTACACAAAAGATACCCAAATAGGTTAACAATACTTCACTTTTGTTTAAAGTTGATTTTGACTCTTCATATTTCAGAGAAATATTTTACACTAATAATCTTGAAATAGTATTTTTAGAAATCAAAATATAATTAAAAATCCCCATTATATTCTGAATAAAGTAACATAATAGTTTTAACTATTAAATACAGTAGTTACGAATTATAAAGAATAACTATTTCAGATAATAAAAGGCACAATGTTTTCTGGTATTTTAGCTGCCATCAATTCCAAGCAGTGTACATGTGACAGCTACAGGACATGGAATCGCTCTTGTTGATGTAAGTACGATTCTTATACTTAGCCATTTTACTAGTGTGGGTAATCGCTACAATAATATAAGAAATACTCATACCGTGTTCACGTACAGGTGTACAATCTGGTAACTCGTAATGGCAGAAAGTAAATGTTACAGTGTGATTCTTAAGCCTTGTGAAAATCATAATAATGCGTTATCGTTTATGATTTAAGGAGAAACAGAGAGAGAGAGAGAGAGAGAGAGAGAGAGAGAGAGAGAGAGAGAGAGAGAGAGAGAGAGAGAGAGAGAGAGAGAGAGAGAGAGAGAGAGAGAGAGATAAACAAAGGTAAGCAAAACAGTAACAATAGCAGCAGCAACAACAAAAATAACTATAGCAACAAAATAAATAAATAATTAAATCAGTAAACAAAATAAAATACCCCCGCACCAAAGTATTGCCTTGAAATCATTATAATCACCTATTTATAACATATGTTTTATTTGACACATTCAGTCAGTAATTTAATTTTTTTTTATTTGTAAAGAACATTAAGTAACTAGCAGGATCACAGTATTTTTCTTTGCAGAGTATTATGATACAAACTTTAGTTTCCATTAATTTTAGGTTTCAGTGTCTTTCCACGTTGACGCCGAGGTAGAGGAGCCATCCTTTGAAATGACAGTACACCTCATTGAAGAAACCATCAATTCACTTATTGTGCAGACCTGTGCCAGGTATTCTAAATAAGTTTTTGCTATATCATGTTCTTCTATATACAGTCTTTTCATGTGTGTTATGTTTAATTTATAAAAATATGAAAGTTCTCACAGGTGGAACACAATAAAATAAATCTAATCATCCTTCAGTTACTGTCTATTTGAATGTTTCAAGATCATTGTGCCATCAACACCATCCCTAACAACGCCACTGTCACAGACATCGTTACTAGCGTTTTCTTGATCTTTTAATATATTACATTCTACAGCACACGAACATCTGAGAATGATGTTTATTTTTACTTTATTTTATTAATTATCAGCTTATAGGAATATTAATTCATCTCAAAGCATAATAAACCTACATATTTTTGATTGGGACATTAGTTATCTTGACCTTATTAAAAAGTTAAGAATTATAATCATCATGACACCACCAATGCTGCATTGGTTTATCTCATATTGACAATATTAACTTGGAATTATTTTGTCTAGAAAGGTCACAAGCTATAACTTGTGGGTGTTATGAAATTCGTGTTATCACTGGCTTTCCTTCTTAATTGCCACAACTTAGATATATTTCTCAAGTTCGTTTATTAAAGGGTTATAAGACATAGCCATAATAATGCTATTAAGTCATCACTGGATTTTTCTACAGACAACATTAGGTAGAACATACTTACTTTATATTTATTTATTTCTAGATGGCTGCATGGTGGTACTAGTGGTATGGCGGTAGAGGAGATAGGTATACCATCAGGGTTTGGAAGCAGACATTGAAAGTATTGGCAAGATTGACACACTGAAGAGAACCGACACAGCTGATAAGAAAATTATTCTGTATTTTGATGAGGTATTAATTAATTTATTTATTTACTTAATATTTATTTATTTATTTATTTATTTATTTATTTATTTATTTAATAATAGAAGAAGTGTAACAAAAACAGTGATAAGATCTGAGAATGAAAGATAATCCATTCTTAAACTACTCAAAATAATTAAAAAATTTCGTAGCGTCATCTCGAATACATGATGAATTTAAAATACATTCATTATATACTAGTGATATTTTGTCACGACATTTATAGTTTTTTTATTTTATTTTAACAGAATACACATAAAATAATTTAATTTTCAATTTCAGATTGGAAACAAACCAACATGTCTGACTGTCACGCTACAGAGAACTGGTCTCATTGCCAAAACTCAACCAGCGTCCGTCCGGCTGTATGACTACTATGAACCAAGTAAGTATTATTTATTTATTTATGTATGTATGTATATATGTATGTATGTATGTATGTATGTATGTATGTATGTATGTATGCTTGTATATATGTATTTATGTATCATTACTGTTATTATCATTATTGCTTTTGTTATTATTATTATTATTATTATTATTATTACCTTTGTTGTCATTATGGTTGTTATTATTACTGCTATTGTTATCAGTATTATTGTTATAGTTATATAATTATTTGTATTATTATTCTCATTTTTTTACTATTATTATTATTTGCTATTATTATTATTATTATTATTAGTATTAGTATTATTATTATTATTATTATTATTATTATTATTATTATTATTATTATTATTATTATTATTATTATTATTACTTATTTTTTTTTTTTTTTTTCAAAATTGTCTCATGGGATGAGCTCACTATGACATTCTTCACAATCACCACCAACAAAAACAGCAGCTGTGTTTATAAAAGGATTTTAAACGGTTTTCACACCGAGTATTGATTGTTCATTCCCCTGGAAATATCATCACCGTTATGGTCGCTATTAGTTTTATCAGAATGACTGTTGTTCATTATGATGGATATTTCCTTTGTGCTAATGTATTTTTACATAGATTTATGTTAGATATGGCAGGATGTTAATATGGTGACGAATCTCTAAATTACAGATAACCAAGCAACCGGCTTTTACCAGTCGCAGCTTCTCAAAGATTCCAGTATTTGCAGCGTGTGTACCGAATGTAAACAGTGTATAAGGTAAAATTCATGGTTTATGAGTTATTGTATAAAAATCCATATTCCTAATAATAAAAACTTCATTTTGACATTAAGCCATTTTGTGTGGTTGCAAAGATATGCCTGTTGGTAATCATGTTAAATTGTGAGTAATTTTTTTTTTTTTTTATCTCTCTGAAGACCTTCAAAACATCTTCAGCTTAATCAATTAATGATTCATTCATGCTCTGCCCTCTCTGAAATTTCTGGAAAAATACAGATCATGTTATAATTATTGATTTTGTATCACTAGTAATAAAAATATAAGAAACTTATGTTATTATCTTTGTTATTGTAAATATCTTTTTTATCTTGTGTTAAATAATTTTTGTTTTATTTTCAGGAACTGAATGCAATGAAATCGAAACAGACTGGACCAACGATAGGAAATTTCACAGATAATGAACATAAACATTGTGTATTTTTTTGCTTCTACATAACTGAAATTAGAAAGCGATTCTGTATCCTACGGACATTTGGAATGTTACCTATTTTAATCATACCATATGCTATTCAGACTGATTTCCTAATTACAATACTAATTTCATAATCCAAATGATGACTTATTGATTATTAATATCTAATAAAATATTTTTCGTACAAAAACAGAAATGTTGTTCTTTCTAAAATCTGCTATATTACCTTTCCAATTTAGCGTTAAAAATTAAATTTTAGCTTAGATTTTTGTTATATATTTTGTATATATTCCATATTGCATAAAAATCTACTGCTGTTAATACGAGTAAGATAGCTGATTGACTAGAGATAGTAAACTTTCTCGGTTACATCATCATTATGTACAAACTTTATGTATAGAGATATGTTAAAAATGAATCTTTTGATGATGAACAAGATGATGATGATATTAATAACAATAATAATAAACGTAAAAACTGATGATATGAAAATTTTTTAGAATTTTGGGAAATTAATTGCAGAACTTATTTGTTTTCAGTAAGTTACAACAGTTACTAACACACGTTTACAAGTACACAGAAACATATTCACACAATGTAGCATCATCATTTATCATTAATTATTTCTGATAACAGTAATGAAGATGAAAACAATAAGTAATAAAAACAATAATAATTATAACAATAATAATAATAATAAAAATAATAGTAGTGATAATGACACTTGTTGTTGTTTTGCGATTAATTGTTTTCATCTTTGACTCGTGTTTTAAAAGGCTCATAAAAATAATCATGATAAAAACAACATGCCTCCCGCTCTCGTTATAGGTCGCTTTCAGAATCCGTCATCTCTATTTACTCTTTGTTTATCGAGTTTTTTTGATGTTCTCTTCCATAAATACTGTTCTGTCAGTCGCGCTATCGACAAATCACTCCTGTGAGAGGAAATAAAAATAACTTATGTAAATAAATGATTGTCGATTTGGAATGAGAGTGATTTACTTTACAGTGATTTTTGTGTCAATATAATGAAACAGCAGGTACGTAAAAGCTTAGTAAATAACTGAATTCGTTTAATTACTTCTTCAAAGCCAGTGAAACAAATTGTCGCAAATGAGACTCGAAATGATAAACCGTTATAAGCACAAACTGCCATATCAAAACATGCATCACATAGATTTCTCTCCACATTGTTCGTCATCGTCAAAAAGTGGTAGGATGCTCGCTACTGGCAAAATGCTGGGTTTTTTGAAAACCTTACTGATACTTTTTATTTTTCTCACAACTGTGGCGATGGAGAACATGTCTAATACAGATGAAACAAATTTTGATGATCTGTTTGATACAAAGTCGTCTAAAAGCGTTGACATTGACGATTTATTCAATGGATCGGTTTCCAGCCAATCAGTTGATCCAAACTCATTAATAGATAAACCTTCACCAGTAGAAACAAAATCGTCTTTCCTACCGACTCTCAATAGTCCTTTTGATCACATCAGAAGATATTTCAGTGATCTTCTAAGCCAGGTCGTAGCATTAAATTCAGAATATTGTGGTCGTACGTGCAATTTCAGTCACACGTTAACGATGGATGGTGTAAACGTTTACTGTGACGGATGCAGCTGTAGGGAAAACTGTATGGAATCAAACAACTGCTGTCCCGATATTCTTCTCCTTCAGAAAAACCAGACACAGACTTCATTCCTGAATCCAGGCTGTGTAGAATCAGAACTGCCTGTCACTGAACATATCCAATACTATCAGATGATCACGTGGTGTCCTGACTCTTACAACATTTCATTTGTAAACGAAAAATGTGAAAACTCTTCCTACACGAAGTGGACTAACGTCGTGCCTCACTTCAACTCCGACACTGGCATTTCGTACAGAAACATCTACTGCGCCAGGTGTCACGGACAAAACAGCACTCGAACCTGGATGACGTCAATCACCTGTTCTTCTTTTGACATTTCTCTCGAATCTGCTTCGCTTTCTGAGATTTTCGCAGCCGTAATGAAAAGTAAGGTATGTAGTATTGACTTCACGTCTCCGAAACATCTAGAAAAGCTGAAATGCAACAGAAGGAAGAACGGTGTCATCGGACAGTGTAACGTAACCGGTCGTTGGCCTTTTTATGACAGAAACGTTGACGTCGCTTGTTCCATGTTCTCACAAGTTGTGTTTGGTACATACAGAAATATTTTCTGCTACTATTGCAACACTCACACTAACTGGGAACATATTTTAAATGTGGTAATTCCAGACCAATCGAAGAATCCAATGTCAGTGCCTTTAACTGCTCTGATTAATTTTGATACCGTCAAAGAGGCCCAAAATACAGCCTATGCTGAGAGTGTAGACGTCGAAATAAACGATAAAGTAAGTGAAACTATTTAATTTCCCTCTTTCTCATTCGCGCACCTTTCCGTCTCTCTTTTCACGTTCTCTCACGCTCTGTCTTTCTGTCTCTTATTTCGTTCCTTGAATCGCACTGTCTCTCTGTCTTATTGTATTCTTTAGGTGTTATATTATTATCTTAATAGTCGTTGTCGTCGTCATCATCATCGTCATATACTTCTTCTTCTTCACATTATCTTACATTTAATTTTTATGTTTCAGTATTCGAATCTGTCAATCTCTTGCGCTGAAGGAAAACGTCTCATTAACGACGAATGTCACAGTCTGTTTACCTCATCTAACATGTACGGCTACAGAGTTTGTTTCCAAGTGAACGTCACCATCGACAGGCAGCTGACCTCTGAGACTGCCACTTACTTAATAATGAAAAACATGCCACGATTCGACCGCAGTGTCCTTCAGACAGCTAACTTCACTGGTTATATCGTACAACTACAAAACTGCCCGCGATACAAGATGTATGCAGTAATGCGACAAGTTTTCTTCATTTACACGGTGAGCTATCTGAACCGCGATCAGTTTGAGAAAGAACTACTGGGAGGCAGACTGATTCAAACAGACCCGAGCACATTTCATCGTTTCCATGCTGGTTGCAACAACGGACATGAAATGGCTTTGACAAAAGGAGATCCATTTTACTGTACCGGTCTAAATAATAAATTTGTCTACAAAGAAATATCTCCTGTTATAGAAGCAGATATAAAAGTGTACGAAGGAGCCAGATACATTCAGCTTTCCAAACAGCTTGTTTGTCCAAGAGTAAAACTCAGCGACTGGGAATACAACGTTAGTCTATATAACGACAAAACAGGTAAAACTACACAACATGGAAATACCAAATTTCCCACATTGACCATTTTAATCACGGGAACTGTTCTGAACCACCAAGATTTCCAAATATTGGACGATGGATCCATTGTTGTCTGTCTTGAAGACTACGTGAACGCTACTTTCCACGCAAAGTATTCGAACAAACACAAACTGCAAGAAACACAGCAGAATATTCTGGGAATTTTTTCATTCGTTTGTAGCTCGATCTCGCTTTTATTTTTAGCTTTAACGTTTACCACTTACTGTTTTTTCCCCAGCATGCGTACTGTAGGTGGGGTGTGTAATATGTGTCTCGTAGCAACCGTATTCGCCGCGCAAGCCGTCTTTGAATATGGAATTGAACAAAACGAAGACGCAATTGGTTGTAAGGTTATTGGCATTATTATTCATTTTCTTTGGCTGGCCGCAGTGTTTTGGATGAATGCATGCACGTTTGTTCTTTTTCTTAAATTGTCTTTTCCTCTTAAATGTCGAAACTTCGACCAGAGTTTGAGAAAAATAGTTTTGCTTTCTGCTTTGTATTCTTATGGTGTGTCTGCTTTGATTGTCACTTTGAACATAATTACAAACTTTGCATTACACAGTCAGATCGGTTACGGAGGTATAATTTGTTATCTGAACAACTCCAGTTCTAAAACCTATTTCTTCAAAATTCCAATGGGAGTTATCGTCCTTGTGAATATTGGTCTCTTTGTTTTCACACTTTGTAACGTTCGTCGTCACGGTTCAGTGAACAGCACACGAGAAAGTAAAATAAATATGTTTGCTTGTTTCAAGCTGTCGGCTACTACAGGCCTGTTTTGGTTGTTTTCGTATCTTTACGAAGTTTTTCAGATAGAAGTGTTTGCTTACGTTTTTACGATTTTTGTAGGTTTGCAAGGAGTTTTGTTTTTCGTCGCTATTGTCGTTAACCGAAACGTTCTGTCACTCTGGTCACGTCGTCTCCGAGACAAGAAAGATCACGTACACGCGAACTCAACAACGTCAACGGAACGACTGACAAACAACAGCAAACATTCCCATGATTATGAACTTACTGGAAATCCTGTTGATGATAAACAGTGATCTACAAAATTATTTTATTTTATTTTATTTTTATTTGTTTATTTGTTTCATTCTTTCTTTCTTTGCTTATTTACTTATTAATTTATGACAAACAGCAGTAAACATTCCCATGACCACGAACTTACTGGAAATCCAGTTGATGATAAACGGTGATCTAAACATATTTATTTGATTTTATTTAATTTTATTTATTTTTACTTTAGTTAATTTATTAATTAATTGTTTCAAAGTGATAAAAAAAAAAAAAAATTATCGTCATGGACAGGTACCTCTGATAGACAGATAACCGCGAAAGTAGGTTTGAGTGTGTAGGTTTGAATATGTATATTTCTGAATGTGTGTGTGTGTGTGTGTGTGTGTGTGTGTGTGTGTGTGTCTGCGTGTGTGTGTGTGTCTGTGTGTTCTGTATTCATTCACTTTTTTAATGTTATTAATTTTCTTCAATAATTTTGGATGAAATGAAGGAACTGTAATGTTTTATTAAACTGTGTTAATTATTATTTATGTTTACATATATATATATATATATTTCACTGTTGTTTGTAAGCTGCTGATGTAGATCTATTAAAGCGACCATATAAACATTTTATTGTCTTTTTTCTTTACATTTTCAAGTTTAGTTTGTCTTATTTCTTTTTGTCACAGACACCTATATATACGAATTTACACCCAAATGCACATACATACAAACATACACAATTATAAACATACATACATCCATACAGACATAAATACATGCATACGTCTATATATACATGCATACATGCATGCATACATACATACATACATACATACACATACACACACATAAACACATGCCTACATGATTACGCTAAAGCAATAACAATGAAAGAAGAAAAACATTAATCAGAGCAAATATCTTTATTTTGTATTTATGTTTTACCCAACTTTTTTGTCACTGTCATACTGATACATAACAATAAATTAGAAAAATGTACGAACAAAAAAATTAATAATAGTAATAAATAAATTAATAAATAAATTAAAATAATAATAATAATAATAAAAAATAATAATAATAATAATAATAATAATAATAATAATAATAATAATAATAATAATAATAATAATTTAAGAAATAAAAAAACAAAAATATAATATCAAATGTAATGTTATTATGTTTCACGAATAACAAATATTAATAATAAGAAAAGTAAATTACAACAATACAATCACAAAAAACAATGCTATTTTTATTTTTATTAATTTTATTTAAAATATTAAATACTTTTAAAAATCATACTATGCTAACATTTACTGAAAACCATGGCAACAGCGACAAGAAGAACAACAGCAACAAATATGATTTAATGGCCAATATTTCTGTTTTACCTCTATTGATAAAAACGATGCGATAACAGACGTTTTATTCTGTTTGATGAGACTTACTATTCATTTCATTAGAAAGAGTAATTTCCATTGACATTCATGTTGTTTATTGTTAAATAGCTCAGTAATCTTCGAATTAAATAACAGTTAACCGACTTAATACATATATTTTTGTTCACACACACACACACACACACACACACACACACACACACACACACACACACACACACACACACACACTAATAAAGGGAAGTAAAAATGTGAAGATTGTTGTTAGAGGTTATCTCCCATTAACACGAATATCATTTATTTATATATTTATTTAGTTGGTTAGTTAGTTAGTTCATTCCATATTTATATATTTATTTCATCAGTTCACAGTCATTTTAAAACTTTTAGCATTTTCCATATTTCCTGTTTCCCGAGATTTTATAGTTAGAACTATCAGTGCGTTGATGTGTCGAGACGACGTCGTGTATGTTGTATCTGAGATCACGTTTCTTCTTTTCTGACGTGTCCACAGTCATGTTTCTCTTAATGGCAATGGCTATAAGTAGTTATAAATAAAATAAAATAATAAATAAATAAGTAAATAAGCAAAGAAAGAAAGAATGAAACAAATAAACAAATAAAAATAAAATAAAATAAAATAATTTTGTAGATCACTGTTTATCATCAACAGGATTTCCCTTAAGTTCGTAGTCATGGAAATGTTTGCTGCTGTTTGTCAGTCGTTCCGTTGACGTTGTTGAGTTCGCGTGTACGTGATCTTTCTTGTCTCGGAGACGACGTGACCAGAGTGACAGAACGTTTCGGTTAACGACAATAGCGACAAAAAACAAAACTCCTTGTAAACCTACAAAAATCGTAAAAACGTAAGCAAACACTTCTATCTGAAAAACTTCGTAAAGATACGAAAACAACCAAAACAGGCCTGTAGTAGCCGACAGCTTGAAACAAGCAAACATATTTATTTTACTTTCTCGTGTGCTGTTCACTAAACCGTGACGACGAAGGTTACAAAGTGTGAAAACAAAGAGACCAATATTCACAAGAACGATAACTCCCACTGGGACTTTGAAGAAATAGGTTTTAGAACTGGAGTTGTTCAGATAACAAATTATACCTCCGTAACCGATCTGACTGTGTAATGCAAAGTTTGTAATTATGTTCAAAGTGACAATCAAAGCAGACACACCATAAGAATACAAAGCAGAAAGCAAAACTATTTTTCTCAAACTCTGGTCGAAGTTTCGACATTTAAGAGGAAAAGACAATCTAAGAAAAAGAACAAACGTGCATGCATTCATCCAAAACACTGCGGCCAGCCAAAGAAAATGAATAATAATGCCAATAACCTGACAACCAATTGCGTTTTCGTTTTGTTCAATTCCATATTCAAACACTGCTTGAGCGGCGAATACGGTCGCTATAAGTCCCATATTACACACCCCACCTACAGTACGCATGCTGGGGAAAAGACAGTAAGTGATAAACGTTAAAGCTAAAAATAAAAGCGAGATCGAGCTACAAACGAATGAAAAAATTCCCAGAATATTCTGCTGTGCTTTTTGCAGTTTGTGTTTGTTCGAATACTTTGCGTGGAAAGTAGCGTTCACGTAGTCTTCAAGACAGACAACAATAGATCCATCATCCAATATTTGGAAATCTTGGTGGTTCAGAACAGTTCCCGTGCTAAAAAATGTTAATGTGGGAAATTGTAAAGTTTTGTCTTGTAAAGAATGAATCGATACGTCATCATGGTATCTGATTTTATATTCCGACTGAGCAAGACGAACCCTTGGACAAATCAGCTGTTTGCTGAGCTGAAGATACTTATCACCCAAAAACTTATCATTTGTTGTTTGTGTAGCTACAAATTCACTGAAAAGGTTTGAGCAGTCCTCAACACTTCCGTTTTTCAACACCATAGTCTGAGTTTGGCTGCATCGGTTGTGAAAACGATCATAGAACATAGCCCAGTCTATCAGTTCATTTCCCATTAACTTCTCCTCAAATTCATCGCGATTGTTGTTCCCTAGAGAAAAAACCTTTAACACGTAGCGTATTACCACGAACATAGTTTTATTAGGACAGTTTTGTAATTGTACAATATAACCTGTAATGTTAGAAGATACCCACATTTTGGTGATTGGCATATGTCTATATATAATTCTCTTTAGACTCTGCGAGGGCTTCAGTGGGGTTTGAAAAGTCACATTGATTTGAAAACACACTCTGTAACCGTAAATGTTGGACGACGGAAACAAACTACGACATTCATTGTTGTTTAATCGTTTTCCTTCAGCACATGAAAGTGACAGATTCTGGTACTGGAATAAAATAAAACAACTATTATCATCATCATCGTCAACATCATTATCATCATCATCATCATTATTATTACTTGTATTATTAGTATTATTATAATTATTATTATTATGATTATTATTATTATTATTATTATTATTATTATTATTTTTGTTATTATTATTATTGCTATTGCTATTTTAATTTTATTTATTGTTATTGTTGTCGTAAACATTACAAATAAAATAAAGTGAAAGAATTTGAAACGAAAAAAAGATAAACAAATAGCTAGCTAGACAGACTTTTAGACAGATAGGTAGACAGAAAATAGAGAGACAGACATGGTAAAGAGAGATATGCGATTGAAACGAAGAGAAGGAGGGACAGAGGGATAATATACAGCTATATTACTTACCCGTTCCGCGCTGTCAGAATAACTATCTTCAGACTTCATCAGATTACTGTCTAAATTAATCAGAGCTGTTAGAGGTACAGTGAAGAAGTCTCTCGATTCCCCTGCATACGAGAATTCGTCAAGATTTTCGTTCAGTTTTGTCTTCATCGCCTCCCAGTTAACATCCGAATTGCAGAAGTAACAGAACACGTTTCTGTATGCACCAAACACAACTTGAGAAAACATGGAACAAGCAACATCAACATTTTTGTCGTAAGAACGCCAGAGGCCTGTTTCGTTACATCGTACTATGAGAGGATTTTCTCTTTGTTGACATCTTCGTCTTACTGCTTCCAAAGGGGGCACGAGCTGAATGTTGCAGACTTTGCTTTTCATTACGGCTGTGAAAGTCTCAGAGAGCGAAGCAGATTCAAGGGATCTGTCGAAGGAAGAACAGGTAATTGACGTCATCCAGGTTCGAGTGCTGTTTTGTCCGTGACAGGTGGCGCAGTAGATGTTTCTGTACGAAATACCAGTGTCGGAGTTGAGATGAGGCACGACGTTTGCCCAGCTCGTGTAGGAAGAGTTTTCACATTTTTCTTTTACAGATGAAACGTTGTAAGAGTCAGGACACCACGTGATCATCTGATAGAAAATTGTGTCGTTGGTTACGGGCAGCTCAGACTCCACACAGCCGGAAACCACCGAGTTTCCAGTCAAAGGACTTTGAAGGAGAACAACGCTAGGACAGCTGCAGCCGATTTCCATACATGCTTCTTTGCAGTCGCACTGGTCACAGTAGAAATTTTCACGAGGCAATCTTAGTACGTAACGGAAATTGCATGTAAACCCACAGAACTCCGAATTCAAGGCAACCACCTGACTTTTAAAATCTGTGAAATAGTCTCCTATGTGTTTCCAAGGACTGGACGGTTTTAGCACATATTCGAATGTGGTAATAACTTCTATGTCGTATGTTATGTTCGGCAAAAATGTCGCATTAAAACTGCCAATGGCTTCCTGAGAACTGACATTGACAGCGGTAACATTAGTTTGTGTAATATTCTCTGTCGATTCACAATACCAGAGTAGCCCAGTTAATATCAAGAGTTTTATGCTGCATATTGAAATACTAGTTCTAAAACTCGCCATCTCTGTGAAAAAAAAATGGTGCATGAAATATTATTTTCAGTGTGAAAACGTGAGTTGATTGTTTTGAAGTATTTAGTTGGTTTCCAATATATAGCATCAGCTGTAAGCAACCAATTATTAATTTATTTGTTTACTATTGTTTTGCAACGTTTCTACGCTTCACATTGATTTTTTATCACACCAGGACACAAAGTGATTTATCAAAGTAATTGTTCATTATACTTCGTTAAATATTAATCTAAATATTGATGTCTGATTTACTCATAATCAAATGTCAAATAATAATTATAATTTGGAAATATGTTTGTTCTTACAATAATAATAATAATAATAATAATAATAATAATAATAATAATTTATTAGTAGTAATAATAGTAACAGAAGCAGCAGCAGTAGTTGTAGTAGCAGAGGTAGTAGTAGTTGTAATAGAAATATTAGAACTGATAAAAATAGAAATGATAATGACGATGGTGTTAAAGGTAATCATGATGATGATGATGACACTTCAACGTGTAACTGTGCCAAACTGAAGGAATTGTTAATTCAGCCTTGATGCAGTAGCGTTCACTGAGAACACACTGATATTATGTGGGTTAAAGGTTCATCAGAATGTGGGTAATGACAGTCGCAATAAAAATCAGTTAATATATATCTAACACAATATATTAAATCATGAAGCATCAAATACCTTTCGACGTATAATGGTGTATGTTGAAATTGATGACTAATAAAACAGTGTAAAACAAACAAAAAACTTAAAAGAGAGTGTAAATTCCGGAGAGAGAGAGAGAGAGAGAGAGAGAGAGAGAGAGAGAGAGAGAGAGAGAGAGAGAGAGAGAGAGAGAGAGAGAGAGAGAGAGAGAGAGAGAGAGAGATTGAGAGAGAGAGAGAGAGAGAGAGAGAGAGAGAGAGAGAGAGAGAGAGAGAGAGAGAGAGAGAGAGAGAGAGAGAGAGAGAGAGAGTCATTAATTAGTGAAAGTAATTTTATCCAGTGGATATAAAGTAAATATTTTTAGGAACATGTTATCATTAAGTGGTTGAAGCAATTAACAGTTTCTCTTTCCCGATTTTTATGAGTTTCATGATGTATTATTAATAGTGCACTGTGATTCCATTAAAAACATATGACATCGAACAATTGATATCTCTGCTAGCTTATGCCTGAACTTTTGAATAAGTAAAGCGAAATATAATGAATTTAATATATATATTAAAACGTTGCTTCTATAATAAATATGTTTGCTGTAACACAGCTCACTGAATAATAAAACTATGCTGATACGGAAGGGAGAAAAATAAAGTGAAAAAAAAAAAAAAATATATTTAAAAAAATAATAAATCATCCCCACAAAAAAAAGGTGTCTGTAACGAAATAAACTGCGTATTTTTCACCGAATCATATTGAAGATTAACATTACAAGTAATACTGCTTTATTAATAATGATAATGGTGACGACGATAATAATAATAACAATAATGAAGATGATGATGATCACGATAATAATAATTATAATGTCTTTCATTAGGAAAACATTAGTAATGATGATGATAATGAAGGCGATGATAATGATGATGACGACGATGACGATGAAAACAGCACGTGATCTTTGTGAACTAACTATTCTTTCTTTTTCACTGACTTAGTTTGAGAAACTCCCGGAACACAGACATCCAACAACCAGCTAGATGTTTCCCAAAAATGTAACATATTTCTGTATATTTCAAAAACTATGCAGGTAAACATAAAACACATCAGTTCAATGTTTTTGTCATACAGGAACCTATACGAAGCTGTATTTATATCTACAGGTACATAATTATTATATTTCTTCTTCATCATCATCATCTTCTACTTCTTCTCTTTTATTATATTCTTCTTCTTCTTCTTCTTCTTCTTCTTCTTCTTCTTCTTCTTATTATTATTATTATTACTATATTTTTATTCTAATATAATCTTTTCTTAATGTTTACTCTTCTACCTGTATTTATTTTTTAATTAATAACAACATTTTGGAGAAAAACAATGAAGTACGATGACATTTAATATTTTAAAATATATTCTATCGAAATATGCAAAAAAAAAACGACAGAAAAAGTTTATTTTTGTTTTATTACATACATAAAATCTTTACTGCCTGCGGAATGTCAGTATTCTTGGATGTATCTCATTTGTGTGAAAACATTGTAGATTGTAACTACAAACGTGAAATTTATCATATAATCTGCATTTGTAAAACGTTTTATTTCCTATTTTTTAAATCCATTTATCAAAGATAGATGATATATATATATATATATATAAAATAATATTCACGGTACAAATCCCTTGCAGCTAAAGAGAAGAGAGGTAAGATTTAATAGAAGAATTTCAACAGCTGTTTGTAGGCGTGATTTACATATTATTCTTTCTCAAAAAATTCAATTATTTTGTTATTAATTCTGATTTATTTCTAAAGGTTAATGATGAGCTTCTGTTGGTTAGTCGTTGGAATAGTTTTCATCTTGGCACCCGACTTTAGCTGTAAGTAACCTAAATAGCGGTTTAAATAAATAATTAAACTCTGTGTGTGTGTGTGTGTGTGTGTGTGTGTGTGTGCGTGTTTTTGTGTTGTATGTGTGTGTGTGTGTGTTTTTGTGTTGTGTGTGTGTGTGTGTTTTTGATAAATTAAATCCAGTGTAAACAATTACGTCACCACATTGTAGTTATTTCGTAATTTATTTTTCAGATCAAATCAACAGCAATGTTAAGGTATGTTACTAGTTTCCCACTACCCACCCATAATCACTTTGTAGCAAACAGAGAAATATTTCTGTTTGTTATAATTAGATAGAATGTATTGTAATGATGTTGAATACTGAAAAAGGAAGACAGCCAAGACGCAACCCTGCTAAGCTGGGATATTTTCCGTTCCACAAGCTGTGACAGGTTGGATGAAAATGTATAGAGAGGTTGTTGATTTTGATAGTATCTGCCTGTATAAAATATAGGCGTAAAAACACATTTTTAATAAATAAATGTTGATGTTAAAATGTATTTAACGACGTTTTACATGTATTCGTTCGTTTTATTTCTCTTTTACTTACTCCAGGTTCAGCATCAGCATCATTTTATTTATGATCATCAACAACATCATCTTCATCTCTTCATCATGACATCATCTTCATCATTATCATCATCATTATTATTATTAAACTGATCAGCGATTTTAGATCTATCATCATAAAATTAAAGTGAATGATATTAACATGAAAAGTTTGTTATTTGTAGGTACGAAGAGCTAGAAGGAGTAAGTAACTCGTTATTCAGATATTGGTACTAGGTTTTTGGCACAAGGATTTCATATATGAAACTAATACGAAAATTTATTATTATTCTTAAAACAACAGCAATAACATCAATAATAATAATAATAATAATAATAATAATAATAATAATAATAATAACAAGTAGTAGGAACAGTAGTAATGACAGTTAGTAGTTGTAGTAAATGTAGAAGTAGTAGTAATAGTAATAATAGTTAACCAGCAGTATTAGCCATGGTAGTAGTAATACTTATTGTAGTAGCAGCTTTAGTAGCTGTTGTAACATTAGCACTTATTCTTTTAGGAATTTGTGAAAGAGTATGGAAGAAAATTCTGGTAACTAATGTTCACGGGGCGGTGACATTTGGTTCAAAAACACATCTAATTAACGCCGTATTACGCGGAGCTCGAGTGAGGTTTTTCATTTCTAACTGGGGTCAAGGCGGACACGCAGCTGAGTTTGATAATCTGAGCATCAAAGGAAGAAATGTGTGTGGTCAGGCATTAATGCACGTCAGCCGAAGTCAATGGGATTCGTTTGAAAACAATGCGTACTGGTGGTTTGTAATGGTTTGTACTACGGGGAAAGTCCATGAGGTGGGTTATAACATAGGATCACATACACTTCGAAGCTCTTCAACTTCTTCCGTGAATATTATCTGGTTTGTTCAGGAGCTTGGTTCTGCTAACGCTGTGTACTCCCACTCCGGTTCAGGTAATAAAATAAAAGGTAGCATAGATGAACTGATTCGTTCTGTACAGTCAGCTTATGACCTCAGAGTAGTCACGCGAGATGGCAAATACTCGACTCCACTTGACAACGTGGACTTTTCTGGACAAACAGTCAGTGGGCAAAGTATCTGGCATGTTAGCCAGCGTTATGTTGGAAACCATTTAGAATTTCAATCAAATGCCTACTGGCAGTTTACTATACTCAGTTCAAATGGTTTACGGGACATATCTAGGTGGAGTCTGGGTCTACATCAAAGCAGAGGTCACAGAAATGATCGTGTTAGTTTAAACTGGTTCACAGACTCCAACTGGAGACATGTATTCACCAATGACGAGAACGGCGAAACTCTGAACGGATGTCTTTATAATCTGATAAGAGCTGTAAAAAACGGACACAGGGTTAAAGTTGTCATTGGAAGTTATTCAACACGCGCGGACAATGTGCGTACGAAGAATGGACAAGTGTCTGCTCAGCTTCTGAATCACGTCTCTAAATCGAGCAAACGGAAATTTCAAGACAATGCTTACTGGTACTGGCAGATGGTTCACACGACTGGGACGGTCAGAACACGAAGATACAACGTTGGTGACGGCACTAACCGAGGCGACACCGTAGAAAAGAAAATTATCAGATGGTTTGTAGACACTCGTAGATGGAGAAAGGTTCTCTCGACTAACAGTTATGTATACGTGACTTCGGGAAGCAAGGTCACTTTAAGGAATGCGATAAAACATGGCGCGTCTGTCAGGGTAGGACTGCAGTTTGATTCCACCACTGGTTACTACGTTACTGAAGCTGACAACGTGGAATTTGGACCGAGAAACGAGGTATCAGCGCAGGCTGTTAAATGTATCAGTCTTCAAGCAGTAGGACCCACAGAGTTCGAAATCCAAAATAATCCTTACTGGTGGTTCATCATTGTCAATACACAAAGCGTCGTGGAGATGTCTAGCTGGAGAGTGGGCGAACACGTCAGTGAAGGTCACAGTTTAAAGAAAGTCTCTGTGGACTGGTACGTCAGTTACTGAAACTACAATACCAGGTCAACGTTTTTCTGTTTCCTTTCCTGTTTAATAAATAATCAGTGATTACCACTGAAGCTTACGATTTTAGTGTCATTTAACAAATGTTCTCTGATATAAATATCTTAATAAAAATGTAAGTCACGAGATATGTTTGTTTTAAAATTTATTTTATATCTACCTCATAGTATTAAAAAGATCATAAGGGGATAGGATGTCAGTGGCCCAGTGAAGATGATGTTTACCGCTAACTTCATCTGACAAGTGCACTTCATTTGTCTTACAAAATCTCCGACGTTGACAAATTTCATATTCATTTAAATTATTTGTACTGTGTTCTTTAAAACCTGTTTTTGAATTTTCAAATCACTGTTCTGTTCTCATTCATCACTACATATTTTCTCATCTACTTTCGTGATTTTGGACGTTTGTTTTGTTTTTGTTGTTGTTGTTGTTTTGTTGTTTTTCGGTTTTTTATACCTTTCTTTGATGTAGATCTTTTTTTAAGAAATTTCGAATTTAATTACGAAAAATTATTTTGCTTGTCAGAATTTAGTTTTTCACACAAGATCGTTTTCAAATTTGTAATTATTACAACTGATATAATTAACCAAAATCACTTATCTTTAATCTCTTATAATACAGACATCAAATCCAGCAACGCATATCTCGAATCAGGCAATAAAATAAAATAATAATTAAAAGAAATATTTAAAAGAAATACAATACACATTTAACAAATAAAAATATATATTATTTAAAACACCAATTAATGGTAAAGTCACACAAACTGGGTTTGTTTCAAACGTTTTGGTTAGTTAATAATTTCATTTAATGTATTATTATATTTTGAAACTATTTACAATAGATTTGCAATACGAGAGAAAGGTTGCTAAATATAAGGAAAAAATAAGAGAGAGATTCAAAAAGAGAGAAGAACAAGGACAGAGAAACAGTTTCTGTTTCCTTTCCTGTTTAATAAAAAATCAGTGAATACTAATAAAGCTTACGATTTTAGTGTAATTTAACTAATGTTCTTTGATGTAAAATGTTAACAAAAATGATATATACTCTTAAAAAAAAATCAGTAAGAAGTCCTAAAACTATTTCTTTTCTATAATACTGATTACTTTTGATAATAAATACATTTTTTTTTTAACTTAAATATAAATAGTTATCCTTATTATTATATATTAAATGTTTATCCTTATTATTATGTACTAAATGTTTTTAATTATTATTTTGTACTAAATGTTTAGCTTTATTATTATATACTAAATGTTTATCTTTATTATTGCATACTAAATATTTATCTTTATTATTATGTACTAAATGTTTATTCTTAATATTATGTGCTAAATGTTTATTCTTAATATTATATACTAAATGTTTAACTTTATTATTATATACTAAATATTTATCTTTATTATTATGTACTAAATATTTATCTTTATTATTATATACTATGTGGTTCTTTTCAGATAATGAAATGCGGATTTCTGGCTAAAGCCTGACAGGAGACCAGATGATATTTAAAAAATTTAGAAAATCTATTTCAGATGAAGACCAAATACCTTTATGAATAAATTCGCTGCAAATGAATTATTTTGAAATCACCATGTGTTACCACCTTAAAACAAATAAAATATTTTTCTGTAAATGTTATACACATTTTAATAGCAACGGCTACATGATTTAGGGATTTACATGTAACAGTAAATACGTTATTCTTAGTTAGCAACCTTGAACATAGTTATAAACTTCTTATATTTATCACAGTCTTGTATTTAATGACATCTGATTTTACTTCATTACGTCACTTTTATACATTTTCATGCCAACACATTTCTCTTGTACTTCACTTTGCTAGAATATGTTTCTTGAATCTAATGATTATCTGCCCTAAATACTATTTCAGTGTTGCTGTTAGCTATTGATTAATATCTATCTGAGTATTCAAGGATTCTCAAGTAAACATAAAAATTATGGTAAGCATTAGAAATGGACAGGTAAATAACTGAAAATGGTTGTTTTATATATATTTCATATTACATTTTGTTGCTATTTCTCTATTAAATACTTACCTCCCACACATTAATTTACCACTGAAAAGGACATGAACAACGAGAATTTGTTTCTTTTGTGTTTTTTAAATAGAATATTATTTTAAAATAAGACAATTTTTTCTTTAAAAAAAGTAATATAAGTTATAACAGTGTCAGCAGTGATACCTGGTCATATACGTCTAAAATTACACAAACAAACAAACAAATATATTTCTTAGCTACCAACAGATTCACTGATGTCGTTTCGACCACAGCAATACAAATACAAATGACTAGTTCATTAATCATCAGTGCCTAGTAAACTCAACTTTTCATCATCATATGACAACGAGCATTTGGTAGAACTGTTAGAGGTCATGAGAATACAATCGTGGATTACCCGTTCGTAAATTACATGTCTAATTAATTTAATGTAAAGTGATATATTTTCTTTGATACATTTTTTTTCTGAAAGACAAAAACAGCTTGTTGATGGAATGCATCCATCTTCCCTTTCAGTGTCATATAGAGTTATCGCCCTTGATTAGACGTTTCTAAGCAGTTTGTCTTGTTCAGTGACGTCGCTTATTTAACAGCTCTTAAGACCCGAAATTGAGACTAACAGACACTAACTTCCGATAAGGGCAAAATTATAATTATGTGATCGTAAAAAAACACCTAAGTCAGACATGGGCAACCTTTTTCGAGAAGCGTGCCAAATGACACATGGCTCATCCTCACGTGGGCCACATATACTACTTGAGGAACTGTTATAATAAAAATTAAATGTATTTTAATGTATTAGTATTAAAAAAATTGAATTTATATTATTTTCCTTGCGAAATTAGGCGGGCCACTCAGAAAGCCGCATGGGTCTCAGTTTGCCCATGACTGGACTAATTCAGAGGCTCTTGGGAAATCCCAATTTTAATGGTAGAGTTATCGGTTCATATCCGTTTAAAAATTTTCAGTTCATTATTTTAAAATAAGACAATTTTAAAGAAACTAAAATTTAGCTTCAGGATTTCTGAAAGAGAAGAAAAACAAAAAAATAAATAAAAAAGACAAAGAAAAATAAATAAAAATAAATAAATAAATAAATAAATAATTAAGTTACTAAAATATCTGTAAATATTATAACTTTTAGACGTTTAGTTTTAAAGTCACATAATAACATAAATGGGAAAGTCTCAGTTATTCTCCATTCATGGTAATGATAGAACCCAGTCCCATACAGTAAGTGTAATAATTCCTAGTTTTAAATTTACTGTCATTAATAATGTTATTGTCATCTGAAACCTTTTTAAAACTCTTTGTAGTGTGAACAGACGGATATCGTTCTATTACTGAAATATATTTTACTATCGAAGCAATGTTTTGTTATTATTATTATTTTTGTTATTATTATTATTATTATTATTATTTGTTTCTATAAATGATGTAAAATTTCTTTCTCACCCTGCATCGAGGACACTCCTTACAAACATCACAAGTTTTTGTGTTTTTCAGAACAGTCGACTGATAAAACGCCACCGCCTTCTTGCCTGTCAAACGAAAATAAAAAATGTATTTAAATGTTTGTTCTATAGCGTTTATCCTACTGAACCTATATTCACGTAATACGCAATCAACTTTTCGTCTGTGTATGCCACATGAAATATCTGAGTAACAAGTGATGAACACAATATGTATATAATTCAAGGAAAATGGCTTAAATGATTGAATAAAGTTTGCTTCAAATGCTGTTTCAAACAGACTCGCCATTGAATGAAATTACCCAAAAAATCTCCTTGAATATATTGCTAACTAACTGTAGACTTAACATATTTATGCTTGAAATTTAAAAAATACATAAAATAAAATATAAAGCTCACTTGGATCATAATAGTCGTAGACTTTGACAGGAGCAGGCTGAGAGTTGGCTACACGTTCTGTACGATGAAGTTCAACACTTAGACAAGTAGCTGTACCTCCAATCTGAAATACACGTCAAACTTAGTTTTTCTATGTTTTATGTTGTCACTTTAAATAGCAATAGTAGTAGTAATAGTAGAGAGAGAGAGAGAGAGAGAGAGAGAGAGAGAGAGAGAGAGAGAGAGAGAGAGAGAGAGAGAGAGAGAGAGAGAGAGAGAGAGAGAGAGAGAGAGAGTACTAAGAAAGCTTCATAACTTTTCAGTGTTAATGACAACACTGTGATGACAGACTGAATTAGCCAGCTCAGAAACTTAAATTTTGCAACTAGTGACACGAGAGATCAAATATGTCGATGTACATAATTCATCAGACCGTCACACAGAAATGAGAACTATTAGTAACATCCAGCGGCCACAGTTTGACCTCTCAAACAGAGGACTGAAAGCATTATCGTCAAGGATCGATGTAATCGAACACTTGCAATCTTTCGATAATATCTGTGTGGCAAATGGATAGAAATATCATAAATTTAATCGCATGTAAACTGAAATATGTTCTGCTGTTCTTTACTGTATTTTAAAAATAAAAACTAAGGAAAACCATGTTTACTTAGATACATTTCACGTATAGAAAAAGGTTGTTGTAACTTGATATTAACTAAAAATATGTGTATATTCATACCTCATCAAAATACAAGATAATCTTCCTATCAGCTGTTTCGATTCTCTTGAGAAATTCTACTTTTCCTACACTCGTTTTATCAGCGGAGAAACCAGACGGTACACCAATTTCCTCCACAGCCATTCCACTACTTCCTTTCTTTAGCCACCTGAACAAGTAAGATGAAACTATTTTGAACTGTAATTTAACTGTAAGTAAAGTCGTATCTTCTTAGCAAAGGATTAATTTCCTTAAAAATGAAACAATTTGCAATATCGCATCTTGTCAGTAACCTTTGATGTTATTTGATATTAATACAATAATGACAGAATAGTAAGTTGGATATACATGGTATGGTCCTACTGCAGTGAAATACATGTGTACTCAAGAATGTAAGGATACTGATCCATACATACACATGTGTACAGACAGTCGTAAAACTTTACTGTATCATAGAGTTGATATCGTACCGTGCACACACACGAATCTTCAACAGTTGAACTGTGTCGGTTTCGAATGTCACGTTTAAGTCAAATGACGGTTGTTCCACTTGAGCCATTACGTTAAAGAAAACAGAAACCTGAAAGAAGAAAACAAAATAAATTCAGTTTAAATATATTTGTTTCAATCTTTACTAGCCAAACTTCAAAGCAGTATAAAAATAAAAAATTGTTATTGATTTTATACTTTATGAAATGTAAATTAGGAATTGATGGTGATGCCTTAAGTAGACTAATTGTCTCTTTCTTTTTCTTATTCCCTATCTCTCTAACTCTCTGTCTCTCTCTATCTCTATCTCACCCTCTCTCTCCCCTTCTTATCTCTCTCACAGATAGACATACTCCCATTCTCTGTTTCATTCTCTCTCTTTTTCTCTGTGTCTTTCTCTCTTTGTCTCTCTATGTATTTCACCGCTCTTTCTCTCTCTCTTCCTCCCTGCCTGTCTCACACACACAGACACATTATTTTAAAACAATTCACAGAATGTTACTTACATCAACAAGCCCCATGCCACTTCCAGTCGCTGATATCTGAACATCTTTAGGAATAGATGGCAGCTTTAAAAATACAACAAACAAATGAATTAGTTATATTTATTTATACAACATCGGTTTCGGTATTTATACCTAATTTATATATGATTTGTTTTTCTAATATGCGGGTGTGGGTATGAGTGTGTATGTGTGTGTATCTCATTCCTTCTGTATGTTGTATGTATATGTCTCTATATTTACAAATGTAATTATAATACTTCTGAAAATACAATAAAATATTAGAAAAAATAATAAACATAATTGACGTGTTAAATATAAGACCATAAATTAGTCATACTTACTTGTACGCTCTGCAGAATGAGTGCGTTCTGTTTGTTAATTGTGAAAGTATGCACGAAGCTTCCAGCGTGAATGTTAATCTTCATTTGAAATGTTTGCGAGTAAACTTTACTAGCGAATTTCGACAGAGCTTGCAGCGCTACCACTGTGTCCTGTTTTATAATATAAAATAGTTTTAGGACTTAAGGCTTCATTCTTTCATTATGATGCTTTTTAAAAAGTAAAGTATGGTATATGTGAACTAATATAGTAACTGAAAACTATGTAATTAGTCTAAAAACAGATTAATAGTAAAAAAAAAATAATTAATAAGAAATAAGTAAAAATTCATTCAGGCTTTCTCTTTTACCACAGTAAAACTGAACCACTACACGTCCACTTACAAGTGAGACAGAACAGAAGTCAGCGATATAAAATAAAATAATAGACGAGAAATTAAATTTATATTCTAGGATGATGTAATAAAATATACTTATAATCTTTACTTCTAAATAATAATAATAATAATAAATAATAATAATAATAATAATAATAATAAATAAATAAAATAAATAAATAAATAAATAAATAAATAAAATAAAATAAAACAAAATCAAATAAATAATTCTTAACCAATAAAGATAAAACAATATAAGAAACAAAATAGAATTCCCTTTTTCTCTCCCTTAACCCCCTCCAAAAAAAAAAATTAAAAATTAAAAAATATTAATGTGGATACCTGGGTGGATACGAAGCCACCATGTGGATTCCTCTGTGCAATCACCCACTTCATGACATCAAGGCCGCCGGTGATGTCGTTCAGTTCAGCGTACACCAACAGAGCATATGACGTCATCTCAATGTCCCGAGCCTTGGACTGATGTGGTGGACGCCAGAAGGATGTGGAGACGGTAGTGGTGTCGACATCATGCCAGTGTTTGAGGCCGCCTACAAGACAACATCATTGAGAAACGACAGCATACAGCATCATAGTTTAATTAAAATACTTCGATTACTTGTTCAAAACCAATTTGCTTTCCACATGTATAAACAAAAGTGATAGCTTTATTTGTCACAAAAGAGATTAATGTCTCCTTATTATTTTAAATAAAGAAAAAGATGTACTACGTTCTCTTTGCGTCACTCTTTTTATTTTTGTCTTTAATTCATTATTTCTGTCCCTTTAAGCTTTATCACTCTGCATGTCTTACTCTCTCTTTCTGCATCTGATCTACTTATCTATATATCTCCGCCTCTTTCTCTATGTCCCTCTATTTCTTTCTATCTGCTATACATGTATCTATCCAACTATCCCTCCATCTGTCCTTCTATTACCGCCCTCTCTCTTTCTCTCTCATTCTTATTATCTGTTGTTAAATCATAAAAATTACTTTTGAAAAACACATGATTATAAATATATTGACTTTACCTTCTGTTATGACATTTTGCTTTAGCTTGTTAAAAACTGTAGAAAACTTAGAACTTTTAGCTAGTTTCAAGGCGTAGCAAGTGATAGCCAGGGTGTAGTTGTTTGATGCGCTGTTGTAATTGTTTTCCAAATACGCTACAGCTTTCGCTTTGGCCGAGTCCAGATCCGACTGAATTTTCTAAAAACAGTAAAAAAAAAAAAGCTAATACTCTAAATATCACCAAAACAACCACAAAGAAATAAATTTGAATAACAAAAAAGTTTTTATAAATTTATATACTCAAATTTAAATATCACAAAAACCAAAATTCAAACACTATAAATTAATTCTAAAAGCAAAAAAAATGAACAAAATGATAAAATTCTATAATAAAAACAATTTTCATTTTTACTTAACCTTTATCCTTAACATCCTACAAATAAACGGATTCAAATAGTACGTCTAAATAAAAACAAAGAAATTAATTATATATATCATAAAAGTTATTTTTAAAACTTACATTTGTATTCTAAAACTGGTATTAAAGTAAATACCCAAAATGAAAGAGATTAATATAAATATTATGTTTTACTTACAGGATCAATGTTGTCATTCTCCAGAAGAGCAATGAGTACAAACGCGGTCAGAGATACACCAGATGAAGAACCACCCTAAATAAATAAATAAATAAATAAATAAATAAATAAATAAATAAATAAATAAATAAATAAATAAATAAATAAATAAATAAATAAATAAAAATAAATAAATAAATAAATAAATAAAAATAAATAACAGTAATAATAATAATAACAACAATAAGAAAAACAACAATAACAACAACATCAAGAGTAATAATAATAATAATAATAATAATAATAATAATAATAATAATAATAATATTAATCAGTTTTGTGATTTATACGTGTGTGTGTATTGATCAAAGTTAAATGTTCGTACCTGCATAGCTTTGTGTATAACACGGCCAGGTTCAGGGAAAGATCCAGTTTTTTTGTCTTGATGATATATCATCCATCTGATTGCTCGAACAAGAAGTTTATCGTCGATGAAAATGTGAGGTTTCGCTTGGTGGAAAGTCTTCACAACAAAAGCTGTCAACCTGACAAATTATTTAGCTCTACACATTAGTAAAATATTTAGAGTTATTAATAAAAATATTATATTTTACCATTGTACTTATTGAATCAGTGTTCTCATTATTAATGTAACAATTTTATTTTGATTATTAATTATTTTAAAAAGCTTTTATGTTTTTTTTATCTATATAATCGTGACGTCTTTTAAAAAATTTGATGGGTTAAAAAAAATAGGTTCTGAAAATATTGCTCATACATTCAACATATACACACGAAATGTCTATTTTAATTCTGAAGACAAGATACTTAAAATCAATTATTTTAAAAAACCGCCTACATTCAACAGTGTCTATGAATTCAGCAACTGCAACCACTGAGGGAGTCAGTTGTCCCTTCTACAGATGCTAATGCAGAGAGACGTGTCTATTAAGAGAGAAACAAACAATTTTTACTTACCACATACTGCCAGATCGATCCCTGTCACCAAAAGCACTGAAAGAACCATCTCTGTGTTGATAATTCAGTTCTCGTTGATAGCCTAAAATTATATAGATAGATAGATAGATAGATAGATAGATCGTTAGATAGATACACATACATACATACATACACACATACATATATAGATAGAGAGATAGTAGTAGTGGTGGTCGAAGTAATAGAGGTAGAAGTGGTGATGATGGTAGTAGGCAATAGGCGAAGGCGTATAATTATTAGCCTAGTTTCTGTTACGGCTTTGCTGCTGATGACAGAACTAAAAGAAAACGTACTACTAGCAGAAGTAGTTATGGTGGTGTTAAAGTGGTGTTTGAGCTAGTTGTGGTAGTGATGGTGGCTGAGTTGATGTTGGTGGTGATGGTTATCCTGAGAGAAATGGTAAAAATAAAGATATTACTGTTTAAGTTAATTCTGATTTGCTAATCAGATCGTTTCTGATGGATTTTACTAAATACAGTATACATTGTGGACAGAATAATAATGATAGAAATATTTGCTATTCATCTGATTAGTTTCAAATATTTTCACATTCGTACTTTGGATTGTAATAATAGAGAAGAGTAGGTGATCAGAAACACACCTACATATCACCTTTCAATAATTAACAACAGCTGAAACTGTATTTAAGAAATAAGACCCACCTGTTTCCATAATTTTAATGGCTTTGCTTAAGATCTTGCCATCCAGCTGGTTGAGTTCCTTCAAGTAATTTACTACGAAAACTGCAGGTGCGAAGTTCAGCATGTTTTGTTCTCCACAGCCGTAAGGCATTCTTAACAACTTTTCTAGTCCGCTGATGCTGGAGCCCATCAAATCACCTGAAAGAAAATATTTCTTTTATTATTAGAAACTTAACTGGTATTTTTTTTTTGCTCTGTTTTGTAATATTTTTTTATATACTTTTTTTTTTTTAGTGTTCTAGTTAGAAAGATGTTGAGGGCTGAGAATAATAAAGTTCTGATCACAAACAAGAAACGGGTGTATAACTTTTAGTATTATTTTTCAAATACTTAAATAACTCGTTTGTCTTATAAACAACGTTTATCGCTTATCATGTATCGTTCAATGTGTCTTCTGTTGCATTCTAAACACTTCAGCTGTTCAGTAATTTCTGTTTCTCACTCACCAATGGCGGAGATTTTCACTCTCTGAGATCCGTCAACTACGTTAGGAGGGAAGGTGATGCTGACCGTCTCAGAAAAACTCTTTGCAGTCTTCAAGTCGATAAGAACTGGTCTGTTGTACTCCATTGGAAGACCCTCAGGCTTAAAATAAATAAAACAATTAAAATACTTTTCCAATGATTTTCTCAAGATTAAATATTAAAATAAACTTGCAATTAACTAAATTAACTGAATAGATGATGTTTATGCCCGTAGGGTTAGGTCAAGTTTAAATACAAATTAACACGTGACTGGTCACGTGAACAATATTTATACATTATATCTAATTTACTGCATACAGAAATATTAATATTAAAATAATACAAAAACATACTTTATAATAAATTGTTAATAAGAAAAAAAAAACTAATTAAAATATTTCATTATTGTTGTACTATATATATATATATATATATATATATATATAAACTGTCTAAATTTTTGACAATTCGGATTTCTACTCTGGTGTATACCTCTACAAGAAGTTGTCGTCTAACAGCGTCTGCAGCTAATTTTGTCCGTCCAGACACCTGTATGTCTATGTATCCAATACGTGATGGAATGATCGGGAAATACACGCTAGTTGCATCTCCTGCTTTCACCTGAAATTTATAGTAAAAAAAAACAATCATGAAAAGACTGACAGAGAGCGAGAGATAGAGAGTCTGAATCGGAGAGAGACAGACAGACAGACACACAGATGCAGAGGCAGAGAGAAAAAGAGAGTGAATGGTGGACAGACAGAGAGAGAGAGAGGGAGAAATAGAGAGAGAGAGAAATAGAGAGACTAACTAACCCTAGTAATTGTTTGTTGATTTGAAGACTCAGTCGTCTCAACACCAGTAGAATCATATATCACATTAGAGAATTCAGCGGATTTGTCAAGAGTTACCACAACCTGAAATCAAATAAGAATAAAAATTATACAAATAAAATCAATTTTTGTCTGTACATAAATTCGAGCCTACGAAAGTTCTTCAAAGATTATCCATGACTGAACTAATATTTTCTTCACCACATTTTAATATCAATTGTTGTGAGCATTTATTGTGAACTGTATTGATCTGAGAAAGTAAACCACTGGGAATTACTGTTTTCGATTGACGGTAAGATTTCTTTTATAGATAACATAGTATATATCTGGATTTGATCTCTTTTTTCTTTTTCGTTTTTTTTCTTGTTTCTTTTTTCTTTTTTCTTTTTTTTTACAAATAAATCCTGATACATTCAAAGGAAAAGGATATATCCTGTATAGCAACAAATGAGTAATGAATAACTGAACCGAGGAATAAAATAATAACAGAAGAAATAAATACAGGATTACATCAATGAATAATATAATTGGCAAAAAGAAATGAAAAGAAAATCGGAATAATTAATTAATAAATAGTAAATAAAATGTAAAATAAATGATTGTATAAAGTACTAAATGAATAAATATACGACGGCATATGAAGAATATAGCAAACCAACTAAAAGTTACTTATTAGTAAGGATAATCCATATAAATGAAGAAAAATGAATGAATGAAGATATGATCCGATAAATAAATGAATGAATGAATAATAAAATGAATTAATATAACTGATGATCGAAGAAACAAACAACAAATAAATCAATGAATGAAAGAACGAACGGATAATTGAATAAATGAAAGAATGAGCGAATGACTGAAGGAATGAACGAATGTACGAATTATCAAATTATCGAATAAAAACGAACGAATGAATTAGTAAGAGAACGAACGAACTAACGAATGAATGAACGAAATAAAAAGTGAATGCACGAATGAACGAACGAACGAACGAATGAATGAATGAATCAACGACACAGTACATTGACATCCTGGCCGAGGTAGTTGAAGACGAGAACTTGAAGAATGACAGTCTCGCCGCGGGTCACAGAATACGGCAAATTGAGACTGACGAAAAACGGACGAAATACTTTCAGCTGAAAAGAAATAAATAATAAAAATAATAATAAAAATAATATTAAAATAATAATATTAAAATAATAATAAAAATTTGAATTTTAATATTTCTGAAATGAAACAAAACAAATAGACGTTTAATGAGGTCATTTATATTAGTATTGTTACTTAGCTTTAGATGTGAATTTTTCTTAGGTACGTTGAAACATGGTAAACTGTTTCTGCTCTTTATATACATAGTGTAAGATATAAAACATGATCGATTGATTATAAACAATTATATTTTATGTGTTTTAGTTTGAAATCGTTTAACTATAATTATAAGCAGTTATGGCTTACAGTTATTTCTAATCAAAACGATAATATTTTATCTATATACAAACAATTTTTTTTTGAAATCATTTTACGTTATAATAATAATAACAATAACAACAATAATAATAATAACAGCAACAATAACAACAACGATGATGATGATGATGATGATAATTAGTATTAATAAAATAAATCAAGTAGTGATAAAACATCAGTCATTGAAACTTACGTTTGCAGCATGAGCGGTAACTCCAAGTCCTTTGGTGTCGCTGACAGCAAATGCTGTGGCCACCCACGACGTGATTGTGTCGGGTACGACAGCTTGGAACTCAGCAATTCCACCAAAACTGAAATTAAAGTAACCACATATGTATATACTTGTGTGTGTGTGTGTGTGTGTGTGTGTGTGTGTGTGTTTGTCTATGTCTGTGATTGTATATGTGTGTAAGTATGTTTGTGAATGTTTCTGAGTATGTGTGTGTGTGTGTTCGTGCTTGTTCAGCAGTAATAGGCTAAAACTATATTCAAGGCTTATTTTGAGAATTTAGACTAAAATAATGTTATGCTTATTTTTCAAGTCACAGATTAAACAAATCTATTTGCATTCTTTCATTTGCTGTTAAATGTATATGTAAACATGTATGATGTTTTATATACATATTATTCGCACATCAGTTATCAATAGATCGCGCTATTGCCCATCCATGGATTTATCTGTAACCAAGCTGCTCTTCATTTCGAGAAAAAAAGACAAATGCCGAAAACCCACATGACATAATACAACATATACACACATACATACACATACGCACACATACGCACACACACATACATACATACATACACACACACACACACACACACACACGTGTATATAATGAAAACAGATAACAGCGACTGAACTAACAATATCCTTGTAAAATTACATTTTCTCTGTATTCTTGATTCTAAGCGATATTTTAAAACAACGATTACTTTACTTTGAACTAAATAACTTACTTTGACGTGGCATTGAACCACAGCCACTGCTCGGGGAAGTTTTTTCTGACTCTCTGTACTTGCATGACGGAACCTCCTCCAGATGGAGCCAGAACTTTCTGGTTCGCTATCTCCTCAGCCATTACCATGGGCATAAGTTCCATTTTCGCTACAACTGGTCTATACGGAATGAAGGTGGGTTCTGTAAACAATTCACAATTTGGACTTGAATCAAAATTAACACCGCGTTGAAAAAATGATTTTAAAATGGCTGTAAGAATGAATGAATAGACAAAAACATTTCAACACATTTTAATATTAAAAGTTTTCAGTCAGACCTTTTCTTGTAAAATATTGGGAGAAAGAAACCCGTGTTCGCCATTCCTAGGGTTACTCTCATAGATCAGCAGATGCTTTCTCTTTTGTGCACCTTCTTATAAAAACCAAAACATATACTACGAACTTAGATATGTCAACAGTAGAATGATAAATGAATGTAATGGGGTACTGATGAGAATTCATACTGAGATATACAACATAAAAGGTCTGGACTCTAATTACTTTTTACAAATTATTTATGTATACAATGGAATAACAACGTATATCAATATGTTTGCACAGATACTAGAGATTTAATGTTTCTAAGATAAAATAAAAATACTGACTCTGTTTGTACACCAAGGCATCGGTCATTACAACAACACCAGCATTCTGAAGAAGAAAATTAACTAATTAAGATGAAGATAATTATGAATTTAATTATGATTGTTTTTTAATTCGAAAAGCAAAATAAAGAAAAGTACCTTTAATATCAATAAAGTGAGTAAAGATTTTGTAAATATTTTTTATTCTACTAAGTTATTATTTTTATTATTATTATTATTATTATTATTATTATTATTATTATTATTATTATTATTATTATTATTATTATTATTGTGTGTGTGTGTGTGTGTTTCCAATTTCTGCAAATAATCAAGTATACCAATAAAATAACTGGAACGAATGGATACTATGTTTGTCACTTTTACTGTGACATCTTTCGTTTCAAAATTTCCAGCAGACTAAGTATATGGAAACGTCAGTCATTTTTAACAGCACTTCACTGTTGTGATTACTTGTGTAACTACCTAATCATCATTGTCAAGGACTACCATTACTAAATGTATTGCATTTTCCAGTCACCATAGCAATGACTGTGATGATAATGATAATGATATTAGTGATGATGACGATAAGGATGTGAATGACATCAGCAATGAGGATGTCAGTATTATCTGATAGGGACGATGCTGATGTCACCTGCGACTAGGATGCCAACATCAGAGATAATAAAATTTACCCATAAGACAGAAGTGGCATCACGCCCTCCATAGTAGTAGGGGTACCATCGTCTCCTGTAGGAAGTGATTGAATCAAAGTCAAGTAGTTGATCAACAACCTGGAATAGAAGAAAAATATTTGTATTTCTAAACATGACTACAGACACTATTAATCCTACACAGCAACAACAAGAATAATAATAACAACAACTATTACTACTACTAGAACTAGAGCTAGTACTACTACTAGAACTAGAGCTAGTACTACTGCTGTTACTGCTATAACTGCTACCTATATTACAGCCACTACTACTATTCCTATAACTAAAACTGCTGCTACTACCACTAATCATTATTACTTTTACCACCGTTGGAAGTTACAGAGAAAACAAAACAAACTATTCGTTTATTTAATAATTTCTGCTTAACCTATTTTGAGATTTTATAGTAGAGTCAATTATTGACCGAAGTGATATACGTCGATTGTGTTAATTTTTAAATGATCATGAATATGTTAATTATATGTGAACATTTAATTTATATAAAATATGCTAATTATATATAAAAATGTTAATGAGTTTAACAAATGTTAATTATCAATGAATATGGTTAATACATTTGCAAATAAGTTCATTATATATGAATATGTTAATGAGTTAATCAGTGTACAAGTAAGTTGGTTATGAACAGAAACGCACCTTTCCTTGTGTGATGTCATTTCCTGATTTGAGCAGAAGAACACTTTGGTCTACGGCCAGTAAATGAACCTGTGAGTCTGGCTCTGAAGAAACTTGAACTACCACATCCTGTCCCGGCTGGGCTTCGCGTTTGTTCATTACAATAGATACCTGTTCATATATGTTGTAATAAATATATATATATATATATATATATATATATTAATGGTATACACATTATTAGTTATTATTATTATTATTATTATTATTATTATTATTATTATTATTATTTATAACTGTTTGTATCGAGACTAATAAAGAGCATGACAAAGAAAGCTAAGAAAATGTAACAATGGTTATATTTAAAAAGCTATAATCGATGCCAAAATACCACACAAAAAAAAAAAAAAACCGCTGAGAAAGAACATATGTAAGCGTACTTAGTTATTCATGGAAACATAATCCCGATAAGTCTGAATATGTTTTATGTCGTTATAATCACTCTTCCTAAATATCAGTAAGCATTTGCATGTAACATCCAGTTGTAAATTTACTTTCAAAAGAATTCTTTTGAAAAATCGAGTTTTCTAACTTGAAAGACCTTTCAACGAATTAATAAATGTCTAAAAGGTGTGTGTAGTTATTACGAACAAATTTATCAAATCTGTTTTAATACTGACCTTGTGTATAATACATAAAATAAAACTGAATAAAATAAAACAAACCAAAACAAAACAAAACATAAAGCTTGACATTACTACACATTAAAAATACATCTTACCTTATTTTCAAACACTCCATTGACATTAAAACTTATGCTGTCGACAACAACTTCGCCGTCGTCTCTGACGTAGTACGCGACAATTCTGGCATTCGGAGCCATTTTCTGCGTGGCCGAAACCATGATGTAAGAAAAGTATCCCCAGTTAAATGGAACACTGCCTGTCTTAACGATAGTTCCGCGAGACAAAATCTAAACACAGATGGAAAAAAATATATATATAATTATTTATTGTTATAGGTCCTGTGTTTGTATGTGTCCGTTTGGGTATACATGAATATGCATTTGTGCTTGAGTTGGTATGTGTGTGTGTTTGTGTGTTTGTGTGCATGTGTGTACGTGAGAATGTGAGTGTCTGTGTATGGTATTTAGGTGTTTCTCTAACAGGATAAAACTGTTTTATTTATTGATATAGGTCTGTATGTATGTATGGGTGTTGGTGGGTTTTTATGAAGTTTTGAGTAGGTATATATGAATAGGTGTATGTGTGAATGTGTGTATGTGAGAATTAGTCAATATGTGAATGGGTGTTTGTGATTTACCTGGAATACCAACGTGTTCACTGGCTGAGTTGACTTCACAGCAAAGAAAATTCTATCACCAGCCTGAAATATAAATAATTAGATAAACAAATACATGTTTTAATTAATGTTTAATTGCTTCTATTGCAACAATAATACAAACTACTGCTACCACAACAACTATTACTACTACTTGTACGTCCATTAGTACCACTATTACTACTGCTGCTACTACTGCTACTACTAATAATAATATCAACCCAATAAAATAAAAAATAATAATAATATTAATATAATAATAATAATAAAAATAATAATAATAATAATAATAATAATAATAATAATAATAATGATAATAATAACAATAATAACATACCGAGATATTAGAGTTGTAAAGAGAAACTTCCAGGTAACTATTGCTCGGTGATTCACTTCTTCTGAGATACAAGTAACGATTACTTTTCTTAT
>CM022670.1:7591711-7629211 GCA_012295275.1 Chrysomallon squamiferum
TAATAGTTTCATTCATTTGGCAGTACTGAATCAAAAATAAACAATAATTTATAAAAGCATAAAACAGCATAAAACAAAAAGAATAAAAAAAAAAATACAAAAATAATAAAATAAAATCACTAAAAATAAAAAAATATATAAATATATATATATATAAAGGAGTGAAATAAAATACAATTTGAAAAATATATGAAATTAAAAATATATGCAGGATGTTCCCTAAAGCAAAAATAAATAAATAAATAAATAAAAATATGAAAAAATAACATTAAAAGAGACTTCTATACATTTTTATAGTACACCGTGCATATAATTTATAATGGAACAAAATTTTAAAAATTTGAATTACCATATTCTGCTATTGTAAAGATTTGTTCATACGCCACATTCTGAAACAGAATTTAGTAAATAATTTAAAACTTTTTTGCTATTTCTTTCTGTTTGTTTGTTTCACTGTTGTCTTAGTATTAAATAAGCAAGAACAAAAAATTATACATGTATGGATGGATGGATGGATGGATGGATATGTAAAGCTATCAAAAATACGTATGAACAGGGTCGTGGATATTAAATGTCATACCCCAGCAATAACTTTGATTTTCCAGTCGCCCAGGAGAGGCTGATCGCTGAGTTTTAAATGATTTGTATAAACACCGGCTGACGTCTGTACGTCCTTCCACTGTTTTATCTTGTTTGTCTTGCTGTCCTAAACATTGTAGAAAGCAATACATAACAACAAAAACAACGATAAAACATTCACTGTCGTTAAAAGAGAGAGAGAGAGAGAGAGAGAGAGAGAGAGAGAGAGAGAGAGAGAGAGAGAGAGAGAGAGAGAGAGAGAGAGAGAGAGAGAGATTTTAATTTTTATATATTTTTTTTTTTTATTATTTTTTATTTATTTTTTTTAAATTTTTTTATTTTTATTATTATTACTTTATTTTTTTAAAAATACAAAATATTTATGGTGCTATTTCTTAAATTACAATAGGTATATCTCGTGTGCAGTACAAAATATCTATTTATTAAAGAAGTCTTGTTAAATTATCTTTTAGCCTGCTTAGAAAAAAGAAAAGATTTTCAAATCCAACAGCTAAAAGTTTATTAATTTTATAAGCTACTTCTTTATTCTAATCTCACATCTGCTATAATTTAGAGACAACACGAAGAAAACTTACAGTAATTTCAACAGTCATCTTTCCTTTATAGAGCCGAAGACTGGGATAAATTCCAAATGTTCGAAAATTAACTGCAACAAAAAAAAAAAAAAATAAATAAATAAATAAATAAAAATAAATAAAAAAATAATAATAATAATAATAATAATAATAATAATAATAATATAATAATTAATATAATAAAATAATAATAATTTAATAAATAAAAAAAAATAAATAAATAAAAAATAAATAAATAAATAAATGGTAATTACCTGTGCCTATCATGGAGAAACCCTCTCATTTCGCCTAAGGACATTTATAAAATGAATGTTTTGTAGTTACTCACCTGTTTGACCTGGTTTGTACATCGCTTTGTCAGTCTGAATAAACAGAGCTACATTTTTACTTTTGAACTCGATGGTTGTCTCATTTGTAAACTTCAGTCCTCCTGTTCCTGTAACATGCAGCTTGTAGTAACCATAGCTTAGATTAGCCGGTATCTAGAATACAGACACACACTCAGATGGATAAACAAACAAACAAACAAACACACAAACAAAAAAAAACAAACAAATAAATAAATAAATGAATAAATAAATAAACTTAAAATAAATAAGTCAACAAAAACAAATACATAAATAAATGCTCAGAACAAACAAATAAATAATTAATTACTAGAAAAAGAAATGAAATAATTTAGATTATTAAATAAAATTAATAAAAATAAATTATATAAACAAACAAACAGGAAAACAGTTATATTAGATTGTAACTAAAATAAAACAAAAAAATTAAACAAAATTAAATAAACAAATAAATAATTATTACAAATGAATAATAAAAATTTTATATATTTTTTTTTTTTACAGTATATTCAAAAAAAAAAAAAAATATTAAGTAATATTGAAAATGATTACCTTGAGGTTAATGTTTACTGGATAACCTAAACAAAGAAACAAACAAACAGAAATTATTATTTTTGCTGACAGGTATGAATATTTTCTTTTTAAAAGACATATAGTAGGTTTAGTGTCCTGTATCAGAGGTAGACATTCCTTTCAGTATTTTACAGGTAGTTTGAAAATTTTAAATATAATATCCTTTTAAATGAATGAAAATCATTACTATATAAAAATATAATAAGTATTTAGGTAGATAACTGTATTAGGTAGAAAAAAAGAAGGTAGGTAAGTAGATAGGCAGGTAAAAAGGTTGGCAGGTAGGCTGATAGTCAGACATATATTAATTGCTACCTTGTGTAACCGTGCTGACAGTCGATGCTACGCTTGTATTAGATTTGAACAGTTCCAACTTCACCGTGACAGGACCAGTAGATTTGAGAATGTTTACGTTGACGACAAAATCCAATCCAGGACGAAATGTCTTTGGACACAGCACAATGTAACTGCTGTAAAACAGAACAATAACATGACAGTACTAAAACATCGTCGTCATCATCATCTTTATTTTTATTCTTATTGTTATTATTATTAATAACTGTTGTTAACTGTTCAAGCTGCAGACTTATTAGTCATGGGCTGAAACCGAATTTGTTCATACTGGCCTACATGTTTATTATTATTATTATTATTATTATTATTATTATTATTATTATTATTATTGTTGTTGTTATTGTTATTGTTGTTGTTGTTGTTGTTGTTGTTGTTGTTGTTGTTGTTGTTGTTGTTTTTGTTTATTTTATTTCATTAAGATTTTATTTTAATTATTAGTTTTTTTTTGTGTCAAAGACTGATGATATTGTGTGTTCATATGATAGAAGAAGCATATAAAACATTCCTTACTTAATAAGAAACTGCAGCACGGTCGATAGCATCACATTACCTTTGTTATCTGTTCTATATAAGCCGTAAATAAAGTATGCTATAAACAATTTTTAAAATTTTATTTTAAATTTATTTATTTTTTTTAATTTTAAAAAAAAAAAAAAATGTATTATAATTGTTTATTTTTTGGCTTAATGATAGAAACGTTATAATAAGATTAATAAAAACCTTTTTAATTTTTAGCAGTAACTGTTCCCAAATAAAAGGCAATAACGAATAATGTAAACATGATGTGTGAAAATAAAAAAATATAAATAAAACATAAAACTTGAATTTTTCGAATACATGTGTGACATAATATATTTAATGGTATTTTAGAGAGAGAGAGAGAGAGAGAGAGAGAGAGAGAGAGAGAGAGAGAGAGAGAGAGAGAGAGAGAGAGAGAGAGAGAGAAAGAAAAGAGAGAAAAATATTAATTAAGAGAAATGTTTTCGAAAAATCAAATAAAAGATATCCAAAAAAAAAAAATTAACTAACAGAATAAAAAAATATGTTAAAAATATAAAAATTAATGCAATGCAATTTTTTTTCAGTTGTAAAATATAATAATATTACAGAAGACATTATATTCTATGAGAAAACCAAATAAATCCAGAATACCAGCATCCGAGATGAACAGATTTTTTTTATGTTTTTGTTTCAGTTGAAGTCAAAAAAAAAAAAAAAAAAAAAAAGAATCATTAAGTGTTTTTTGTCTAATAAAACCAAGTATGTCATCGTCTCTTGTATGTGAAAAACACGTACATTTTGACACACGTGTGGGTATTGGGGAAAAAAAAACGCTAAAAATAAATATTTGATTTAATCAAACTGTGTTTTTTCAAACTGAATATCAAGTATGTGTATTAAGGTTTAACTACAGATCCTGTTGCAATTATAAAATTTGTACTCTGCCTTCAGCTTCACATCTCGTTAGTGTTTCTGTTAAAAATGATAAAATACTTTGTGCCTTTTACTTTAACCTAATATCCCCTACTCCAAAACAATTTGAAAGCCGCATTATGCATATGTTTATGTCTATATGCGTCTGTGTATGTGTGTGTGTGTGTGTGTGTGTGTGTGTGTGTGTGTGTGTGTGTGTGTGTGTGTGTGTGTGTGTGTGTGTGTGTGTGTGTGTGTGTAACCTAACAAATTAAAAGAATATACGTATATACATTACCTCATGGTTGACACAACTTCAACTTGTTTCTCACTGATCTTCGTTTCGGCGATTCCATCTTTTTATAAATCCCATCCCGAAAGCGACATCTGTGACGGTGTGAGAAATATGGGCGTATTCCAAGGAACACGATGCCAGAGCCCAGTGAAGGTGATAATTACCTGTAATTATCAGGTGACAAGTACACGTCATTTGTCTCACAAAATCTACGACGTTGACAAATTTCATATTCACTTAAATGACTGGTACTGGGTTCTTTAAAATCTGTTTTTAAATTTTCAAATAACTGTTCTGTTCTCACTCATCACTACATATTTTATCATCTACTTTCGTGTTTTTCTTTGATTGTTTTTTTTTTTTTTTTTTTTTTTTTTTTTTTTTTTGTTTTTTTTTTGTTTGTTGTTGTTGTTATTTGTTTCTTTTTGTATACCTTTCTTTAATGTAGAAATTTTTCATATCTGTTATATATCTTTTAAGAAATTTCTATGGTAATTACACAGCAAGATGGTTTTCAGATTTGTAATTACTATAACTGATAATTACCCCAAACCAGTTTTAGTTAATCTCTTATAATGTAGATATCAAATCAAGCAATAAAATAAAATAATAATATAAAAATTATTTTTTAAAAATACAGTATATATATATATTTAAAAATAAAAATAAATACTGTTTAAAACTGTTATTTGTAAATTCGGATTTATTCAAACATGTTTTGGTCAGTTGATAATTTCATTTAATATATAATTATATTTTGAAAAAACATTTAATTTTTAAAAGAGAAAGAAGAAGAGAGAGAAATGGAGAGAGATTCATAAAGAAATTATTTATACGGACGGAGAAAACCAGTGATATTCCTAAGTGCAAAGATACTTTCTGAGTTTGTCTGGGTTTTTTTCATTCCGTGTCGCATATGCAAAGGTGAGAACACACTACAATGATACAGACAAATTTATGATCTCTTCAGGTGAAAATGTCAGAACACAGCACTTACACAACTGTTACCTGCATGAGATGAAAATACAGCAAATATTTGTTACCTACGTAAGGTGAAAACACAGTATAATGATACCAGCATACCTGTTACACATACAAGTGAAAACCTCAAAAGGCAGAAAATACTAATATTCACACGTGAGACTACAGTACTTCGGCAGAGACATTATCAGTTTTCAAATAAAAAGGAAACAGATTGTTTACACTTCTACTTTGTATAAACTGAACATTACATTCTTTTCTTTCAGATGACAGCATTTGCTTATGTTAACCTTTATCTACTAAATGATAAAAAAAAATATATATATATAACAACAACAACAACAATAATAATACCACTATAAAAAAATAGAAAGATATTAAAGCCATTATCTAAGCATTATTATAATTCTTTGTACAACTGAGGTAAATCTCAACCTATCAGTTCAAGAAATTTTGTGTATGCATCTACCTATAGACAGGAAGACATCAGGAGTAAAGATCACATGATATACCACACTCTGTGATTGAACTATACCCACCATGTAGCTATGTGTATAATATATAGTGTTAACAGTATCTGAAAGAATCCAACTGCATGCCACTGAAAAAGTTAGAATATTTATAATCCATGTATATCATGGGCTTAGTTTAATGTAATATTATTAAACACTGAAAAATAAGATAATTGTAACATAATAATGATAAGAAGAAGAAGAAAAAGGAGGAGGACAAGAAATAACATAATAAATAACAAATAACATTTTTGTTTTAGCTGTTTTTATTATGTGAAACATCAACAAATATAAATGATATTTAACAACAGAACTATATTATGACTAACAAATCTAATTATCTCTCTCACACACACACACCAAAAATAATTACATGGTATATTATATGACAAGAACAAAAATTAATAATAATAAAAATAATAATAGTTATAATAATAATAAAACCAGTTCAACAAAAAGTCACAAAGTATGAATTTGTTTTTTTGTTTGTTTGTTGTTGTTTTTTTGTGTGTTTTTTTCAAATAATGAATAATTTTCTAACAACTAAAAAACTAAATTAGGTAACAAAATCTTCTTTTTTTAATGTTATAGCTCTGTTAACAAAATTATATAGATTTAATAAATAATAATAATAATAACAAAATTAAAAAATTAAAAATATTAAATTTATATATGGAGTTATTCGGTTTAGGGTTTTGTCAAACATTATATATTTATCCTTTTTGAATAATCAGTTTACTTTTGTTGTTACATTTAAAATCATTTCATACTTCAATCCTGTCATTAATACATTCAAAACTAAGGAGGTGTCAGCATATTAAGCTAATGTAAAACTGATAAACACTGAATATAATGACTTTATTTATGCATTACACGTATCTCAATAATCATTATTCCTTTTTATTATTTTTTTTAAGTTGGAAAATCACATAAAAAGTTCATTTCTGGGGGGTTTTTTTGTTGAGTATTCTAAATAAGAAACTTTCAGCATATGAGTAAATGGTAATGCTGATGTGAAAAATTTCATGCTGCCTCTTCACCCTTACAAATACAAACAACAGTAACAGTAAACAGTATTATATGTATAATACAGACATACACCTCAACAACTTCACCTGAGGTAATAATAATAATACAAGCATACAATAAATCAATAATAATATCTGTGTATATCACAGTTAGCTGTAAATACAACTAAACAAAATTATTCAAACACTAAATGAAACCTCCAGTGAAACTGAATGATATATTTTACACAGCTATCTCTGTATCAGTATTAATAAATATATTTTCTGAGTTCCACATTCTGATCTGAAACAAAATCTAAATAACATTTTCACGAGGGTTTCTTTTCGAAACTCTTTGCAGAAAGAGACAATAATGTAACAACAAAAATTTCATTTTGTTTTGCTATGAATTTTGATACCATGGTTTCCATTAATTACTGACAAAATGTTTGTTTGTTTTTTTGGGGTTTTTTCTTGATTTTTGTTTATACCTTCATCTCCTATTTCTCCATCCTCACACTATTTTTAATGTTTAGTTCAGACAATATAACATAAACCAGTAAATAACACACATATAACATAAACACTAACATTAAAACAGTCTATTTCACTTTTTCCATGCCGCTTTCAAACCCTGTTTAAACAAATTATAAAGTGAAAACATTGTAATATATATGTCATAGATCAATAATATATGAAACAAGCACCAAAACTTTATGATGATAATCTGCAGTGACAACAGTTATTAGTTTTCTGTGTCAACAAAACCAGTGATAATGTAAATTATTTAAAATTTTACTAAAATGCACTGCAGCACTATGGGAAAGATTGAGACATTTTTTTGATATTTTAACATTATTTAACATTTCAGATGGATGTGAATTTAACTAAATATGTTTCGGAAATTACAGTCTTCTAAAAAATTAAATTAATATTTTTTAAACGAAATGCATGAAAGAAAAAAATATATAAATAAATTTAAAAAATAAGAAAGAAAACAAACATAGGCTTTAACAGTTAGTTGGTTGTACTGATTTGTTTTTAGTTTTACTATTAAAATGTTTTATAATAATTATGCCCATTAACAACACAAAATTTGATTGCAGAAGCCAGCCTGCCAGCTAGCCAGTCTGAAATGAAATAAAATAAAATAAAATAAAATAAATAAAGTTTCTTCTCCTTTGCATGTGTGTTTTAAGTATTAAACACATCTTAAATTTTCACTTCTTTTCTTTCTGTGCTGGACTTTTGAATTCCTTGAGATACATGGCATTGCATGCTGGACAGCACCGGATGTCCATCAGGTGGATAGTTGTCGGGTGGACAGGACATGCAATCCGTAGTCGGCCTGGAAAAATGTGACCACATGCTCGACACAGAATAGTTTTCACTGGCCGTTCACAAACACAACTCCCGCTTTGATCTGTGTCTGGTTCAAAGTTAGGAAATGCAACCTGGAAAAACAGGAGAAAGATTATCAGACAGCTGCTGAAGATTACATAGATGATGATGATGATGATACTGATGATAATAACAGAATATCCATCCTGTCATGTGAAAAGTTTTAATTTCAGGAAATCATTTGTTGGTGTCAAGATTTAGATGGTGTCTTTAAATGAATGGAGAAAAGAAAAAGTAATAATGTGATCTTCAAATTAATTATTTGTTATTTCAGATGTTAATTTTACAACTGTATGCTCTGCAAAACAATCTGTTGGTTAAGCCTATACATTTAGTGTAATTTAAAACCTGTAGATACACATATATATTGAACTAAAAATATATATATATATAAATCTTATACTAAACATTGTAGTAACACATTCAAACTTTTAGCAGTGTACAATTTTCATTTATTTGTTAACAGCTTGTATTTCATTTCTGTATAATAAATTGAATAACCATTTTAAATAATAAGTCCAAGATTATCTGATAGATTCCGAGTTCCATGGGACATAACTCTTCACAGCATAAACACACACTCTGAATTCCATGGGATATAACTCTTCACAGCATAAACACATACTCTGACAAAATGTCATTTTGTTTTCCTTCATTATTTTTTCTTCTTACTTTATTTTATTTTTTTAAATGTAAAATACACCCAACATGGAAAATGTATATCAGATGATTATAAATAAAATAAAATAGTTGTTCTTCAATTTATTGCATACAGAAAAAAAACACACAAAGAAAATATAACTGATAATATGCAAGAACATTCATATTTACTAATAAATACAGAGGCAGGGAATCAATTTACAGAATAATAAAATATTGTACACACTAAACATTTAACAGAGAAACACAGATAAACTGAACATGAACATATATTATAGCATTTTGTTTTTCTGTTATGACATGATAAATTAAATTATGAATAGAGAAGAAAAAAGAGATTATAAAGAAGTATTTAACTTAACATTTTACTTTTTCATTTTAAATATTAAATCACTAAATGACTTTTTAACAGTGATAATTATTTCAGTGTAGACTTTCTCTACAAGGAAACTGGAAAGCAAAATCTCATTAATACCTAATAACATTTCGATTTAATAAGTGTGTTATTGATAAAACAACATAAATAAATATAACTGTTTCATCATACACAAGATCTTCCAAAACATGGATCTAGCAGAAAGAACCAATATTATTTGGAAATGAAGTGTCACTGATCCTTAAATTAATATAAAATAAAAAACCATCTTTATTGAAAATTGCGTTTACATTATTGATTATAATTTAAAACTGTCATTAAACAGAAACAAAATTACCTGTAATATTAAATGCTCAATGTTGTAACTCACAACTTTAAGATGTGCAAAATATATACACCCACTAGAGATTATCAATGTGCAAAAATACATTTTCAATAATAAAAATAAAAAATGCCAGGCAGACCTGGGAAATGACATGAAAAATCCTGACCATTTTTCTTCATCATTTTCTTTTTATTCCTGGATTGTTGTAAATCTGAATGGGCTGGTTTGATACAAAATGTCAAATGCCTTGAGCCTGCAGCTTTAGATACAAATTCTATTTAGAATTAAAGAAGACACATGCTAAGCCTAGTTGTTTGAGTCTATCTTCTACAACTTTTGTTTTTGCCAGATCAAACTGGGAAATTTTATTTAGAAATCAGGGAAAACAAGGAAAAGCTACGACCTTCTAGTGACCACAAAGCTCTGAACACATTGCATTTTGATGTGAAATGGAAAGCAATGCATTCTGATTTAGATCTCAAACTATCTTGCTAAATCACTTCTATTTTGAGACAGCTGTAATAAAACTAATAATACAGTTAGTTCTACACTCCCTGTTCCCAAAACAGAGAAATGGGAGAGGAGAAAAATATAATGAAAAAGACTGGAATTGTTTTATTTAATTGGAAATAAGCAAATTCTATATGTATATCATATAAAATCAGTCTATTATTCTAAATTCTATAAATGTTAGTTTATACACTTTACTAAGAATTATGGCATAATTATGTGCATTGTATGCTTAACAACTCTGCATGAAGATTTGTAATTTTTTACAACAAAATACATATATATTTTTTCAGTGTTAATATTCATTCCACTGCCACGGACAAAAATTTCATACTTCTAATACACGTCAAATGTTACAAAATGAGAAATTAAAATATGAGAAATGCTGCAAAAATGTTAATTCTAAGGTTTTGCTTATTTATTTATTTAAAATTACTGCTGTTGTTTTAAATCCTTTTTTTTATTATTATACTGATGATCTAGTGCAAGAGTATTTAGTTTTGACTTGGAAGATTGCTACTTTAATCGCATAATTTGAATGGGAAGTTGAAGTCTGCACAATTTTATTTTAACTCCATTTTGCTTTTATATTAATTTCAAATTGTTTGACTACTTTAGTAACTGAAGTTACCAAAAAAACATCCGATGTTAAATTCTTACCGGTACAGTACTGTTACAAGAAAGCGTATTATAACGTGCTGACATTTTATAGTACTTCAAAACTGCCTCTAAAAAGTACGACGTTCTCTTTGTTTTTTTCTTTTCTGTCGTTCATTTATGAAACAAAAGATGTGATTGGTCAATTGCCAAATTGTTTGATTACGTCAAATCTATCGTTACAACAGGCGTAGGCCTTTTCATTGAGCACTTATAAATTCTAAACGTTGAAATTAAACGATATTAGTTTAATTTAATTAATTAATTTCTTTGTTTGTTTGTTTATTTCTTTATTTTATTTCTTTATTTTCAATTATTAATTAATTAGTTAATTTTTAAAAATTTATTTATATATATTTTTTTGTTTTTGTTATTTGTTATTTCCTTTTCTTTTTTATTCTTCTTTTAATTTTAGAACATTCAAAAACTACTTTGAACGATTATAATGGTAAACATTATGATGAATATAATAAGGATGAGGAAAAATTATTGGCAATAATCATATGCAAACATTTATTTCACATCTTATTTCTTCTGTTTAAAAATCTGTTCGTTCATTACTCAGAGAGAGAGAGAGAGAGAGAGAGAGAGAGAGAGAGAGAGAGAGAGAGAGAGAGAGAGAGAGAGAGAGTATTATCGATGAAGAAAAATATAAACACCTGGAGAAAAAGAAAAGAAAAATGTTAATGAGATGTAGAAAAACAATGAATAAAATAAGAAGATACAAATAAAGAAGACAGAAAAAAAATTCAGTAACATAATCTTCACGTCCGTTAAAATACACCCTCATCACAACCGTGTCTCTCTCCTTGTACAAATATTTATCAACAATGTAGGCGACATTGGCTCCTTAGAAATGTCATTCAGAAAGTTATACGTCTTCTTATTTTTTCTTTTTTTTTTCTTTCCAAATATTAATATCAGATACGTAAAATAGCACGATGAAGAAAGAAGGCGGAAATATATCGATTGGAGACACGGAAGTTCCGCCATTAATATTTTTCGTCAGAGTGACACAATCTTATGGCGAGATTCACATTTCACTGCAGTTCATTCACTCAGCTTTGGTATCAAATGTAATTTTTATTTTATTTATATTTTTTTTTCCTTTCATTTATCTTCCTATATTTATAATAACTTTCCATTCGAAGAAGATATGCGGATAAGTCCACAAAAATGAATGTTTCATTTATTAAAAAAAAATTTAGGCAATCTAAAACTAAATAAATAAATAAACAAATAAAAGTAAGAAAGACGATAAAAAAAAAAAAAAAGGATCAAGAAAGAAAACATGTATGCATATGTACACGTGTGTATGTGTCTCCGTATGTGTACATACTAATTTTTGAGCTACGCTGTACGACAGTCAAACAGACACACACACCCTGTCAAATTCACACACACACACACACACCAGAGCTCACAGAGATACACTGATGATTTCGGGCGCAATCTGAAATGACTTAAAAAGCTAAATCAATAAACCTTGAAGTTTCTTATCCAAATATTTGATTCTTTCATTTCTGGACATCGTGTTGGCTTAGACGTCACTTTAAAATATGTAGTTTCAATCGCGTATTTTTCGCTGTGTTTTTCTTTTAGGATAACTGAGAAAGCGTCAAAACACAACTATTTAAGTTACAGCCGAGTGGGTTAAGCACTTGTCTGAAGCGAGATAGGTCATCGGATCGGTCCTCGGGTTACCTATGAGGCTATTTCCCAGTCCAGTGTCACGTGGTCTAATTATCAAGTAACGTGGCTCTCTTGTCTGGAACATGACCGGCCCCATGTTTTTTATTAACTATTAATTTTCCCCGTTCTAGCTAATGTTGCAGTTTTGTCATATCAAAGGCTGTGATACGTGCTTTCCTGTTTAATGAGCATGTGCAGTAACAAGGAATTAACTGGATTGTGGTTGATTTCTCTGACCAGTTTAGATGAGGATTCCCAGTGACAGAAAATTATTCAAGGTGATATCTTTAATCGGTATTTTAATTTAAAAATAAATGAATAAATAAATAAAAAATATTTGTTATATGTGGTTAAATAACAAAAACAATAAATAAATAAATAAATAAATAAATAAATAAATAAATAAATAAATAAATAAATAAATAGATAAATAAATAAATAAAATAAAGAATGTTGATTTTATGTTAAGAATTAAACTGATTAGTTTTTGTGGGTTTTTTCAATTCATGTGATTTCTTCTGTTTGTATTTCGAATAATGGTAACCATTTTTATCCATTCATTATTTTAGTTTCTTTCTTTCTTTTGTCTGTTTGATGTGCATTTTCTTTTTCCTTTAATGATATATATTTCATTTTTTTTTTTTTTTTTTTTTTTTTTTTTATCTCTCTCTTTCTATCTTGTCTGTCTCTGTCGGTATTTCGTCTGCTCGATTAATTTTAAATTTTAATATATCATGAATTTATTTTGCTTCACCTTATTATTTTTATATTATCAATTTAAAATATCATTTTAGATTAAGCTTTTGGGTTTTTTTTTTTTCTTATTTACAATAATTTATAAAATTAGACATCTTTTCTTTTCTCATTTACTGTAACCAAAATGCAAATACGCTGAAACTTAATATCGATTCGTTGAGTCAAACATTTTCAAATATTCAAGGTTTCAGTTTTATTTACACACCAAAGACACGTTACATACTAACATGATCATGGTAAAGTTTAAGTCTGTTGATTATTTACAGGTGAAATTTCTAATTCGTTAGCGATTTCGTATGTCGCCGTTAACTTTCATCGATCTTAAATAGATAGACGTCATTACATGATTACTCAGAGAGAGGACAAAATCCAGGTAGTTAGACTGGGGGGGGGGGTAAAGCAATCCCGACCCCGTAAAGTTAATCACTTTGAAAAGTACTCATCGATCCTTGAACATGTAGAAAACTAAGAATTACTTTGAAGAATGCTATGTAAAAAGTTTTTATTGCTCGAATAGAGAGAGCCTGGTTCGGTATAATAACATGCAGAGGATTTAGAATTAGCTAAAACAGTTTTGGAGCATCATACCTTGTCACCTTGATTTCTCCCCGACCCTTGATCCCTACCTGCGGGTTTGTTGTTGTAAAATCGTTACTTGGGAACCTCATGAACAGCAGAGAAACAATTTAGTAAATTTGACAAAGCTTAATGTAAATTTAAGGACAAAGTACGTGATTTCGTGACGTTTGTTTACGATAATGCAGGAATGTATCATTTGAAACAGTTTAAATAGTCAGAATTTTATTAATTATCTGAAATCCTGATGATGGTCATATGAGACTAATTAGTATGATCTGACGGACCATGATAAAAAATTAAATGATCTGACGGACACAGATAATAATAATAATAATAATAATAATAATAATAATAATAATAATAATAATAATAACAATAAAACATTTTTAGCTGAGAATATTAAAGGCCAGTCTGTGATACATAGATACATTGGTCTTTGTCTCTGAGTTTGATAAACATTATATACAAAATATAACTCATCCATAACGATAATAATATTATTATTATTATTATCTACCAAGTCTTTGGAATGTCAGGAGCGAGGAAAAAAAAAAAATGTAGCTGTCTAACGAGACTTGAATTATTTTAATAATAGAGGCCAATTAGTTAAAAAGAACACGTTTTGGTATAACGAGACTAACAATGGCTGCCAATGAGTTTTTAAAAAAGTGAGTTAAAAAATAAAGTGTCGGTCTAACGAGTCTGAGGAACGAAATTCAGTAAAAGTTAAATGACTGTAATCTGTGTTTCTATGTCTTCTCTGCATTTCTCTCACTCCATTTCACTAGGACATGCCTCGTGCAGGGCTAAACACAGGTCAAGCCTACTTAAAATGGATTGTGCTATTTAATTTGATTTTGAACAACTCGGGTTTGAACGGGAGCCTGGTTCGGTCCAGTGATTGAGAACCTAAGGGTATTTATGACATCACTTATGGACTAATAGAAACAACAGGGGCTACCTCCTCGAGCACGGACAATTTCCCGGATACAGGAGGGTGGTGAAAGAAGAAGCCGCAGGGAGTGGCCAGTTTGATGGCTTGCAAATAAGCAATTTACTTTGAAAATTTAACTGCTTTCATTACGTTTCCATATCCAAAATTTATGAATTATTTTAAAACTTTGTCTGTGGTTCTATATGAAATCTGAAGACCCTTTTTTGTTTCTCTCCTGTGAATTTGAGATGTTGAATCATTTTTTGTGTTTGTTTTTTTGTTTGTTGAGAAAGTAGGGTATTTAAATAGATGCATGAAGACAAACAAATGTAGAGCGAAACAGACAGGTACAAATGTTTTTTTTACGATGGTTGGATAATGTCTGTGAGCTGGTATCAAGGTGGAGAAACATATCAGTTAGGAAGTGAAATAGATAAATATAAAGCTAGATACAGGTCTGAGATTAAGATAAACACCCACATTTAGTGAGAGAGAAAGAGAGAGATGGAGTGGATGGTTACACTGGTACAAAAACTGTAATGTTGAACTGAATGGTTGGAAGATAGACAATTCATAGATAAAGTAAATACTGATGTTTTTTCTTAAAAGCTTCATGAATTTATTGTCAGGCTTTCCCCTCGTGTTTCTTTCATTTGAAATACTGCAAAAAAAAAAAATTCTCAAAGAAATAAATTCCATTTCCTTACAAAACAACCAGTGCTGTTAACCTCATTACAATTGGACTGACAGCCAAATTAAATAAATAAAAGACGATGACAATCTAATTACGCCATACTGGACATAATCACGAAAAACATTCATTATTTTCATTAAATCAACTATCTGATTGTATTTTTTAAAAAGTACAGGACAGGTAATGTATATAATTTCACGGATATATAATACCTTCAGTTAATGGTAAAGAAGACAGTTTGATGAATGTGTCCACCGCGGATAATTCAGATTGTATTTCTATTGTCATTGTTATCGTTATTTTCATCTTCTTTATCGTCACCACTGTTATTACAATTATAATTATTTGTTGTTGTTGTTTTTGTCTGTACGATTACTACCGGCACCTTCTTCAGTATTTCTTATATTAATATCTCTTATCTACTATGACTTCAGCTGTCTTTTTTTTTTCGTCTTTTTTTCTTAAAAATCGAATAAATAAATAAAATAAAATAAAAACATAATAAAAAAAATGTAAAAAGGAGAAAAAATAGCCACATATAAACGTACACACACTTGTACATAATTTTAATCATTATTCATATTCATATTGGTTTTCATATTATTATTATTATTATTATTATTATTATTATTATTATTATCATCATCATCATCATTAATGTTGTTTTTTTGTTTATGTAATTATAGTTGTGTTGTTATTATTTTAAGATTATAAACACAGATGTTTTATTATTAAAAGCAATCTGTTTACCGTTTGTAACAGAAACCACTTATAAGAGTCAAACGTCAAAATATATAATTCTAGAAATCATGGTAATGAATAGAACATGTGTTAAACTATCGCTTTCTTCTCTAAGAAAGGACGTTGTTATTTTTGACTGACTAATCACATTAGAATAACTGAATTGACTCGGGTTTGAAATATCCTAAACAAATCTCTGTTGTATTAGTGTGTTTGTGTGTCAGTCGGAAATCTCTGTGTTTTTCCTAGGAAATCAAGCTGAAAAGCACTTCATTTTAATAATGTTATGGTTTTTCGTTTTAGTAAAATGTCTGTCAAAAACGACAATACCGCGACGCTGTTGTCAACCACGTGTTTGCAGAACGTCTTTCATTAAGGAGGGGCGGGGTGTGGATCGATTGTCTCGTCCTGCAGGGAAGGCAACACGTAAAAGCCGAGCGTAAAGAAAAAAACTGACAAGGGAGAAACAGTCAGTTCTTTGTGCCACCAGCCAATAACAGTTGCAGCGGTCAGTTGGTCATTGTTGTCGCTGCCCTCATGTCCATTCACGGACACTGGGCGAAAGTCCATTCTGCTTTGAAAGGATGTAGTTGAAAATCCAATTACAACTTGATTACGGTTTAAGAAGCACTCGGGCGAGTTTTTCAAACTCATTAACTCGCGGCAAGATGAGCTCAGATAACTAGAGAATGATGATGATGATGGTGCACTGTCGTTTCGTGGATCTTGTGTCAGAAACTCAAACCTCAGGCGCGGATCCAAGGGGAATGGGGGTGGCGTGCAGTGATACGATTCTGTTAACAATAAATGTTTTTCATTCATTTTAAAGCGCCTACGTATCGACACAATTAACAGTTTTCATCCGATTTCTTAAGCGTGTATAAATAATAAAGCAGCAGTCGTCCAAATTTGCTTATTTTAACACATATTTTAGATCATTATGTATATATATTTTTTCAGCTTTAGCGAAAGAGACAGTCTTATCCTTTCCATTGTGAAATAAATTATTGAACCGCCCTAAAGATTTTTGAACTTCATTCCACCACAGTGAATGGACATATGGCGTCCAGTCTTCCAGTGTTCGTTTTGTTTGGTGAAAAAACACTTAGTGTTCGCAGATGTGTTGTGTTAGTGTTATCTTCATTGTTTGATTTTTTTCTTCTTCTGTGTAGTTTGTATTAGATAATTATTAAAATATAGTAGAATATTATATTAAATATTTGAAGTAAAAATTATATCCTGTCTCATCTTATGTCCGTAGACTTTTACACAAGCATACATCTACTTCATTTCGTATGCGTAGTGTTGTAAAAGAGATACTGATGTCTACAGGATAAAAATGTATCTCTAAAGACAAAAACTGTCAGATACATAAAATGTATTATTGTTTGGCATTATCTATTCAGTGAGATTAAATAATAACTAAAATAAAATATTGTTTAATATTTACAATTCAGGAACAACGATTTGCTATGAATTTGGTGTCAAATTAATGATAAAATTAATTTTTCAAAATAGTGTTATAGAATAATAGGCTGGGAATGTGTAAATTTTTATTCTTATCTATGGATACAGTAAAAGGCCTGTTTTACGACTGTTTGCTAACTTACTAATAAGGTACCGTATCTCGAGGTTCAGCAGGCGGTTCAAGATTCTGGAAAACATTACTGAATATTAAATTGTACATAGCATTATGTAAAATTATTTTTATGATGTCGGTGGACACACTCTCAGACAATTAAATAATAATAATAATAATAATAATAATAATAATAATAATAATAATAATAATAATAATAATAATAATAATACACAATTAAACAAGTCAGTTAATAAACTAAAACATGTAACTCAAAACTCAGATAAAATTTGCAGACAAACGTACGCACCGACATGTCTGGTTGGTTACATAATTCTCATCTCACTACACACCAACTTGTTGAAACGTCTCGTAATGACGCTGTCACTGGTACTGACGACGTGTTGGTCGCGGCTGTCGTCATTGTTTGTGCAACAGAACGAAAATTAACTTTTCGTCATCACCCATGAGTATGGCGTAATCAAGACACGCCATCAAAATAAGAGATAAAGAGAGGGAGATAGAAGCTCACCTTGCCGACTCCCAAAGCAAAATGACAACATTAATTTATAAAGATGATTAGTAGTTACTGATAGGTGTGTTATATTTCACAGTTTACTTTTGACGATTACAAACTTTGTCGTTTTCTCTGTAATGTTAAAATGTACTTGGTATGTTTTATTAATTTTTGTTATTTGTGCATATAGCTAAAATTAAAATACAGTCTACCATCTTATTCTATATTGATCAAGCATGATATAGATTTTTAAACCTTGACTTTGTTTTCAGTACGTCAGTCTAATTATATCTTGTGTTTGACTGCGTTTCAATTATCATTAATTTCTCTCTCTTACTTTATTTCTGCATCTGTTTCTTTTATTTTTCTCCATCTCTGTCTTTCACCCCTTCCCTTTTTCGAATTTTAATCTCTCTCTCCTTTTTCGTTAATGTCTCCATACCCTCTCTCTCTCTCTCTCTCTCTCTCTCTCTCTCTCTCTCTCTCTCTCTCTCTCTCTCTCTCTCTCTCTCTCTCTCTCTCTCTCTCTCTCTCTCTCTCTCTCTCTCTCTCTCTCTCTCTCATATGTAATATTTTAAAAAAGAAGGAGAGGAAAACACAAAAGACCCTCAACCACCTTTCAGTCGTAAATTATCAGATAACAAGCATTACAATATCTTACTGTTTGTACACTCCCTATACAGACACACTCTCTGCTTCTCTTAATCTGTTCAAACCAGCCACGTCAAACATCAAAAACCTTATTTACCAAGTTTAAAGCTCTCAAATCGGGAAGATCCTAATTATATATCATTACAATTACATTATATAGAGAGTTTTTTAAAACATAACAGTATAACATTATATCCATGGCTCTTTCAGACTGATACAAATGCTTATATGAAATTTAGTGATTAACAAAAAAGGATATGAGATGTCAAGCCCTACCTTGTTAGCGATGAAATATGGCCGACAACCCGACCATTACACCCGTATATATTACAGGTTATGCCCTAGTGGAAACAAGCACTGGCTGTTTGGTGACAGTGGATACGGGTAGGATGTTGTTGAGTTGCGTGACATTCTGAAATTATCACAGTAGGGTCAATATGTCGGGTTTTGTTTTGTGACATTTTTTTGATCCGGGACGTCTGCTTCTTCTGAATAGCGACCTGAACACGAGTTAGATACAGGTATAATTCTTTAATGATTATAATTTTACTCTGTTGTATGTTCTCTTGCCAGTATCTCCATCAATTTTTTTTTCCTTATTATTATTTTTTTTTTTTTTTTTCGTGTTACAGTCTGCTCTGACATCGTCTTTCGTTGAGATATGCTGTCTGACAAATGTATTTGTATTTTTGATTTGACTTTCTCTGGTGTATAAAACTTTAAAATAAATCTTTAAATGTCAAAATATTTTTTTTTTTTTTATGATTTTAATAAATATCGAAAAACATTTCCTTTCTTTCACATAAGAATTACAAAACTGATAGCAAGAAAACGAGCTATTACCTAGCTTTTTACAGAAATTAATTCAAACACGAGACCATACACTTACTTCAACAACTGGAATGTTATTCTACACGTTGTTGTCAAATTTAAAAAATATAAGAAAAAAGAATGTAAATGGGGAGAGAATATAATTAGTAAATTAGATGACCAACAAATCCCATAATTTAAATATCATTGTAATTATCATGTAATTTTTATTCATTTTCTGTGAAATAAACTTTTTTTCTATGTAACTCAGTACATCCACGGTATAACATTACACTATTTATTTTTATTTTGTGATCTCATTCAGGTAATCATTTAACCTTACCTGTTTTCAGAAGCATTCTAACTACAGCTGAAAGAGTTATTTCACAGGTGAGGGAGGCGTCCCACGTGGAGAAATAAATCACCGGTAAATCAGGTGTGTTTGACTTCTCAGGTGTCGATTTATTTGTGAAATAATGTGGCGGATTAAACGTGAAATAAAGCGTAATAATATGTATCTGACACGCTATAAAAACATCAAAACGTATTCCTTTAAAGCGTGGTAATTGTAACTGAAAAGGAAATAGAACATTCATTATTGGTGAATGTGCGCGTGTGTATGTATAAGTATTATCTGTCAGTGTGTGTTTATGTGTATAATGTATGTGTGTGAATGCGTGAGTAAACCAAGGGCAATAGTGATAACAATAACAACAACAAGAATAACAATCTGAACAGCAATAACAAAAGCTACAAAAACAAGAACAACGACAATAATAATAATAATAATAACGATACCACAACGATTACAACAACCACAACAACAACAACAACATAAATACTACTATTGCTACAACTACTACAACAACAACTACTTCTACTACTACTACTACTACGACTACTACTCTACTACTACTACTACTACTAATAATAATAATAATAATAATCACACCGAAATAAGAAATTACTATTTTCATTCACTTACTACTTTATTACTGTTTTAATTTTTTAATTTATTTATTTTTTATTTTTTTTATTTGCTACATAGATATTTAAAAATGTCCAAACAAGAAACAAATAAAATAAAATAAAATAATAATAACTGCTCATTTTAACGGACATGCTCATTTCTAGAAAGCACGCAGTGATTTAAAACGAAATGAACATCGGGTCAAACAATAACCGCGCGGAATCACACCTGTTCCAATCCCATTATTGTTCTAGATCAGTGAAGCGTGTCAAAAACAAACACAGCCAAAGAAAAGACTAGTGTATTTAGTACTTAATATCTGTGCGGAAATTTCCATAAATATATATGTGCAACGAATTGAAAATCAAATATGGCGTCCGGTTCGTCACACTCGGTATTTTACATTTATCTTGTTTCCGTTGTTGCAATGTTTATTCTGTCACAGTTCATTTATTTTTGTGTACAGATGATTATGGTGCTGGACTGAGGGTGTGCGTGTGCACGACCGGTGATGAGGATAATAAATATTATAATATTCAGGCGCACGAATCCAGTATCGACTGATACCCGCCCGCCGGCAGAGTTTAGCTATGTTCACTGTAACAGATGCGGAATATTTACAAAGGAACGGTTGTAATTCATTGAGTTTGTTCAACAGATGAAAATAATAATTATATTTTACTGGAACAGGATTCGTTAATTTTATTTATTTATTTATTTGTTTAACAAATAAATACATAATATTTAAATATAAATATATTATTATAATAATATGTCAATGATGATGATAATGAACATAAAGGCGATAATATAGTTGCAGTAGCAGTAATAATAGTCATCGTGGTAGTTGTGGTACCATTATTTATTTATTCATTTTTTTATTTTTTTTACTCTAAATATTTTAGCTATTGTTAAAATACAATTTTATGTTAAAACACAATTGTTGAATCGATAACGCGTTTTAAAATTATGAGAGAGAGAGAGAGAGAGAGAGAGAGAGAGAGAGAGAGAGAGAGAGAGAGAGAGAGAGAGAGAGAGAGATCAATGGAATAAAAGTCATTAGAATTTCGATCATCTCAGACATTAATCTATCAACTCATTACCTAATTAGAAACTTGTTAAAACATTATTTAAATAACCGGGTTAAATTCTTCACATTCACTTTTTGTTAGTGTGACGCATTTTTCAAATTACGTGTTTACGACAGTCGCCGAAAAGTGTCGAAAGTTGTCACTTGTTTATCGATTACGACAGTCGAGTATATTTCACTTGACAAAATACAACTATGTAAATATACTTACACCTGTCACCCCGTGCACGGGTCAAATATCACATTTCACTGATCGATTGCAGTGTCAATTACATTTCAACTCAGATTTACAGTTTATTCTACAGCTAAATATGTTCTTGTATCGTTCTTTCGTTAGATATGCAGATTTTTATAAAAATTTTTGCATGTTTAGTTTTATATTTCATTAAAACCTTATTTTGCTGTTGCTGTTGTTGTTGTTATTACTGATGTTATAATCGTCTAATGAATGTATTTTATCTTTCTATTACACGTTTCTAATGGATTTATTTAATTTATAATTTATTTAGATTATTTGGTTAGTTTCATAAAGATATGTTATCATTATCATCAACATCTTCATCACCATAATAATAACAATGATTCAAACGATAAATTTGTCTGGGTTTTGCTATAGTTTATAAATAAACAATAAAAAAAAGCAAATAAAAAAAAAATAAAATTAAATAAAATAAATAAAAAAAAATAAAAAAAAATAAAATAAAATTAAAATAAAATAAAAATAAATAAATAAATAAATAAATAAAATATTTTTAAAAAATCATCTTTTGAATTAATTTTGAAAAACTTTATAATGTAGAGAGAGAGAGAGATAATTGAATAATAATAGCATAATAAAGTTAACGTCACAAAAAGTTAATTTTCGCTGTATATTTTCGTATTCTTGTTAATGACGTATAATGTTTGACTACAAATATAATTTTAACATCACAGTCACACACAACGTGCACGTTTGAACGTCACTCTTACAGTACAGTCAAATAACCTTTGATCCTTTTTCACTCTGGTGATAAAATTTGTCTTGTGTTCTCAAAATAAAATAAAAATCACATACGTATAAACAAATAATCTCTTATTGGTTTTCAATTATTTGTCAAAATTACCTTAAAATAATAAAAAAAATAAAAAAATATAATAATAAAAAAAAAAAATTTGAGACTTTTTATTAAATTTTAATCAAATAATACTCCATTAATTTTTAATCATTCGCTTTCTAATTCCCACTACAAAAAAAAAGAAGAAAAGAATTAATACTATTAATAAAATAAAAATAAATAAATAAATAAATAAATAAATAAATAAAATAAAATAAAATAAAATAAAATAAAATAAAATACAAATAAATGAATGATCTTATCAACGTGCGTGCATTTAAATAATGTCTTAATGTCTTAAGAAAAACACACACAAAATAAACTAAATGTATTCACATCTTTACGAAGTTTTCGTTTCGTGTATTTACCGTACCCCGTCAGATGTCGATACACAGAGAGCGGCAGATCGAAACTGACCCCAGAGAAAACCTTGAAACATTTGCTCTTCACCACGGCAAGCATTTTAATCTTGAGTGTAGCGATTTCGATTTAAAAATCAAGGTCAGTTTTGAGAATTTTGGCATGGAAATTTAGCGTGGTTTAATAGTCAGCTGGAAATCCTAGATCTAATGTTTTCATAGTGTATGAGTTAAAAATTTTAAGACTCCCAACTTTTGAAGTTTTTTGACAGTTTAGTAGTCTAAAGTTTGATAACTCCTAGGTTTTATTTGTCACAGTTTATTAGTTAAAATGTTTGTTACTTCTCGATTTATCTAGTTCATAGTTAAAATTGTGAGATTCTAAAGTTTTCAATCTATTAGTTAAAAGTTTGAGACTTTCACTGTTTATTATAAAAAAAATTCGGAGGAAAGACAAACAAAGTATTTTCAAAGTTTATTAGTTTATGTTTAATTTTACTGTTTTATTTTTCTTTCGTAAGCTTCATGAACAAATTCTATGATTTGATAGTTATTATTTGATTTTTAATTACTCCTCTCTATCCATTTACTAATTAATTACTGCTACCATCCACAAGTATGTTCATCCCATTATCTTCCATCCATCCATCCATCCATCCATCTATCCTTCAAACACTCAGCAGCAATCCATGTTTCCATCCATGCATTCATATGTCCATACTTCCGTACATACATCCAAATATCCATACATTCGTACACCTTTCCATCCTATTTAATCACCATATTTCCATGACTTTATTCGCTATCTATTAACGATATATCAGTTCATCCATCCAGATATTTATCGATTTTTCTTTCGTTTATTTCTTCTTCTTTTTTTTCCCACTTCGTCTATCCATGTACTCCTCCACTGAAGAATCAGTTGTAAATGATAACTGACAGCAAGTGCACGGACTACAGAAGAATCCGGTTCCTATTTTTCCGGACAGATGGGCGGGTTAATATGTCGACCCCTCAAACACAACTCCGTAAGCGGAAGTCATCAAGGGGAACAATCCAACACCTCGAGTCAAAAACTGGTTTCATAGAAAGAAGAGCTTTCATTAATTCAGCAAGTTTATTTGTTGAAACCGCTTCATCAAGCGCTTGTTTTTCATTCTCCTCTCATCATTTACACGGAAATTGACCATGGTCATCGAAAGTCTTGCCCATTGTCCATCACGGACGCGACTTCTGCTTGTCGCAGACTCGCTCTTTGCCTGTCAAAGTGGCGCTTTATTAGGCCTTTTTTCCAAATCCAATTATCTGTTGAAAATCCACTTGAACCTTGGTGGTCCGCTGTTCAGAAAGGGTGATGGGGAAAAGGGCCAATGTGAATAAACGTGTTATCTTTTACTGTCCTGTCCGCGTCTCGCAGATGATTAAAAGAAGTGGCAGTTGTGAAGACCAACTGTCACGTTAAAATAAATACAGCAAAACGAATTAAAAGTTCTGCGATTATTATAATTTCGGTTGAGAATGAAAATGTTAAAAGTTTTTTTTTTTTAGAAAGTGTTAAAACTAAGGCTAAGAAACGATAAATTAATTTTTGAATGTATTACGTGTATATATGATGTATATATTGTTGTTGTTGTTGCTGCTGTTATTATCATTACTAATACTATCTTCATTACTATCTTCATATTCATTTGAATAAATAATTAATGAAAGTGCATTATTAAACAAAAAGTGTAAAAGTAAATTATATTTTTTAAAAAAGTAAAAATTAATTATGTTAATATTTTCCTTTTCCATTTTTTTTTTATTTGTAATATTATATTTGTCTCTTGTTTTTGCTTTTGTTTTTCTTTCCTTTGTTACTTCTTTCGTTACTTTCTTTCTTTCTTTTTTCTTTCTTTTTTGTTGACAATTCTGGGTTTTTTTCTATTTTCTTTACTTCATTTTTCTTTTTTCTTTTGCTTTCTTTTGCTAATTCTTTCTTTCTTTTTTCTCCGTTTTATTTCTTTCCTTCTTTCTTGATTCTTTCTATTTTTTATTTTCGACTTTACAATCAGTGTTTATTTTTCTTTGTTAATATTTTTATCCTTTCTCTCATTCATTTTTCTTTCTTTCTTTCTTTCAGTTTTCCAAATTACATACAAAGGACCTATCTACCTTTAGAAAAAAAATACTGAAATACGGTTGTCAGTCTGCCTCACCTGTTTACGAGTGACATCACATTCTGACATTGACTCGTTTCCAGATTACACCTGTACACTGTTTACCTGGCTTTGATCCCGGCTGGAAATCTCTGTGGGATTAGGGATTATTGAGACGAACACGACCCGCTGTTTTGTGATATCTCAGATGACGAATGAGCCGTGCAGCTATTTGACTGTTTATTGATCTCTGAGACAATGTTTGCGAATCACGTCGACTCACAAACGTCCCCGACGTTTACCTCTAACGTCTGCTCTGACATTACGTCTTCTGTTTCTATAGAAACAGCAGAAGCAACAGTTTCTTTCTAACCCGTGAAGTTGTAGAGGACTGAAATTAAGAACTATTTCAACTTTTAATATCAGAAATTAAAACTGTATTCCAGTGTTAGATATCTTTATCATGTGAAACGAAATAGATCTTATCGTGGTAGCATACTGCGCTGTTTCTGATAGGCAGTAGGATCAATTCTCACCAGTGAACAAGTTTGGCAATTGCCAGTTCCAGAAGGTTGTCTATAACTGAGTGTTTTTAAGAAAGCATATGTAAAATACTTACTGTTATTGTAGTAATAGTTGTAGTAACGTTTGTTAAAACAGCAGCAGCAATTGTGGTGGTTGCAGTGATATAGCAACAGCAGTGCTAGTAGTAGTAGCAGTTGGAACAGTAGTAATACCAGTAGTAGTAGTAGTAGTATTATTATTAGCAAAAATAGTAGCAGCAATAACAGCAGTAGGACTAGTAACAGTAATTACTAGTAGTGGTATTATTATTATTATTATTATTATTATTATTATTATTATTATTATTATTATTATTATTATCATCAGTAGTATAGTTGTGATAGTAGTAGTAGTAGTAGTAGTAATAATAATAATAATTCTTACAAAACTTGTAAAATTATTTGTTGCAATTATGCATGATCTCTCAATAATTATGCATAGAAAACTATAACCTACTTTTTCTCTTTCTTTACTTCTTTTTTTTCCCCAATTCTTTATGAAGGTTTCAGTAATCAAATATTTAAACGTTTTATAAAATACTGAATGCAATGCGGGTGAGTTGATTAGTTTTAGATTTAATGCCAATCATTATAAAAAGAGAGATGACCGAAAGATAATGAAGAAAAAGAAAAAACATAATGAGATAAAAAATGAGAAAAAAAAAAAAAAAAAAATAGTAGAGATTGAATTTTTCTTACGAAATTAAATAATACAGAGTACGTTATATATATTGCAATGGAAATATAATCATATATCTCAAAATTTAATTAATTCAAAAAAGACATTAATTAATTCAAGTAAATTAAATTGTAAACATTGTTTTTAAAAGCATTCAAAAAAAATAAAAAAAAATAAAATAAAATAAAAACAATAAGTAGGTCTAATATCAGTTTATTACCTAACTTGTTGCCGTAGTGACGCAACAAATTACGTCATCAACTAAACTAATCTGCGTTGGACAGACGACAAATTAGACACGCCCCGTTAATTGTCCATCTTGGTCAGTGACATCAGGACTGACACGTTCATGATTTAGTCTCTTCTCTCGCGCACGTTGTAGAAATTTCCGTCATTACGAATAACGTAACACATGAATCTGATTATTAAACAATTAAGCGGTGTTTTAGACGGACCAAGCCACTGGAAGTACACACGGTAACAGTTGTGACGTATCCCCAGTAGATTCAAGCCATAAAGTTGCCAGACGTCAAGCAGGTTTTTCTGTCGTTTAATTCATTAAAAGGAAGAGAAAGTATTTATTTCGTAATTTAATATCTACTCACGACGTAATAAATTTTCGTCAGGCACGGAATACGTAGAATAGGTTAACTGGGTTTAAATGTTTAGATAAATATTTGTAATCAGTGTTAATGTTTCTGGACAAATAATAATAATAATAATAATAATAATAATAATAATAATAATAATAATAATTATAATTATAATTATAATTATAATGTAATAATGTAATAAATGAATAATAAAGAAATAAAATAAGAACAAATAAAAATATATAAAGCAATATACACACACAAATACATACATGCATACATACATAATACATATGACAAAAATGCAGTCATCAGTGATAGACTGTTTCTCCTCTGACATTCGATAGACGTTTAACTGTAATATTCGTAATAAAACGTATTCAACTTTCATGTCATTATAGTCTTTACAAACCGGCATTGTGTCTAAACAGGCATATTTCATTGGTCCCAAGTAAATCCGGTTTTGACAAAGTCCGCTATACATATTTAGATATACATGTGGGTGTGTGCGTAAGTAGCCGTTTATGTCAGAAATAAGAAATACTAAATTATAAAGCGAAGTACGCAATGAAGTCACGACAGAAAAATGGCGGCGAACAGATATATATATTTTAAATCGTATTATTTTGTTGTTATGCTGAATATTTGTTATTAAGTAATTGTTGAAGAAAGATGATGGAAAAAAAAATAGAAAGGAAATGTAGCTATAAAACTATATATAGTTAATTTAAAATAAAATTATTTTAAATTTAATTGACCTCTTAAAATACCACAGATGAACGAAATCTTAAGAAAGAAGTCATTAATATATTAAACACAAAAAATGTTTCTGTCAGAATAAAATCATTTTCGATGCATTACACGCAAAGTATTAAATATAATAAAACAGTGTGTTAAAAGGCAATAGTTTAAATATAAGAAAATGGTATGGTAAAACGTAATAGTTTCGATATAAGTAAAATAGTGTGTTAAAATGTAATATTTTAAATATACGAAAATAATGTGTTATAACGTAATATTTTAAATACACGAAAATAGTATGTTAAAACGTAATATTTTAAATATAAGAAAAAACTGTGCTAAAACGTAATATTTTAAACATAAGAAATTAGTATGTTAAAACGCAAAATTTTAAATATAAGAAAATAGTATATTCAAACGTATTCACGGACGTAAAACACGATAATATTTTAAACACCAGAAAGAGTCTGTTAGTACGGAGTCATGTGTGTAAGACACGCAATGTTATCGCACATCGCCAGCTCAGCATGGTCCCATACCCGTTAATGACGTGGTCGGAGCCATGTTTGTAAATCTGGTGTGGTCTGATTCACAGCTACTAAGAACTGTGATAATAACACAGAGAAAGCGTACATCACCAACTTAAACACACATCAAAGACTTTTAAACAAGCGTGAAACGACGTTTCGTAACAGCAGCATTGTCACAAAACCGCTCCAGCAATAAACGTCTTAGAAACGGCGGCGTGCGGACAGTAACATCCCAGAGATAACCAATCATAACCATTATAACATCAAACCGCGGCTGTCGGCGCGCTATAATTAGCTCTGAGCGCTCCCACAAAGGCTAGAACAATTGCGTTGATTGGTCATATACATACAGCATGTTGACCATCTTCCCACTGTGTTTAGTTAACGGATTTTTATTACCAGTATTTGCAGCTAATTACTTTTACGTAATATATTGTTGTTATTTATATGTAAGGTGCAGTAAAAATGGCGGTATCTAACAGAATATTTAAACGTGTGCAGATAAAGATTAAATATATAGCTCTGTTTAATGGGGATATAATTTCTGTTATTAACGAACAAACCAGGCCGGGAAAATTATAGATTTCGTTAGACTGTAATTATTTTCAGTTAGATAAATCATCACTGTGAATGTTCTTGTGTGTGTGCGTGCGTTTTTCTGTTTCTATGTGTGAATATATATTATATATATTTGTATATAATACTTCTTTGTTTTGTTTGTTTGTTTTCAACCGTTTATTTCTTTAAATGTATTAAATGAGATATTTACTTGTTTATTGGTATTAAAATTTGTACGGTTTTAACTTTTAATATTAAGATGAGAAAATAGATAATAATTAGAATAATAATTCATGATAATCAGTGTAAAAGTTCAGCACTAGTAGAAAACAACAAAAATAATATGTATTGTAAAATAAAAAAAAAATAAAAATAAAAATAAATTTAAATATTGAAAGAAGAAAGGATATAAAGAAAATATCAACAACAACAACAGCAATAATAATAATAACAATAGTAATAAACAAACAAGCAAATAAATAAATAAATATGAAACAAAATAATATAAAGAATAAATAAAAATAAATAATAAATAAATAAAAATGATAAAAGTAATTAAAAAAAAAGTAATTATAAAGAACAATAAATAAATACAGCAATTTTGAAAATTGTAAGACAAACAAAAAACCTTTACAGTGACACATACCTACACACGCACACATACACAGAAGCACCATGCGCACACACACACACACACACACACACACACACACACACACACACAGAGTTATATACACTAACTGGCCTGTTACTCCACAGTCATACATACATACAGAAAAATACTAATTTAACACTGAACAAGTATTAGTCAAAATTTCACAACCTAACTAAATTAATACAAAAATAAAATAAGTAATACTCCATTCATAAAGCAATTTCGAACCAAGCGCTTTCACTTTTACACACGCTAAAGTAATCTTTTAAGGAATGTTTTATTATTTTTTTTTTTTATTTTATTACTATGTAATTCTTAATTGTTTTGTTTTATTAATAATACTATAAAATTTTCATTTAATCTTCACTGAAAGTGAAACGAGTCGTGCGCTTGTAACTCGTGTCAAATTTCCACACATAACATTATTATTATTCCCGCGAAGAGCTTTAAAAGAACTCCTCCACCGTGCCAATCAACCGCACGAATTTCACTGGTTAGTTGACAGAACGTGGGCGGGACTACGCGACTGGTTTATCCAACCGCAGAGCGAGACGGGCGGAGTCTGACAAGTGTCAATTTCAGCAGAGCCCCACTTGAGGTGCTCAAGTCAAGTGTGAAACATACAAGTAATCGGTATTAAGGCGGTGTTTGTCATTGTGTTGCCGTTCATTCGGATTATCTGGTTCACGAGAAACTTTCTCTCTCTGTCTACCGTCTAAGAAGATAGGTCTTCTATCTACCACTTGGATTATCATATATCTCCATTTGTACACAGGTTAGTGATATTTCCCGTATTAAGTTAATTAATGTGTGTTTTAATCTCCGTGTATTTGTTTTGTAACACTTCCATTTACAGTTTAACACTAATCAGTTTGTTTCAAGAGACTCGTTACACGCCCGCACCAAGGGTAAAATACATTTAGCAGAGAAAAAGTTAAAATGAATGGAAACTGTGTCTTCGAGATATTTTAATAAGAACTGATTAAATACAGAGTTATTTGAAAATAGTTATAAAGAAATTACGAATATATATATATATATATATAATTAAATAAATTAAAATGAATAAATAAGTAATAAATAAATTTAAAAATACATAAAGCTAAAAAACAGATAATTAAAATTATTATTATTATTGTTAATTCTCTGAGTCATATGTTGTTTTCTTTAGACAGTTTTTAATTTTATTTTTTCCAAAATATTATTTAAAAATAACAACTAATTTTTCTTTCATTCATTCATTTTATCTTTATTTCTTCTGCTAAAAGTAAACTTCATTTATGCACTCTACTCATTTCTACATTTCATTCATTCATTCTCAATAATACAGAATAAATAAAAATTATCCATCTTTAACCAAATACACAAGTATTATACTTTTTGAATAAACACTCTTTATACATTTATGCTAATTCTAAATATATGCTAATTTTAAATATATGCTAATTTATTCTGAAACTAACTTCATCCTGATTCTAAAGATATGCTAATTCTAAACGTATGCAAATTCTAAACGTTTGCAACTAATTCAACATGGACAAATTTTCACAGTGTGGCAGTTTTGAAAATCAATTCTTGTCACCTGTTCTAAATTTAGTTGTTTTCATTTCTCTACAGTTTTTGTTATTAATAATTTACTGAAACTACTGACAGCTTTATGATACTGTTTAGCGAATACAAAATGTCTAAGAGTTAAAATACCAAACGAAATAATTGTTATTATCTTCTCCCTGGAACTAATGCAGTTTTTACCAGTAACAATGAACAGTACAAGTGAAAACATATGTTACTAGTACTAGACAAACCTTAACAAGATGTCCACCATTCAAACTGTGTTGTATTTTTCATAAGAAAATGTTTTGGTCTCATTTCCGTCTTTTTTTTTTTAATTTAATATTTAATTGTTTCTCTTTCTGTCTCGTTTCTGTCTCTGTTTCTCTCTCTGCTTCTAATCCTCTCTCTACCTCTGTGATGATCTATCCATCTCTCTGTCTGTATATATCTTTTTTTTTTCTCTCTCATACACAACACACACACACACACACACAGAGACAGACACATTTCCATACCAACATAATAAATATAATTCTTCAAATACATTTCTTATTGAGATGTGGAAAACTGTTGTCCACAATCAAATATTAATTTTTGTCCAAAAAAGGTCGTGATTCGAAAAATATTCTAATATTCGGGTAGAATTTTGTCTTTCACAAAAGCAGATTAAAACTTTCTTATTTGCGTTGGTCAAGTAAATATCAGCCCCATTGACTCGTGATACAAGTTGAAAAACTTCACTGGTGGGCCAGTCGTAAATTCACGTCGTAAAATATTACTGTCCTTATGTGACTGTCGATATGCCAACTTCTCGCCTCCTTATGAGCTCTTTAGTCCAGGAAAACCACTAAAGTGCGAGATAACATACATATTTATGATTTATCCAAAGCTAATAAGAATTTCAAACTATATTGTATCTCGTTTATGACCAACACCTGCATAATTTAAGAAGTGTTAGAATTTAATATTGTCACAAAGACTTTTTCAGGATGATATATTCGAAAGACAAAGAAACAGTTAAGTTAGTCTGATTCACGTTATTAACTGGCATATTAATCATCCGTTTTAATATCGCTTCTTTATTTTATTAGATTTTCATCTTATAATAATACATGATTTCATTTAATATTGATATATAATATGGTAAAATATTCCGGCAGATTTATGTGCATTAGATATTAAAGTATCTCCTGCAAGATTTTGCATAATTCTTTTTCATTTGAGTTTTGTGTGTCTGCTGTATGTTTAACTAATAATTTATTAAAGCATATAGGATTGATGATCATACACAACATATACCAAATATCAGGTATAACTAACCACATAGTAAAACATTTTCTGCCTAAAGAATTACTTTTATACATATAGTGACAAATTACACACAACTATAAATTCACTACCATGGTATTAAAAAAATTAAAATAAATTTTGTATACAGTAAAATACATGCACACACACATATGTTTCAAATTCAGAATTATACAACTTATTACACAGCTACACATTCTCCACTGAAACCACTCTCACGTACACACAGACACACACACGCATACATACAAATACCACACATACACACAAGCACATGAAAACACACACACACCACACACACACACACACACACACACACACACACCACACACAAATATTCATAAACACAGACATCCCATTATTAATATTAAATCGGAGATTTCCAAGATAAAACAATAGAGCGTCAGTCACACAATCACCACTAGATTAGTTAGTTGTAACTGGACACTTTTCACTACAAATACCGCCCAGAGAGCCGGCTATCTGTCTCCGATCAGAAATTCAGGCGCTGAGCTTAACATAAATGTTACAAGATGCTCCACAAGGCTAAATTTGATACTAGGCTTGATATCGTATTTTTACGACTCTATAAAACTGGCCATATTGACAGTGACCAGCAAGGGTTTTATGTCTCGAGCCATGACCCCTGGTCGTAAAAGTCTGGTGTGAGAGAGAAAGACAGGGGCAGATTACAAGAAAATGTAACTGTGTCTGTGTGGGGAATTGCTGACCATCTGAAACGGACACAAGTCGGATGCATTTCCCGGTGAATGTCAGTTTCGAATAGGAAATGTACACGCCCACACCGAGGGTGTGTTTGTTGTGAAATTCGCTCACTGACTCTCTGCCAATTATTTCGTTTAGTAACATTCCAAAGTAAATAGCCAGTGCTTGGAATCAAAGTTAGAGGATTTGTTTCAAAATTAATTCCTGTTCCTTAAACTTTTTTTTTTGTAGTTGTTTTGTTTTGTTTAGATAAGTTTCCTGAAGGTTTTCTAATTTTAGTAATATTTGAATAGTTATTACATTGCCAAATACATTATTTGATCTATTATAATCTGGCCACGATATAACTCAAATTTCTTCATTCTTTTGTTTGAAATTTATCATTATACTGTAACAGCTATTCTCGTTCTAACAAGGTTTGCACTAATACACACAGGAGAAAATATTTTGAATGTTCTCTTAATTCTGGTGTATAACAACAGGACAGCGGATTTTCTCTGTAACACCATTATCACAAAACTGTTAATTTGACCAAACAGGTATCTAATATTTTTGTTTTCTGTCTTTCTTCTCCTCTTTTTTTTTCTGCCTTCATTTCTATTCTTTCTTACTTTAACTTTTTCATTCTTTCTTTTATTCATTTCTTTTTTAAAATATAACCTCCACATATATCTCGACAAACATTATCTTAACATCAGTGCAGTTCTTCTTTTTCTTTCTTTTTCTTTCCTTTTTTACATAATCACTGAAATCTACACGGCAGGATTTGACACCTTAATCCGGCATGTTTAAACTATAACGAAGTTCTCTCACAACCGATTCGATCATCTCTGGCACGTACCAGTTACCCGTATCAATCATGCAATCGACAGACTACTGAAATGAACATCCTGCAGTAGAACTCGCTTTGTGAAAAACGATCACCTTTCACGCACTGATCAGTATCCTCCACTAATTTCCTCCCTCGTTTCTGAACGCTCTAGCACAATCGTCTTCTTTGAGACTATTACGACACGAGTCTTTGTCCCACCGTCTTGCTCGTTCATACACGACTATCGGACACATTGTAAGCAGACCGTGGACAGGTCAGTTGACGTGATTCTGGTCAAACATTCCGATTATCAGCCATCATGGTGGTCCACGTAATTATACGTGGCTTCTGTGACATCCCGCGGTTTCCTATTAAGAGATAAGTACGTAGATTAAAACATAACAGACAACTGATGTACGATATCAGAGCCATTCGTCAGAGCACACAATTCTTTATTATGTACAGCATGATAATTAAGAATAGAGATATCTTTCTCGTTCTCTCCCTCTATCCCTCTCTAGTTTTCTCTCACTTTCTCTTTTCTCTCACTTTCTCTTTTCTCTCTCTCTCTCTCTCTCTCTCTCTCTCTCTCTCTCTCTCTCTCTCTCTCTCTCTCTCTCTCTCTCTCTCTCTCTCTCTCTCTCTATCTCTGTATCTGTCTATTTCTTTGGTTTATAATTATTTATTTTTTCATTTCCATGTAACTCCACAATGAGAATAATTGTGACAAGGAATTTAATAATTTCTGCTATTTGAAGAAAACTTCAAACAGTGAAAACATAATATTTGTTTTATTAGAGATGGTCATCAAATATTTGTACATTCGATTCTCTTTAATTTGGAAATAAGGTTTCTTTATATGCGCTTTCTGAGAGAGAGAGAGAGAGAGAGAGAGAGAGAGAGAGAGAGAGAGAGAGAGAGAGAGAGAGAGAGAGAGAGAGAGAGAGAGAGAGAGAGAGAGAGAGAGAGAGAGAGAGGGGGGGGAAGAAAGGGAGAGAGAGAGAGGGTGAAAAAAAACATAACATACAGTAATTTATAATGATGTAACATTTATTTTTCCCACAAGTGTTGAAAAGCTAGCGAAGGTTTCAAGTTACAAAACTATCTTGTTGAAAAATCTCAGACAAATGAAATTTATTTTTCCCTTTCAGTCCCTCATCTGTCAAACCTTAGCCTGACTGATTTATATTTCGTGAAAGAAATAGATTGGTTTAATAACAACTTATCATGAGGAAATCGATTACTTTATTAATGACCCATCATGAAAAAATGTACAGCTGAAATCGATTAGTTTTATTAATGAACTATCATCCAGAAAAGTACATCAGAAATTAACTACTACGTTAATCACACCATCATAAAGAAAGAAACGTACAGCTGAAATCTATTAGTTTTATTAATAACACCATAATCAGTAACTTTACAATCTCTTAAACACGCCATTTTTCTTCTTTCTTCTTTTAATACTCATCTTTGAAGTTTATTTTAATATTCTAATAACAGACAGAAAAAAGTCTCTCCACTTCGTTCTCAGGGATAGACGACAAAGGGTTAATTTCGTGCGTGTTTTACGTATCATGTTCAATTTTTCCACACATTTTTGTTTTAATACGCCATTCAGCCTTCATCTTGTTGTTTTTAGCCCGTATTTCCAGCAGGCCATTTGTTTATCCAAAACGCCGAGCGAAAAGCAGACAGACACTAAAATCGTATCCTGAGCGAAACATGATAGAAAAACGCGAGCGTGAAAAAACAAGATGTAATGATTTATTTTTCGTGTGTAAAAACAACAGTTTTTCCCTGTTCTGCTGACATTTCGCTAGTTCTTCTCAAAACAACGTCGTTTTTACAGCCCGTGTTTAACTACTGATTGATCCAGTAACCAGATCTATATATGTTTACAAAAGAAATCTCTTTTACATATGGTGTTTGTCGATGTTTCAGCTCCCTCTAACTTAGCGCTCCTGTCGTTCTGTTTGACATACAGAGATGAATGGATGATTTAGGAATGTGCTATATTTTTTTTTTTTTTTTTTCTTACTTTCTGTGCAGCCGAGGTCAGAAGGTATCGAGTTCGAATCCTGTTTTTGGACAATTAATAATATTAATTGAAGAAATTGAAATTAGGAGAGAGAGAGAGAGAGAGAGAGAGAGAGAGAGAGAGAGAGAGAGAGAGAGAGAGAGAGAGAGAGAGAGAGAGAGAGAGAGAGAGAGAGAGAGAGAGAGAGAGAGAGAGAGAGAGAGAGAGAGAGAGAGAGAGAACATATATGAATGAATTTTCTGGGTGTAAATTTAAAAAAAAAAATAGCTTTAAACTATTCATTGTAATTAACTTCAAATAATATTATATATTTATTTTACATCCATATTTCTATTTTATAAAATAAATATATAAATAAATAAATAAATCTATTTACTAAAGCATAATTTCTTCAGAGTTTTCGTTTGCTTTCAAAAAAAAAAAAATATATATTAACTGGTTAACAAAAGCAATATTTAGAATTAAAATATTGGAAACAATACCCGTAATAATAATATCCGTCTAAATCAACAAATTATTTATATTCATTTTTAAGTTCTTCATCATCCTTTAGGCTAGTATGTGAATATTGTTTTAATTGATTATGGAAACATTAACAATTATATGTAAATAGCATTAACATTTGCATATTAATTAATTTCCACCATTTGTTGCAGCGTTTTGTATGGTTTTGCTTCGATATTCTTTAAAATAAGTTAATTATGAAAACAAAAGATTTATACATGATGTTCATTTCTTTTATCATCAGCGCAGTTTGCATATTAATCCATTCGTGGGAATAAATTTTATTTTGTTTTATTTTATTTCATTCACTGTATTTCATTGCGTGCTGTTATATGCCACTGTCAATTTCAATGTTGTCAGTTTCAATGAAATTCACACACGGGTCATTTTCTCATATCAGCCAACGAGAAAGAAACAAACAAACAAACAACATTATTAGCGCATATTAAAGTTTGAAAATCAAAGATTGACATTCGAGGAATGTAAACATCTTGATGGCGTGAACGTGAAATAAATCTGGGTTACAGATTTTTAAAATTTCTTTTCTTCTTCTTTTTTTTTTTTGTTTTGTTTCTGTTGTGAAAGAGGCATTTCGTACGAGCGTCATTGTAAATGTTGTTTGTTACACGGACACGGGGGGAAAGCCCTGCGGAGTAACAGCATTGTTGTCTGACAAAAAATGACAGGATTCTCTGGATAATGCGACTTAGGGTTGTAATTATCTGCAACCTGTTTGCTCTCCTCGGCTGTTTGCCTTCACTGTACTCGTTTGTTTCCTTGTTTGTCGTTGTGAAATAGTTGTGTTTTCCTTGGCTCGGCCGCGCTGTCTTCCTCGCTCGCTGTGACAATAGGAAAGCTTTGCCACTCACAGCCCATCAAAGAGGCAAGGTGGGTCAGGTGCCCTTGTACACTGCCACGGCAACATTCTGGGTGGGGCTGTGGAAAATGGCCAAAGGGGATGAAAAACAGACCTGTTAAAGGTTATTTTTGGTTAAATAAATCTCAATTGAAGGTTAATTATTTCGTGGATGCCAGAAAATTTGTTTA